>OY720295.1:6252500-6877500 GCA_963082995.1 Noctua comes | reverse complement strand
ACGGATGGACTGATTTTGATTTCTACTCGGCAGTGTGCTCAACTGGGCCTATTTGGCGCAATAACGTTTAAAAAAAAGTATTTTAGTTTGAATAGCGATTTTGTACATGGACTGTCTGCCTGCCTGTCCTCCACAACCCATTGGCTTGATAGCACGATGCTCTTTGGTAAGACTGGATAGACCATCTGACTACCCATAACGAACGCCAAACGTTTCCGAATGACAGCCGGGACCAAAAGGTTAACGTGCTTTCGAGGCACGGATGGGTCTCGGAATTAAATGGATGCTCACATTAATCACCCATCATAGATTAAATTATTTCGATATACAGGGTGTTAACAGACCGTCATAGCCGTCAACCAAGCATTCTGTACATCAAACCAAGTGACTTTACGCAAAAAATATTGCTGGGAATCGACTTTTTTTTTTAGGGTGAAAAATCACGTGATATGGTAGGACTCGATGGAAAGCACTCAAAGCATTGTGCTGATGCATGGATTAAAAAGTACAGGGGTCGTGGAGGTGTGTAAAGTAAAAATCTTACATTAAAAACACGTAAAAAAAAACTTTTGGAAAAGTTGGAACTTTCACCCCAAATATCTCCGTAACTAGAAGGTTCCCAGGTGTGGTCTAGAACAAAAAAATGATCGCAAAGACGGGGAAAACAAGTGCCTTTCGGATATGTTAAGGGTATATTTACACCCTTTATTAGACCCCGGCGTCCGGAGCTGCGTCTGCAATTAGTCTGTACCTACTAGTTTGACAGGTGGAGCGAGCGCGTTCTGCACTGGTATCCACGAGACGGAAACAGACGCCGCGGTAGACCATTGCAACGATGGCGAGACGACATCGTCACACTGGCAGCTATAGAGTCGACCAGAACGGCCCAATATAGGTATAGATGGAAACAGGTAGAGGAGGCCTTCATCCAGAGATGGATGACACCTTAATAGGTTAAGTTTAAAAAAATATAGAATTGTAAATTGTAGGGAATGAAGGCTATTTTTATTGTTTACTAGCTGTACCCGGCATGCGTTGCAATGCACCTTTTCCTACTACCTACCTACTACCTACCTACTGCCTACCTACTGCCTACCTACTGCCTACCTACTGCCTACCTACTGCCTACCTACTGCCTACCTACTGCCTACCTACTGCCTACCTACTGCCTACCTACTGCCTACCTACTGCCTACCTACTGCCTACCTACTGCCTACCTACTGCCTACCTACTGCCTACCTACTGCCTACCTACTGCCTACCTACTGCCTACCTACTTCCTACCTACTACCTACCTACTACCTACCTACTACCTACCTACTACCTACCTACTACCTACCTACTACCTACCTACTACCTACCTACTACCTACCTACTACCTACCTACTACCTACCTACTACCTACCTACTACCTACCTACTACCTACCTACTACCTACCTACTACCTACCTACTACCTACCTACTACCTACCTACTACCTACCTACTACCTACCTACTACCTACCTACTACCTACCTACTACCTACCTACTACCTACCTACTACCTACCTACTACCTACCTACTACCTACCTACTACCTACCTACTACCTACCTACTACCTACCTACTACCTGCCTACTACCTGCCTACTACCTGCCTACTACCTACCTACTACCTACCTACTACCTACCTACTACCTACCTACTGAACACTGTCGAACGGAATAAATAGTATCCTATGTCCGTCTCCTGGCTCTAAGCTACCTCCTCACCAATTTTCAGCCATATCGGTAAAGCCGTTCTTGAGTTATAAATAGTGTAACTAACACGACTTTCTTTTATATCTTTAGATTTTATTTATTTACTAGTTTGACAGATGTTATAAACTAGACTTCATGACCAGCCACAACTAAAACCAAGTTGAGTTCAAGGTTAGAGAACCAACTCCATTGGGTCATCCACATACAACTTACAGCTGATTCAAATCTGATACACTATTGTATGTTAATGTCACCCATCCTATTACAGGCCTAGACTACAGAAAAGAACAGAAGGTCCAATGCCACGAGCGAAAAGGCACACACACATAGACCCGCTTCACGGACAACGAGAACAGCGCACTTACGACTGGTATTTGTCGTTGTATACAGGGTGTAAACAGACCCTTCACATAGCTGTCAACCAAGCATTCTGTACAGCAAAGTAAGTAAGTAACTTTACGCAAAAATTATTGCTGAGAAACGACTTTTTTTTTTGAGGTGAAAAATCACGTTTTACGGTAGGACTCGATGGAAAGCTCTCAAAGCATTGTGCTGATGGATGGATTGAATAGTACCCGTACTATTCAAACTTTACACACCTCTTACATTAAATACATGTATTTAAAAAAAACTTGTGAAAAATTTTGAACTTTGACCCCCAATATCTCCGTAACTAGAAGGTTCCCAGGTATGGTCAAAACACTTTAACAAACAAACGAAATTGAAGTGTCTGTTTGTAATTTCAAAATAACAGCTTTTTACATATATACCGTACTTTATAACAATACGACTTATATTTTTTTAATTTTTGTGTCTGTCTGTTTGTTTGTTGCGGCTAATCTCCGAAACAGCTGCACCGATTTTGACGTGAATTTTATTGTCAGATAGTTGATGTTATAAGTCGTAACTTAAGCTACTTTTACTTTAGAAAAAGTATGGGGTTCTGTCCAAAAAAAATTAAAACCCTTAAAATTGGTAAAAAAATCCGATATAAATAGGGAAGAACCATTTTTATAATAATTTCACGCGGACAGAGGTCGCTGGCAACCAGCTAGTTTAAAATATAGTTATAACATTAAAACGTGTACTCTTGTACTCGCTATTGTATGTGAGGCGTGTCTATGTGCCAGGGCTGCGGGACTGTTCGAAAGAGATACCGTGGCCCTGGAACACAAAGGGCAAAGAAGGAACATGGATGGGTTTTAGTCAGTACAAGTCTGACACTCCCTTCAGTACAAGTCTGACACTCCCTTCCGCTCCGCCCAGAGTGGGGGGAGGTCATTTGATGATTTCCCATCTGAAAAAAAAAAAAAAAAAAATGGCGTGTCTATGTGTGCGTGCGTTTTCGCTCGTTGTATTAAACCGATCTTCTGTATTATTCTTTGCTTGAACGACAGCGATTTTCCTTACAGGCTAATCAGTAAAGATTAATAGTATCCTGACCTCAATATCCTTTTAAACCGCATGTTACGTCATATTCGTGACGTGGTAACACCTTTTCAAAGAATTGACGTGACGTAGATAGTACTTAGCCAAAATGTAATTGCGTATGGGAAACTGTCATCTTTTTAGTATGCAAAACATGATGGCAACACTAAATATGTAATTGAAACCCTAGGACACACATTGTCAAAGATCGTAACTAGACTGAATGCGAACGATGTCTTTGTCAATGCATAGATTAAAAATAGAATAAGTTTGTCTATTGACTGCCGAAAATGGGACGAGGAAGTTTGGAGTTTTAATTTGTTTATGGTTTTGTTTTTCTTTTATGGTTGGACAGGCGTTAAGTGTTCAAAATAGTTAACATCACGAGTATTTAAACACACAATTCAATTCTTTAAACTGACTTCTTCTTGTAGCTACCTCATTAGTCTTTTGCAGGTCAGTGTTAGGTTGTATGTTGATGAAAAATGAGTCGCACAAGTAACACGACAACTATTTCATTGGAAAAGTCATTTAATGCGGTTAAAAAATGAACTTAGGGGTTGCATTGATGATTTTTTGTTTATGATTCTATAAATACATGCTTACTGTCTAGACTTGCGTTATTTTTCGTCATTATACAACCAGACACTGACCTGTAAATTGCAAAAAACGTTAGATTTTTTTTATTAAATTATAAAAAAAAAAAAATTAAAAAACGTTGCCCCCACTAGGAAATTCCCCTGTATCGTGGGTGCGTTTACAAACATTTAAACTCACATACACAAACAGCCAGACCCGGAACAACTACCTGTAGGTCATACAAATATTTGTTCCGTGCGGGGATCGAACCGCGACACGCAGCGCAGCAGCCGATCGCTCAGCCTCTGCGCCAACCGTGCCGTCAATTTGAATTTCGCGGGCTAGCCTGGCGTTTTCACCTTAAAAGAGTATAATGGTGGATTTTTTTTGCTCATTCCTCTCCATACAAAACAACCCTCGCAAATGGGCAATACTGAAATCATTTCTATTTCCTTTGTTTTAAAGGCTGCGACGTTCAAAACTGTCTTCTAATGGCCTAATTGAAATAAAATGTTTTTTAAACACTGTTTCAAGCTTTCACGGTTTACACATACCAAAAAAAAAAAATAATAATAATGAACAACAATAATAAACACAATACAATATTAATATTTTAATATCGGGAGCTCAAAATAATGAACAATCACGGAAGATATCCCGTAAGTGACAGTAAAATGTTTTTTAGTAGACTTTGGGTGCAGTGCAAGTGGTCGCAAGCACGACTGCTAAGCAGTCCTGCGTTTTCAGGCATAGTGTAATTTGCTTATGCCATTTCGGGGAATTCTTGAGCAGCCTGAAATCTGGATTTGTGCACGGCTCCTCGGCGAGATTCGCCCCCAAGAAGACCTGCCCCCGTAGCATGAGCACCGTAGACAAGGATTTCTTTGACGGAAGAATCGACAAAATGACAGATTGTGTCGACACAATGGCGTGAGGTGCAATTCCGAAGGTGACAACCGACAACCGTAAACCGCAGGGTCATGAATTAGGACACCCTAATTTCGGCAGTTCTGTGTAAGTCCATAATGTAATAGGAAGCGAGCCTTATGCCAGCAACCGGGCACATCAGACTCCGAGGTGTGGTGAAAAATACCTAAAAACCCAATAACACTGCCCGATCTAGGACTCGAACCCAGGACCTCATGCTCAGCACTAGCGCAATTGCGTTTACTAGACCACCCTTTTTTTTTTTTTTTCTTATGGGAAGTCATCAAATTACCCCCCCCCCCCCACTCTGGGCGGAGCGGAAGGGAGTGTCAGACTTGTACTGACTAAAACCCATCCATGTTCCTTCTTTGCCCTTTGTGTTCCAGGGCCACGGTATCTCTTTCGAACAGTCCCGCAGCCCTGGCAGACTAGACCATCCTTTAAATTAATGAAATAGAATAGAAAACAAAAAAAAAAAAAAAAATGAAAACAAAACAAAAAAAAAACAAAACAAAACAAAAAAACAAGTAAACTTACTGCAACAAGTCCCCCTCTTCTTATTTCCCTCACATTGCGTCTTCTCGATACAACCCTCCACACAAGTATTCTCTGTGGTCTTATGATGGTATAAACTATTCAGCGAGTCAGTAGCACTCTCTGGTGTAGAATCACTGTCTTCAGACCTTAGGGAGCCTGAAGAAGACCCGTTGTCTTCGTGAAGAATCTTTTCCGAAGACATTTTGGATTCTGTAAAGAAGAAAATTGAGGATTAAAAACGTGATGAAGAATCAAAGAAAGCTTTGAATGTAAGGTCGTATCAAGTTTCGGGGCTGTTGTTGTAAAAAATTCAAATTCAAATAAGTTTATTTGTGACACACAGCTAAAAGTAAGTAGGAACATGGTGTTATCAAAAACAAAGTTATGTATCACTATGAGACGCACGGGACCGGTCAATGTGGCGACACTTGGGGGAGGCCTAGAAGAAGAAGAAGAAGAAGAAATTTTTATTTGTCTAATTCTAATTTTTATTTGCCTATGTCCAGCAGTGGACGTCTTTCGGCTGAAATGATGATGATGATGATGATGATGATGTGCTGCCTTGCAAGGCGTACAAATAATGTTTACACATTAAGTCGTGCAGGTTATACAGGGTGGAGACGACAATGCGACAATAAATTAAACTGTATGTAACTCATGACGTTCCCAGTCTGCATACAAAAATTCAATCGAAAATTACTGGATATTTTCGATTGAATTTTGTATGCAGTTTATTCACAGGACGTTATTTTTCATTTTTAGCATTTTCTACATAGTGTAGATAATAGGCTACCACCAACAGGTTAACGAATCCCGCATCGGTATAAACGTTAAACACATGTTGCCAACTCGCTACTTCAAAAACCTTGGTCAAAATTGTCGTATTGTCGTCTCCACCTTGTATATTACCAGCTTATTACCCCCGCAGAATACCAGTTTTACCCCCGCAGGGGTAATTACCCCCAGGTTAGGTGCCTCGTTGTCAACCTCGAAATTCGCTTTAGTGTGAACAGTCATATTACCGCACCACTCGGTTTCTCTACCGCAGACGGTAGCAAATACCGCTTAGGTTCGAATAGGCCTTTATTAACAGACTTCCAAAAAGAGGTGGTTATCAATTCGACTGAATTTTTTTAAATTTTTTTTTTTAAATTTTAATAAAACAGCTTACCAATGACAGACGTACCCTGAACAGTTTCGCGTCTTGAACTTTGAAAAATTCGAACGGTGTCTCGTTGTGAATCCGCGATGATTTACTTTAAAAACAAATGAGTTCGATTTCGAAATGTGTGCGCTCACTTGAGTGAGGATCCAAGTGAACTTTAGAGGATAGCAGTACTGTTGCTATCCAGAATTGAACTGCTATGAACCTTATTGATTTAGCCTCCTTTTTGCAGCCCCATAGCTTCTTGGCTATGTTCCAGAGCCCGCGATGTTTGGAAGGGTCATGTGCTACTTTCGGGGTTAATCATTAAAATTTGGATTTAATTTTATGTTTTACGGGTAGAGTCTAACAACCAGTCTTATCGTATTACCCAGTACTAACTGGGTTGTGAAGGTCAGATAGGCAGTCGCTCCTAACATAGTGGGAAAAGGCTAGGCAGATGATGATCCAAAAGCGTTTTTTCGTCAACCAAGTATTCTGTACATCAAACTAAGTAACTTTACGCAAAAATGATTGCTGGGAAACGACTTTTTTTTTGGGGTGAAAAATCACGTTTTACGATAGGACTCAATAGAACACACTCAAAGTATTGTGCTGATGGATGGATTGAATAGTACGGGGGTCGTGGCGGTGTTTAAAACAAAAATCTTACATTAAAAACAGGTATTTATAAAAAAAAACTTGTGAAAAAGTTGGAACTTTGACCCCCAATATCTCCGTAACTGGAAGGTTCCCAGGTATGGTCTAGCTAGAACAAAAAAATGATCGCAAAGACGGGGAGAACAAGTGCCTTTCGGATATGTTAAGGGTCTACTTACACCCTTTATAGTCATCTAATCTTCGTCGCCATCTGACCTTCTAAATAATAGTATTGAAGTACCAGGAAATTCTAATGTTGAAGAGATTGTTTGGCTAATCTATAATAGTTTCCGTGTATTAGGATTAATTTGATTAAAATTTTAACTACTTGCGGTTTGATGTTTACAAAAAAATAATCATCGAAACATCAGGAAATGCAGTAAGCGATTAATAATTTTGTTTTATGGGATATCACACAAAATGGACGCCATATAAAAAACCTTTACAAAAAGCTATGATTTAATAACGTCCGGTCTACCTTGGGCAATCAGCTCCCTTGCATGATCTTCTGCCTAGGATTTCCCCAACTATGTTTGCGTCGGTTTCCAGTCAAACGGCATAATCAGCCTATTATGTTCCCACTGCTGGGACACAGGCCTCCTCTCTATGAAAGGGAGTGGGCTATAATCCAGCACGCGGGCCCAGTGCGGGTTTGGTAGATGTCACGTTCGATTTTTTGGTTCTAAGACATGCCGGTTTCCTCACGATGTTTTCCTTCACCGTTTTGAGAGCAGTGGTGATGGAATAATGTAATGCGCCTGGCTGGGTTCGAACCCTTGGCTTACCACTCGTAAGTCGAGGCCACCACCACTGGGCCACTACTGCTCTCAGACGGTTCAAGTCTAACGAGATACGGCTGAATCCATTTCTAATTAGTTTCGTTGCGGGATCCAAGACTGTTAAATCGTTTCTCTGGGACTTCGTCGAGCTTCATTTTCTCGGCGCTTTTCTGGTGGTCGCTGTTGATTCAGGCTTTCAGATGTTGCAGTGGTTTGGGAATGGTTTGTGGGGCTTGTCCCACAAAAACAGCTGAATACCAGTATTTTTAATGGAGTAACTGCGAATAACGCTAGTCAAATATTGGCCAATGGCAGCTAGATGGGACTAATGGCTGAATGAGCGTTTCAAGGCTCACAGGGATCTCGGTATGTAGTTTGTATTTTATCATTGTAAGTAGTAGTAGTGTAGTGTTATGTAGTAGTGTGTGTGTATGTGTGTAGTTTAAGCAGTGATACGCTACTCTGACTTTGCAGATACATGCGCGTATTGTATAATTATGACTTGCTTCGGTGAAGGAAAACATCGTGAGGAAACCAGCATGCCTGAGAGATATTTCTCGACGGCATGTAAAGCCAAGTCAGAGGCCCATGGGCGGCATAAAACTCTGACACCAGGTTAGGCACTAACCACACGATCAAGAAGAAGAAGATATGTAAGTTACTCTGAAAGTTACTTATATGTGATCTATGGGCCAAAGTTGCCTGAAAATAAATTAATGTTGTTGCTGTTGTAATAGATGGTCACCCATCTACGTTCTGTCAAACGTTGCTTAACCTTCTGATCAACCCGTGCATTTGTTATTACTAGGCCACCAGCCACCATATTATCAAAATGACTCTCTAAACGTCACTTCCAAATTCGAACGGTGTCTCGTTGTGAATCCGCGATGATTTACTTTTAAACAAATGAATGAGTTCGCTTCGGTTCCAAAACTTATGTGAATTCTATTGAATTTGAAACTCGCCGTAGATATAATATGAAACGCCCTGAAACTGATTGCTCTTGAACCTCTTGTCATCTGCTAGCCTTTTCCCAACTATATTGGGGTCGGCTTGCAGTCTAACCGGATACAGCTGAATAAACATGGCATGGAGGAAACTCAGCATGTAATCACTGGTCACCCATCCACGGATCAACCCAGGCAAGCACGGCTTAACCTAAAGATGGACCCGACCGGCTATTAATATTTAGCCACGAGCTCCTCGACCAGCCTCGTTAACAACGTAGTCATAAAACATTAAATCTCTTTATAATATACATAAATTACTTTTGAATTGATATTATAAAAGGAGCTACGGGATAAAGCTACATAAAATAAAGTATAATCGACACATTATATCGGTTTTGCAATATTCTATCGAAACTTTGAGTTGGCCTTGTAACGGCTATGTTTGTAACGACAAGGCAAGAATCTAGCAGAAGTCTTACACCCGTATTGTAAACAAGTGAAAGTATTTGAGTAACATTAATTTATTTAAGACTAGCTTTTGCCCGCAGCTTCGCCCGCGTGGATGGCGAAAAATATCCGATTACTTACCTTCGTCCCATTTTTTAACCTTTCAGGGCCAGAATTATCAAAAACGCTGAGACACATATTAATTAATTTTCAATCGTCAGCCTAAACACTAAATTTGAAGATCCTAAATTCAAAACTGACGGATTTTCATATAAACTTTCATCCCCTATTTTACCCCTTTAGGGGTGGAATTCCCAAAAATCCTTTCTTAGTGGTTACTTACTCTTCACAAAGAACACACCCTCCAAGTTTCATGTCTCTAGAGCCAGCGGTTTGGGCTGTGTGTTGATATATCACCCAGTCAGTCAGTCAGTTTACCATTTTATATATACATAGATAGTATGAGTGTAGTTTCAAATGACGTGCTAAATGTATATAATTAAGTAGAGTAAACTAACTAAATACATTATTAAATAAAAACTATTAAATAACCTAAAATAAGTAAACTAACAACAAACTATAAAAGGGCATCAAAAAACTCCTCCTCAACGCTGTCAGCTGGTAATGTCCCCAAGAGACTGGCGGCGTTGCCACGTTGTATGACAACGCTAAGATAGTAATAGCTAGATTAGTAATTGCTTGAATTTAGAACTGTCAAAAGTTAGAACTCTAAGCTTTCCTTTTGTTTGACGGTTCTAACTTCGATGTTTTCCTTCACCGAAGCAAGAAATCATTATTCACATGTGTGAGACTACTGCTTCTAACTTTCATACACAAAATGAACGTTATTGACCGGTCCGTTCACATCGAATCAAGTAAAAACAACATCGCAACTATGACTTAATACCAGCTTTAATATGAACAACATAAACGTAACATCACGCCTGTAATCCCAGAAGAGTTTGGCAGTACCTCTACCTAAGCCCTCGGGGAATATGAAGGGTGTAACGAGACCCTTAACGAAGCCGAAAAGCACTTGTTCTCCCCGTCATTGCGATCATTTTTTTGTTCTAGACCATACCTGGGAACCTTCTAGTTCCGGAGATATTTGAGGTCAAAGTTCCAACTTTTACACAAGTTTTTTTTTAATATATCTCACACTTGTGGTTTTTTTTTAAACTACTAGTGTTTTATTTCTACAGATAACTATAAACTAAGCTCAACGTGGTTCAACCAAGGTCCAACTCCTATAGTCGGCGGGGTGATTGTTTTTTTTCATCTCAGCAAAGAGGCGCATGTTTTAAGGCCTTAATATTTTATGAATATTTAAATAATGTTTATAAACAGAATATCTCTACATATAATAAAATCGTTAAAATCCAAATCGATGTTCCGACTTGGCGCAAAAACTACTGCATAGATCCTGTTCAAATTTTGCACAAATATCAGTAACAAGCTTCTTCAAATGTTAGGCTATATATTATCACGCTACTTGCTTAAGGGGGTGAGCAATATTGCATTATGTCATTATTATTCAATTGTTTACCGTTTCAGTCACTAATGCGTAACAACGTCTATTTCAAAGTATATGTCAGCGAAACAAATAGAGAAACGGTTTCATGACCGCTTTACGTGCATCACGTCGCAAGTTCGATCCCCAATAAAATTATACTTTTTCCACTCCCTCTCAAAGAGTAGTGTCACAGCTTGTCCCAACAGTGGGGATATTATAAGATTATGATTAATTCAACAACTGGACAGTGCTGTCCCCGCACGTGGCTATTACTTTACTTTATGTTTAAACTAGCTCTGTATGATAGCACGTGTGCGTTAAAGATACAATAACTATTTCATTCAAGTTTTCATTAAGTAACTTAGTTTTATAATAATTATATTCTTTACATAACTGACAGCTGTGCTTTATGATGACAAGACACGTGCTCAACGACAGTTCTACAGTCGCTCGTTTTCTTTTCGCCATTTAAATTACTAAACGGAAAGGAGCTTGGGGCTAAATAAAAATACTTTTCTTATAAAAAATAAAACCGACTTCAAAAACACATAAAAGCGGTAAAATAACTTTAGCTTCAGAAGTCGGTGACTTTTGTTTGCTTGATTGAGTGTTTTTGACGCCGACTTCTGAAGCTAAAGTTATTTTTCCACTTTTTTGTGTTTTTGAAGTCGGTTTTATTTTTCCATTTTTAGTAGGAATATCCTATATACAATATATGGTAATAAGCTTATCTTTTGGAAGTCGGTTAAAAATAACAGCCGCACAAAAGACTTGTCATAACCTACTAGCTGTTGCGCGCGACTTTCGACCGCGGGAAATTATTATTAAAATTTTACTTCCATCTTTGAATCAATTTTGTTCACAATTTCATGTTTTTTTTTTTTCAGTTAGATTAGAAGCCGACCCCAACATAGTTGGGAAAAAGCTAGGCAGATGATGACTGAAAAGCGTACTTAGGCTCTCTACGTTGTTGTCTCTGCTATGTTATCTAGCTTCAGCCTGTGGCGTCGCCGCGCCGTCGCGTGTCGCCGTCATTCTCATTGAGGTCTAAAAACGTCAAAACACTGTTAAATGGCGGAGCAAAACATGCCTAAAGCTGCGTCTATAAGGTCTATCTTTTCATACACGAAATATTTTAAGAGTAAGTCTTAAAGTCGCCACAGCAACGAAAAAAAATAATTTACTGAGTGTTTTTTTTTTTAACGAAATTATTATAATTCAAAATTTTTTGGAGACTTTTTGCATAAAACCTTTACCCCCATATTCTAACAATGACAGTTTAATTAAATACGACGTAGTAAACTAGCGTAATGGATGTTCAAAAATAAGGAGCTAGTATTTATTTTGTCGGTCAAGTAATTTTAAATTATTTATTTTTTATAAAAAATAAACTCAGATAAAAAAAACCCTTGAAATGGCTTCGTTGTAGCCGTTAGATAATTCCCTGAAAATATTTCGTGTATGAATAGTTAGACCTTATACGAGTATATTTGTGACATTTCAACGTGCATCACCGACCCAACATTGTGACCGTTACGAAGATCTTCGTGTTCCTGCCCCTGTCCCATGCTACTCGGGGTCGGCGCAACTCGTATGTTCTTCCATTCTACTCTGTCAGCTGTCACGTTATCATTTATTCCCACCACTTGCTTTCATATCATTCCTCTCACAATCCATACATCTTTTCTTTGGCCTTACACGTCCATACATCCTCCTTAGCATTCTCATCTCAGCCACATGCAACTGCCTTTCATTCATCCCTTTTGTGGCCCAACATTCTGTGATACCAAAATCTACGAACGGAAGGCATTTTAGGGGACTATCTCTTGTAAACTTTGACGTTCAAAAAGTGCTGATTATCAGCTAAATTGAAATATGTCGGATCCGGTCATTAGTACGGACATAAAATGAATTGGAAGCGCGCCAGTGTGCAGTGGTAACAACACAGCGTGCTTGTACGGAGCCCTGATGTCCAACTCGGGGGAGGACGACAGTTAGTGTCGACGTCTTGGATCTGTACCCGATTCATTGTGCTCCGTATTGTTGTGTTAAGTTATAATCTCAAGTAATTTGTTAGTTTTGCTAGAAACAGTGTATCGCAGTGTGTTTTCATAGCACGAATCCCATCGTCTGCCGACATGATGTACGAGCCTAACGGCATAAATCCTGACATATCCGACATATAAATGACTTGATTTTGATTTTGTGAACGCAGCTTTATTAACATAATAAAAACAATGTATGTTATTTACTTTCATCTAATAAGAGTAAGGAGGTCATGTGATAGTGTAATATTGATAACAAATGTATGCTAGAGACCGTTGAACTCTCTTTGACCTTATCATGACATGATGGAATGATTTTAGCTAATTTGAATGATTGTGATCCAATTTCTGTAACGATTTTTTTTTCGAAAATAGAACTACTGACTTCCAAAATCATCATCTGCCTAGCATTCCGGTAGGTCTTCCAGTCTAATCAGATCCAGCTGAATACCAGTATTTTACATGGAGCGACTGCCTATCTGACCTCCACAACCCAGTTAGTACTCGGTAATACGATACCCCTTGGTAAGACTGGTTGTTAGACTTTTTGGGCCAATGACCTATAACGACTGTCAAAGATCTACAGATGACAGCCGGGACCAAGGCTTAACGTGATTTCCGAGGCACGGGGGAAACTCGGTATGTAATGGGCGGTCACCAATCCACAGACCAACCTAGGTAAGCACGGCTTAACCGATAGACCCGAGCGGCTGTTATTATTTAGCCACGAGGTCCACTGACTTCCAAAATAAAATTAAAAATAAATAAAGGAAAATTATAAATAACAATATATACAGAGTGGAAGGGACACCGTCGTTAAAACGATTACCACGTATTCAGTACATCATTCTGAGCAACACATAGAAATTTTTCATGTAAATAAGTTTCGGAATTCGTTGACTTTTGTTTGTTTTACTTCTTTGGCTACCGACTTGCGAAACTCAAAGAACTAAGACTGAGTCTGTCGTTTTATCGTATTTTGAAATCCATACCTATTATCGTCTGCGGCGTTTTGCTAGCTAACTTTATTTGATCTCATTGCACGGTTTACGTAGACACCATCAGGCTGCAAACATAGCAACCTTATTTTCTCTTTCGTATTTAAAATAATGTTTAATATAATTTTGAGTTACTTGACAAATTACATACGTGAACACCGCGGATTAGCATCCAACCTGTTCTCTTTCTTCTCTATTAAAATATTTTTTAAATTCAGTCTGTGTTGTTGTTCCGGCTAATCTCCGAAACGGCTGGAACGATTTTGACGGGACTTCTCTGGCAGATAGCTGATTTTATAAAAAGTAACTTAAGGCACATTTATTTTAGATAAAGAATTTCAAAATAACAGCTTTTTATTAAATGCAGATGAAAGTATAAACGGTACATATAAAAAAAAAAAAAAACATCTGTCTCTGTTTGATCCGGCTAATCTTCAAAACGGCTAGACCGATTTGACGGGACTTTTACTGGCAGGTAGCTGATGTCATAAGGGGTACTTTAGGCTTACTTTTATTTTATAAAAGGGTTAAGGTTTCCGTGCAAAAAAAGCCGTTGAAATTGTTAACAAAATCAGATTCAAATAGCAAAATTTTTTATAATAATTTCACGCGAACGAAGGTCGCCGTCAACAGCCAGTATCAAATAAAAAAAATCGCAATGCATTCATTGCCAAACATATCTTGATTACAAAACAACCATGGGAACCTATTAACTCTTAAATAGTGCCAATTTAGTTGCATATCAATCGTCGATACTTATTAGGGTGACCCCAATAGGAAATTGGCCCAAATTTTATATGCAACGAGCCAATTTAGACAATCATCTTTCCATTTGTTTGTGTTATGACACTTGATGCAATGGCATTGGTTTTAAATAGCTGTCTTTGGTTCCGGTCTTCTACTTTTTTATTGTCAATGGTTCGTTTTAAAACTAAATGAGGCTGCTCAGCTGTGGGATAACACAGGCTAACAGTATCAGTAAGTCATCATCTGCCCAGCAGTGGCGAAGGTTCCATACAACTCGATTCCTACCGGCTTCCCTATGAAAAATGGCACAGTCAGTATTCTATAGACAAATAATATAATCACATTAAAGATATGTACTCCGGCTTACTTCTTACAAAAATTCGCCCTTCGCTACTGTTACCTAGCTTTTTTTTAGGCTTCAGCTTCAGCTGAATACCAGTATTTTACATGTAGCGACTGCCTATCTGTCCCCCACAACCCAGTTAGTACTGAGTACTACGTCACCCCTTGGTAAGACTGGTTGTCAGACTTTCGGGCCACTGAGTACCTGTAGCAACTGCCAAAGATCTACAAATGACAGCCGGGACCACCGGCTTAACGTGCTTTCCGAGGCATGGAGGAAACTCGAAATATAAAGAGTGGTCACCCATCCAGGGACCAACCTAGGCAAGCGCGGCTTAACCTTAAGATCGACGTGAGCGGCTGTTATTATTTAGCCACGAGCTCCTCCAGTAACAGTACCTAAGTGTTAGTGTTACACATACAATTATTGCGATGTCGATTCGCGATGTGAAGTTGTCGTGACGTGGGCATCTACGTGGATCGTAAACAATCATGATTATTATGATGCCCTATCGTTGTACGCTGCGCGGTTCATCACAGAAAATACTGGGTCTATCCCATCCATTACTTTCCCTCATTGCCGTAAGTTTGCATAAGATTTGCTTTACCAAATGTTAAAAGTAGCGATCGTGATATAGTATTGAATAAAGAGAAGCTTGAATTTGTAGATAAAACAGTTTTCCTGGGGATTACGCTTGATTCAAGGCTACAATGGGGTTCTCATTTAACATCTCTTGCGGGGCGGCTAAGTTCAGCAGCATATGCTATTAGAAAAATCAGAGCCATATATAATCTTCGTAGGCGTGATTCTCTAAGGGAACTGTTTAAGGAAATTAACATCATGACGGTACATTCTCAATACATCTATGAAAACATAATGTATGTTAGAAAAAATCTACATCTTTTTAATAAAAGAGGTGACAGACACAATTACAGTACTAGAAATAGATACCAATTAGTTCAGCCAGGCTTCAGACTCGCTAAAGTAGACTCATCTTTCATGGGGTACTGTTTGAGATGCTATAACAAAATTCCACAAAGTATTCTTGAACTGAATGAAACGAAATTTAAAACATGCATTAAACGCACACTGTGTAGGCAAGCATATTACAAGTTGGACGATTATATCGTTGATAAAAATGGCTTGGCTCAATGCCGGTCCTGCTCCACAAGGACAGGGACGCATAAATGAATAGCATTACATATCCCAATCACCTGCGCTCTTGATGATTTATTTACTGCATCAGTGAGCGGGGTACACGTGGCTGAGTTTTGGGCTAAGCATATTTAAACTTTTTGCCATCGAAACGCTAAGAAGAAGAAGCATTAAATAGTATGTTGGAGCTGCTGAAGATTGTACAACTATCTTTGCTTTGTATAAATTCAATCTCTTTAGTATTATATAGCCGCATAGCCCATATTGTGTGAGTACTATGTAATAGAAAGCTGTCATTCGCGGGAAACCTACGTCTTTTCTTGACTTGAATGTGCCCTGGCGGTTAGGAGTGTGTCATGCTCACTCAAATGTCTCGCTGATGGTGGCGCGTGTGTCGGATCATTTAGTTCCCTTCAAAATGGTTGAGTTGAATGGTGCTGATACATGCGTCATGTTCGTGAACGGGCGCTGTCAGTTGTGACTAGTCATCTCTTGGTTGCCACGGCTTATTTGAATTGATTATTTTTATTTTTTTTTGAATTGTTTACTATGGACACTTTTAACGTACACATCTTGCTACATCGTTCTCACATAATGTACCATCTCAACATGAATGATGTAACCAAGAGTTTGTAAAAGTATACTGATTTAAAAGAGTGTCCATGGAGTTTCTTGCCCGTTCTTCTCCATAGAGATCTACGTTAGGGAATGGGCATCTACAGTACTTTCACAGTTTTTATGCCTTGTGACTGGGACTGTAGCTATTGTTGTCTTTGTTTCGACAATTCAAAAGTGCCTGTAACTGGCCTATTTGAAATAAATGTTTTGATTTTGAGCTTTCACGATACGAGGTCTTAATGTTTTACCATTACCACGATACACAGCGTAAAGTGGAACGATGCGACGTGCATCGGTCGTATCGTTTATCATTTGTTTTATGCAGTCGCTTCATATAAAACACTGATATTCAGCTGCATCCGGTTAGACTGGAAGCCGAACCCAACATTGTTAGGAAAAGACAATGAAGTGCAGATGATAAAAAAAAAGGTAAATAAATAAATAAATGATGATGACTTGAGTAAGACCAAGTGAACATACAGAATAGCTCAGTTGTCATTCATATTCATCAATGGACAGTTACCGGTCATAATGACGAATACATCTTAGGTCATTGTCAGATGTTAAATGCGTCATAATACAGGGTGTAAACAGACCCTTCACATAGCCGACAACCAAGCATACTGTACATCAAAGTAAGTAACTTTATGCAAAAATTATTGCTGGGAATCGACTATTTTTTTGGGGTAAAAGTCAGTCACGTTTTACGGTAGGACTCGATGGAAAGCACTCAAAGCATTGTGCTGATGGATGCATTGCATAGTACGGGGGTCGTGGAGGTGTGTAAAGTAAAAATCTTACATTAAAAACATGTATTTAAAAAAAAACTTTTGAAAAAGTTGGAACTTTGACCCCCAATATCTCAGTAACTAGAAGGTTTCCAGGTATGGTCTAGAACAAAAAAATGATCGCAAAGTCGGGGAGAAGAAGTGCCTTTCGGCTATGTTAAGGGTCTATTTACACCTTTTATAATTACGAATACATCTTAGGTCATTGTCAGAAAGTTGTTAAATGCGTCATATTCATACAACGGTAACCTTAAAATTAAACAAGCTACCTTTTCCCTTACTTCTTTTATTTATTTTTTTACATCTGATACAGTTTTGGTTAGGGTTGCCAATTGACAAAAATGTAAATTATAATAATCATAATCATCATTTATTGCATTCATGTAGTTTACAAGGTTTTGTTACAATTATATAGGTTTCATACATGAACCCTGCTAGGCACAGCAATATATAAAAACAAATATGAAAAAAGTAAAAAAAAAAAAAAAATATATTTTGTTTTATATTAGAATATTTAAAAATGTATTTAATATGTTTAAAAAAATAAAGGAAAAAAAAAAAAAAATTTGCATTAAATAAGTTTTGTTAATGAAACATTTGTTAACACTGTTTTAAGCTTTCACGGCTTACAACTAAACTTATACTGTCACGGGACAACGGACTTCGGGGCTTGGGTCAACCCGCAATCATGGGGCTTGCAACAGCGTCAAAATATCGGGAGCTCAAAATAATGACCAATCACAGAAGATATCCCGTAAGTGACAGTATTAGTTTAAATATTTGTTGTTTACCATTTTTTCTTTCTGATAGGAATGAGGATTTCATCATTCTCTTGCCCTTATCCCAATTCATTTGTGGTCGGCGCAGCATGTCTTCTTCTTCCATACTTCTCTATTACTCGTCATCTCATCAGACACCTCCTTTCTTGCCATATCATCCTTTACACAATAACACGAAATAGGTACAAAAAAATGAGCATTTATTTGTATAATAAGCTAATCTTTCAAAGCATATTTTTTAAATTACATAACATCACGCCTGTGCCCAAAGGGTTAGACAGAGGTGTACCTAATAGTACGCCCATATTTCGCCAGTTATGTTTTAAACCCTATGTAGTAGGGGGCGGGCCTATTGCCATCAACCGGGCACAAATCCAGACTCCGTGTCTGATACTGAGACATTCCTGATCAAAAACCCAATAAAGAAAGAAAGAAAACACATTTACACACACAACACACACACACACACACACAACACACACACACACAACACACACACACATAACACTTTGCCCTACCTGGGAATCGAATCCAGGCTCAGCAGTCGCGCTTGCGACCATTCGGTCAACGAGTTCCACAATACACTCACGAAGGAATAAAATAATAGACTGAGCGTATTGGCTTACGACAACGTCAATGCTGACTTCAAGTTTTTTTTTTTATTGGCTTTGAATATTCAACTGCTGGGCCAATGTCTGCCCCACATCCTCCCAGTTACTCTTCCCCCCCCCCAACCAGCCTCGAATGTTATATTGAAAATGAAAACGACGTTGACAACCCTACTTTTCAGACGAAGGTGAAAACGGTATCTGGAGCAAGTAAGTTGTTTCCAAAAATCCGGTTCGGTCAAGTTATTTCAATGGCAATTTATAAGTTCATCGATGTACCGACCGACGTACTTTCGTTCCTTGTGGTCATATTATTGTATTCTTGGAAGGCACACCGACGCGAAGACGGTTACCCCGTATTCAGTACATCATTTTGATCTAAAAAAAAAATCTGCTGTTTCCTACAAAAATGCAATACAAAATGTGTCAAAATTACTATTAATACTAACGGGATATTTACCATGTTTACTGTTTGTTATGAGTTCCCGATATTTCGGCGCTGTTGCAAGCACCATGATCACGGATAAACTGAAGTTATTGCGGGTGGGTGTTTATGAGCAGACAAATCGGTCTACCCTCTTTCTTGTTCGTTTTTTGCACTCAGTACCGCTACCACTGTCACTCGCAACTCGATTCTGCTCCCGACACACGAAACTCACTGTGTCCGCTCGCGAACTGTAACGTTAGTGACCATGATAGTTTCAAATCTTGTGTCAAAATGTATGGAACAGCTGCTTTTTTTTTATAACCGATGAAAATTACTGCCATATCATCCTTTACACAATAACAAGAAATAGGTACAAAAAAATTACCATTTATTTGTATAATAAGCTAATCCTACTTTCAAAGGATATTTTTAAATTACATAACATCACGCCTGTAATTGTGTGGGCTCAGAATGATGTACTGAATACGTGGTGACCGTTTTCGCGTCGGTGTCCTTTCCATCCTGTATAGGTACCTCTTCTGTTCAACTCTTCGGTGTATACAGTCGTGATGTTTCATGTGTTCATTTTATTACTAAAACACTCAATATTTTAACGCACACAACTTTTATAAGAACAGTCCATCGTAAGTAACTTTACAATCTATTGGTCATAGAGTGGTTGGCCTCGACGGTCGGGCTGTGTGGTTGTTCAACCTAACCTAGTAACCTTAATGACCCCTAGAGTTGAAGGTCAGTTCACACAACCCTTCTTACGTAATCAGATTATAATGTTCTCACTGCTGAGGAGCTCGTGGCTAAATAATATCAGCCGCTCGGATCGATCTTCAGATGGGTGGCCACCCATTGCATACCAAGTTTCTTCCGTGCCTTGGAAAGTACTATAAATCTGCCTAGCCTTTTCCCAACTATAAAAGGTGTAAATAGACCCATAACATAACCGAAAGGCACTTGTTCTCCCCGTCTTTGCGATCATTTTATTGTTCTAGACCAAACCTGGGAACCTTCTAGTTACGGAGATATTGGGGGTCAAAGTTCCAACTTTTTCACAAGTTTTTTTTTAAATACATGTTTTTAATGTAACATTTTTACTTTACACACTTCCATGACCTCCGTACTATTCAATCCATCCATCAGCACAATGCTTTGAGCGCTTTCCATCGAGTCCTACCTTAAAACGTGATTTTTCACCCCAAGAAAAAAAGTCGATTCCCATCAATAATTTTTGCGTAAAGTTACTTAGTTTGATGTAGAATGCTTGGTTGACGGGTATGTGAAGTGTTTGTTTACGCCCTGTATATGTTACGGCTAATAGCCGAAGTGCGGCTACACCTAGTTTTAGCCGGGTAAAACTAGGTGCAGCCGGTTAAACTTAGATGTATCCTACTTATCTTTGTTTCGAACATGCAACCAATTTGGATGTAGCGCTCGTTCAGCTCGCTCGTGTTTGGTCACAGTTCAAAATCAGGCCTCGATGGGCACTTATAAAACGTCGACAAAAAGGTGCACGGTTCGGGTTGGTCGTTTCCTATGGAGAAGAACCGGCAAGAAACTCCATGGTTACTCTTTTCAAATCATTTGGTGTTACAGTATTATTATGGATACAGCATTTGTACTTAAGTATGGGGGGACAGCGTAGGCCCGACAATAAGTCGTTGCTTACTACACAAAAAATGTAGAACAAAAGTTAACAAGCAGCTGGGCGGGATTATACAGGGCGTAAGCCCTGTATAATTTTACATGGAGAGACTGCCTATCTGACCTCCGCAACCCAGTTAGTACTGGAAATACGATACCTTCTAGTAAGACTGGCTGTCAGACTTTCGGGTCACTAACAATCTGTAACGACTGTCAATGATCTACAAATGACAGCCGGGAACAACGGGTTACCGTGCTTTCCGAGGCACGGAGGAACCTCGGAATTTAATGAATGTTCACCCATCCACAGACCAACCCTGGCAAGCGCTGCTTAACCTTGAAGATTATTATTTAGCTACGACCTTCTCACTTTACTTAATTATTATTCTAAACATAGCACCAATGATGAAGTACTCAGGAAAATAAATGGCAGAGTGCGACACTATTATTTATGTGATGAAATAATTAACACAAATTAAGTGCATGTCTGCATGGGTTTAGACCATGACCTATGATCGTAAGTAGGGGCCGTAACCACGGAGCCACCAATGCTCTGATACGTTTAGTCATCAATGTATACAGTGGCGTAGCCAGCATGGGTGGCACCCGGTGCGGATATTGTAGGTGTCACCCCATAAATCAATCAAAAATTAAAATAAAAGTAATAAATCAAGGGAACGTTCAAGATTGAAAAGTAACGGTACATCTAATGTCACCTGCACCTTCCTACATCGAAAGGACTATAGTGGCGGTTATGCAATCTGCCAAAGTTTTACGAAATTTTATAGGTGGCACTACTGATGTTTCCGGGTTGGCCGCCCCCGCCGCCCCCGCCTAGCTACGCCACTGAATGTATATGTTACGGCTAAAAGCTGAAGTTAGGTTACACCTAGTTCTAACCGGCTATACCTACGTGCCGTATCCTTTTTATTGCTAGGACACACCAACCAAATAGGTTAGGTGCTACCTTTGTATAGATTCTTTTTATCGATTTTTTGTGAATGTGTGGACATTGTAGGCTTTGTAGATTCCCAGCTGCTTGTTAACTTTTGTTCTACATTTTTTGTGTAGTAAGCAACGACTTATTGTCGGGTCTACGCTGTCCCCCCATACTTAAGTACAAATGCTGTATAATAATACTGTAACACCAAATGATTTGAAAAGAGTAACCATGGAGTTTCTTGCCGGTTCTTCTCCATAGGAAACGACCAACCCGAACCGTGCACCTTTTTGTCGACGTTTTATAAGTGCCCATCGAGGCCTATGTGAAATAAAATATTTTGATTTTGGTGATTTTGATTTTGAACTGTGACCAAACACGAGCGAGCTGAACGAGCGCTACATCCAAATTGGTTGCATGTAGGATACATCTAAGTTTAACCGGCTGCACCTAGTTGTACCCGGCTAAAACTAGGTGTAGCCGCACTTCGGCTATTAGCCGTAATGTATACAGGGTGTAAACAGACCCTTCACATAGCCGTCAACCAAGCATTCTGTACATCAAACTAAGTAACTTTACGCAAAAGTTATTGCTGGGAATCGACTTTTTTTTGGGTGAAATATCACGTTTTACGGTAGGACTCGATGGAAAGTACTCAAAACATTGTGCTGATGGATGGATTGAATAGTACGGGGGTCGTGAAGGTGTGCAAAATAAAAATCTTACATTAAAAACATGTGTTTGAAAAAAACACTAGTGAAAAAGTTGGAACTTTGACCCCCAATATCTCCGTAACTAGAAGGTTCCCAGGTATGGTGTATAACAAAAAACTGATTGCAAAGACGGGGAGAACAAGTGCCTTTCGGATATGTTAAGGGTGTACTGTCACTTACGGGATATCTTCCGTGATTGTTCATTATTTTGAGCTCCCGATATTTCGGCGCTGTTGCAAGCGCCATGATCGCGGGTTGACTGGAGAAAGCGGGTGGATGGAAAAATAAATTGTTAAGAGCAGACAAATCTATCTACCCTCTTTCTTTGTCTTTTGCTACGCGCACTATTGGAACTCGACACTAAGTCACGGCAAAACACACT
Organism: Noctua comes; assembly: GCA_963082995.1. Lineage (NCBI taxonomy): Eukaryota > Metazoa > Arthropoda > Insecta > Lepidoptera > Noctuidae > Noctua > Noctua comes. The sequence goes on along the minus strand of OY720295.1, from coordinate 6,854,600 downwards.
CACAATATCACCAGGTTTTGTGGAGTCCTTAGTATATGTGTAAACCGTGAAAGCTTGAAACAGTGTTATGTTAAGGGTGTATTACACCCTTTGTAAGATAAAAAGAGATTATACGGGGAAGATCTGACGAGTGTAAAAACACCCCTAACGAAGCCTTCTTTGTTCTTCTCGTCATTGCGATATTTTTTTTGTTCCGGACCATACCTGGGAACTTTCTAGTAACGGAAATATCGAAAGTCAAAGTTCCAACTAGGGCCTTTGCACACCACGTTTTTTTTATGCGCTGACGTCGCGCGTAGAACGCAATCAGGACGCTCAGCAAACGCAAGACTGAAGTCACGTTGTTACCCTTGCACACGATCCTTGCGTTTGTATCACTATAAACGCGCTGATACATCGCTACAAACGCGCGTTTGTAGCGATGCATCGCAGAAAGCCGCCGCCATTTGGAACCACAGTATTACGTTGGCGTTGCTCGAGACAATTCTGCTTACGATTGAATGCAGCGTGCGTTTGGATCGATACAAACGCACGTTAAATTTGCGTATATGATATTTGTATCATATACGCAAATCGTCGTGTAAAATCTGCTAACACGTGTTAATAACGCGCAGAGGACGCGCTAATCAAAAACGCGCGTCGTCAGCGCATAAAAAAACGTGGTGTGGAAAGGCCCTTAAACACACATAAAAAAAACAGGTTTTAAATGCTCCAACTTTACTTAAAATACCTCCATGACCCCTGTCCTATTCAGTGCATCCATTAGCACAATGTTTTGAGCGCGTTACATTGAGTGCTACCGTAACACGTAACATTTCACACCAAAAAAAAAATAGTTTCCCAGCAAATATTTTCGCGTAGAGTCACTTAGTTTGACGTACAGAATGCTTGGTTTACGGCTTCGTGAAGGGTTCTTTTACACCTTGTATAATACCATGCAACACATGCTGTCTACCCCCTTAGGAAATACAAGCGTCATGTTATGTTATGCAAAGAATTTTCAGTCATTATTGTAGACAGCCTATTAAGTCGGTATTTACCTTATAATAATCTTTCATTGTTATAATATCGCGGTCATTGTCACTCCGAGTTAAAGATTTAAGTCATAGATGTGCCCTCACCGCACTTATGTCGCGCAAAATACAAGGTGTAAACGGACTCTTCACGAAGCCGTCAACCAAGCATTCTGTTACATCAAACTAAGTAACTCTACGCAACTCATTCTAATGTCATCATCATCATCATTTCAGCCAAAACACGTCCACTGCTGGACATAGGCCTCCCCCAAGTGTCGCCACATTGACCGGTCCCGTGCGACTCGCATCCAGCGGATCCCTGCAACCTTCACCAGGTCATCGGTCCACCTAGTGGGAGGCCTTCCAACGCAACGTCTTCCGGTTCGCGGTCGCCACTCCAGAACTTTTCGGCCCCATCGGCCATCCGTTCCGCGAGCAATGTGCTATGCCCACTGCCACTTAAGTTTGGCTATTCTTCGGGCTACGTCGGTAACATTCTAATGTCATTGACAATGAAACAAATGTCTTTTGACACGGTTGGGCGAATCTGTCAATCTATAGATTTAAATCTTTGTACTCTGCCATGCAAAATCTTATTTTATTATAATAGATGGTGTTGATGGAGATATAATCTTTTACGAAGACTTCATCAAGAGTACAGTCAGTAACAAAAGAGTCACAGAATGGATTTTTGAATGACAACTTGCAACTTCTTTGTGGAGAAGTTTGAGCACTACTTACATACTTTATAAAAAAAAAACTAATTATTCTAATATTTTTAGCGATTTTTGCCGCGTTTTCGAGGATGACAGTGTATCACTCTTGAAAAAAATACCATAAACCTTGATCTAACGTACACTCGGTATCAAAAATAAGTGTCAGATTGTTTCAAGATTCAAGAAGTGTTTTAATTATTATTAAACAAGTGTTATTTTTATTCTTTTTTCAACTGTAAAATATTATTTATTATTAAGTTTTTAGAGAGAGTTTTGTGTGTTTTGTTTTGTGTATGTATTACTAACAAAATGGATTTTATGATATGTTAAATAAATGATTTGATTTGATTTGTTTGATGAGTTTGAGTTTTTTTTTGTTTCTGTTTGTTTTTTAGCTTTTGTTCTCAAAACAAACAGTAAACATCGTAAATATCCCTTTTCTAGTGTTAGTGATAATATTATTTATTTATTAAGCAGATTTGGAGGCTGAGGAGCTCGTGGCTAAATAATAACAGCCGCTCGGGTCGATCTTTAGGTTAAGCCGTGTTTGCCTAGGTTGGTCTGTGGATGGGTGACCACCCATTACATACAGAGTTTCCTCCGTGCCTCGGAAAGCACGTTCAGTCGTTGGTCCCGGCTGTCATTTATAGATCTATGACAGTCGTTGCAGGTAGTGGCCTAAAAGTTCTGACAACCAGTCTTACCAAGGGGTATCGTATTACCTAGTACTAACTGGGTTGTGGAGGTTAGATAGGAAGTCACTCCATGTAAAATACTGGTATTCAGCTGCATCCGGTTGGACTGGAAGCCGACCCTAACATAGCTGGAAAAAGGCAAGGCAGATGATGATGATGACTAAGCAGATTAAAATAACTACAGTAAATTAAAAACTATTAAATAAACTAAAATAAAATGAACCAACAAAAAACTAAAAGGTTGCCCTTTTAGTTTTTTGTTAGTTATTTAGATATGCTTATGAATTGAAAAAAAACGATGATAAATTGATTGTGTCTCAGACAGATGGCAATTAATTTTAAAATTCCTAAATGCCATTTTATGTTATTTATTTGATTTGCATTATGTCCGTTTTATGAGGCTTGCAAAACTACTATAATTTTCAAGGTCTAGCGTTTCTAACATAAGTGATTGTCTCAGCAAAATTAGCACTAAGTAAGTTGTCTCGTCAAATTGGTTCAGTAGTGTTATTGGGTTTTTCTCGTCTGGTTTTCCACCCAGTTGATGGAGTAGGCTCGTCATTCACATTACATGGACATATAAACATTACTGGCGAAATACAGGGTTAGTTTCCAAAGACCAGCCAAATTCTCAGATCTGATGCAGTACATCATTCTGTACCCGTAGAAATTTTAAATCGGTTATTAAAAAAAAAATCTGCTGTTTCCTACAAAAGTGCAATACCTACAAGGGGAAAATTTATGAAACAGCTGTTTTTTTTTAAATAACCCATAAAAAAATTCTACGTGGGGGGGGCTCAGAATGATGTACGGCATCAGATCTGAGAATTTGGCTGGTCTTTGGAAACTAACCCTGTATAAATGTAGTGGAGGTTCACATCTGCCTAACTTTTCGATGAATACAGAAGTAATGGTATGTCAAGTGCATCAAAAGTTTTTTTTTTGTATTTTAATTGGATGTTTTGGAGGCGTTCATAGAAGATTGGTCAAAGACAACACACATACGAAAGAGTAAAAAGTTATGCGGGTAAATGACAAGACAAAAGAAGACCAAGTACGTGGCGAGAGTGCAGCTGTTGGAGTCGCGCCACGTCAACTTTTAAGGCGTTTGGGGTTAAAAAAAAAAAAAAAAAAAAAGTAAAAATGTGACAAAAAACGGGAACCATAATTTGAAATATTAAAAATACCTATACCACCATTTCCAAAATTAACTGTTTTCATCATTTCATGCGCTCGCGAAAAAAAATGAAATGAAATGTTAAATAAATGAATGTTTATGTTTGCGAATGCCAACGTGTTATCTGCACCTCGTTTTAGAAGAGGACTTTTGGCCGCATAGAGTGGTGTTCCGTCGCTTCCACAGGCAAGTGCCACGTGAACACACAGTGACATAGTGCATAGGTGGTGTTACTAACGTAGCTTTAAGGTTTTTTTTTTTTTTTTTTCACTTTTTTTTTGTCTGTAAAGTATATCTATGGGCCTAAGTTGCCTGGAAATAAATGTATGTCGTTATTGTAAATGATATACAAATTAATGTAGCTCCCAACTCAAAGGCGGCATCTCATATGAGTCCCGATATATGTCCGGCTACTGGACGTTCATTATCAGTTGTTCTTGACTTACGGATGCTTTTGTGGTTTTATTCTGAACCCAAAGCACTAGCTAGTGATTCTAGTCAACACCACAGGGTAGACATTTTCCCAGCAGTGGGACTACCATTTGATCAATTCTGTCGTTACGTTTCTTTGTGTTTTGTCAAGATAATTCGTGAATATGGCATTGAATTAGAGAAGGCACTTGTGTTATTGATTTTGTGATAATCTTTATCACTATTTGTATAAATCTTTATCTCTGTTTGTCTGCTGATAGATCAGTAATTACTGTAAACACAATAGTTGGTGGTTCAATGTCTGAAAATGATAGATAGCGTAAGCAAATAACAAAGGTAGCGGTTAATCTTCGAGTGGCTTCTTGTTTGATTTCTGATAATTATCCCCCCATACTTAAGTACAAATGCTGTATCCATAAGAATACTGTAACACCAAATGATTTGAAAAGAGTAACCATGGAGTTTCTTGCCGGTTCTTCTCCATAGGAAACGACCAACCCGAACCGTGCACCTTTTTGTCGACGTTTTATAAGTGCCCATCGAGGCCTATGTGAAATAACTTTTTTTTTTTTTGATTTTGAATGATATACAAGCACGGTCAAGCATGGTTAAGCACGTTAAGCCGTTGGTCCCGGCTGCCATTTGTAGATCTTTGACAGTCGTTACAGGTAGTCAGTGGCCCGAAAGTCTGACAACTTTTCTTACCGAGGGGTATCGTATTAACCGGTAATAACTGGGTTGTTGAGGTCAGATAGGCAGTCGCTCCATGTGAAATACTAGTAGTCAGGTTCATCCGGTTAGACTGAAAGCCGACCCCAACATAGTTGGGAAAAGGCTAGGCAGATGATGATGATGAATGATACAAGGTGGTATGGGACATCGACACAAACGGTTACCACGTATTCAGTACAACATTCCGGATAAAACGACCGAAACGGAACGCAAAATTCTATGTGGAACACGTCTCATCCCATTCCACATAGAATTTTTTCATCAGCAATAAAAAAAAAACTGCTTTTCTTTACATTTTGCACTTTTGTAGGTAACAGTAGATACTTTTTTAAATTGCTGTCGTAAAATTTCAATATGGGGGTTCGGAATTATGAAGATACCTACTGAATACGTGGTATTTGTTCCAGCATACATCGATGCCTTCCACTCTGTATAAAATTACCAGCAAATGCGGGATGGTGGAAGGGACACCGACGCGAAAACGGTTACCACGTAATCAGTACCTACATCAATCTGAGAGAAACAGAAATTTCATAGAAATTTTTCATCGGTTATTTAAAAGAAAAAACAGCTGTTCCATACATTTTGACCGTGTAGGTATTGCACTTTTGTCTCTACATATCTCGTCTCGTCTCGTCATATAATAAAATCGTTAAAATCCGATCCGATGTTCCGACTTGGCGCAAAAACTACTGCATAGATCCTGTTCAAATTTTGCACAAATATCTGTAATAGGCTTCTTCAAATGTTAGGCTATATATTATCACGCTACTTGCTTAAGAGGGTGAGCAATATTGCATTATGTCATTATTATTCAATTGTTTACCGTTTCAGTCACTAATGCGTAACAACGTCTATTTCAAAGTATATGTCAGCGAAACAAATAGAGACACGGTTTCATGACCGCTTTACGTGCATCACGTCGCAAGTTCGATCCCCAGTAAAATTATACTTTTTGTAGTTGGTTGTAATTTTTTTTGATAGAGATTATTATTATTTATTTTATCTTTTTATGTATATTTTTCCACGAGAACGAAGTCGCGGGCAACAGCTAGTAGGAAATATAACCGATGAAAAATTTCTATATGGGGGGCTCAGAATTATGTACTGACGTGACGTGGTAACCGTTTTCGCGTCGGTATCCCTTCCACCCCGTATAATAAGGTGGTAATTTAATAAGAGACACCCACCATTGCTCTCCAAAACTAGGTATTATCAAAAAAATCGTACTAACGACACGACAAATTACCTTTTGTTTCATCCACTTCTCTGGTCCACGTCCAAACATCTAATAATACACGCACAGTAGGCACACGAGTTGCGAGTAAATACTTTTTTGTGTGACGATCTTATGTGCCACCGCGTTCACAGACGGTCGACCTCTCTTCAACTTTATTGGTCAGGGCATAAGGGTGAAAAGTGATCGACCGGCAGTGAGCCCGGTAGTACTTTAAGCAAAGAAGTAAAAAAATTTCTTTCGTAGGTAAATATTTTGTATTGATTTAAAGAACTCTTTAATTATATAAAAAAACGTCATGAACTCATAAGACACGAGACCTTGAATTGAATAAAAAAAACACTTAAAATAATATTTTTCTATAATAAAAAACTATAGGTAAATGGTTGTAAGTATATTTGCAAATAATTGACACCATCTTGATGATGACAAAATAATTGAGGTGTCTACTAATTTAGGGTTTTCAGTGACATTCATGAAAGGAAACAACTTTTAAACGACGTGAAATGACATCAACATACCTATATCAAATGACAGATCGTTTCAATTTCAACTTTTTGCCAATTTCATTGTCAAGGTGATCTTACAATAATAAAAATAAAAAAACAATCCACCAGTTTAAATTTTCTTCTTTTCATTTTTTGTATTGACAAAACAATCTAAATTATTTTTTAGTAAAGTGAAAACTGACTAGAAATAAGTTAAACACCGAAATGATCCACTATTTTTGTAGCTGACTGTACCAACTTTTTTTTTGAGACTCATGCCATTCATGATGTGAAAAAGTCAAATTCAAACCTTTTTTTTTAAATTGCGACCTTCGCCTTATAACATCAGCTATCTGTCAGTAAAACTCCCGTCAAAATCGGTCCAGGCATTTTGGAGATTAGCCGGAACAAACAGACAGACAAAAAAAAATGATATTTTTTTGTTTTAAGTACCGGTTATACTTTCATATGCTTTTAATAAAAAGCCGTTATTTTGAAATTGCAAACAGATACTTCAATTTTATTTATTGGTATAGATAGGCCACAAATAGGTATTTTTTAATATTATAATGTATGTTTTGGTGTATGATGTGTTTATTTGACGTAGTTGTTTTTGTTGTTGTTATGTTTGTCGTAGTTTGTTTTTTTGTGGGCAGGGCACATTGCTCGTAGAACGGATGGCCGATGGGGCCGAAAAGTTCTGGAGTGGCGACCGCGAACCGGAAGACGCTGCGTTGGAAGGCCTCCCACTAGTTGGACCGATGACCTCGTAAAGGTTGCGGGGATCCGCTGGATGCGAGACGCACGGGACCGGTCAATGTGGCGTCACTTGGGGGAGGCCTATGTCCAGCAGTGGACGTCTTTCGGCTTAAATGATGATGATGAGTTGTTTTCAAATCATTCATTTATTAATGCTCAGCTGCAATAAATACAGCCATATCAATCTCAATCACTCGCATTAATTGAAGATACAACCAATGAATTATTATTATACTGCTAGTAATTTTATCTTCTCGATAACGTCCTTACGTCCGTGACTTATGAATCAATGAGGCTTACTGTTTTCTGTTTGTCTAGCTTCAGACGACATTTCCTAATGACAAGTCTTTGAATTGATTGATAACAAAACATAACTGATCTCCGAAGGGTAAAGCGAAGTGTACCTACAGTACACCCACATTCCACCAGTTATGTTTAAGTCCCATGTAATAGGGGGCGAGCCTATTGCCATAAATTGGGCACAAACCCAGACTTCGTGTCTTTAAGAGGAGACTGGAGTGACTGGAGATTCCTGATGGGTAAAGAAAATCCCAATCACACTGCGCGACCTGGGAATCTAAACCAGATGCTTCTTGCGCCGACTACATCAGCGAATCAGAGATATAATGTTTACTAAAACAAATAGTAATTATAAACTTTTCCGATATAACATCCGAATAGTGACATTGAAATTCAAGGGTATGAATAAATATGATTCATAACCGGTCTCTGTTCCGATTCCGTAATAAATCCCGGGAAATCCCGGTATTCACTGTCTGAACTAGCCTGTACCCAAACAGCAGCGCAAAGGGACGTATATTTTTTAAGTTATTTCGTCACCACTGCTCTCAAAACGCGGGGCCAGTGCAAGCTAGTGAATGTCTAGCTCACACTGGGCCCTAGCTTGCCGTCCGGCCGTCTAGCTTGCCGTCCGGCCGTCTTATGACGACAGGCGTGTCGACGGCGCGTTCGTGTTCCACGCGCGCCTCAAAGAGATGCCAGCAATGATATTGGGGCCTGCAAGGGCCGATGCCTGCCAGGGCTGCGGGACTGTTCGAAAGAGATACCGTGGCCCTAGAACACAAAGGGCAAAGAAGGAACATGGATGGGTTTTAGTCAGTACAAGTCTGACACTCCCTTCCGCTCCGCCCAGAGTGGGGGGAGGTCATTTGATGAGTGCCCATCCGAAAAAAAAAAAAAAACACTGGGCCCTCGTGGTGGACTATAGTATAGCCCACCCCCTCTGAGGCCTGTGTCCCATCTGTAACATTATTTGCTGATAATTCTAATTATCATTATCGTCCTGCCCTCGTCCCGTGTTACTCGGGGTCGGCGCAACACGTTTTTTTCTTCTATTCTCCTCTATGAACCGTTACGCTATCATTTACTCCTTCATCTTTCATATCATTTTCTTCACACAATCCATTCATCGTTTCCTTGGCCTTTCTCTCCCTCTACATCCATCTACATGATAATTGCTGATAATTCTAATGATTTTAATTATTTCCTTAAGTCATCGGTTCATAGTAATTACTATTAATTATTCATTAGTAAGTAGTTAGTACCGTATTATTTATTTATTCACATTCTTTAGAAAACAAATGAACTGGATTTGATTTGGGATCATTAAACTAACTAATATCTATTGTTTTGTATTTTTAGATATTTACGTACGCACGACGGCCAATCAAGCTATAAAAACCAGTTTATGCGGATCTCTCATTGTATAGGAAATCTATTCAAAGCCAGGCCAAATTATACTGGAAATGTACAGCTTCATGTGCCGCCGTGTGTACATAGATTGTTGACCTCTGAATTAATTTTAAAAAGTATCGAAAATAACAATTATAAATTAAAAAACGGAATTCATTTTAATACAATTTAATCAATCATTAGTTTAACGTAATTCATTGGATAAGGTTAACAGTAATACGTTATGGTCGAAAACAACGAATAATAGTAATAATGTAGCACAATAAAATTGTAACATGAGCATAATATTTTTTAAATTTATTAAATTGTAATAATTTTTGTAACGTGATTTTATAATTACCACATATTTTTGGTACCGAGTGTACCAGTGCAGTACAAAATTTTGACATAATAAAAGTAACTTTGACAATATGGTCTAATTCAAACCATTCAGTTGATTACGAAAAGGCAACATTAAAAACATCATCACTTTCCTCCAAACATGCAAATTTTCAAAATGCACGAAAAAAAGATGAAATCATAAAGTTTCACCAGAGTGTAAACAAAAAAATTACAAGGCGTATCCATTGATCGCCCATTGACCAAAATTAGTAGGTACTTAATACTGTGGACCAACTTCGCTTTTTAAAACGGGTTTCGTTCAGAAAGTAAAAGAAACCTGCTGGACCCATAATTTTTGGCGCGTAATTAAGTATTATCCGATTGCATTCGCGGTGAAAAGCGGGGTTATGTATTTTTCATAATATTGCAGGTATTTATTTTCCCTTTATGAACGCTCTTACGATTGTCAATGTGTTGCGTAATTTGCTAGCTTCATTTTTCGTATTAAAAGGTCAAACTTTGACCCATTTTTGTCACAGATACGTCTAGTAGGTCATACCTAGATAGATTATTATTTAAGAAAAACACGTGGTATCTGTTCCTTCTGTGAGCAACTCATTATTGTTATCGATTAAAGCCAGTAGGTAAAGAATTCATGTTTCCGCAATAATGAAAGATAACTTTATTTTTAGTTTGAAGAAGAAATTAGATGATTAGGTAATTATGTTAAGAAACAGTTTATTCAGAACAGTTGATTCAGTTTATTGTTTGTTTACCTATATTATCGAGGAGTTGACAAATAAAATGAGTTAAGGCAGTCTAAATAATGTTGCTGGGTATTTCTAGGTAATTTTTGCTGGTCAGATAGGTAGTAATTTTATGTAAAATACTGGTATTCAGTTACGGAACTTGAAACTTGGAAGCCGACCTGAACAGAGGCGGGAAAGAGCTGGGCAGATGATTGTTTTTTAATCTGTTTTTTTTTTGTCGATTAGTAACTATGGATGGAGTCCAAAAAAAAAAACAAAAAGTAAAGATGATATAGCTAGAAAGGGGTGACACAAGAGATAAGTAAGTATTATAAGTCTACAAGGTGTAACATAATAAACGCAAGACCTCACGTGTGGTCTCTCGGACCATGAAACTGAACAACTTTTGTTCTACGAGTTCTAGAAATTCGCAAAAAAATTATTGGATTTTCTATAGGAATTGACGCGATCCCCTGATCAACATGTATGGTAAAACAAAAAAAAAAGTTATGAATTTTCAAAAGTTATAGAACAAAAGCTGTTTACATTCATGGTCTGAGAGACCACACGAGAGGTCTTGCGTTTATTATGTTACACTCTGTATATGACATGCTGCGCCGCCCGGCCTAAATAAATTCTGATTTAAAGTCAAGAGAATGATGATGGTCGCGGGACTCATAGAATTACCGTGACCCTGGAACATAAAGGGCTATTGAAGGACACCGTGGATTTTAGTCAGTACAAGTCTGACAGTCCCTCCCACTCTGCCTTGGGTGGGAGGACTTATTCGATGATTTTACCATGTTAAAAAAAAAAAAAAAAAGAGCATGATGATTTTGTTTTTACGACTACAATTTCCATTTGCGACGTGAAATTTGACGTTCAGATCTCAATAAACCGACGGTTTCTTAAACCTTGTCCAATCGTGATGATTATTTCGAAGATAACAACACGAGTAGATATTTGGTACCTGAAAATGATGATATCATCCTCCTTGCTGTATGCAACATGTGTATTTACGTAAAAATACATTTCTTTCCTTGCAACATTCTATTACGTTCCTTTTCGCCATTTCCTCATTTAAAACTAGGGCTCCATGATTTAATGGCGAAGCTGCGAAGGTCTGCACTCTCTTAACGTCCGTGTCGTCTTCTTATTGTACAAATTATTATTTATTTTATTTTATTATTTATAAATATGCCATTATAGGTTGGCTTTCAAAAATGCCTTACTTTTTAAGGTCAAACTTTAAACGGAAATAGAATTGAGGTCAGTTATCATCCCCTAAAGGAGATATACGGGATGAAAGCTTGCATGGAAGTTCGTAATTTTTGCAAATAAGAAGACCCGTCAGGTACATGTCGCCCATTAAATATGTTATGCATTATGGCCATGAGGTGAAAGGTAACCTTCACGAGTACAAAGCTTTCATCGATTTTGACGAGTTGATCACTAATAAATAACACCACAGCTACGATAAGCAAAGTTAAAATACGACATAGTCTAAAACTTTAATTGGTGTCATTATTACACACATTTTAACCTTATCTTGCGGAAGAAAAAAAACAAATATGTTTCATATCTTTAATTGTGAAAAATAGGCGTATATAAGCTTATCTATAAACGTTAAAAATTAGGAAAACATACCTAATGATTGTACGTAATCAAATCATTTGACACGTTAAAACATCGTGATAATATGTAGTTCAGAGGTTTACGACTAGCTTTAAAACAAACCCCGAAATGTATAGGTCATCTGCCTAGCCTTTTCCCAACTATGTTGGGGTCGGCTTCCAGCCTAACAGGATGCAGCTGAATACCAGTATTTTACATGGAGCGACTGCCTGTCTGACCTCCACAAGCCTGTTGTATTACTGGGTAATACGATACCCCTTGATAAGACTGGTTGCCAGACTTTCGGGCCACTGACTACCTGTAACGACTGTCAAAGATCTACAAATAACAGCCGAGACCAACGGGTTAACGTGCTTTCCGAGGCACGGAGGAAACTCGGTATTTAATGGGTAGTCACCGGCTTATCCTGAAGATCGACTCGAGCGGCTGTTATAATTTAACCACGAGCTCCTCCGATGAAGAAGCTACGCCACCCATTGCATTTAAATCGATAACTTATTCTGCTATTAGTAACGATGTCAGTTTAAAAATACACTCTGGAAAGTTCGTATAGATAGAACATAAATACACAATTACTGGGATCAACATCGTAATCACTAGAACTCAAACTTCAATAAGTTCTCGACCCAAATGGGATAACTGATTATTGTTTCTCTATTACTACGTCGGTTCCTAGAGAGTTATTCAGTTGAATGACATTATCACATTCTCAAAAATACGACCACATTTTTCTACATACTGTATAATGGTAAGGAGGAGGTGATTTTTGACTCATTTTACAAAACCTTTGTCAACGATTGGCGATATGCCATGCTGTGACTGAATTATTGACTTTCTTCGATTTGGGAAACCCAAAAACAAATATTGATATGCCCTACAGGCCTAAAGACAGTCGTTCGTGACCTAAAAACAAGCGTTCCGGGCCAGGATGTATGTGGATTCAAGGAGAAACACAGTAGGATTACGAAATTATAAAATCCTTGTTACAAAAACATTTTTTGCATGCTGATTATGAGCTCATTGAAATTTTGGACGGTTTATTTTTTTTTCATTAAAAAATATTGCGTGACGCGTTTTAATTTTATTCTCAGTGTAATATACTTATTTTATTTTAATAGATAATCTTTGTCTAGAATTAATATTTGCCTATTACTTAGTTATCTACGTTATCATTCATGAAACTTCAAATTTAAAACAAAAATTTACATTTAACACTTAATTTTGGCGCTGACAGTACCAACGGACCATTATTTCGTTCGTCCATTTTACAATCCAAAAATTCACGTAATCCTTTAACGTTAAATGATATAGAAATAGAAGTAGTATTTTTTAACACACTTACATATTTTATGAGAACGTTACTTTAGATCCTAATCAAGTTTTTATGAAGGATCTTTTTGCGTTCGTAATTATTTAAATTCAACATTTTGCTGTAAGTACTATTTACAAAAAAGCAGTTTTCAAAATATTATTACTAATCAAGGTTTATTCAAAAACTAGGTAGGTACGTATATCAGCCCAAAGTTTAGAATCCTACCCGGTTGAATCCGGTTAATGGCCCCCTATTGGCTAATGCGACATGTACCTATTGGTGAGATGTTTATTGTTTTTTTTTTAATATTTAAAAATCATTCTTTTCTTTGAAACTATTATGGATGACTTTTGCAGCCAGTCTGGGCGCGTTCCTGGATGACAGCGCGGCAGCGATATAGAGGAGTACTTTGACGCCTAATTTTCCTATTGTCGTCGTTGTATAATTATATGTAGGTAGGTAAATGTTTAGTTTACGGTTGTTTATAGTATTTAGCGGATTTTTATAAAATAAATCATCTTATTTAAACTTGAAAATAGGTAAGTCTGTAGTTAGGTATGTTCACTTGTATAACTCTGTAATAAATCGATCACTTCTATATAGTTTATTTTGATAATAAAACTTAGTATTGAACCATAATATTTTACACTTGATAATAATCCTAGACTATTGTGACTCAAACGCGGGTAGGTCTACAAGATTTGTTTAGTCTATGTTTATTTTTGGTTTTAAATTCGAAATTTAAATAAAAGATTATGTAACTAGGTAGCTACTGTTATATACCTAGCTATCAAATTAATCGAATGATTTTAACACATGAAAGTAAATACGCATTCTGTATTTTTGGAGGTAAGTACTTTTTAACGCCTTATGTTGTTGTTTACACAGGCACTTACATTTTTTATGTTGCATTTAATACATTGACCTAACACCATACATTGTATTTTGTCTTACATACATTTGCACGATTTAATTGTACATTACTGCATATTTTTCCATAGTTTCGATGTAGGTTCATAGGTCCATAAAATGTTAATGAAAATGAGAGCTGTAATAGCTCGTGTTAATCTTAATGAAAATTTACGTTTATGGTCGTCATAAGATAAGTTTTTATGTACTTAATAATATTATTTGTATGTTTTAATCTTTATTTCATTAATCAATAACTACTAATAGATTTTAAAGCTTAGCTACAAATCATACTTAATTAATTTTAATTTTATTTGGCAAATAAAATTATTAGAATATTTCTATAATTATTTTGTAACGGGACAACTATTTAAATTTAGTAACTTAAAATAAAAGAAAAGAAAAAAAAACTAACCTTTCAAAAAAAGAACACCAACAAAATAGAAAAACCAAACTCACAAAACAGTCATTACAACAAAAAGTCCATGCACATAACAAAAAAAACAAAACAATCGAAGCACAAATAAAAAAAATATAAAATCGTATTTTCGATTAAAGTATTTAAATTTCGAATTCGCGCGCGCGCGGCCTGCCTTGCCGTGGTCTATTGCGAAATGCTGCGCTTAACCTTAGCTCAGTACCATTCATCTGTCAAACGGCCTCTACTTATAATTTTAATCCACGAACGGCTACGTAGTATATTCTTCGGTTAAGGACGTGAATATTAATGGCAAAGGGCTGAGAAAAAAAATTACCTATTCCTTTTTTAGAAGTCTGTTAAAAATTGGTAATGGAATTGGTTTTTTTTAATTGACAAGTTGACACTGTCTGAATTGAGGATGTAATTTTGTTTCAAGAACCTTACAATTATTAAGACGAATTTAATATTGTTTATGGATTTCATGTTGTTTTTACGTTTTTGTCCATCTGTGTTTGAGCATAAAGCTATTTTTTGAAATTTAATCTCTGTTTTTTTTTTATTTTGGTATATTTTTGAGAACCTTTTGATAATTTTAAATTCATTCAACAAATGACACCGCAAACTTGACATTTTGCCATGAGTTCTTCATTTTTAACGAAGGCTTACACTTACGGAAAAAATAAAAAAATGCATCCTCTGAAGGGGCTGTTAAATAAAGGCTGAAAGTTCCTATTTTTTTCCGTGTTATAATCGCAATCTCATTATTAAGTAACTGTAGGTAAATGTTTTGAAGTTTTGCTACTTATCCATTTTTTTTTCTTATAACCTTGTTTGTCCCACTGCTGGGCAAAGGTCTCCTCCATATTCTTCCAGGTACAATTCTCCTACGCCACCTCGAACTAGCCTTCGTGATGCACGTCTAGATCATCTCGCGACCTCTTCCTAGGCCTTATTAATTATCATAAGTATTTTTTTTTAAGTTTTTCAAATTGACATGGCCACTAACATTATCATTGACGCTAACTAAACAAAAATTACCATCGTATCATCAAAACAAATAGTAAACATGGTAAATATCCCGTTTTTAGTGTTAATGATAATTTGTTTTTGTTTTACATGACAATTCTTTTTTTTTAAACGACTTAAAAATTTTTTTTTTACTTTTGTTACATATTAGCTCAGAAAAAAAAAACTTTTTTATGTGAAAGGATATACTTTCCGATTGGTCCCATAGAAGTTTTATCTAAATCGGTTCAGTAGTTTGGTTTTTTCTCCTTGACCCATGATGACTATGTATGTTCATGATGGATCCTTAATAACTTCTAGTTACAATGTAAAAAATTATTTCGTGACAAGAATTTGTGTGAATTTTTTTTTTTATACTACAGCTAAAAGGGTAGATAGAATAAAAATAAAAAAATGCAAAAAAAACGACTTTCAAAAAAACAAAAAAAAATCTAAAATAACTTTACTGTCGGAAGTCGGTGGTAAAAAAGACGAAGAAACAAACAGTCTCCGACTTCCGAAACAAAAATTATATTAAACTTTTTAGTTTTTTTTGGAAGTCGGTTTTTTTTGCAAATTTTTTTTTTGTGAAATAAATGGTTTTGCCAGCCTTTTTATTAATTTGGTAAATTTGTTGGCGAATGTAATGTGGGCATAAAAGGAGAAGGGGACACAATATTGCATCAAAGTTTTAAATCAATTTGAACTCACGGCCTTCTCACGTCTAATGTTGAAGTTAGTACCTATTATCCTTTCATCTTGTGATGCATTTTACGTGTACATTGTATTTACTTTAGGTTAGGTCATATTTTATTTAAAAATACGGTTTGCCTAAATATAAGGTGTGTGAAACGTGTATGAAAAGATAGACCTTATATTTAACAGGTGTAAAAATACACTTAACGACGCCGAAAGGCACCTGTTCTCCCCGTCATTGCGATCCCACCCCTAAGAGGACCCACTGACCAATCATTTTTATGTTCTAGAGTCTAGACTCTAGACCCACGGTTCCTAACCTGGGGGTAATTACCTCTGCGGGGGTAAAACTGGTATTCTGCGGGGGTAATAAGCTGGTAATATATAAAGATAAATAAATAATGGTAATGTATAAGCAGAGTTTATTAACTTTGTGAAGAAATAGGATTGTTTTTGGAAAAGCAGAGAACACAAAAATAATCAAAGTTTTACTCAAAAGTCAAAGACAAAACATTTATCCAGATGCTCTACGTAGACAGTCAATTTGTATTTACCACCCACTGATTGCCACTGACTACCTGTAACGACTGTCAAAGATCTACAAATGACAGCCGGGACCAACGATGTACAGTGGAAACTCGGTATGTAATGGGTGGTCACCCATCCACGGACCAACCTAGGCAAGCGCAGCTGACCCGAGCGGCTGTTGTTATTTAGCCACGAGCTCCTCGTAATAACAAATAAAAAAAAAAAAAAATACAATCTAATGTTTATTTTATTTACTTGTCACTTCATACTGTGATCCCAAATTAATGCCAAGGTTCCATAATGCAAGGATATAACTGTAGAACGGAATAATTATTACTAGGTGCGTTGACCGTTGATTTGACGATCAATCTTTATAACATCTTGTAATAAACATTTTTTTTTTTTTTTTGGGTGGGAAATCATCAAATGACCCCCCCCCCCCTCACTCTGGGCGGAGCGGAAGGGAGTGTCAGACTTGTACTGACTAAAACCCATCCATGTTCCTTCTTTGCCCTTTGTGTTTCAGGGCCACGGTATCTCTTTCGAACAGTCCCGCAGCCCTGGCAGGCATCGGCCCTTGCAGACCCCTACATCGTTGCTGACATCTCTTTGAGGCGCGCGTGGAACACGAACGCGCCGTCGACACGGCCTGTCGTCAATAGACGGCCAGACGGCGAGCTAGCCCATAGCTCGCCGTCCACAGGCTGTAATAAACTTTCAGAAGGCGATTCTCACACGACACCGCTTGCTCTCCTCAATCCGTTGATGTTCGACACGTGTACACCGCCCGAGCGCGCGGACGAGCGGCGCACCGGCAATACATTTGCTTCGCCACCGCTCGACCGCGCGGATGAGCAGTGTCCTGTGTCGCCAGCTAGCGAGCGAACGACCCGGGCGAGCCTCTTTTCATACAGATTCAGATAATTTTTTTTTTCGTTGCTAAAGCGACTTTATGACTTATAGAAGTTACTCTTAAAATATTTCGTGTATGAAAAGATAGACCTTATATATATTTTTTTATTAGCCTTGTATGTCCCACTGTTGGGCAAAGGCCTCCCCCATATGCTTCCCGAACCAGCCTTCGTGATGCGCGTCTAAATCATCTCGCCACGGTTTTCTGGGTCGGCCTCGGCGGCGCTGCCCATCCTCAACACGATGGGTGCATCGTGTTGAGACCTTTGCCCGTTATAATTATAATATCAAAAATATTATTATATATCAGTGTACTTAAGCAGAAACAATGTTATTTTTAATAAGAAACTGTAAATCATAGTAGTTAGGTAATCTTAAGTAGACTAGAGCAATGTCAGATCAACTGTTTTGTTTTATAAACAGCTAATTAGCACCTAGATTAAAAACATCACCAGTTGATTTATTAATAGTAAGAAATTATAATATTATAACTTATCTACCATAAATAAATCAATTTTAAACTTAAGTAAAAAAAAAAAAAAGTTTTTTTTTTATTTATTTATTTATTTTTTATAAATATTTAAAAATGTAAACTATATGTAAGAAAATAAATAAAAGAATAAATAAAGTATAAAAAGCTAAAAAAGTAAAAGAAGTGAGAAGAAGTATAAAGTATAAATAAATAAAGTATCATTTCTTTTTGCTGTGGACTGTATGAATAAAATAATCGCAAAAACACGACATTAAAAACGCAATTGATATTAAAACTAATAAAGTCATCCTTTTGACAGCCCTTTTGACAGCCGCGGGCTAATTTTTATTCGCAAGGAACAGCTTTCTTACCTGTAATTAAGTAGGTACGTAATACTTTCTCCAAAATTATTAAAATAATTATCTTTATTTATTTTTTTTACGTATTTTTTCAAGAACTGTTTATTTTCGTAAAGGTTTCAATTTCAATTCTCTTTTGCATTCGTTGTTTGTCAAAAATCTCTAAGTATTTTGTTTTTTTTTCAATTTAATTTAAGGTTAGGTCCTACTTTCACAACAAATCACTAAATGTATTTAGCACTAAACGTTGTGTCACACAACAAAAGTAATTGAAACAATAAAAAAAATAGGACGATGTCCTAAATTCGTTTAGCAATACTGGTGGAGACTCGCGTAGACCTAGTGACGGTACTTTCATTAACCTTTTCACCGCCACGGACTTCAATAGAAGTTCCAGATTTCCGTGCCACCAGCGCCCACGACTTCATTAGAAGCTCTTAATTTTTAACTACCTATAAAAAAACATAAAAGTACTGTATTTTAAAGCTTCGTTTCATTTTATTATTTAATATAACACGGTCTAATACCCTGTTTTTTACTTTTCCACACAAAAGTAGCCCTTATTTGTCTTAAAATTGGCAAAAACATTTATAGCTTGGCGCTG
Organism: Noctua comes; assembly: GCA_963082995.1. Classification (NCBI taxonomy): domain Eukaryota; kingdom Metazoa; phylum Arthropoda; class Insecta; order Lepidoptera; family Noctuidae; genus Noctua; species Noctua comes. Next base: position 6,835,712 of record OY720295.1, on the reverse strand, counting down.
GCGAGGCATCGCGTTATGTGTACGTTGGCGGTGAAAAGGTTAAAACTTGGCATGCCCTTACAACCTACTACTCTTCATGATATTACGATTTCAGAACATCATGAAGAGTTCATGTGTTCACGATTCATGTTATGTTCTTCAACTGGTTTATGGCAGTCCACAACCCCCATTTACTGTGCAGAAACAAGAACCCATCGGAAGGACAGAAAAATCAGACTACAACAATAATACAATCGAACCACATCTTAAAAAGCCGCAGTGATAGTGAAAATAACGAAAACATTAAACACTCCTTATGTGCGCAGTCAGGTAATCAGGTTTCTCACGAGTCTGACCTTAAAAGCTCCAAATACGTGGCCATTAACAATAATCAACAAAATAAAAGCGAAAAACTGGAGCGATATCGCGAAGGCTCGTTTATATGAGGAGAAATACTCGCTTGTTGAGGCGGGAATGTCGATGTGAAACTCGGTTTCATAAAGGTAACATTTTTTTTTAACGATTGATAAATTAAATTTATTTTAAAAATAATACTTTTAGGTGGCAAATAATAAATGATGTTTTACTAATATTAAACAATATATATTATAGGTATCGAACTTAGATTCTATATAAAGTCTATCTTTTCATACACGAAATATTTTGAAGGTAACTTCTATGAGTCGTAAAGTCGCCATAGCAACGAAAAAAAAAATTATCTGAGTGTTTTTTATACGAAATAATTATAATTCTAAAATTTTTTGAGACTTTTTGCATAAAACCTTTAGTCCCATATTCTAACAATGACAGTAGGTAAATACGACGTAGTAAACTAGCGTAATGGATGTTCAAAAATAAGGAACTAGTATTTATTTTGTGGGTCAAGTAATTTTAAATTATTTTTATTTTTTATAAAAAAATACTTAGATTAAAAAAAATACCTTGAAATGGCTTCGTTATAGCCGTTAGATGATTCCCTGAAAATATTTCGTGTATGAATAGTTAGACCTTATATGTATCATAATCCTTTTTGAAAAACAAATTTAAAAAAAAAAACCCCGATGCAAATGGCAACAATACTGCTTTAGGACGTCATGGGTAATTCTGTAGCTCGACTCAAAGCAGAAATGAGGAGATCCCAGTAAAATCTCATGTCTGTTCTGTGATTGGTTGGCCAAAATAACTACAGCTAGTGAAATTACAAGGTTTCAGAAACAAGAGATAGTAATTATTGTATTCGTGTGTTTGTTTTCACACAAACAAGGTCCAACACATGTACAGGCGCTAGCAAATCAAGCTACTGCAATCTGTCAAACTTAAATAAATTTTAAAAGCATAAAGCATAAAGTTCAAGGTTGATTGGGAAATATTTGACAGTTTTGGGTAGCTTGGCTGGTGTCTGTACATCGCCCAACACAACACCGGCCGAGCGGTGCTCACAGCCTCTCCGCGTGGCGGCGCAACGCCATACAAATCTTCGCCACCTCCGAACCAGCGGTGTCGTGTGAGAATCGGCTAAGTACAATTAATGTGCGTCGACTAGGTACTCAATCTACGACTAGCCCCCGTAGCCACCGTAGACAAGAATTTCTTTGACGGAAGAATCGACAAAATGACAGATAGTGCACAGAAATCTGTCATTGTGGCGACACAATAGGTTTCTTCAATTCGAAGAGAGAAACTCTCTTCGTGTAAACGACCCTTTTTTCATTGTGGTTCCGAGAATAAAGATTTTTAAATTGAAAAGGAGGAAGTCATATGAGACGCCTCTGTTTGAAATCTAGAAGGCCATGGTCAATATAAAAAATAAGTAAAAATAATGCTTTTTGATAAAAACAATATTGTGAAATAATTTTGGAAGTGCTTGCCTGTATCGAGCTTGATAAAAAAAAGGTATGAGTACTGACTTCCGAAGTAATTTAATCTTTTTTTCTGTTTTGAATTTTGAAAATGCGATTATATATTGTTTTAATTATGTTCAAAGGAGAATGGACGAAAAAAACGTGTTGCGCCGATCCCAAATAACATGGGCCAAGGGCAGGAAGATTTTTAGATGTTCAGATAAATCTGTCCAATTAATGGACGACTTACAATGTCACTGTATAAATATGGGTGTTTTATGGTTATGTTAGAGCTACAGATGGGTCAAATACCTATATATTTGCGAAAAAACTTATACTGTCACTTACGGGATATCTTCCGTGGTGAATATCGGGAGCTCAAAATAATGAACAATCACGGAAGATATCCCGTAAGTGACAGTGTAAGTTTAGTTGTAAACCGTGAAAGCTTAAAACAGTACATATTTGCGACTTGAAAACACAATTGTTACTGGCGATTTATCGCTACCAATTTTTTTTAAATTGGATGTAGCGAAAAAAAAAATCTCTAAACTATTTACGTTATGTAGCTGATGTGATAATTGAATGAGATTTTTTTTTTTTTGTAATACTTTATGTCATTAATTAGTAATAATAACTGCATTGAATATTGGTGGTCACATCCACATTTCACTGACCTTTCTCAATAAAAAAATCGGTTGTCTGTAAAGTCGGATTACTGACGATAGTTGAACGTGACAACGTCATAAGAAAATACTGATGGAATGGTTGCATTTTTCAAAAAATGAATGCGCGTTTTGCTGTTGTTGTGCTGTTTTATGGCGAGGTAACGCCTCATTCTTTCGTACGTGCAGGCCGGCTCCATCGAATTATAAGACGTTGTCACGTCAAAAATACATATATCTATCCATGTATACAAATAAAAAAAATTAAGTGTTTGTAATATCAAAATAACAGCTTTTTACTGAATGCATATGAAATTATATACAGTCCTTACAACAAAAACACATTTTTTTCAATTTTTATCTGTCTGTTTGTTCCGGCTAATCTCCGAAACGGCTGGACCGATTTTGACGTGACTTTTACTGGCAGATAGCTCATGTTATAAGGTCTAACATAGGCTACTTTTATTTTAGAAAAATACTCAAGATTCCCTGCAAAAAAAATTAAAACTCTTGAAATTGTTAACAAAATCCGATTCAAATGGCTAATATCGGAAACGGTTTGACCGATTTTGATGGGACTTTTACTGGCAGATAGCTGAATTCATAGCAAGTAACTAAGGCTACTTTTATTTTAGATTAAGAATTAGAGTTCCGTTCAAAAAAATTAAACCCTGAAATTGGTAACAAAATTCGATTAAAAAGGTACTTCAATTTTTTTTTAATAATAATTTCAGGTGAACGTGGGTCGCGGCCAACAGCCAAACAGCCAAACAGCAACGGCCAAATTTTTCTTCAAAAATTTTTACCGAGCTGTTATCATATCTCACCTACAAGTTGTTTACATGTAAGTAGTAATAATTAGCTTTATCGATTATATTCTTATCCGTATTTTTATGTAGACATAACAATTTATACATTTTTAATGTTATTCTGGTGTATTTTTCCGTGGTTTAACTAATAGGTTCCGTTTTACGCATAATGTTTCGAGTGCGTTACATTGAGTCCTACTACTCAATGTAACGCACTCGAAACATTATGCTGATGGATGCATTGAATAGTACGGGGGTCGTGGATGTATTTAAAGTAAAGTTATAACATTAGAAACTTGTATTTAAAAAAAAAACTTGTGAAAAGCTGACCTTCAATATTTCCGTAACTAGAAGGTTCCCAGGTATGGTCCAGAACAAAAAAAATATCTCAATGATGGGAAGAACAAGTGCCTTTCGGCATCGTTAAGGGTCTTTTTACATCCATTATTTAATAGATAAGCTACCAAAGTTAAAAATCTATTCACTTATGGCACAATCAACCTAACTTTGATTTTTGATTAATTCTACCATGATTGCATTGCGAAAAAACTGGTAACATTCGAATTACAAATTAAAAAAAAACGTCAGAGAACGAAAATACAATAACGATTTAATTAAATATGTTTCTTTAAACGATGTATCTGTCTTCCGGTACACATTTATTAAGCCGCGTATTATTATTTTAAGCCGCAGCCTTCAGTAGGTTAAGGCCCTTTAAAAATAATCACAGTTATGAAAAACAATAACATGATAATATAAATAAAAATCAATAATTAAATTATGATAAAAATTTTCAAACTTGTTTCCGTCATGTTATGTCAATTATCAGACTGTGTCAAAGCCAACCAGTCTTACCTAGGGGTATCGAAGACACGCTACTCTGATTTTGCAGATACATGTTGTGCGTATTGTATAATTATCACTTGCTTCGGTGAAGGAAAACATCGCGAATGACAGATTTCTTTGCACTATCTGTCATTTTGTCGATTCTTCCGTCAAAGAAATCCTCGTCTACGGTGGTCATGCTACGGGGGCATGTTAGGCACTAACCACACGATAAAGAATACCTAGGGTATTATCGCGTAACGTAGCTAATGGGTTGTGGAGGTCAGATAGGCAGCCGGTCCATTTAAAATACTGGTATTCAGCTGTATCTGGTTAGACTGGAAGCAGAACCCAACATAGTATGAAAAGGCTAGGCAGAATATGAACTCTTTGAATCAATTTGATAGAAAGAAAAATAGATTAAAAGTCATTAACACTAGAAACGGGATATTTACCATGTTTACTGATTTGTTTGAGTTGCCGATATTTGTTCCTATTGTTTGTTTTTGTTGTTTTTTTGTTTATAATAATGTTAGTGACCGTGATAGTTTAAAATTTTATATCGATTAAAAGTTTTCATTTAACCAGAACCCTGAAGGTAAAACTCTTTACTGCACTTAAAATAATCTCTTATTCAAATTCATAACATAACAGCACGCCTGTAATCGTCGAATGGTTAGGCAGAGGTATCGCTACTAATAGTATGCAAACTTATACTGCCACTTACGGGATAACTTTTGTGATTGTTCATTATTTTGAGCTCCCGATATTTCCGCGTTGTTGCAAGCGCCATGATCGCGGGAATAATGAACAATGACAGACGATCATCAGTAACAGTATAAGTTTAGTTGTAAACAGTAAAAGCTTAAAACAGTGTTTAATAGTATGTACACCTATTCGCCAGTTTCGTTAACATCCCATGTAATTGGGGGCGAGCCTATTGCCATCAACTGGTCGCAAATCCCGAATCGTGGCTGCTACAGAGAAATTCCTGATAAAAAACCCAATAACACTTCGCCCGGCTTGTGAATCGAACCCAGGACCCTAGGAACCCAGGACCTCGTGCTCAGCAGCCGCGCTTGCGACCACTAGACCAACGAGGCTCCCATATTGATAGATAAATATTTTTGAAAAGTTAGGTAAGTACTTGACGACCAAGGTCAAATAAAGTGGCGCATTTTTTTTCTAAATTTATCATATTAAAAAGTAATAATGATCATAAAATTAGCATTTATGTGTATTATTATAAAGTTGAATTACTCAACATTTTAGATCGGGCCGGATCGCAGAGGGCATAGATTAATAAAAAAATTATGTAGAAGCGACAACTCGCGTTCTTTCAGTTGGTCTGTTTTGTAAGGTGTCGTCTCTCTCACTCGTACCTGTCTGGCAGTCTATTTTTTAATGCTCACGGAGCATTCGGCCGACAATAGTAGACATAACTTCCTATCTACCAACGGAAGTTCAAAGAGGTCAATCAGGCAGATTTGAAAGCAGAATTGGACCATGGGTTTACGCTACGAAACTCATTAGACAAACTCCTCTTTGTCATAGGAGTCACAGACAGCCCAGTTTCCCGTGACTGCATGGAGGAAGACGAGAAAGCCATCCATCATCTTTATACCTCTGTCCCATGTTCTTGGGGTCTTCACAAAACGTTTTTTGTTCCATTCTCCCCAGCCAGCCGTAACGGTATCATTCCTCACACAATCCATTCATCTTTTGTTTGGCCTTCGTCTCCCTCTTCCAGAAGGCCAGTCATGTGCTTCTAAAATGCACAAAAATGGCCACATACAGGACAAAGCACTTCGGTAACCTAGTTATCCTCGTAGGCATAATAGAGTGCTTTTGAAGCGCGAGTGTCGCGTCTTTACTCTTTTATACTTTGGTCGAAGGTAAAGCCGCATACAATTTGCATAATATTTAATTACGTAAAACTAAATTAATAAAAACATACTTAAGATTCAAGGTTGCTCTAACGGGGATAGCAGTATGCATGTAGGGCAATAAACTTAGATAATCAAGGTCAACTTTTTTTTTTTTAGTGATTATTGAATAATTTAAAAACAAAAATCAACCAAAAATTATCATTAACACTAGAAACGGGATATGTACCATGTTCACTGATTGAAACAATCAGTGGATGTGCCCTGGCGGTTAGGAGTGTCACTCAAACGTCTCGCTGATGGTGGCGCGTGTCGGATCATTTAGTTCCCTTCAAAATGGTTGAGTTGAATGGTGCTGATACATGCGTCATGTTCGTGAACGGGCGCTGTCAGTTGTGACTGGTCATCTCTTGGTTGCCACGGCTTATTTGAATTGATTTTCTTTTTTTTTTTTGAATTGTTTACTATGGACACTTTTAACGTACACATCTTGCTACATCGTTCTCACATAATTAATCATCTCAACATGAATAATGTAACCAAGAGTTTGTAAAAGTATTCTGATTTAAAAGAGTGTCCATGGAGTTTCTTGCCCGTTCTTCTCCATAGAGATCTACGTTAGGGAATGGGCAACTACAGTACTTTCACAGTTTTTATGCCTTGTGACTGGGACTGTAGCTATTTTTGTCTTTGTTTCGACCATTCAAAAGTGCCTGTAACTGGCCTATTTGAAATAAATGCTTTGATTTTGATTTTGATTTTGATTTTGAACATGATAAATAACATGGTAGCCATGGTGGTGGTGGTGGTGGTGGTGGTGGTGGTGTGGTGTTTTTGTTGCAATCAGTAAACATGGTAAATATCCCGTTTCTAGTATTAATGATAATGTTTGACCATGATAGTTTAAAAACTTATATCAATCAAAAATTGAGTAGAATGCGCGCGCTTTCTCTTTTTTTTTCTTCAGAGATAGGATATCAGGCGCAGGACCAACGGTTTTCGTGCTTTCCGAGGCACGGGGGTATCAGACCGCCATCACTCACCCCCTGGGGGTCGAGTGTGAACTATGTTTAGGGGTTGAGAGGATACAAATAAACAAATCTTTTTTTAGGGGTCGAGGGGTCGAGAGTGGACTAAACGCTTACAAACTCCGGGCTACTACTGAGTAATTTCTAATGGAAAAATCCAATAGCACTTTTTGCCCGACCCGGGAATCGAGCCCAGGATCCCACGCCTACGGGGCACCAAAAACGGAAGTTTCTTGCCCGTTCTTCTCCATAGAGAGCTACCCTATTCCCTAACGAATGGGCAACTACAGTACTTTCACAGTTTTTATGCCTTGTGACTGGGACTGTAGCTAAATTGTTGTCTTTGTTTCGACAATTCAAAAGCGCCTGTAACTGGCCTACTTGAAATAAATGCTTTGATTTTGATTTTGATTTTGAACATGATAAATAACATGGTAGCCATGGTGGTGGTGGTGGTGGTGGCAGTGGCGGACCTCTCATACAAGCCGAAAAGCCTGGCTTGCCTAACTATAAACAAAAAAAAAAAAAATAAAAAAAAAAAATAAAAAAAATAAAAAATAAAAAAAAAAAATAAAAAAAAAAAAAATCCTCTCTCGGGAGCAGTGGCGGTACTGTTAAACAACCCCCAAAGACCTGCATTGTAGTGGCGAAGGTGCCATACAACTCGATTCCTACCGGCTTCCCTTTGAAAACAAACAACAAAAAAAAACAAAAACAAAAGGACAAATAATAAAATCACATTAAAGATATCTACTCCGGCTTACCTCTTACAAAAATTGACCCTTCGCTACTGCTCGCGTGCCTTAAACAAATTACCTACGCTACACCGTCATCATAATAACATCAGCTGATTCTACAACGCGGCAAAAGCAGCGTAATGCGATGCGAGGTTGTCAGCTTTACACACAACTATATTAATCCACAGAAATTATTTTAAATTCACGCGACGTTGCCAAATAGTCGGTAGTGACCCAGTGCTAGCGCTGTCTCTGTCACACTCACTGGCTTTCATTCGGCTTCTGACCTCTCTGTTACGCTCGTTGCAAATGTTCCTTTTGTCCGTAGGTACAATTCGAAATTATTCGAAATTATGTATCGAATTTAAAGCTAGGCTTTTTTTTGAATGTGTGCGTGTAAGTCAGTGTAACTTTAGTGAATGTGTTTGTGTGATGCCGGTGATGCGCATATAGTTCGCGCAGAATAGGTACATCGCGCAGATTTTGCTAGAAGTAAACACGACGATTTAAAATCAGTTCAGATTTGTATTGAGAGATTACTGGTGCATTACTTTTTTGTGATTTTATTTTTTCAATTTCTTGTGATTTAAAGTGTTGTGATTAGTTTTTGCTGTAATTAACGTTGTTTAGTAGTGATTACTTATAGTTTTTTTACACTAAAATGAATTCGGAAACGCATGCAATTGTTCCTTGTGATGGATTAAAGTGTGTGAAATCGGTACTGGGCAAGGTAAATACTTTGAGTTTTACAGAAAAATACAATCTGGTTACTTCACCAAAACCTACTCCTGATTTGATTATTTCTCATAAAACTAAAAACCATAATAGGCATTTTAGTCGATCAGCGTACAGTATTCAATGGCTGGTCGGCTGCTCTCATTTAAACAAATTTTTCTGTTGGCCTTGCATATTTTTCTCTAATGATAAGAATGCTTGGAGTGCCTCAGGTTACGATGATTTAAATAACTTCTCTGGTGCCATGAAAAGACATCAGAATTCTCAAAAGCACTTGAATGCTGTTATTTCATTCTGTAGTTTTGGTAAAACACGTATTGAAACATCTTTATCTCGTCAGTTAGGTGACGAAATTTCTAAACACAATATGCGTGTCGATCATAATCGCGCCGTTTTTCAAAGGTTGGTTGATGTTGTGTGTCATTTGGCACAACAGGAATTACCTTTTCGAGGTCACGATGAGTCTAAAACCTCATTAAACCGAGGCAATTTCTTAGAGCTTGTTTCTTTGCTTTCTAAGTACGACCTTGTCTTAGAAAAACATACAAATCAACAAGAAGGCAATAAGCCGGGGCCCAGTTACTTATCAAATAAAATTCAAAATGATATTATTCATTCCATATCCGAAGTTATTAAATCTAGCATTAAACTCGAGATTAATACGACAAAATTTGTTTCTATTATTGTTGATGAAACTCCAGATATAAGCAACAGAGAGCAACTATGCGTAATTCTTAGGTATCATTATGGCAACGACATTCATGATCGTTTTATGCGATACGTTAATGTATCTGAAAACCGTACCTCAGAAACTTTATCTAAAATTATTTTAGATTTTCTCAATGAATACGAGTGCATCGGAAAATTAGTAGCACAAAGTTACGACGGTGCAAGCGTAATGTCTGGTATAAGAAATGGCGTACAACAGAAAGTCAAGGACGTTTGTCCGCAAGCTATTTACGTTTGGTGTAATGCTCATATTTTAAACTTGGTACTTTCCAAATCATGTGGTAGGATTAGTGAAGTCAGTTCGTTTTTTTCTGCCCTTCAGGCAATGATTAGTTTTTTCAGTAACAGTACGAAACGTGCTGCATTTTACGACACCCATTGTAGTAAACGATTACCTCACCTTTCTGCGACTCGTTGGTCATATTCATCACGTATTGTAAACACGGTTACAGAACAAAAACAAAACCTTATTAAACTGTTTACTGAAATGGCTGACAACACGCAGCAGGAATGGGATGGTGATAGTATTTTAGCAGCGGAAAACTTTTATAGTTCACTAACATCATTCAATTTTATTTTTTTTCTTTCCCTTTTTCACAAGATATTTGAAAAGACCGATGGCTTGTACAACATAATTCAAAAATCACAAGTCGATGTCGGTTTTTGTGTTAACCAAATAAAAGTGTTTGACTCATGGTTGCACAATGAATTCCTTGCCCAATTCAGTAAAATTTATGAAGATGCATTGATAAATAATTCTGCTCCTCGTTTAAGACGTAATGTCACCTGCGTTCGTACAGAGTATAAACGACTCTTTGTCCAAATAATTGATAACATATCTTCCGAAATTAAAGATAGATATTCAGAAATGTTTAAATTACAGTTTTTCCAATTGCTTAATAACAAACAGTTTGATAATTATAATCGAGCTTTTCCGACAGCGGCATTAGACTCTTTATTAAGCATTTATGCAAACTATTTTGATAGGGACACTTTAAAGATTCAGTTGATAAGTTTGTATTCATCACCTGAACTAAAGGAACTCCATATATTCAATTTAATTGATTTCCTACGTGAGAATTCCCTTCAGGATGCTTTTCAGGAACTTTTAAAGTTAGCACATTTAATTGTGACAATTCCCGCGACAAGTTGTTCCGCGGAACGCGCTTTTTCATCTTTAAAACGTATTCACACATATTTAAGAAATACACAAGGACAAGAGCGGCTTTCCGAATTATCGACAATTGCCATAGAAAAACAGCTGTTGGTAGAATTAAAACGTTCACCAACATTTTATGCTGATGTAATAAAATCATTTTTACAGAAAGATAGAGCTTTTGATTTAGAATACAGAAAGTAATTAAAGTAATTTTATTATACATTGAAGTGTTACAATAAAAGCATGCACCAAACTCAAACGAATTGACAACAAACGGCTTTTATCAAAGCCACTGGAGGTATGTCATTGCTGATATGTATCTTTAAATCTATCTAGCAATACCATGCCTACTGTGTGCTTTGTTGTTTGTCATCTGTCCGTGGTAAAGAAGTGAAGAATGAAGAGTTATGGCTGTTTACATTGTGAGTAATTACAAACATTTTCATTAATAATTTGTAGTTAGAAACCAATTGATTATGTGTGCGCCATCTGTAGCAAAAGCGAGGGAAATCTTACGAATTGACTCGAAGAGTTCAGTTGTTACATTTAAGGCTCTTATATCATTTACTTATTTTGTTAAGGGATATAAAATACGAAAAGTTAATGATCACTATTTGTAATTTTATATTTAGGCATATTTAAATTAAATAATAGGAAAATAAAACCGGCGTTATTAAAAACCAATGTCAGAACTCAGAACAAAGAGCGAAACTCCCCCCCCCCCCCCGCTCCAAATATCGTCAGTTGATTTGGGCTTTGCCTCAATTTGATTACGGGCACGCCACTGGGTGGTGGTGTGGTGTTTTTGTTGCAATCAGTAAACATGGTAAATATCCCGTTTCTAGTATTAATGATAATGTTTGACCATGATAGTTTAAAAACTTAATATATCAATCAAAAATTGAGTAGAATGCGCGCGCTTTCTTTTTTTTTTCTTCACACATCGGGCAGAGGACCAACGGCTTTACGTGCTATCCATTCATCATCATGCATCCGTGCTATACATTAAGTCCGCCTCTGTACTTTTGTGCTTGAAGTGTTAAATAAATAAATTTCTAATGGAAAAATCCAATAGCACTTTTTGCCCGACCCTGGAATCGAACCTAGGATCCCACGGCACCAAAAACGGATGAAATTATTCAGAAAAAAGGTGTAGGCCGTTAGGTGCTTGACCGCTGCACCGTTTTTACGATACAAATGTTACTTAAATTCAGTATAAATTCAGTATAACCTTGCACTAAACGCGCTAGGTCCTAAATAGAGCCATCAAGGACTTGTACTAGACTTTCTAAAGCTAGGTTCGAGCTCACACGTCTCAGTAGTATGCTTCTTAGTCATTTAAAAGCGGCTCATTCTTGTAAAGAATTATTTTTACTTTATCCATGTTTTTTTTTGTAAAATAAGGAAAAAAGAGGAAGTCTGAAAGTGGCGCGTATACAGGGTGTAAACAGACCCTTCACATACCTGTCAACCAAGCATTCTGTACATCACGCTAAGTAACTTTACGCAAAAATTATTGCTGGGAATTGACTTTTTTTTTGGGGGGTTATAAATCACGTTTTAAGGTAGGACTCGATGGAAAGCACTCCAAGCATTGTGCTGATGGATGGATTGAATAGTACGGGGGTCGTGGAAGTGTGTAAAGTAAAAATCTTACATTAAAAACATGTATTAAAAAAAAAAACTTGTGAAAAAATTGGAACTTTGACCCCCAATATCTCAGTAACTAGAAGGTTCCCAGGTATGGTCTAGAACAAAAAAATGATCGCAAAGACGGGGACAACAAGTGCTTTTCGGATATGTTAAGGGTCTATTTACACCCTTTATACTTTCATATGCATTCAGTAAAAAGCTGTTATTTTAAAATTATAAAGAGGCAGTAGCGAAGGGTCAATTTTTGCAAGAGGTAAGCCGGAGTACATATCTTTAATGTGATTATATTATTTGTCTATAGAATACTGACTGTGCCATTTTTCAAAGGGAAGCCGGTAGGAATCGAGTTGTAAGGAACCTTCGCCACTGTAAATTTTATTTTTCAATTTTATTTATTTGCATAGATGATTGGACCCTACACGTGCATGAAGATACAAAAACCAACAATTTCAATAATCGACCTCAAAAAAATTACCCTGGCCTTCAATTTCTTTGTTTTATTTCCTAAATCTTTTAATACACGTGCTTCAATTAAAACACAAAGATTTATTTATTTATGTACAGTCGCAGCACATAAAGTTTCCACAATCTGTCAAATTTCCCCAAATGATTTTAAACCATAAAATGTTGAAGGTTAAGTTCAAAATGGAATGCGAAAATTTGACAGTTTGCAATAACTTCATGCGCTGGTAACTGTACACACAAAATACTTAACAGGACATTACATGAGGCCAACGATGAGTTATTGGGGCTTTTTTTTTTTCGGATGGGAAATCATCAAATGACCCCCCCCCCCACGCCGGGCGGAGCGGAAGGGAGTGTCAGACTTGTACTGACTAAAACCCATCCATGTTCCTTCTTTGCCCTTTGTGTTCCAGGGCCACGGTATCTCTTTCGAACAGTCCCGCAGCCCTGGCAGGCATCGGCCCTTGCAGACCTCTACATCATTGCTGACATTTCTTTGAGCCGCGCGTGGAACACGAACGCGCCGTCGACACGGCCTGTCGTCATAAGACGGCCGGACGGTTATTGGGACTGAAGAGACAGCAAATGACCCCTTCTTTTCGGCTTGTTCATCATCATCATCATCATTTCAGCCGAAAGATGTCCACTGCTGGACATAGGCCTCCCCCAAGTGTCGCCATATTGACCGGTCCCGTGCGTCTCGCATCTAGCGCATTCCTGCAACCTTCACCAGGTCATCGGTCCAATCAATCGGCTTGTTCAATTTGGCTCAAACGATGCACCAGACATCCTGTATATAACTGTATTTTACCGCCTACCCCTTCTATTCTATTCTACAAGGTGTAACATAATAAACGCAAGACCTCCCGTGTGGTCTCTCGGACCATTAAAATGAACAACTTTTGTTCTACGAGTTCTAGAAATTCGCAAAAAAAAATTGGATTTTCTATAGGAATTGACGCGATCCGCTGATCAACATGTTATTATTTTCCAAAACTCATAGAACAAAAGTTGTTCAGTTTCATGATCGGAGTGACCACACGAGAGGACTTGCGTTTATTATGTTACACTCTGTATAATTGAATCCCCCATTCTATAATTTTTTAAGCCGGGGGGGGGGGGGGGGGGGGGCGGCTTAAAGAATTAATTGGATCAACATATATTTCATTTTTTTATCAACATTATGATATAAGGTAGTAAGTATATATAAAAGTATGAGTACAAGTTTCAACTTATACGTAAACAGTTAAAAGAAAGTCTCTTGCGCTCGTCGAGTACTGAACGTATGGTCCCGGGTTCAATCATTTTGGTTTTTATTTTAGGATTTTTTCAGTAGCAGCAGTCAGGATTATTCCCTAGTTAAGAAAAATGGCCTGCCCCGAATTACATGAGATTTAACCTATCGGAATGTGAGTATATGTTACGGCTAATAGTCGAAGTGCGGCTACACCTAGTTTTAGCAGGATACAACGAGGTGCAGCCGGTTAAACTTAGATGTATCCTACTTATCGTAGGTTAGAACATGAAACCAATTTGGATGAAGCGCCCGCCGGCAGCTGCCGCGGCACCGCTCGCTCCGGTCGCTCGGCTCGCGCGTGTTTAGTCACAGTTCTAACCTAACCTAACCTAATCCATTTGGTCGGTGTGTCCTAGCAATAAAAAGGACACATAAGTGTTACCGGCCGCACCTAGGTTTAGCCGGCTAGAACTAGGTGCAGCCGCACTTCGGCTATTAGCCGTAACATATACACTACAACTCACTTCTGTATAACCCTTCGGGGATTACAGGCGTAATGTTATGTTATTATATTTGAACAAAACAGCCCGTATGAGTCGGTTCAGCTATCGGTCAATGACAGTCGCACAGTAACATACTTTTTGAGCTGTTGAACACCAACTAGTGATGTATGGTCTGATCGGCTACTTTTTAGTATCGATACAAATAGGATACGAATTTCCGACTATTTAATGTAATAACATACTTGAAATACAATAAATACAAGGTAGAAGGGACAACAGAATTATATCTTCTTCTCTACATATAATAAAATCGTTAAAATCCGATCCGATGTTCCGACTTGGCGCAAAAACTACTGCATAGATCCTGTTCAAATTTTGCACAAATATCTGTAATAGGCTTCTTCAAATGTTAGGCTATATATTATCACGCTACTTGCTTAAGGGGATAAGCAATATTGCATTATGTCAGTATTATTCAATTGTTTATCGTTTCAGTCATGATATGCGTAACAACGTCTATTTCTAAGTATATGTCAGCGAAGCAAATAGAGAAACGGTTTCATGACCGCTTTACGTGCATCACGTCGCAAGTTCGATCCCCAGTAAAATTATACTTTTTGTAGTTGGTTGTAATTTTTTTTGATAGAGATTATTATTATTTATTTTATCTTTTTTATGTATATTTTTCCACGAGAACGAAGTCGCGGGCAACAGCTAGTACTGAATAAAACGGTTAACACGTATTCAGTTCATCGTCCTGAAAATTTCTAAGTGGGGGCACTTAGAAATATTTCATCGATAATTTAAAAAACATCAGCTGTTCCATAAATTTCGACCGTGTAGGAACGTGTAGTGTATTTGTAGATCGGTGGGATTCCCCGATGCTGCGGAGGTGGATGCAGCTCCACCCTGAATTTTAATTGTATATTTACATCTGTGTCTGTAACCTACTAATACTCGAAGTTAAGTAAAATTGTTACTGACCCTATGGACTCCGGTCTGATTTAGACACTTTCTATTCTATTCTATTCTATTGCAGTTTTGAAGGGAAACAACTGTGTGGGACTTAGGAATTTTCGTGTGGGGGTTCGCCGGTTATTGTCCTACCTTGCAGTCAATTTAATGGAATACAAAAGACAAGACGAAGACTACAAAAGAATTCCTGTTTTGCCTAAATTCCTAATAACAAGTACGATTCAATACTTCTTTTGGTATTGAATTAATTTTAGTTTATTTCATTTATTGCAGACATAGTCTGTACACTTATCAAGAGAACGATACGACATAATTCGATATTTGAATAGTCGGATGGAATCCATTCGATATGATCCTAGAATCGTCTCGCATAGTTGCAATGCGAATCGATCCAAAGTATCGATAAAAATGCAAGTGTCGCGCATCCCTAGCACCAACCAAACTGGTTGGTTTAGCTTGGCCCACGGCTCTAGTATATACTTAAATGTTAGATAATCTATTCTAACGACAGTTAAGTAATTTTAATTAAGTGTTTTTAAGCACGCACGGTGGTAAAGAGTTATTAGTATTACTGATTGATGGAGTGACTAATTTTCATATTTTCTTGACCGATTTCTGTCAATTGCCTTTTTAAACTAAGTATGCGGAGAAAATCTTATCTTACTACTATTATAAATGCGAAAGTTTGGATGGATGTTTGTTACTCAGTCACGCCAGAACGGGTAAACGGATCTGGATGAAATTTGGCACATAGATAGACTATAGTCTAGAATAACATATAGGCTATATATTATTCCGCTAATAACTTAAGGGGGTGAGCAATATTGCATTATGTCCATATTCTTCAACTGTTTGACAACTGACAATTAATGTCATATCATAACATGCATTTTAGAACAACTATTTTAAACCAAATGTCACCGGTGTAAGTGGCTTGACGATTCAGCCACCTCCCTGTAAACTAGGGTTCGCAAGTTCGAATCGCTGCCAGTATATCCACTTTTTGTGATTATTTTGTTTTTTTTTTTATTTTGAAAGATTTCCAAAAATAATAAACATGGTTCGCGGGTTAGATCCACCACCGGTTTTCACTTTTTGTAACTAGGAATTTTGTTAAAATTTCCACGTGAACAAAGTCGCGGGCAACAGCTAGTGGTAAATAAATATTAACAGCCGCACGGGTCGATGTTCAAGGTTAAGCTTTGCTTGCCGAGTTCGGTCCGTTGATGGGTCACCATCTATTACGTACCGAGTTCCCTCAGTGCCTCAGAAAGTACGTTAAGCCGGCCGTCCCGGCTGTCATTTGTAGATCTTTGACAGTCGTTACGAGTAGTCAGAAGCCCGAAAGTCTGACAGTGCTCAGTCCAGTGCTCACGCCTTTGATTGCGCCAGTGCACGTTCTTTTCCATTTGTGATGTATTGTGAATTCAACCTTTTTTTTTTGTTTGGCCGGTGTGAATCTAATAAACACTTTGTCTTATCTTCTTTTCCAGTTTTATCCCCAGTGCTTGGTCTAGTGCTCGTGCAAGTGATCGCGCCAGTGCTCGTGCAAGTGATCGCGCCAGTGCTCGTGCAAGTGATCGCGCCAGTGCTCGTTCCAGTCCTCGTGCCTGTATTCACGCCAGTGCTCGCGCCAGTGGTTGCGCGTGCTGGAAGCAATTTATTGCATTGTGTTTAAAACATAAATTATTATAATAGATGGTTTATTCATTTATTTTTTTCATTAATTCCATGTAGAATTCCCCGTACAATCCGGACACTCACTAAGCTTGTATTCCGGACGTGTACGGAAAATTCTGGGCGTATGGCAACCCTATTCGCATGGCAACCCTATACGCACACCTGACTTTTCTGAAGTACATCATCAATAAGGTCAGTATATGTCCTCGCTTCCCGGCGTTTCCGCTGACCAGTCGATAGTAAGAAGTTAGCGCTGTCGTAGTATGATAGCAAAATGAAAGCAAATGATTGTTCTAAACACAAATAGAAATTATCGTAATGTTCTGTGACCTCTCAGTGATAACTGGGTGTCTGATAACAGAACAGTGTCGGTCAAAAGTGACAACAGATTGTTAGAAAGTAACTTGTTATATAAAGGGTGTAAATAGACCCTTAACATAGCCGAAAGGCACTTGTTCTCCCCGTCTTTGTGATCATTTTTTTTGGTGTAGACCATACCTTAAGTTTGGCTATTCTTCGGGCTACGTCGGTAACCTCGGTTCTCTTGCGGATCTCCTCATTTCTGATTTGATCACGCAAGGAAACACCGAGCATAGCCCTCTCCATTGCCCTTTGGGTGACTTTAAGCCTTCTGATGAGGCCCATTGTGAGCGACCACGTTTCGGTCCCGTATGTAATCACTGGCAACACACACTGGTCATAGACTTTCGTCTTGAGACACTGCGGTAAGTTGGACGAGAAGATACCACGCAACTTTCCGAACGCTGCCCAGCCGAGTCGGATTCGACGATTGACCTCTTTCTCGAAGTTGGACCTACCTAACTGGACCGTTTGTCCCAGGTAGACATAATCGTCTACAACTTCGAGTGTAGAGTCTCCGATCTTGATAGGAGTGGGTGTTACATGGGCATTCAACATGACTTTGGTTTTGTCCATGTTCATTTTAAGACCTACTCTTTCGGAAGCTCTACTGAGGTCATCGAGCATTGTACTGAGGTCCTCCATGGTCTCAGCCATGACCACTATATCGTCGGCAAACCGTAGGTGAGAGATGTACTCGCCATTGACGTTGATGCCTAGCCCTCTCCAGTCCAGAACCTTGAAGACATCCTCCAGTGCAGCGGTGAACAGTTTCGGAGATATGACGTCTCCCTGTCTCACACCTCGCTGCAGAAGGATAGGTTCCGAGGTCTGGTCCTGAAGTCGGACTGACATGGCCAAACTTAAGTGGCAGTGGGCAGGGCACATTGCTCGCAGAACGGATGGCCGATGGGGCCGAAAAGTTCTGGAGTGGCGACCGCGAACCGGAAGACGCTGCGTTGGAAGGCCTCCCACTAGGTGGACCGATGACCTTGTAAAGGTTGCAGGGATCCGCTGGATGCGAGACGCACGGGACCGGTCAATGTGGCGACACTTGGGGGAGGCCTATGTCCAGCAGTGGACGTCTTTCGGCTGAAATGATGATGATGATGATGAGACCATACCTGGGAGCCTTCTAGTTACGGAGATATTGGGGGTCAAAGTGGCAACTTTTTCACAAGTTTTTTTCTAAATGTGTTTTTAATGTTAGATTTTTACTTTACACACCTCCACGACCCCCGTACTATTCAATCCATCCATCAGCACAATGCTTTGAGTGCTTTCCATCGAGTCCTACCGTAAAACGGGATTTGTCACCCCAAAAAAAAAAAAGTCGATACCCAGCAATAATTTTTGCGTAAAGTTACTTAGTTTGATGTACAGAATGCTTGGTTGACGGCTATGTGAAGGGTCTGTTTACACCCTGTATATGCTGTTTAATAGAACTTATTTATTTTAGGCCACTTGTTCATCATCTGCCTAACGTTTTCCTAACTATGTTGGGGTCGGCTTCCAGTCTAATGGGATGCAGCTGAATACCAGTATTTTAAATGGAGCGACTGCCTATCTGACCTCCACAATCCAGTTAGTACTTGGTAATACGATACTCATTGGTAAGATTGGTTCTCAGATTTTCAGACTACTGACTCAGTAACGACTGGCAAAGATCTACAAATGACAGCCGGGACCAACGGCTTAGCGTGCTTTCCGAGGCACGGAGGAAACTCGGTATGTAATGGATAGTCACCCATCCATAAGCACGGCTTAACCTTGAACTACTACCCGTGCAGCAGTTATATAATTTCACCAGTTAGTTTTAAATCCCGGGAGCTCATAATGTTATAATCATAAACCGAGCAAGACTCGGACGCGTATTTCCCTTTCCGTGTTCAACTGGCGACACCGGTCTCGCCAAATCCACACGCTTTTGTTTTACTACGGAATCCTACGATCCCGTGTTCAATTCGCGTCAACTGAGCACGCCTTTGTGATCAAGTGGCGCTGGAGTAGGTTTTACAAAATAGTGTGGAGTTGAACTGAACACTTTTTTTACTCTGACCAAATAGGTAAGGTTAGGTTAGAACTGTGACCAACTACTACGTAGCGCTCGCCGGCCGCTGCCGCGGCAGCGCTCGCTCCGCTCGCTCGGCTCGCGCTTATTTGGTTACAATTCTAACCTAACCTAACCTATTTGGTTCTTCTTTAAGTACTTTGATTATTCTCATAAACTCTGACTCAATACCCAGTACCTAATCGTATAATTTTCTTGAATTGAAGGCTCTGGAATTATTATTGGCTCCCCGCCTACTCGGGCCGCACGATTTATTCCGAATATTTACGAACGCGCTAAATCATCAGGATTTGTTTTGAACAGACCAATTAAAAAACCGCCTTTAGTTCCATTGCACACTGTTTTGTAAAACCTCTTTTAACGTTGCTTGATCGCAAAAACGTGCTCAGTTGACGCAAGCCGTGCACGGGTTGGTTGAATTGTGTAGTAATACAAAGGCGTGTGGATTTCGCGAGACCGTTGTCGCCAGTTGGACACGGAAAGGGAAATACGCGACTCGGACATTATCATCATCATCATCATTTCAGCAGAAAGACGTCCACTGCTGGACATAGGCCTCCCCCAAGTGTCGCCACATTGACCGGTCCCGTGCGACTCGCATCCAGCGGATCCCTGCAACCTTCACCAGGTCATCGGTCCACCTAGTGGGAGTACGGGAGAGACTCGGACAACTTACAGAGAAATTCTGTTCCCATCTTGGAGATCGAACACCCGACCTTACGCTCATCAGTCGTACTTGCGACCTCTAAACCAACAAGGCAGTCACTTTAAACGATACGACACAACTACATACATTATTTAGTATTAAGCACACGCCATGATTGATAACGAGGAAGATCAAAATAAATGCAATTAGAATATCAAATTAAGTAGCTTAAAACAACAGCCCCCTTATAAAATAGGTACGTCATGTGGACGGCGAGCTATGGGCTAGCTCGCCGTCCGGCCGTCTTATGACGACAGGCCGTGTCGACGGCGCGTTCGTGGCCCACGCGCGCCTCAACGAGATGTCAGCAACGATGTAGGGGTCTGCAAGGGCCGATGCCTGCCAGGGCTGCGGGTCTGTTCGAAAGAGATACCATGGCCCTGGAACACAAAGGGCAAAGAAGGAACATGGATGGGTTTTAGTCAGTACAAGTCTGACACTCCCTTCCGCTCCGCCCAGAGTGGGGGGGGGGGTCATTTGACGATCTCACAACCGAAAAAAAATATTTAAGAAAATTAGGTACGTCATACACGACTGCCTCGTTGGTCTAGCCATCACAAGCGAGACTGCTGAGTATGAGGTCCTGGATTCGACTCACAGGACGGACAAAGTGTTTTTGGGTTCTTCCTTTTTATGAATTTCTCAGTAGCTGCCACGGAGTCTGGTATGCCAGGTTGATGGCAATAGACCAGATAGATGGGAAGACAACCAACTAGATGGACGATCTCACTAAAGTGGCCGGAAGAAACTGACACAAAACCGCCAAAGGTGGAGCGATTTGGAAGAGAGCTGATGCATGATGAGTGTAGGTGGAGCCTACACTCTTGCACATTAATGGCAGAATAAGAGATTCATATACTTTACTTTAAGATTCCTGTACCTTATACAGGGTGGAGACGACAATGCGACAATAAATTAAACTGTATGTACGTCATGACGTTCCCAGTCTGCATACAAAAATTCAATCGAAAATTACTAGATATTTTCGATTGAATTTTGTATGCAGTTTATTCACAGGACGTTATTTTTCATTTTTAGCATTTTCTACATAGTGTAGATAATAGGCTATCACCAACAGTTCAACGAATCCCGCATCGGTATAAACGTTACACACATGTTGCCAACTCGCTACTTCAAAAACCTTGGTCAAAATTGTCGTATTGTCGTCTCCACCTTGTATATGCAATAAATGATTTTGACTTGATTTGATTCAAGTAGTTTTACTTCTAGTGTATATAGTAACACTGCAACAGAAATTGATGAGATAAACATCATAGCATATCATTTTTCACATCAATTAAAGCCCCCGACCACGAGTTAACAATCAATCTGCAAAAGATGATACATGACAGTTTTATGAACGATCATAAACAATGTAGACTTACATGAATTTATGTGTAGTCATGTTCATCGGTGACCCCTGTCATTTGCCGGGTTCGAGTCCGTGTTCGTGCACAATAATATTGTTGTTGAAGTATTATCTAATACCTGGAACTTCATGAGTGTACTCAAGGCTAAGAGATGACTCAATGATCAAGGTAGAACAGCAATAAAATATGATTTTGCACTGAGTCATGGACATGGTGCAGTCCTCCTACCCTCACCTATACAGGGTCGAAGGAACACCGACGCTGAAACGGTTACCACGTGTTCAGTACATCATAAAAAAAAAAAAAAAAAAAAAAAAATTTAAAAAAATTTGCGTCGGTAATAAAAAACAATAATAATAAATTTGGACTCAGCGGTCATTGTGCAGAGCCTCGACCAATACCTGAGGAGGCTCTCGTTAGGCAGCTGGATCAAGGGCTTGAAGAAAGCGGTACTCCTGGACACGGCTCGTATTGTTAGGAGGTTCCTCTCTCTCTGGAGCCCTGACCGCCGGTAGCTTGGACCCTGTTCCCGATACCGGTGGGCTACAATTTTTTATGTTTTCATATTGTTTTTTCTAAGGAATATTTCAACCGATTTTTTTATGACCGTTTATTGTTACATCTTATTTCTGTAATCTCATTATGACTAACAAATGAGACGTTATCGTTTAGGCAGATTATTATTCTAATAGCATCTGCGTTCAGATCTTCCTCGATATCAATCAACGTGTGAACCTAATACTAATGTGTGTATTGCGTAAAATGCAGGGTCAGTTTGAATACATAAATACTAAGTTTCTGTTCGTCATTTAGATTTATTTGCGTCTAGGTGTGTCTAAACACACTATGCCGAAGTTACGCGACCGAAGTTCGGCGGCTGATTTTACGTTCCGACGTATTCGGCTGATATGACACACCATAAGTGCGTAAACTTACGGGGTAGAAATTTAGTTCCGCAACTTTGGGTGTGTATTCAGTGTCTCGAGCGCTGTCGGGCGGCTCCCCGCTGCTCCCCGCCCCCGGATCTTCGACGGCAATCGAACCGAACTTCGGTCGCGTAGTGTGCTCACAGAATAAGTTGCCGCCGAACTTACGCCCGACCGTAGTTAGGCTGTACGCTATGACGCGACGTAATTTCGGCATAATTCAAATAGCATTGCAGGCGTAATTGTGCTGAACTTCGGTAACGCTTCGCGTAACTTCGGCATAGTGTGTTTAGACACTAGTTTTTGTCTTCGACTTCGCTCGCTGTGAAGATTTCATGTGAGCGAACTTACTCTTACTGCATCGATGGTCTAATGGTCCCAAGCGCGACTTCTGGGCATGAGGTCATGGCTTCGATTCTCAGGTCGGACAGTGTTGTTGGATTTTCCATCACGAATTTCTAGAAATTATCTCTGTGTGTGTTTCTGTGAATTCTGGAAGTTTGTGTTTGTGCCCGGTTGATGGCAATAGGCTCGCCCCCTATTACATGGGACCTAAACATAACTGCTGAAATGTGGGTGTTCTATAGGTCACCTCTGCCTAACCCTTCGGGGATTACAGGCGTGATATTATGTACCTATGTATAGGCACAGCGGCTAAGGGGCCGTCTCCACGAGCGCGAGAATTACGTGTGTGCGTGCGTGTTACGTATTTCTATACGATAATTTTGCCGCGATTCTCTCGTTCGTGGAGACAGCCCCTATGGCATCGGATTGACGTGTATCGTGCATTGCACGTTTCAAAAGATCGCGTGCTGTAGTCTGTGACTCTGTGTGGTCCATTATTATCTATAAAGTCTAGCCTATTTGACGTAAATTGACTGACTGAAGACCGCCTGTTATGACTTTTAGGCGCCGTCTCCACGAGCGAGAGAATCGCGGCGATATTATCGTCGTGTCACGTATTTCTATACGAGAATATCGCCGCGATTCTCTCGCTCATGGAGACGGCCCCTTTACAGGTCCGAAATGTGGACACTCCCGGTACGACTGGTCCATAAATTCAAGGTCGCTCAGTGAGCTATGCAATGGGCTATGCTTGGAGTCTCTCTGAGGGATCGCATCTGTAACGAGGCGATCCGACAGAGAACCGACATATCTTACAGAATAAGTAAGCTTAAGTGGCAATGGGCTGGTCATATTAGCCGTAGAACCGATGACTTTTGGGGTAGACCTGTTCTTGAGTGGAGAACGCGAAAACGTAAGGTGAGACGCCCTCAGACTTGGTGGAGTGACGATCTTCGAAAGGTGGCTGGATGAGAGTAGCTGAGAATCGAGTTGCGTGGAGTGCGATTGAGGAGGCCTATGTCCAGCAGTAGACTGCTGTAGGCTGATGAAGATGATGACTGACCTGTACGGCCTCGTTGAGGTAGTGGTCGCAAGCGTTACATGCTGAGCATGAGGTTCTCGTTTCGATTCTCAGCTCGGACAAATTAAATAATTATTAGGTTTTTCCTGTTTGATGGCTCAAACATGACTGACGAAACGAGGGTGTCTTAGTACACCTCTGCCTACCCCTTCAGGGATTGCAGGCGTGATGTTATCTTCTATATATAAAATGGTAAACTGACTGACTGGGTGATATATCAACACACCGCCCAAACCGCTGGTCCTAGAGACATGAAACTTGGAGGGTGTGTTCTTTGTGAAGGGTAAGTATCCACTAAGAAAGGATTTTTGGGAATTCCACCCCTAAAGGGGTAAAATAGGGGATGGAAGTTTACATGAAAGTCCGTCAGTTTTGAAGTTAGGATCTTCAAATTTTGTGTTTAGGCTGACGATTGGAAATTAATTTATACGTGTCTCAGCGTTTTTATTAATTCTACCCCCAAAGGGTTAAAAGGTAAGTAACTATGTTTGTTCGGGTAGTATATTTTTGGATACCCACGCGACGAAGCCGCGGGCAAAAGCTAGTGTGTGTATAAAATGATAAATATTTATAGCGCATTGACGTGCATCGTGCATTTCACGTTTCAGGAGATGGCGCAGTCTGTGTGGGCCATTCTTATCTCGGAATTCGGCAGTCTACTTGACATGAATTGCCTGACCTCTCAGCCGCTGATTAAGCTATCAGAATGCGAATCAAAAGAACACTAATTGCTTTCACCTTGTGGCTCACAGTTTAAAATAAGCTTGTTGTTATCAATTCTTTCTCTACTAAGTACGTCAATCATGTTATCTATTCTACTTATAAGTAAGTACAGAACTCCCAGGCAGCGTATGCGCTTCGGGTATCTTCGCTAATCTTCGGAAATACGAACTCGCGATTTTATAGACCTCAGAAGTACCCGCCTGCTTTGTTTTGCCTTGGTTAACAATCTATGCCATTAAAAAGTACCTAAATAGCTTTTCACTGAATTCATATGAGAATATATACGGCACTTATAAAAACAAAACACGTATTTTTTTCAATTTTTGTCTCTCTGTCCGTCTGTTTGTTCCGGCTAATCTCCAAAACGGCTGGACCGATTTTGACGAGACTTTTACTGGCAGATAGCTTAAATCATACGGAGTTACTTAAGCTATAAAAATAAAGCAATAAAAAAGCTAAAGCTTAAGCTTTTATTTTAGAATAGGAATTAGGGTTCCGTGAAAGAAAAATACAAAAACCCTTGGTAACAAAATTCGATTCAAAAAAGGAAGTACGTGTATAAAGGGTGTAAATAGACCCTTAACACATCCGAAAGGCTCCCCGTCTTTGCGATAGTTTTTTTGTTCTAAACCATACCTTATAGTTACAGATATATTGGGGGTCAAAGTTCCAACTTTTTCACGTTTTTTTTTAAATACATGTCGTTAATGTAAGTTTTTTACTTTACACACCTCCAGGACCCCCGTACTATTCAATCCATCCATCAGCACAATGCTTTGAATGCTTTCCATCGAGTCTTACCTTAAAACGTGAATTTTCACCCCAAAAAAAAAAGTCGATTCGCAGCAATAATTTTTGCGTAAAGTTACTTAGTTTGATGTACAGAATGCTTGGTCGACGGCTATGTGAAGGGTCTGTTTACACCCTGTATGTTTTTTTATAATGATTTCACGCGGACGAAAGTCGCGGGCTACAGCTAGTACTAAATATATCCATCTTGTGCTGAGAAAATTAAACCAATTTCAATGTCTTAATAATTAGGCACAAAATTGTGTGAACCCAACCATTGTGTAAAAACACGTTATTTGGAACAATAAACTGTGTTTGTTTGGTAATCTTCTTCTATTGTTGGATTTCCAAATTATACATTAGGTGTTGCTAGTTTAACGTACGTTTTATCATCATTAGAGTCCCATTGCTGGACTTATAAATGGTGTAAATAAATACTTAACGAAGCCGAAAGGCACTTGTTCTCCCCGTCTTTGCAATATTTTTTTTGTTCTAGACCATACGTGGGAACCTTCTAGTTACGGAGATATTGGGGGTCAAAGTTCCAACTTTTGCACAAGCTTTTTTTAAATGCTAGTTTTTAAGGTTATAACTTTACTTTAAATAACTATTCAATGCATCCATCAGCACAATGTTTTGAGTGCTTTACCGTACTTTTACCGTAAAACGTGGTTTTTCACCCCCAAAAAGTCGTTTTCCAGCCATCATTTTTGTGTATAGTTACTTAGTTTGATGTACAGAATGCTTGGTTGACGACTTCGTGAAGGGTCTGTTTACACCTTGTATAGGTTTCTCCAATCATACGCCATTCAATTCAATTCAAGTCTAAGACATTGTAGGTAAAATCTAGCTATTATATTTTCACCTGCCTAGTTTTTTGCCAACTATACACCGTGACTTTTTAGTCGTCTTACAAATTTGGTAAATGTACCCAACGTAAAATACCTCAAGGCGCGGTTTTTTTTTACCTACCTTAATACAAAGAAAAATAAATAATACACAAGAATGAAATTATGGAACATCCTGTGAAAGATGTTTACGTGTCAAACGGGAGAACATACCTACCCAGCGATTGAGTCCAGGAGATCATCGCTCGCAACAGGGTGTTTTAACAACGTCATGCGTCATAATACTGAATAATATTTTTATTTTTAAATTATTAAAATCTCATAAATACCAATTTTTATTTTATGAATGTTTAGTAGTCATTGGATACATGAAATGGGCTGCCGTTGTAAGAAGACTAAAAAGTCACGGTGTATTTGGGTCGGCCTCCAGTATAACTGAATGCAGCTGAATACCCCCCAACTCCCCCTAAGCCATCAACCTATACTCCTCGACTGCTACTGAGAAATTCCTGATGGAAAAACCCAATAACACTTAGCCCGACCCGGGAATCGAACCCATGACCTCATGCTCAGCAGTTGTGTTTACGACTACAAGACAAACGAGGCGTTCACAAATTCTAGCTGTCAATCGACCCTATAAAATATATAGCACTGCTTACTCTACGCAGTGCACATCCTTCGTTTAGAATTAGACACGCGTTCTGCGCGCGCGCCGAATTACAACATACGCCATCAATCATTGAGACAGGTGACACCAAATGTTTGGTTAAACTTAGATTAGTTTGACTAGCTGTTTATTTGTATTGTTTTACAGACTAACAATGCATGTTTTGTTTGCTATAGCGATGCCGCGATGACGAGATCATCAATAGAGACGAAATGACGTGTGTTGAGACAATAAGATGATTATGATGATGACGTAGCAATTGGTAATATACAACATTAGTTTTAGTATATGCGAAACCTGAAACACGTGTCTAGTATTTTTATGTAACGAATCTATACAGAGTGTAACATAATAAATGCAAGACCTCTCGTGTGGTCTCTCAGACCATGAATTTTAACAGCTTCTGTTGAAAAAAACTTTTGGAAAATCATAACTTTTTTTTTAGTTTTACCATACATGTCGATCAGCGGATCGCGTCGATTCCTATAGAAAACCCAATTTTTTTTTGCGAATTTCTAGAACTCGTAGAACAAAAGTTGTTCAGTTTCATGGTCCGAGAGACCACTCGGAAGGTCTTGCGTTTATTATGTTTCACCTTGTATACAAAATTTCAAAACTGTATCATGTAAAATCACAAAGTTATAGCTTGTTCTGTTACCTGGTTGTCCGCTCAAAAACGTGGTAACCACACAGCGCGCCCGCGCAAGGGCCTCCAGCGTCGTCTTGAGCTCATTGATAATAACAATTTGGTAGTAGGTACCTAAATGATTGCGATAGGTAGTGTAACTCGGTATTCAACTTGTAACATTTTTTAAATATTTTTTTGACGAAACATGGGTTAAAAATTATTGGAATCGATTCTGTTACTTATTCTGAACAAACTATATTCAGGTTTCGCATATACTAAAAATAATGTTGTATAGTCTGTCAACCAAGGAGTATCGTATTATCCAATACTAGCTGGATTGAAGAGGTCATAGGCAGTCGCTCCATCACTATCACTACATAGTATAAAACAAAGTCGCTTCCCGCTGTCTTTCCCTATTTATGCTTAGATCTTTAAAACTACGTAACGGATTTTGATGCGGTTTTCAGTAATAGACAGAGTGATTCAAGAAGAAGGTTTATATAATATATGTATATATTACACCCGTGCGAAGCCGGGTATAAATAAAAATCAATTGCGATATGTATTACGGAGCATCACTTTAGTGCTCGACCAAATGCGTGTTCCTAATTTTCAGAACAAGGTTTTTTTTTTGTTGACCGCTCATCTCATTTTCTTCAATAGAAAATTGCACCCGTGCAAAGCTGGGGCGGGGCGCTAGTACTTAAGAGGAAATGCGTTCGGATGAACTTTTGAAAATTAGGTATTTGAGGATACTATCGCTGTCGCACTGCGACCGCGATTTCGGCATTGGTGTGATAAGGACCGACATCCGAGATCCGACTGAATAGCCTAAGTAAAAAGTCATAATTCGAGGTTTGACTCTCGACTGTTTCCTCATCCAATATTCGACCAATTTAAAAGATATTTCATAAACTGAATAAGAAGGGTATATCCTGTGTCCCTATGTTTTTCTTTTTTCATGAATAGTTTTCAAATTTGTACACTAGGCCTCTGTTGACAGCGGTCTAAATAGGCAATTTTGAGCATTTTGTAAAGGTTCTAGTGTTTATAATGATTATGTATCATCAAAAAGGAAACCATAGAGACATAGAAGAGATTGATATTTATTTTACGGTAAAAAATCATTGCTTTAAAGTCATACACAGAAAAAAAAACAGGCGAGAGCGTTTGTATGGAGAAAAGATCAGCTGCATTTCCTCTTAAGAAGTTATTTCTCTAAGCAAATGATATTGTATGACCACTTTATGATTGTGTGCAGTCCAAGTTGGCGTTGCTTGTCAAAAAAATTGCAACGATATGTCAAACTTGGTACATTTATTTTCGTCCTGTGTTTTCCGGCCTTTAGTGTGGGACGCAACATGCGTCGATACTCTTGCGCCATCACATCTTCCAAGCTCGTCGCGGCGTCGATAGGCGGCATAAATATAGAAAGCTTTGTGGTAACTATATTTCGAGCCGTTTGGGGTTGAAACTCTGGGGTCGTGGGGTCCGAGTGCTCATAGCCTGTTTAAGGAAATTTCGAAACGCCTAGTTGACGCTTCCCGTGACCCAAGGGCTGGCTTTTACTTTGGCCAGAGGCTAAGTGTTGCCATGCAACGTGGCAACGCCGCCAGTCTCTTGGGCACATTACCAGCTGACAGCGTTGAGGAGGAGTTTTTTGATTCCCCTTTATAGTTTGTTGTTAGTTTACTTATTTTAGGTTAGTTATTAGTTTTTAATTAGTAATGTATTTAGTTAATGCCTGCAGTTGGTTGAAGTGTGCTTAATGATATTGACAGATGCATAAAAAGCTGAATTCATGACAAATTTGAACAATGTTTGTTACATTGTAAAAAGTATTTAGTTCCGCCAAGCCATCTTCTGAGGAAAAGGCAGGGTACGGTATTTCTGTGCCAAGGTCAGCCGATCAATAGTTATAATTAGCTATGAACATGCGATCTTTAGTTATTTTAATTCTTTATATGTGAAAGTTTGTGTATTCATCGTTATCTCCTCAGCCGTTCCCAAACCATGTTGGGGTCGGCTTCTTCTATAGACCGACCGCTTTAATGAGTCCTCCGCCTTGCCCCATCAAAGGCATATTAAGCGTCCACAAAGTCCTAACAATATGCCACAGGTTGTTTGCTTTAAAATAACCATAATCCACATAGATATTACGATACTAATTGAACCAATACGTGATCAACCTTCCAGTAGCGAAGGGTCAATTTTTGTAAGAGGTAAGCCGGAAGAGCCGCTGCCTTTTATGTGATTATATTATTTGTTTATTGAATACTGACTGTGCTATTTTTCAAAGGGAATCCGGTAGGAATTATATGGAACCGACCGCAACCTTCAGAATATTTCAAATTCAAATTCAAATTCAAATTCAAATAAGTTTATTTGTGACACACAGGTAAAAGTAAGTAGGTACATGGTGGTATCAAAAACAAAGTTATGTATCACTATGTGCTGCCTTGCAAGGCGTACAAATAATGTTTACACATTAAGTCGTGCAGGTTATATGTATAGAAACTGAAACTTAAATAAAAACTAAAACTAGGTACTATTATTACAGATAATTATCTAATAATAAATCTTTTTTTTTAAATATTTAAACAAAAACAATTAATAAACAATACAAAGTAAGTAAACAATAAAATATTGAGTTTTAAATAATAATAACAATCTTATGAACTAAAGCTAATAAAAAATATATAAAATAAAAACAGTTTTCATTTTTCTTCAAGGTACTCATTTATAGAATAGTATGCTTTTTGAACTAAAAAATTATGGAGTGTTTTTTTGAACGTATTGGAATCTCTTGATGCTTTTATTGACTTAGGTAGTTTATTAAATATTTTTGGGGCCATTCCTAGGAAACTTTTAGAGTAAAGGGCTGTTTGATGATATTTTGACTTCAGTGCACCTTGGTGGCGTTTAGACAATACGGTGTCGAATTGGTTAGGGTTATTTTTGATGAATATGGCAACTTCATAAATGTAAAGGGACGGTAGTGTTAATAATTTTAGATTAATAAAAAAAGGTTTGCAACTGTCAGTTTTTTGGATCATGCATACTGCACGAACGCATTTTTTTTGGGCTTTAAAGACCGCTTCCCTTTCCGTAGAATTGCCCCAGAATATTACTCCATATCGTAGTATTCATTTCATTTAAATTGATACCGTCGCGAGGACTCATTAAGAGCGGCCAACCCGTTATAGTTTTCATACAAACACTCGTACGTGATCATGTCGTTGTAACACATCTATCTTAGATTTTTTTTAACTGATAGGTATCTTGTGCACTATATCTATTTTTCTATCAAAGCATCATCTGCCTAGCCTTTTCCCAACTATATTGGGGTCGGCTTCCAGTCTAACCAGATGCAGCTGAATACCAGTGTTTTACATGGAGCGACTGCCTATCTGACCTCCACAACCCAGTTAGTACTAGGTAATTTGATATCCCTTGGTAAGACTGGTTGTCAGACTTTTTGGGCCACCGACTACCTAACGACTGTCAAAGGTCTACAAATGACAGCCGGGACCAACTGCTTAACGTGCTTTCCGAGGCACGGAGAAAACTCGGTATGTAATGGGCGGTCACCTATCCACAGTTTTCTATCAAAGCAAAAAATAAAAATTTTGGAGAAACAAATTCAGTATAAGCCTCCAATAATTGCTGTTTTGCACATATTTTACCTAAACTTTGGCTCGAATTCGATTACAATGTTATGTCTTCTCCCAAAACGAGTTATGACATCGTCTACTTGAATAGGTATGCTTTTGTGTACGTGGAGAAAAGCCAGTCCAGTTAGGCGGTCTTCTGCCATTGAAGCTCTAAGCCAAGCTTTGAGCTTTCTGAGAGTGGAAAAGCCCTTCGCCCGTCGCTACACTAACTGGTAGTGTAGCAAGAATACATAAAGATTTTCGGCTCGCTGTCATTGATTCAATTTTGTGCACCTCATTTTTGCGTGACTTGGGAAGTTTCTTTTGGAGCTGGAGAAATCCTCAGTGATTTCCTCCATTCTATTTATTGTATACATTGTATTTTTATTAATGAGATTAAAAAATATTCTTAATAATATATTAGAAAGCGGTACTCCTGGACACGGCTCGCATTGTGAGGAGGTTCCTGTCTCTGGAGCCCTAACCACCGGTAGCTTGGACCCTACTCCCGATACCGGCAGATCACTATTTTTTATATTTTTAAATGTTTTTTTTTATATTGTTAAGGAAATATTAAAATTATAATTTTTCCCAGTCCAGGGGGGTTCATGACCCCCATGACCCCCCCCCCCCCCCGGATCCGCCCATGGCCCACTGCCGCTTCAGCTTGCTTACCCTGCAAGCTGTTTTGGTAACAACGGTAATTAGGACACCCAATCATGATTCAGCTCTTCAAGTTTAAGACTAAGTAGGTACCTACCTACATTTTATGAAATGCATAGCCGCACTTTACTAACTATTGCTCAATTTGTTTTTGACGAACGAAATAGGCATGATCTCAATGCAATACGTGCACAAGTACATTATGATAGATTAAATTACTTAACTTACATTCACTTTGTATTGCGTTAGGGTCAACTTAAAGTGAGATATCATACACAAATATTGGTCGGACGTCCACTGTTGTATTATGTAGGGTGTGCACATACTACGACACACAGACACAGACGTCATATTTTCTTGAGGTACTTATTAGTTGCTGAATAAATGACTAAGGCCGAGACTAGGGACGTGTCCACAGCAAACCTCTTTTTTTTTTTTCGGACTGGAATTCATCAAATGACTTCCCTCACTCTGGGCGGAGCGGAAGAGAGTGTCAGACTTGTACTGACTAAAACCCATCCATGTTCCTTCTTTGCCCTTTGTGTTCCAGGGCCACGGTATCTCTTTCGAACAGTCCCGCAGCCCTGGCAGGCATCGGCCCTTGCAGACCCCTACATCGTTGCTGACATCTATTTGAGGCGCGCGTGGAACACGAACGCGCCATCGACACGGGCCGTCGTCACAAGACGGCCGGACGGCGAGCTAGCCCATAGCTCGCCGTCCACTCCACAGCAGACCTTGATTTTATGATGCTCTAGAGGCAGTTTAGGAAGTAGGCAGTTCAGGAAGAAAAAACAGGGAAAGCATTTGTGTGGAGAATCGCAGCCCCTCATCGTCTGCCAAGCCTTTTCCCAACTATGTTGGGGTCAGCAATCTAACCGGGTCTAGCTGAATACCAGTATTTTACATGGAGCGACTGCCTATCGGACCTCCACAACCCAGTTAGTACTTTGTAATACGATACCCCTCGGTAAGACTGGTTGTCAGACTTTTTGGGCCAGTGACTACCTCACGACTGTCAGAGATCTAAAAATGACAGCCGGGACCAACGGCTTGACGTGCTTTCCGAGGCACGGAGGAAACTCTGTAGGTAATGGGTGGTCATCCATCCACAGACCAACCTAGGCAAGCACGGCTTAACCTAAAGATCGACCCGAGCGGCTGTTATTACTTAGCCACGAGATTCGCAGTCCCTATTCCCTCTTACACAGTGCGTAGCTTAGCCGTTGACTGCAGTGGAGCAGCGCCTTTATACTGCCTTTATTTAATTTCAATGATTAGCTGGAGTATTGCTGGTAATATCTGTATTTTCCATTCGGTAAAGTTGCATAATAGTTTCTAGAGTTCATGGTTATTAGATGAATTTTGAAGACTGTTGGTCAGTCGCCATGACATCTGTGAAGGCTTTCCTTTCGCTAGCCGCTTGGTTCGTAAGTGGTCACATACCTACGTGGGTAGAGGCGTCGAACAGTCTGCTTTTTTGATTTATGTTTCCTTGGTAAAGAAATACCCCAGTCATACGCAAGGGCGGATCTTGGGGGGGTCATGGGGGTCATGACCTGAACTGGGAAAAATTATAATTTTAAAACGTTTTGGGAGAAGACTTAAGAAAAAAGTTGATTTTTTTTTTTTATTAAGTAAATATATTTTGACATATAGCAATAAAACACTTTCTTCTAGAATTTAGACTAATTTCAGATTACTTCTTTTATAACTAAATAATATTTACATTATATACAGACTACAAATAGAACTAACCTAATGAAAAAAAAGAATTAAAGTAAGAAAACATAAACAAATAAAAAACGACGACAAAAGGACACTTCAGAGTGCGTCAAAGTACTCCTCCGCATCGCTGTCAACTTTCTTCTTAATTTGAATTATTATTGTAATCGAATTCGACTACAATAATAATTCAAAATAATGAGTCATGACTAGATCTCAAATATGTGACCCCACCCTTGACTTGATAGCTGGATCCGCCCTTGGTCATACGTCGGTAGGTATCAATAGTGACCTGTGAGTCAGACTGCAGAAAAGGCAACGACAAAGGCCCTAAAAATTAGTATCTGTCTGTATAAGTGTAACATAATTGTACAACCATACCATCTGTATAACATAATACAATTGCTGAGCTTGAAGTCATAGATCCGAACCCAGGGACACCCAGTATTCATTGAGTATTCCCTGTTGGTATCACGAGTAGGGCAAGTCTAGATTAATATCCTACCTTCAACTTTTTGCGGTTATCAAGTAGGTGAGAAAGGAACTTTTTTTTTTTTTTTTTTTTTTTATCGTGATAAAATCATCAGATGAGTCCTCCCACCCAGGGCAGAGTGGGAGGAACTGTCAGACTTGTACTGACTAAAATCCACGGTGTCCTTCAATAGCCCTTTATGATCCAGGGTCACGGTAATTCTATAAGTCCCGCGACCCCGGCAGGCTTTCGCCCTCTAGAGGGTCATAATGCTGACACTCTTTGAGGCGCGCGTGGAACACAACGCGCCGTCGACCCGGGCATGGTCCATGGTCGGACAGCGAGTCGCCCATTACTCGCCGCCCGCAAGCCCGCGCCTACGGTGGCCGGAGATCGTCTGCCGACGTCCGGCGCCGTGGGCGTCTACCACTGCGGCTGGGGTGGAGGGAGGACGCTGTCCTCTCCCTCACGCGGCCCGCCTCCTCCTTCGCGAGCATGACTGTTTTTGCAGAAGGAGGCGACCGCTTCCCACACCGTCTCGCCCCGCAGCATGGCCTCGACCAATGCCGGGCGCGAGAGGTCTCCGCCTATCGCCGCCGTGAGGACACGGCGGTGCCCTGCCCAAGCGGGGCAGTCCTGCACCGTATGCTCCACCGTGTCCTCTGGCGGTCCTCGCAGTGGTGACACCCAGGCGTTTCCTCCTTCCTCATCAGACACAGGTACCTCCCGAAGCTTCCGTGTCCGGTGAGGACCTGCGTCATGTGGTAGATCAGGACGCCGTGACGCCTATCCAGCCACTCCTCAAAGAGGGGTCTTACCGCCGCGATTGCGGCGTGTCCGGTGTGAAAGGAACTTTCATTAAGTATGTATAAATGCTAGAGATGCGCCGAGTAACACTTTTGCCGAGTAACGAGTACCGAGTTTTACCCGGCTCAATTTTTTTTCAACCGTGTAGGTACTCGGCCGAGTAACTCGGTTCAATCAAATTCCCATTTCGCGCGCGACAAACAAGTACAAAAGAGGTTTGCGCCGGTCGAGAGGCCGGCTTATTAATTGAGATTGTCAAAGATTTCCTAAATTAGTAATAAATACTTTTTGATTAACACTGTTGTTTTAATTATATCTACCTAAATATATTGCTTTTCTTAAACAAAGTATACTCGGCATTCAAACCGAGTTATTCGGCCGAGTACGAGTATCAAAAAATCCGCCGAGTACGCTGAGTACCGAGTATCAACCGAGTACTCGGCCCTTCTCTAAAATGCACATTTTTTTAGCTTTGGTTAGATTCCCCGTACCCCTTAGATAAACCTAGTCATCATAATAAATAAAATTGAAGTGTCTGTTTATAATTTCAAAATAAAATAAACTTTTTACTGAACGAAAGAACAAAAAACTTTTTTTTACTTTTTGTCTGTCTGTTTGGTCCGGCTAATCTCCGAAACAACTGGACTGATTTTGACGGGACTTTTACTGGCAATTACCTGATGTTATAAGTAGTAACTTAGGCTTAACTTACTTTTATATTATTTTAGAAAAATTTGGGTTCTGTGGAAAAAAATGAAAACCTCTGAAATTTTTAACAAAATCCGATTTTAAAGAAATATTTTTATAATAATTTCACGCGGTCGGAGGCAGTATAGTACAACATGTAGTGTAAAAAATATGTATCATTTTAAACCATCGTTTAACTTAGCTCACGGTGCCACCGACCCACATAACATAACTAACCTATGCAACAGTTTAAAACTTTAGTAGGCGCACGCGCAGAAGGTCGCGCCGTGCGTGACATAAGATGACGCGACCCGTTGACTAATTAGAGACCCACAGTTTGACGATAAGGCCTGGATCATTCATCAGCATAGATTCATTTTACCATCAGAAATTTAAAATAGAAAATGGCTACTTTCAATAGATGAATAGATTCTCAATCAATTTTCTCATTGTTTCTCTTTTGTTCAGTTTTGAATGATTCTTTTTTTCTCTGTTTCTGTGTTTTTTTGGTTTGGTTTTGATTTTTGATGCATTTTAGTATTTTTTCTAAAATGTAATTTAAAAACTATTAAATAACCTTAAATAAGAAAACTAACAACAAACTCAAAAAAATCCTCCTCAACGCTGTCAGCTGGTAATGTGCCCAAGAGACTGCCGGCGTTATTTTTTGATGCCCTTTTATAGTTTGTTGTTAGTTTTCTTATTTTAGGTTATTTAATAGTTTATAATTTATTATGTATTTAGTTAGTTTAATCTCTTCTCTTCTCTATCTCTTCTCTACATATAATAATATAATAAAATCGTTAAAATCCGGTCCGATGTTCCGACTTGGCGCAAAAACTACTGCATAGATCCTGTTCAAATTTTGCACAAATATCTGTAATAAGCTTCTTCAAATGTTAGGCTATATATTATCACGCTACTTGCTTAAGGGGATGAGCAATATTGTATTATGTTAGTATTATTCAATTGTTTATCGTTTCAGTCATGATATGCGTAACAACGTCTATTTCAAAGTAAATGTCAGCGAAACAAATAGAGAAACGGTTTCATGACCGCTTTACGTGCATCACGTCGCAAGTTCGATCCCCAGTAGAATTATACTTTTGTAGTTGGTTGTAATTTTTTTGATAGAGATTATAATTATTTATTTTATCTATATTCTGTATATTTTTCCACGAGAACGAAGTCGCGGGCAACAGCTAGTGCTTAATAAATATAATATTTTAATACAAATGTAATTTTGATGAATATTATCACGGTTATGCACTCTCTTACTAACAATACGCCACGATATGCGACTGAACTTGTTAGATCTGCATCTCATTATTATCTTGCATGTACACCATATCTTAATAAAGAAAGAAAGAAAGAAAGAAGACATAACGGACGACAGACGGATTTCTTTGATGTCTCTTTTCAGCTGGCCCTTTTCCAAAGTAACTCTCCCCGACCAAATAACTTAGGTTGTTTGGCTATAACTTTTGTGTGCGCACGCGCAGAAGGTCGCAGTGTGCGTGACGCGGGTTGACGCGACCCGTTGGCTAATTACGCTTTAATTTAAGCTTGTATTTAGTTAAGATTATATCACAAGTCATAACTGGCAAGCCGTGACCAGCTTGCTGTGTTATGGGTGACCTATAGGTTTCTAATGAAGTTACTAGTTCCATCATCATCAACATTATCATCATGCACAGCTCGAACTCATCAACTGCTGAGTATACGCCAGTGGCGAAGGTTCCATACAACTCGATTCCTACCGGATTCCCTTTTAAAAATGGCACAGTCATTTGAGTCAGTTTTCTATAGACAAATAAAATAATCACATTAAAGATATGTACTCCGGCTTACCCTTTTTTTTTATCGTTTTAAAATCATCAAATGAGTCCTCCCACCCAGGGCAGAGCGGGACGGACTGTCAGACTTGTAGTGACTAAAATCCACGGTGTCCTTCAATAGCCCTGTATATTCCAGGGTCACGGTAGTTCTGTAAGTCCCGCGACCTCCGGCTTACCCTTGTAAAAATTGACCCTTCGCTACTGGTATACGCCTCTCTTTTCTTGTGCCAATCTCCAGGGTGCCAGCCTCATCCAGGATTTTCCACCGATGACAACTATGTCGTCTCCCCATCTCGCCGCCGGACGACCCACGTTTCTTTTGTTCTTGAACGCCATTCCGTGACAGCCTTAGTCCACCTGTTATCACTGCGCCTTGCTAGTTTCATACCGCTTATTAAAACTATGCGCAGCGTTGGAAAGCCTCCACAAGATGGACCGAAGACATGAAAACCGCGGGAATCTGCTGGATGCAAGAGGCACAAAACCTAGCGATGCATGGTGAACTAACTGATATCTTATTTTTTTTTTCGTGTCGTAATCCGCATGGATTTCAGTCCGCATGTGTTTTGATGAAGTCTCTCAGAAGTAGCCCGAAGCCTGCGTGTGTAATATGCCCCGTTTTGACAATAGGCCCCATGTTACTGACTGAAAGATAAAACCACTTGAAAATACGCCACGAAAACACACGAGTATGTGTATACAGGGTTAGGTAGAAACATTTCATCGGTTTTAAAAAAAAAAAAACACGGTCACAATGTATGGAACAGCTGTTTTTTTTTAATGATGAAGTTTTCTATGTGGGGGGGGGGGCTCAAAATGATGTAGTGCATCATATCTGAGAATTTGGCTGGTCTTTGGAAACTAACCCTGTATGTTGTATCAACTTTTTTAAGTGCTTTTTCTACTATGGACTTCAGAGGTTGTGAGTAGGGCCTCCTTTGAGAAATACAGGCGGAATGCCGTGTCAAGATACTCCACATTCGAATATAGAACTCGCTTCGATTGGTTTCCCCTACCCAGAGCTCTGGACGCACGAAAGCGCCCTGCGTGCCGCACGAATCACGACAAGCACAGATAAAACTAACTAAGTAACATTTACTTGTGTGATGAGAGGTAGCCTAGGTCAGGCATAATTGATCTCCTGCTAAGATTAAGAATATTTTTATGCTTAGAACAACAAAAAGTATTTAATAAATTGGGCTATCGCGCTGTACCCTTAGCCATATCCGAAATTAATTGTGTTATATCTCCAATCTTGGTCTATGGTCTTGAGGGGCTGCTTGTAATTCGACCTCTCAATGACGGCCGTTGATTGGGTAGGTACCTACGCACAAAAATTGACGATTGGAATGCTCTATTAATTTCAGACTATAATTAGGCGTATGCTCTGTTGTGGCAACACAATCACTGCAACTCCTGAAAGCCAAAATAAAGAAAGAAAAAAAAAGAAAGGAAGAATAAAGTTTATTTGACGTCAGTTCATCAAGCACACATAAAAATAATAAAAAATACAAAATTAAAAATCTCAGTTTTAAAAAAAATATAAAAATTAAAAATGTGAGAATAGGTACTGTGCTGTGTGCCTCACTTCTGCGCCAAAAAGGTCCATTTCAGCAATTATGCCAGACAGGTGATGCTGTCTAACGCTGGTCTTCCAATGAACCTTTGGGGGGTAAGTGACGGAACAACAGTTTCAAAAATAATATACCTATATAAATAAATATATAATACAAATAAATAGATAGCGAGTAAGTAATGAAATGTGTATTTACGAGTTTTGATAATAAAGAAAATAATAAAAAAATGTGAGTAATAAGTATTTTAGTGTGTTAGAGAGTGACACTGGTAACAATAACAAATACAGACATAAAATAAGATTAAGCTAGGTGAGGGAAGAAAGTGATGAGAGTGGTGAGTCAGTGTAGTCAATTTTGGGTTGAAAATCAACATTGGCGACCACCAGAAAAGTGCCGTGGAAATGAAGCTGGACGAGTCCCAACGAAACGTTTTCTTTGAAACGTTTCCATCGAATTCGAGGCTAGATGAATCATTGTCATTCGCCTTCACAATTTAATTGGGATCGGCGCAGATGGATTGTATTGTGTTGTATAACGGGCTGATGTCCGCAACTCCAAAGCGCGTAATTTGCGTGCAGGTGGGAATATTATTCGATCCACCCCAGCTCCCCGAGAATGGCCAGCAAAGCCTTGATGTTGCTGACAATCTCGCGGAGAGTACCTGGGTTACTGAAGTACCTTGCCCGGCGCAGATGGATATTACCGCATTACTTAGCAATACAGCAACCAATGTCGAGGTCTTTACCAAACATTGCGATGTATTTTCATTCTGTACAACACCCAATTTGCACATAGTTAGACACCAGCTGTAGCAATCAAATTGCAAAGCGATTTATCACCATGGCACATAGAAGAAGGAAAACTAAAAGGGATATGTGTCTAATACGTCGGCACGTCTTCTATTAGAATCGTGAGCGGCTTCTGAAGTGAAACTGACAATGATTTAGTTCTATTTCATTAGCCTACGTGAGGTTAGGTAATAGCCACTGTAACGGTTAGGGCTCAGTCGGTAAATTAAACTCAGAAGAGGCTGTTATTAAATAAATAAATCGTTTATTGGACTCAATAAAATACGAGTATAGCCTAATACAATTTTATCTATTGGGGTCTAAGCAAAGGCTACAAGAAACTAAATGGACTTCCAAACTAGGTAAAGAACCTGTATCTTTAGCCAAGACCTCCTCTTCATTGGATTAATCAGTAAAACATATTGGCGAAATGTGTGTCCACTTCCATTGTCCTCCTCTGTTCACCCCTTTGGGGATATAGACTTGAATTGTCTAACTAAATACGGGGTGGAAGTGATTCCGACGCGAAAACGCTTACCACGTATTCAGTTCATCATTCCACATAGAAATTTAACCGTTTTCGCGTCGGTGTCCCTTCTACCCCGTATTTATTTCAAAGTCAAAGTCAAAGTCAAAATTATTAATTTGCTGTAAATGTGGTAAAAAATTTGGTAAAAATGACATGAAGTGCAATGACACATTTCGCCATAAAACT
Source organism: Noctua comes (assembly GCA_963082995.1). NCBI lineage: Eukaryota > Metazoa > Arthropoda > Insecta > Lepidoptera > Noctuidae > Noctua > Noctua comes. The sequence continues at coordinate 6,795,367 of OY720295.1, read as the reverse complement.
AGCATGCAAATATTATATTAAATTAGGTAGGTAACTATATAGTTAAGTATTTAATTAAGGGGTATCATTTAAGCTATCGCCAATTTAATTAGCTTTGCGTTTCTTAAATAATAGGGTTTGCCCGCAAAATAGTAGATTTGTCACCAAAATTTAGTCCCCAAACAATATAAAATCAATTCCACAATAAATCACCTAAAATCATGGAGATATAGGGTCTAGTACCAAATAAATGTTTTTGTATGTATTATAATAGGTTTGTCCTAATAGATATTTAAGCAAACTAATAAATTTTCTAGGAAATTTATAAACTTTCGTAGGATTCTAAACAAGAGATAAACTGTATTATTTTACGGCCACATTTTCGCACGTGGCTCCTATTTCTGTTTGCAGGGTTTAAAGTAACCTAACCTAACCTAAAGTCGGGGTGCCCCAAGTCCCGAGATTTGAGATAATCGATTTATTTGGTGACAGATCGACCATTCTGAGCACAAAGCTATTATTTAAGTAATTAAACTATTATTATAACAACGAAGTTTATATTCATCTAATGCACTACAATTTTATTGGTAATCCATCTCTTATTTTACACATATATTAACATTAATTTGATAATTCATACCTGGGAACACTTTTTGTTTATTTGAGAACGAAAATATTTCGTGGCGATAGATCTATTTATTAGATGATACAACTTGATGACAAATATAAATTTTGGTGACAAGAAATATAGTCCCCTTAATTAAGTATTTATTAAAACAGGTAAAGTAACGATTATCTCACAAATGTTAGCACTCCATTAATATAAAATAAATAAACAAAATAATAGCCACTTAACAAACATTGTCATAACGTTTTATTGTTTATTTATTAGCAAACAATTTGTTTGATGTCTGTAACTTTAATAATGCATAACAACTTCAGATTATTTATAAGACAGTAAATACTTCCTTGTAAGCAACAACATGTTCAAATAACTCGTAACATAACGTTTCAACCCCGAAGAGTTAGACAGAGAAGTATCTACAAGGTGTAAACGAATCCTTCACGAAGCCGTCAACCAAGCATTCTGTACATCAAACTAAGTAACTCGACGCAAAAAATATTGCTGGTGAACGTCCTTTTTTTTGGGTGAAAAGACGCGTTTTACGATAGTGGATGCGTTTGAATAGAGTACAGGGGTCGTGGAGGTATTTAAAGTAAAATTATAATATTAAAAACTTGTATTTAAAAAAAAAAACTTGTGAAAATGTTGAAATAAAATAAAATAGGATCATAAGCTAAAAAAGGGTTTTTATGTCAAAAAAAACCTTTTCCCCGCCAACGCGTACACAGAACGCGATGCCTCGCCAACGCCAAGCTATAATTGTCTAACGAAGTATACAGTAAACAGTAGTGATGAGGGTATCGTCATATCGATGAACAAAACTTTTGAAAAGAATACAAAATGTATTTGCCCTAAATTTATATTTAGTGATTGGGCAACTAGAGGTATCAGAAAAAGTAGGGAAAGACTATTTGAGCTTTATGGCCTTAAGCCTTATATAAACACTGACACTTTTAACAAGTATGTTGCTAAGTATTCAAATATTTTTAAAAATACATGCAAGGCTGCCAAAGCCCTGCACATTAGCAACAAGATCAAAACTGCAGAAAACAAAATTAAGACAGTTTGGAAAGTCATAAATAACGAGACTAACAGGAAGAAAATACGTAACACTAGCTACACATTAGATACAGCGTATGGTCCTAAAAGCTCTAATCAGGAAGTAGCTCATGAATTTGTAAATTTCTTTACCGATATACCGTTAAAAACTACGGAGGCTCTTAATTCCTCTCCTGAAGTCTCAATGGGTTTATTAAAGGCGAATGTGTCTGGCTGCCTGGCTGAATTTAAATTTAAACACATAAACCCTATGATAGTTATTAAAGCTTTCCGGCAAATAAAAGTCAAACTGACCGAAGATCTTTGGGGAATGTCTATCAGAGTTTGTACATCCATAGTTGAGACTATTGCACCATACTTAGCTTTAATTTTTAATTTGTGTGTAGACCAAGGAGTTTTCCCTGATCTAATGAAATACAGTAAAGTCATACCTCTGTTCAAATCCGGAGATAGTAAAGATACTAATAATTATAGACCTGTATCCGTGTTGCCAGTTTTTAGCAAGGTTTTTGAAAAGGTAATGCTGAATCAAATGCTCAATCATTTTAACACCAACAGAATCTTACACGATCAACAGTATGGTTTCACCAAGGGACGTTGTACAACTGACGCCGGTGTAACCTTATTAAAGCACATTTTTACTGCGTGGGAAGAGTCCCAAGACGCCATAGGAATATTTTGTGACCTCTCCAAAGCATTTGATTGCGTAAATCACGACACATTACTTTTGAAACTTGAGCATTACGGACTAGGTAAACTTGCACTTAGTTTGATGAAATCTTATTTGAAGGATAGACAACAACAAGTTCAAATAAATGGTGTTAATTCACAGGGTTTAAAAGTAAAAATGGGGGTTCCGCAAGGTTCAATATTGGGTCCTTTCCTCTTTTTAGTGTATATAAATGATCTACCCTATTTATTGAAAAACCAACCTCATAATATGGTGTTATTCGCTGATGACACTTCCCTTATTTTTAAGATAAATAGACGGGCCCAAAATCTAGATGACGTGAATAATGCCCTACTTCAGGTCCATAACTGGTTCACAGCAAACAATTTAGTGTTAAATGGAAAAAAAACGAAATGCATATGATTTGCTTTACCAAATGTTAAAAGTAGCGATTGTGATATAGTATTGAATAAAGAGAAGCTTGAATTTGTAGATAAAACAGTTTTCCTGGGGATTACGCTTGATTCAAGGCTACAATGGGGTTCTCATTTAACATCTCTTGCGGGGCGGCTAAGTTCAGCAGCATATGCTATTAGAAAAATCCGTCAATATACTGATGTAGATACCGCTAGACTGGTCTATTTTAGTTACTTTCATAGTTTACTGTCTTATGGCATTTTACTATGGGGACGGGCTGCAGACATTGAGTCTATATTTATTCTGCAAAAAAGAGCCATCAGAGCCATATATAATCTTCGTAGGCGTGATTCTCTAAGGGAACTGTTTAAGGAAATTAACATCATGACGGTACATTCTCAATACATCTATGAAAACATAATGTATGTAAGAAAAAATCTACATCTTTTTAATAAAAGAGGTGACAGACACAATTACAGTACTAGAAATAGAGACCAATTAGTTCAGCCAGGCTTCAGACTCGCTAAAGTAGACTCATCTTTCATGGGGTACTGTTTGAGATGCTATAACAAAATTCCACTAAGTATTCTTGAACTGAATGAAACGAAATTTAAAACATGCATTAAACGCACACTGTGTAGGCAAGCATATTACAAGTTGGACGATTATATCGTTGATAAAAATGCTTGGCTCAATGCCGGTCCTGCTCCACAAGGACAGGGACGCATAAATGAATAGCATTACATATCCCAATCACCTGCGCTCCTGATGATTTATTTACTGCATCAGTGAGCGGGGTACACGTGGCTGAGTTTTGGGCTAAGCATATTTAAACTTTTTTCCATCGAAACGCTAAGAAGAAGAAGCATTAAATAGTATGTTGGAGCTGCTGAAGATTGTACAACTATCTTTGCTTTGTATAATTTCAATCTCTTTAGTATTATATAGCCGCATAGCCCATATTGTGTGAGTACTATGTAATAGAAAGCTGTCATTCGCGGGAAACCTACGTCTTTTCTTGACTTAAATGTGCCCTGGCGGTTAGGAGTGTGTCATGCTCACTCAAATGTCTCGCTGATGGTGGCGCGTGTGTCGGATCATTTAGTTCCCTTCAAAATGGTTGAGTTGAATGGTGCTGATACATGCGTCATGTTCGTGAACGGGCGCTGTCAGTTGTGACTGGTCATCTCTTGGTTGCCACGGCTTATTTGAATTGTTTTTTTTTCTTTTTTTGAATTGTTTACTATGGACACTTTTAACGTACACATCTTGCTACATCGTTCTCACATAATGTACCATCTCAACATGAATGATGTAACCAAGAGTTTGTAAAAGTATACTGATTTAAAAGAGTGTCCATGGAGTTTCTTGCCCGTTCTTCTCCATAGAGATCTACGTTAGGGAATGGGCAACTACAGTACTTTCACAGTTTTTATGCCTTGTGACTGGGACTGTAGCTATTGTTGACTTTGTTTCGACAATTCAAAAGTGCCTGTAACTGGCCTATTTGAAATAAATGCTTTGATTTTGATTTTGATTTTGATTTTGATGAATGAGATTTACACGCTTTAAATACAGTACTTTTATGTTTGATAGGTAGTTAAAAATTAAGAGTTTCTGATGAAGTCCGTGGCGTTGAAAAGGTTAAAGAGCCATTTCTTCAGTTTCGACCGACCTTACAACTCGTAATTGGCGTCTGTTAGCACTGGGAGGGCGACCCACTGCTAACAGACCCCAATTGCTACTGCTCAGTCATTTATTTAAGCTGTAGTATCTTATTTATAAAACATTGGTTGCGCGTTCATTATTGTAGGCATAAACATCGATTGTTATCTGTGGTCAATGATCATACGTTGTTTTCGTGAACTTGACCGTGACATCTATTGATGTTTCCAGAAAATTCAGCCGATCTAATCATCAATATTTTTATTTATAACATAAATAACATTTATATAATGCGTTGGTGCTATTAGATTTTCTAAAACATCAGGTTCAAGGTTGATTGGAAAAATTTGACAGATAACTTGATGTGCCATTTGTTATTATTATTATTTTTTTTTCTATTTTGCGTCCGTTAAATATATTAGGATCCAATCCACAACATGGCCAAAAATTACTTTAATGCATCAGACTGATGCTTAAATATCGAAACTATCAGCCAGTAAAAAGATCCAACCAAAATACAAAAGGTTATCATTTTTATCAACATTAGAACCAACCCACACGTACATGCGGCTTATAGTATCAACATTTAGCATCAGTTTGTGAACTAAAGTCATTTTGGCCATGTTGTGGATTGGATCCTTTTCGCTTAACTACGTCCGTCTATCTTTTCATACACGAAATATTTTAAGAGTAACTTCTATATTAAGTCTTAAAGTCGCCATAGCAACGGAAAAAAAAAATATCTGAGTGTTTTTTTTACGAAATTATTATAATTCTAAAATTTTTTGAGACTTTTTGCATAAAACCTTTAGTAGGTTAATACGACGTAGTAAACTAGCGTAATGGGTGTTCAAAAATAAGAAGCCAGTATTTAGGCATTTTGTGGGTCAAGTAATTTAAAAATATTTTTTTAATAAAAATATACTCAGTAAAAAATAAAAAATCCCTTGAAATGGCTTCGTTAACGCCGTTAGATGATTCTCTGAAAATATTTCGTGTATGAATAGTTAGACCTTATATGTAGTTTTTATCTATTTCGGACGTGTGTAATTTTATAACAATGTTACGGGGTTCTCAGAAGATAGTGAAGATATTTTATAAGACTCTTGGGTAAATCATGCAGCCGCAGTTGCCGATCGAAGGTTAAGTCATGCATGCCGAGGTCGGTCCGTGAATGGGTGGACCATTCTTTACATTTCGAGACCCTTCCAATTAACATAACATCAAATAAAATCATAACACATCATAACATAAAATCTCCGAAGGGTTAGGCGGAGGTGTTCTTATTAGCACACCCACATTTCACCAGTTAGGTACGTTAAAGTCCCATGTTATAGGGGGCGAGCCTATTGCCATCAACCGGGGACAAATCCAGCCTCCGTGACTGCTACTGAAAAATTCCTGATGGAAAAACCCAATCAATCGAACCCAGGACCTCATGCTCAGCAGTCTTCCCTCCAGACCAGACCAGAGTCGACACCCTTCCGTGACTCGGAAAAGATGTTAAGCCGTTGGTCCCTGCCGTTATTCGTAGATTTTTGATAGTCGTTGCGGGTAGTCACTTAGTCAGTAACCAGTAACTGGGTAGTGGAGGTCAGATTGATAGTCGATTTATGTAAAATACTTGTATTCAGCTGTATCCGGTTATACAGGAAACTGACATTAACATAGGAAAAGGTCAGTCAGATGATGAGCTATTACCTACACTCCGAGGTGACGGATCTGTCAGCTCCGAAATGTCCGGAGTCGATCCATCAACATTTAAGTCACATACGATTCGTCCCTACTCTTCACATGTTCACAACAAGACAATCGATTCCCTTTCAACTTTTCTGTAACTGACGCAACTTTTAAACTTCCTCTGATATACTCGTTCCTTACTTTATCCATTCTTGTCACACCACACATCCACCTCAACATCTCATCTCCGCTACATGCAATCTTTTTTCATGCATCTTCCTCACAGCCCTGCGTTCCGATCCATACAGTAGCTTTGCACTGCGTATCCGAACACAAAATAAAAGCACATCAGCCTTCAACAAACGTCAAACGTTGTATCTGTCACTGTCAAATCCCAAGTTCCCAAGATCCCAATCTCGGGTGTCTGGAAAGGAAATCATTACACCGAAAAATGATAGTTATTCAAAAAAAATCGTAAATTACAACAATTATAACATGTAAATATGGCAGCAGACAAACTCAGACAGATAGCGCAAAAGCTGAAAGACAAAGTTCATATATCAAATTTTTCAAGCCGTGAAAAAGTTGAGCAAATGGTAACTAGATATGTACCAGCAGCAAAAGTTACAGAAATTGCAGAAAGACTTAAATATGAGACTGTGACGAAGAGAGTACGAGATATGGTTAACAGATATGAGAAATTCACAGGTGTGGAAGAAATTATGGCTCTGCAAAACACAGTTGTCGAAGCTCAGGTTAGAAACCCCACATCTATTTTTTTAAATTTTATGAAGACCAGCGGAAGGTCATTGCATATTATGCCAATGTTTTTTTCTAAATGAGTAACGTCATGCTATTCATACATGGTTTCCCCAAGCTTACATCATACAATTAAAATCATTTAATAGTTATTAATAGTCACTAGATGTAGATTAATGCAAATAATGCTTAATCATTGTAGATGGTGTACTGCAGACGCATGACGACTGACGTTTTTATCTGATAATATCTATGTAGAACTTTCTCTTTGGTATCTTATTTGCAGAGATTTAATATTTCAGTGTTGCATGACATCATGCATACCTACTATTTAGAGTTTTGGAAATTTTGTATGGAAGACATTATGAGGCATTAGCATCATGTCATCTAAGACATGTTGCTTTACTCAACCTGCATCAGACCTGCTTGGTGGATTATGGCCCACCCTCTCTCTCAGAGAAGAGGCCCATGTTCCAGCTATGGCAATTTTAAAGGCTGATTATCAAGATTAATAAGAGCAACAAAATTGAATGTTCTGTTCCCTAAAAGCTTCTGTGGTCATTCACTTTGTCTGACCAACTATGTTGGGGTCAGCTTCCAGTCTAACCTGCTAAATAACAGTATTTTACTCTCTTCTCTTCTCTCTCTCTTGAATAATCCCCCGTAGCATGACCACCGTAGACGAGGATTTCTTTGTCGGAAGAATCGACAAAATGACAGATTGTGTCGACACAATGACAGATTTCTTTGCACTATCTGTCATTTTGTCGATTCTTCCGTCAATAAAATCCTTGTCTACGGTAGTCATGCTAGGGGGGCATGAGTCTAGTTTCAAACCAATAACAGATATCACAAAATCCATTATTTAATCATTTAAGTACATTCATGTTCACAAAATTAATTTCCAATGTTAGTAAACATACAGAACTTATCTCTACATTAGTATTTAAACTTAAATGTAGGTTGCTCCAAAACTTATGTAATCGATTGTCCAGTCTGCCACTAAACATCGCCAGAATGCTGTTAGGGCTGGCACGGACTCTGCAGCGCAAGGCGGCGCACCACTTGCGCAAGATGGCATGGAAACTGTCAACCTGTGCGCTGCATGCCCGCGGCAACCGTAACAACACCCTAAACGCGTTATTGTATTGGACATGTAAAGCATTGAACGATCTTTGCGTATAGTTAATCCAGAGATTGCAGATATGCAGCGGTGCATGCGATGGTGTGCAGTAGTAACTTACAAAATCCATGTATAATAACAGCAAAACATAGTGATTTCCTTAATATTTGGTTAACAACATCAAAACTTATACTGTCACTTATGGGATATCTTCTATGATTGGTCATTATTTTGAGCTCTCGATATTTTGACACTTGCAAGCGCCATGATGGTGGGTTGACTGGAGAATGCGGGTGGAAGGAATTTAAATTGTTAAAATCTGTCTACTCTCTTTCTTTGTCTTTTGCTACGTGCACTACTGGAACATAAGTTATCCCATAGCATAGTCAGCCTATAATGTTCCCACTGCTGGGACACCGGCCTACTCTCTATGAGAGGGAATAGGCTATAATCCACCACGCGGGCCCAGTGCGGGTTGTAGATGTCACATGTCTTCGAATCTTTGGTTCTAAGACATGTCGGTTTCCTCACAATGTTTTCCTTCACCATTTTTGAGAAAATTACACAAAGTAATGCGCCTGCCTGGGTTCGAACCCACGACTTACTGTTTGTAAGTCGGAGTCGCCACCACTGGGCCACCGCTGCTCTCGTTATCCCATGAGGTACAGTATAAGTTTAGTTGTAAACTGTGAAAGCTTAAAACAGTGTTTAATAACATCAGTTTTTTAAACCCACCATAAGTGTATATTTTACAAATAAAGAACTTTGAACAGCTCAGACCTCTACTGCTTGACTTACTGCAGTTAGTGCTCAATACATTAAAACCAAGATTTCTGTTAACAAACCTCATTTCAACAACTTTCAGGACAGATTCATGGCAGCACAAGATAGAAGGCGTGAGCTTGGACGTCAGGTAGCTGATGTTGAGATGAAGCTGAAAGAGCTACATTCCGAAATGCAGAATACTATGAAGGGAGATGACAAGTATCTGCACCTGTGTACTGAAGAGCATAAGGTATTATTATCTAAACTAACACAGTAATATAAAATGGTAAACTGAATGACTGACTGGGTGATATATCAACACACAGCCCAAACCGCTGGTCCTAGAGACATGAAACTTGGAGGGTGTGTTCTTTGTGAATAGTAAATATCCATTAAGAATGAATTTTTGGGAATTCCATCCCTAAAGGGGTAAAACAGGGGATGGAAGTTTGTATGAAAGTCAGTCAGTTTTGAAGTTAGGATATTCAAATTTTGTGTTTAGGCTGACTATTGAAAATTAATTTATATGTGTCTCAGCGTTTTTGATAATTCTACCCCCGAAGGGTTAAAAAGGGGGGGGAAGGTAAGTAACTATGTTTGTGCGGATGGGATATTTTTCACGCGGGCAAAAGCTAGTCTAAACTAAAACAGTAATAATAAGCAAAATAAGCTATTATTAAGCAAATGTTACTACAGTGTCAACGAATATTTAAATGATAAATCCTTGAAAAATATTATTTATTTATTTATTATCAACTTACACACTATCTTTACAGGATGACCCCAATACAATAGACAGATAGATAGAAAAAAAAAAAAAGAAAAAAAAAAAAAAAATAGATTGATTAAACAAAAAAGATTCGATTATAAGATACTTAAATGATAAGTCCTCATCTCCACATATTATTATCTTTCTTTTGCTGTGCCCGACAGGGTCCACGATTGTTTCTTTTAATAAATGTCTACCGCCTAAGCCTACATTGTGGAATGCAATAAAGAATTGAGTATTGAGTAGGGCCTCGATAATCTGAACACTCAAAATTCTCAACCTGTTCGGATTAATGAGGCGTTAAGATTATAGTATAGTGATTCAAACGCACAAAAAAGGTTAGAGAAATGCACAAAATGGCGGTGGCACGGAAATCTGGAACTTAATTTGAAGTCCGTGGCGGTGAAAAGGTTAATGCTGTAAAATTTCCAAAAACAATAACCATGTCTCATCATTTTTTAATGCTTTAAGATTTTCAAATCTTTTCTATTCTTTTTCTTTTTTGAAAAAAAACGTTGCCCCGCACTAGGAATTTCTCCTGTATCGTGGGTGCGTTTACAAACATTTAAATTCACATACACAAACAGCCAGACCCGGAAAAACTACCTGTAGGCTATGCAAATATTTGTTCCGTGCGGGAATATAAACCATTACCATACAGTTTTATACTTTCTTTTAGTTTTCTTTAACCATTCAAACGACATTATTATAAGTTAGGTTATCATTTATTTCAGTCCAAATTTAAAAAATAAAAACGATACTATAAAATGTATACCTCAAAATATACTGAAAAAACTGGTAACATTTAGCCTCAGGCCAAGGGAAAAGACAGCATTTGGGTCACGGGAAGCGTCAACTAGGCATTTAGAAATTTCCTTAAAAAGGTTGTGAACAGTGAGCACTCCGAAACTCCTCGAAAATAAAGGGTGAAAATAGACCCTTAACGAAGCCGAAAGGCACTTGTTCTCCCCGTCTTTCCGATCATTTTTTTGTTCTAGACCATACCTGGGAACTTTCTAGTTACGGAGATATTTGGGATCAAAGTTCCAACTTTTTCACAAGTTTTTTTTTTTTAATACATGTTTTTAATGTAAGATTTTTACTTTAAATACCTCCACGACCCCCGTGCTATCATACAAATACATGTGTATTACGGCCGCTAATCACATTTTGTTCAGCATACAGCCTGATAGGCAGGAGCAGGTTGTAGGTGAGTTTCAGGCTATATGTGGAACAAAATATGATTCGCTACCATAACACGAATGTAGTTACAGAATTATAATCAATAAAATCGTCAATACAATCCTCTAAGTTGATTTAATCCCATTTAATGACTATTTCATGAAAAAGTCATTCAATGTGATTATATTAACTTATAGGGTTGTATTGATGAGTTTAATGGTTACATCTCTGTAATGCCGGGTACACATTGGTGAAGCGTAACATGTAATGTAACACACGCTGAAACATATTCGCCTGTTGTTGGGTTACATTTCATGTTGCATTGCATAAGTCGGGACGGCTCATTCGTGTTACATTTCACGTTACGTTACACCAATGTGTACCCGGCATAAAGCCATATTTGTCACGGCTGCGAATCATATTTTAATCAACATACAACTTGACACTGACCTGTAAATTGCAAAAAACGTAAGAAAATTTAAATTTGGCGGGATTCCCTGGCGCTTTTACCTTAATGTGAATTTCTAATCCAACTTATTACTTTATTACTTACTTTTATTTTTCAAAAAATATCTGAATTTCAAACAGTCCAACTTCCATTCATATTTTTGTGTAATTTGTATTTGAATACCAGCCTTTTGGTATAATTATGTTACCAGATTTACAAAACTTTCCACAAAATGTGGGTAAATTACATCTTGCAAATTAACTGTATTTTTCTTAATTTCACAGTGAAACATTTTATAGTATTGGTTGGTACATTATTTTAATTTTTCGACTGGAATTACACCTCGTTAGTAATAAGTAACCTATTTTTGATGTGCAATACAAGTTATTTTTTAGAAAGCAATTAAATAAGGTACATTTTATCAATTCGACATTTTTTCCAGTTTATCGTACAAGAACGGGCCCTCCGCGCTTTATTCGGCGATGCCGAGCGCGAGGAAAGGGAACTGTTCTCCACTATGTCTGCTGCCGTAAAGCTGGGTCACGAGCGGGAACGAGCACACGCTGAGCGCAACAAGTATTGGTATATTGTCGCCTCTATTTTCGGTAAGTGTTTATAAATCATTGGAAATTGACAACTACTCCCGCTTCTCGCCCGTCTCGTCCCACGGTGCCCTTACGCCTGTTTGCGCTAATACCTTAATGAAAGCTTGGTCAGTGGGTCGTTTATAGGGACGGAGTTGAAAGCACCAATATACAGCACTAGGGATGACGTCCTTACTAATATATCGTCTTTATCATCTGGTGGCGTAGTGCTTATTCTGTTGTTAACCTTAATATTTTAGTTTCTGATACGTATTTTCGTCCTCCAATATCTTCGTCATAGATTTTGCTATAAAAAAAATATAAGCAAGAATAGATTTGTTGTGTTATAAGTAGGGATCGGATATTCGGATGACTATTTACCTAAAGTAATTTTTCCCGGCAAAGGGTACAGAAGTGTGAAAGCGACTTCCTATAATAATATATTTTTTTTATTTTTATTTTGCCCACGGATGTGGATGTACAAAAACGTACTCACAAAAAAGTATCCTATTTTCTAACCCGTGATAATTTGTCTATCCAATTGCCTTGCAATTGTATCCAAATCCGTTTAGCCGACAATGGTATGATAAAGGTAACCGACGGACAGAGTTAGTACATTCACAATAATAATATGGATGAAAGGTACGGATTAATCGTTTCTCATATGAACTCCCCTAGGCACAGTGCTCGGTATAGCCGGCTCATCAATCAACAATCACCTCAAGATGTCAGAGTTCCGTGAAATGATGGAACAGCAGATGGCTCGAAGTGCCAGCGTGTTGTATACCATCGCAGGTGGGGGTAGTGCCAGCAGGGCTGACATAACTGAGGCTATGAAGACCGAGTTTACTTATCAGGTCAGTTTCTATAGCTGGACATCTATGACGTGGATAAGATGCGATACTTAGGAACTTACATTTGCTGCTTTAGGCTCAACTCACACCAAAAGAGCGTCGAAGCGCAGCAAAGCGGAACGCAGTTTCAGTGTCATCTGAATTTTAACTTTATTTTCATTACTAAAATACTTATTATCGCATGAGAAACTCAAACGAGTCGCGCGGATGCCTGCGGCGCCGCGGGAATTCCGGCGAATATATTCTTTACCGAGCGGGTCGCTGCGCTTCGCTGCCCTTCACCGCTCTTTCGATGTGAGTTGAGCCCTAAAGGTGTACAGACCATTCTTCCCCTATCCTTATTTATAAGAGACGTTAAGTAATGAAAGGCGCCGAGCAATATACGTGGGCATAAAAAGTAAAGTTGCAAAATACATGCGCAAACAGCTCGCGGGATGTGCAAGTTTGAACGCTGGCTGTTAGCGACATAGTAACTTAGGCACATATTTTCTGTGAAATATAGATTATATCATCAATGCAACCAAACTATAAGACATTCATTTTATGGGTCCTCATGGTTGGTTTGCTTCCCGTCATTTCGATATATTTTTTTGTTCTAGACCCCTGGGAACCCAAATACGAAGATATCGAAGGTCAAAGTTCAAACTTTTTGATACGTTTAAAAAAATAATACAAGTTTGAAATGTTATAACTTTGCTTTTAATACCCCCAGGACGTCGGTACTATTCAATGCATCCATCAGCACAAAGTTTTGAGTGCGTTATCGCGTTATATTGACTGCTACCTTCATGCTACTGCTCCATCTGCGTTAGCGTTAAAGTTAATGTCAATGGCCAACTACACGTTAATTAGGGCATTAAAAATGCGCGTTGGCTACACTTAGGTTACAATGCCTAAACTACGCACTAAAACCCTTTGATGTGTCCAAAAAACCGACACTCGAGTTATCGCTTAACGCCATTAATAATGCCATTTGTATAAAATGCCATTAAAACGTTGGCCACATCTACGTAACGCCTAAATTAACGTGTTAATTTGCGCGTTAAGACGCAGATGGAGCAGTAGCATCACAGATAATATAAAAATCAAGTCGTTTCCCAGAAATATTTTTTGCGCAGTGTTACTTTGTGCTTGGTTGACGGCTTCGTGAAGAATCCGCATAGACCTTGTAATTTATTTATTTTATATTTTTTTTACAGGAAAACCTTGCGAAAAACTTAGAGTCAATGCAGGATAATATAAACCATCTAGTCGCCAAACAGGAAATTTTGATAGGTATGAATAAAAAAACATCAATTATACTTAAAAATGTTATCTAGCTTTGTTTGCTGACTTTGCCCAGGTTGCCAAATTTAGTTATTTATTTAACACTTCAAGCACAAAAGTACATTGGCGGACTTAATGCCATAGGCATTTTCTACCAGTCAACCTTTGGGTGATGCAGAGACAAACAGTGGTAGGTGGAAATCGTTGTTGGTTATTTCAGAAGTGGTTATAAATGAGGACTTAGGGCCGGACTCCACCGAAGCGGAGACAAGAGGAGAGGAGAGGAGATGTGTTGTAAACCACCAATAGAATTTCGTTATTTACACTTCTCGTCTCCGCGTAGCTTTAGTGGAAACGGTTGAGAAGAGAGGAGAGGAGATGTCTCGTGATTGTTTAGGGTAACATTCACACTCGGCAGCTAAGCGCACAGCAGAGACGAGAAGAGCCGTGAGCGGTGCACATCTCCGCATAGCTTTGGTGGGCACACCCTAGTTCTTACGCATCTCCGCTTTGGTGGAGTCGCGGGCTTATGCCCGTTTTCGCTGGCATGACAACACGCTTGCAAACGCCGAAGGGCGAGGCAGAGGTGTACCTAATACCTAACACCCACATTTTGCCAGTTATGCCATGTAATATCGGGCGATCCTATTACTATCAACCGGGCACAAATCCAGACTCCGTGGCTGCTACTGAGATTTTTTTTATGGAAAAATCCATTAACCGACCTAGGAGTCGATAAATAAACATTTAATTATTTTCATCAGGCGTGATTATTTGCTACATAAATTGTCAATAAATCATGCTGCGGCTAATCATGCTGCAGGCTAACAAATATATTTCGTAATTTTCAGAACATCTTCAACATCGTGAAAGAACAGTAGACGCACAGCTCCGCGACTTAACCCGCGCAATCGTAAGCGCTTCTCAATCCAGTCTACAATCCGACGCAGAAATCACCAAAGCATTGTCCGCAGTCCACCAAGACTTGGAAGACGTCGACCAAGTAAAGGATACTGACAGAAATAAGGTTTTACTAGAACCGAACCAGATATTGACTGGAATAGGCGTCATAATGGCTATGGCTATTATTTTCGGTAATCTCATTGGTAGGGTCAGTTGATTTTGTCGCGAGATTTTCGTGTACGAGGTTCCTGCTTTTGTGTCTAGGTGGAATCTTCGAATAAATTGTAGTTGTGGATAAGAATTATGTACGGTTATATTTGTTTTTATTCTAGCCGTGCCCGGCATGCGTTGCAATGCACCTTTTCCTACCTACTACCTACCTGATACTAACCTGCTACCTACCTACTACCTACCTACTTACCTGCCTACCACCTACCTACCTACCTACAAATTTTTCAAATTTTCGCGCAACTTACTTAATTTTTTCTATCATAAGAACCTTCTCTTGACAATACCAAACACTACATAAAAAGAATTAGCGAAATCGGAATCGCGCGTGGCCATAGCGATTATTGCTGGTACACTATTACCACTTTGGCGGATGGCACGGATTCGGCTATAAACCCTCGTGTCCATATCTGCCAGGTTATCCAGCGGTAGGAAACGAAAGGTATCGATACACCTACCACTGGTATTCGATACTTAAGATATGTTGTACACAGAAGCTGTTGGTGAACCTAGATTAATAAAGAAATAAATTGTTTTTTTGTGAGTCTATAAGTAACTTATTTTGTAATAAATAAAGTTTTTTAAAAACTCACGCCGCTTGTCAAGAGGTTTTAAGAGTTGGTGTTAAAATTCAGAATATTTCAAGAATTACATAGAACGATAGTAAATGATTCTAGTCAAAGCAAATAAAATTTAAATAAATAATAAGGTACACTATTACTTGTAATAAAACGGACAGAAAAGGGTTAGTTTTGATACAATATTATTTAGCATCTTTGGGTAAGTATTCTGTGGAGGTATGTAGCGGAATACTAGTGGAGGCCGATTTTAGGCGACCCGCCCCGGCTTCGCACGGGTGCAATGTATATAAACCTTCCTCTTGAATCGCTCTTATCTATTACTGAAAACTGCATCAAAATCCGTAGCGTAGTTTTAAAGATCTAAGCATACATAGGGACAGACAGACAGCGGGAAGCGACTTTGTTTTATACTATGTAGTGATAGCTCGTTGGTCTAGTGTTCGCAACCGCGATTGTTGAGCATGAGGTCCTGGATTTGATTCCCTGATCGGGCAAAGTGTTATTGGGTTTTTCCATCAGGAATTTCACAGTAGCAGCCGCGGAGTCTAGATTTGTGCCCGATAGATGGCTATAGGCTCGCGCCCTACTATGTGGGACTTAAACATATGGCGAAATGTGGGTGTACTATTAGGTACACCTCAGCCTGTCCCTTGGGAATTACGAGATGTTATATATTTGTAATTTTTGGGGGTCAGGCCGATTTTAAACTAGGATAGATATCTTAATCTAATTTTGGGCAAAGACACAATATCAGCCATAATGCAACCAATTCTTTCTCGTTCAAAGACTGCTACCCGTCCCAATTTATTGCAATAGTTAGCTAAAGTAAACTCGGAATATGTCGAACTCTTTACAAGATACTACTACATTTATTCTGCAAGGCAATAGTCCTTTATTTACACTTAAGGTTAGGTGATACTTTGAAAGAATTGTGTGACTTCCAGCGCTATATCTCCACAGATATTTATTCCATGTAATATGAATGCAGGAACCTTTTACTATTAAATTATGATCGCCATAAGTTTTAACTCACAGTGTAAGTCGCAGAAATTTTATGAAAATATTTATTAATCCCCGGTTTCTGAAAAGCCTATTAAAATGATTGTTGTCAAATTTTATGTTGGGCTGAGATAGCCCTCAAAACGCTAACTCTTACCAGTATTGGCAGCTTGGGCTGTTGATATGTCAGTCCAACCAATAACAGCAGGGACAGGATTTTGAAAACGGATTGATCAGACATTTAGGAACCCAGTGTAATTAGTCCACAATTCAGTGGTACTAATAACTATAATTTCTACAATTTCATACAAGTAAATAGTTTTGATTTATAATTTCTTGCCTTATTTTGTTTCTCTACTACATTTTTTTTTAATTTGGTAACATTTCAAGTTACGAAAATAAGCTTTTCATACATATTTTTCTTATCATTTGCGATCTCGAAAATAATGTTTTTAAGGATAAAATTAATTTGAAACTTGTAATTTTGAATGCTTTAATAGCTAAAAGTAATTTTGAGGTTTTAACAAAATGTTGATTGTATGGGTATTTATTCATTTTTTCAGCGCTTATTTGTCAACGTAAAAAAGAATTTCGTTGAGTTTATCAATGATTTTCTAATATCTTCTATACATGCAATGCAGTTAAATAGTTCATAATCAATTTTTAAACAACTACGAAGTAAAATAGTAAAATTGAAAAGCGTTAATTGAGATCGCTTTTATAACTGAAATCAGATAAGTCACCGAGCATCCAATTTTAAAAGAAGACTTCGTTGTCACTATACATTGTTTAACAGTAACTAAATATTCCAATATGTATGTACATTTATTAAGACAATGTTACTGAATTAAATGTGTAATGATATGAGATTTGTTTTATTTATTCCCTAATTCTATCAATAAACCGGGTACGAAAATCTGAGAAATTAATTTCATAGTTATTAAATTCCCGAATGGGAATTTATATTTAAGTACAATAATAAAATAATCCAAATTGAAAAAAAATACAAAAAGCTTCTGACGTGGTGGTTTAATGTGGGAAACATTGGCCTTATCAACTGTTGTATTTTTTTTTAAATTTATTGGTTTTCGAGAGCTTGTGGATTATAAAATACTATTTTTACCAGTGACTTCACTCGTATCGTGGTCGTCAATTATCCCACGGGAACGTATTAAAAGATTATTTTTGTATTGTATCTAAGGGCTTTCAATGTCTGAAAATAAAAGTGATTGATTGATTGATCTTACACTCACTTCCAGGATGTGTTCCGTGATGGAGCTCAGAATAATTGAAAATCGCGGAAGATAGCCTTAAGTGACTGTGTAAGTTTATTTATAAACAGTGAAAGCTCAAAATTGTTTGATTTTAATCTGGGAGAAAATTATTTTAGGATGGTATCACTAGCTCAAAGGCGAAGTACTCGAAACCACTATTTCATGTAGGCTGAATGTCATCAACAGGACGCTGCCGTTGTTACAAAAAAACGTACTGTCAATGTCAAGTCAATTCGTTCACTAACGCTTTAATTGATATAAATTCGTCGTATCGTATTGCTGAAATTTTTTATTTCAAAGTGAAATAATAAGCAAACATTGCAAATTCACCCTCCAATTCACCGTTCTCCATCAAAATGCAAGAAGGTAACCATAAAAACGAGAAATCTAACAACACAAATTGCCATTTACGAGGTGGCAAGTTCCCTCCAAAATGAGAATATTTTGTCCAAATTTTCAGATTTAGAAGTGACTGGCATATCCCGTAGCGGTCGTGTGAGAAAGAAAAGTTCTAAATTGATGGACTTTGAGTCCCCAGACGATATTGAGACTAGATTCCGTCGCCAAACGCCTGTTAAAACCTATGTTGGATTTAGGCCCGAAGAGACTCCGGATTTTCAGCCGCAAGAGAGCGCTACGCCCCGGCAGGTTGAGGACGCAGGCACAGCATCTGGTAGTGAATCCGATTATTATGATAATCCAGGGGAAAATGCAGACAGGTAAGACTCAATATAAACTGGTTGTTAGATGACCATCTGACTGCAGATTTCCATCACGTAGGTATTCGAATAAAAGAGCGAATAACAATGGGTCAGGGGATCATCTGAGGGGTGGGCTAACTGCTATATCTTACTTACTTATTATTATTTTGGCTTGTTCAATTTGAAAATGTCGCCCCTGTAATACAAATTACATTATACAACACACATATTTCAAAATACAATTAGTAGATTTACTTAAGATATTCTATTTTGAATGCCCATTTGAGCGAACCTGTACAGCAATCTGACCTCCCTCGGCAAAGTTTAGGACAAAATGCTAGTACACCAGCCCACATCTGAGGGAATCGTAGACATTATAGTTTTTATAAAATTTCTAAGGCCTTCGTTCCGGACACACAGCATCACTATACAGTAGACATGTCAAAATCAAAAAGCAAAGCATTTATTTCAAGTAGACCAATTATGTTCCACCACATAACATTCAGTACAGTTCAATAAAATAACTTTACCTATCATAAAACAAACTTATTTAGTGGAATGTGTCCCGAGCAAAGTCTGAAACTCATTAAGGTTATCATTCCTGATGTTTTATACTATTCTAAGTTTATGTAATGTAACAGCAGTGGCGAAGGTTTCGTACAACTCTATTCCAACCGGCTTCCCTTTGAAAAATGGCACAGTCAGTATTCTATAGACAAATAATATAATCACATTAAAGATATGTACTCCGGCTTACCTCTTACAAAATTGACTCTTCGCTACTGTGTAACAGTGCATACTACCAGATCCAATCCAAATATATTTGTATTGTATTGTATAACGGGCTGATGACCGCAACTCCACGTCAAAGCGCGTATTTTGCGTGCGGGTGGGAAATTTATTTGATCCACCCTAACTCCCCGAGAAAGGCCAGCAGCGCCTTGATGTTTCTGACAATTTCGTGGAGAGTACCTGGGGTACCGCAGTACTTTGTCCTGTATGTTGCAACCACTGGGCAGTGTAGAACTATAAATATGTTTTCAGTAACTTAGCTCACTAAATGTTTAGTTCCGTGGTAAACATCCAAGCCTGGATGCAGGATGCAGCACCGTCCTGCCGCCTGCAAAAATATGCACATGCAGGAATAGCAACTCGAAAGACAGCACGGTTGGTGCAGTGGCTGAGCGATTGACTGCTGCACTGCATGTCTCGCGTTCGTTTCCTGCATGGAACAAATATTTGTATGGCCTACAGGTAGTTGTTCCGGGTTTGGCTGTTTGTGTATGTGCGTTTAAATGTTTGTAAATGCACCCATGATACAGGAGAAATTCCTAGTGTGGGGCAATGTTTTTAAAAAAAAAAGTTTCTCCACAAAGCGGTGAGCCACAAAACTGCAGCATGGAATCGGACAGCTCGGCTTCCGATGAGGGGTCTACCCGCACTCCTGCCAACTCCCTGTACATGATGGAGAAGAGCAGCAAAAAGAAGCTGATCGTTAAAGATGGACGAGTCGTTGGTAGAGCTAAGGCACAGCGGAAGGATAAAGGTAATATAACATTGGATTCTCTCTTTTTCATGTGGTTAGTGCCTAACCTGGTGTCCGAGTTTTATGCCACCTATGGGCCTCTGACTTAGCGCTTTACATGCCGTCGAGAAATAAAGGGTGTAAATAGACCCTTAAAACATCCGAAATGCACTTGTCCTCCGTCTTTGCGATCATTTTTTTGTTCTAGACTATGGTCCTGGGAACCTTCTAGTTATGGAGATATTGAGGGTCAAAGTTCCAACTTTTTCACTAGTTTTTTTTTTAATTCATGTTTTTAAAGTAAGATTTTTACTTTACACACCTCCATGATCCCCATACTATTCAATCCAGCCACCAGCACAATGCTTTGAGTGCTTTCCAACGAGTCTTACCTTAAAACGTGATTTTTCACCCCAAAAAAAAAGTCGAATCCCAGCAATAATATTTGCGTAAAGTTACTTATTTTGATGTACAGATGCTTGGTTGACGGCTATGTGAAGGGTCTGTTTACTCCCTGTAAAACTTAGGGGCTGTGAAATTTCTAGATGTTACAGCACCATACTGAACGTTTGGCCCCATATAGGACCAATTTAGTTTAATTTGTCATACTAGCGACCCGCCCCGGCTTCGGACGTGTGCAATGTAGTTACATATAAACCTTCCTCTTGAATCAATCTATCGATTCCTGAAAACTGCATTAAAATCTGTTGCGTAGTTTAAAAGATCTAAGTGTCTAAACACACCATGCCGAAGTTACGCGACTGAAGTTCGGCGGCTGATTTTACGTTCCGACGTATTCGACTGATATGACACATCAAAAGTGCCGAACTTACGCGGCAGAAATTCAATTTCGCAACTTGGTGTGTGTATTCAGTGTCTCGAGCGCTGTCGGGCGGCTCCCCGCTGCTCCCCGCCCCCGGATCTTCGTTGGCAATCGACCCGAACTTCGGTCGCGTAGTGTGCTCACAGAATAAGTTGCCGCTGAACTTACGCCCGACCGAAGTTAGGCTGTACGCTATGACGCGACGTAATTTCGGCATAGTGTGTCGTCAATAATTCAAATAGCATTGCATGTGTAATTGTGCTGAACTTCGGTCGCGTAACTTCGACATAGTGTGTTTAGACACTAAGCGTTCACATAGCGGGAGCGACTTTGTTTTATACTATGTATAGAAGATATTATTTCAATTTTTTTTGTTCCAATTTGATTTTTTTTTTAAATTGTTTTGACCTGTGCGAGTCTTATAAATACTTTGTTTCTTTTTTTAGGTAAAACACGCATCACGGCGTACATGATGTGGGCTAAGGAGGCGCGCAACGAACTCCTGCGCAAACACCCTGATATGGACTTCTCTGCGATATCCAAACGGCTGGGCGAGATGTGGTCTAATGTAAGTACCACTGCTTTAATTAAGAGCGTTAACATCTTACGGCATTTGATACAAACTTTCAAGTGATTTTTTTTCGAAAAGTCTGAACCGATTTTAATGAAACTCCGTACGCATAAGCAGGATACATAAGTCCACAGCACAGTTTGGTTCACCCGTGAAAAAACGTATGAAGCCAACACAGCATAACAATTTTTTACATGAATATGAAAATAAAATAAACAGTAATTGGTGGTTACTCTGTCCAGATTGATCTCAGCCAGCTCTGGAATCCAGTCTAACTGGATGCAACTGAATACTAGTATTTTACATGGAATAGCCATCTATCTGATCTCAGAACTTTTTTAGTGGTATACACAATATTTCTTGTATTTACCGTGATGTATTTGTACACAGGTTAACTACAATGAACGCTATCTATGGAAGCGTAAAGCTAAGCGCTTTGCGATGCAGAAGGAGCAAAGCAACCAATCCACTAACAAGATCATTATATCTAACCCAAGTAAGTATGACTTCAAATGATATAAACCCTGCAGAGAGATGTCTTTCTCTCTCTCTCTCTCTGTTCTGCTCTCTGGAAAGATATTTCCAAAGCATAATGTAATCACTAAGTCTTGGGTGTTGTACCATTGAAAGAAAAACATCATTTTACACAAGTACTGCATACAAAAAAACACATCTAAATGTTAACATTGGAACTATAGGCCTTTCTACACATTTAAATGTTAACATTGGAACTATAAGCGTTTCTTCAGATTTAAATGTTAACATTGGAAATATACGCCTTTCTACACATTTTAAATGTTAAAATTGGAACTATAAGCCTTTCTAAACATTTAAATGTTAACATTGGAACTATAAGCGTTTCTTCAGATTTAAATGTTAACATTGGAAATATAAGCCTTTCTACACATTTTAAATGTTAAAATTGGAACTACAAGCCTTTCTAAACATTTAAATGTTAACATTGGAACTATAAGCGTTTCTTCAGATTTAAATGTTAACATTGGAAATATAAGCCTTTCTACACATTTAAATGTTAAAATTGGAAGTATAAGCTTTTCTACACATTTAAATGTTAACATTGAAACTATAAGCCTTTTTTGTTGATTTTTAGAAAATCCTAAAGAAATGAACAGGTTTTTCCTTAAGTTATTAAAATGAAGAATACGAAAATTATCCTACCTGAATAACATGTGTATATTCTGAGATACTACTTGCCTCTGTAAGATAAAGTTACTTTTCGTAGCAAATTTTTTGACGGAATATTGTCGCTTTAATGTTGAATTTTTTTTGTTATAGCTCGTCCACTAACATCGGTGGGTCCTGGCCGTCCTCCCCGCGCTCCGCCCAAGCCGCAACCAGCGCCGCCCACTCCCCCCACACAGGCTTTAGTGGTAAGTGTAAGGAATTTCATTGCATAGCTATACAAAACATTTAAAAAGAGTATCGATGGTATTCTTGCCCATTCTTCTCCATATGAAACTATCTTTGCAAATGGGCAAGGACGGTCAAGGTTCATTATAGATGATGGCCTGTCCGTAGCTTGGTCCTAATCTGTTCAATAAGGTCACGATATTTTCAAATATAAATTGACATTAAAAGATTTTCAACCAATGACGATGTTGGTAACCAGATAGGGGGTCGTCCATTAATCACGTGATATTTTTAGCAACTTTTTAACCTTCCCCCTCCCCCATGGTGGTAAGTGGTGAGGTTTTAAACTACCCCTCCCCACATACCCAAAATCACATTTATTTTGTTGGTACAAAATATCAAAAAAAAAATCAGAATATTTTCTATAAATGCAGGTTAACAGATATAATCTAATTTAATTCTAGAAAATTAAGCACCGTGATAAAAAATGTCGAGGTCACGTACCGCTTTTCGGGTCCCCCTAGTGATATTTCGTGATTATTTCCGAAACCCCTCCCCCCTTTCGAGTCTCACGTGATTAATGGTTGACCCCTATGCTAGTACCATTAAATTCACAGTGCCATTGTATTTTCGTATTTGACATTTTAATCCCCGAAGAGTTAAGAGGGTTTATGACTTAAGGCAGTTTATACAAAATTTCAAGTTTTGTTTTTTTTTTTTCGAAATGTACAAACCGATTTTAACGAAACTTCATACGCATAAGCAGGATACATAGCTCTAAAAAAATTGTTACAGCTAAATTAGACTGACAGATTTTAAATTTTCCGTAGAAACACCCAAACTTCCAATTATCTTTTTTTTAAAAAGACATTTCGATGTCCTCTGATTACTTTTTAGACCTATGTATCCTGCTTATGAGTATGAAGTTTCATTAAGATCGGTTCAGTCATTTCGAAAAATAAGGTCTTGAAAGTTTGTATGAAATGCCGTAAGTCGTAAACGCTCTTAATCTTAAACACAGCTGTATCTAATATAGTACACCACATTTGGCTATTGATTTTAA
Source organism: Noctua comes (assembly GCA_963082995.1). NCBI lineage: Eukaryota > Metazoa > Arthropoda > Insecta > Lepidoptera > Noctuidae > Noctua > Noctua comes. The sequence continues at coordinate 6,771,483 of OY720295.1, read as the reverse complement.
TCTTTTCACCGCCCACGTACACATAACGCGATGCCTCGCCAGCGCCAAGCTATAAATGTTTTTGCCGATTTTAAGACATAAGGGCTACTTTTGTGTGGAAAAGTAAAAAACAGGGTATTAGACCGTGTTATATTAAATAAAAAATGAAACGAAGCTTTTAAATACAGTACTTTTATGTTTTTTTATAGGTAGTTAAAAATTAAGAGCTTCTAATGAAGTCGTGGGCGCTGGTGGCACGGAAATCTGGAACTTCTATTAAAGTCCGTGGCGGTGAAAAGGTTAAACCTAGATGAGATAATTCTGTTCTCGTTTACAGCCGGTATCAACTTCAGCTGCAACCAGTACGGGCATGTACCGAGTAACAGGCTGTGGAGCAGTAGAGGTGGCTGCACATCTCCGTCTGTTGGGAGAGAGTCTTGCTATCATAGGAGAGAGATTGAAGGAGCATGAGGTATGTGTTTTTGTACCAAGATTCTGATTCGTGATTGCTGTATGGAGTGGAAGGGACACCGACGCTAAAACGGTTACCACGTATTCAGTAAGCACGGCGGCCAATCAAGCTATGCAAAACCAAATTAAGCTGATCTCTCATCGTACGGGAAGCTCATACAAAGCGAAGCCAGGTTATACTGGTTATGTACAGTTTGATGTGCCGCCGTGTGTACTTCATTCTGAATCCCGGGGACATAGAAAAACATTAGAAACGGCTGGATCAATTTTTACGGGACTTTTATTGGCAGATAGCTGATGTTATAATGAATAACTTAGGCTACTTTTCTAATTCTAAAAAGGATTAGGGTTCTATGCAAAAAAAAATCGGTTGTCTGTAAAGTCGGTTTACTGACGACAGTTGAACGTGACAACGTCATAAGAAAATACTGATGGAATGGTTGCATTTTTCAAAAAATGAATGTGCGTTGAGCAATTGTTTTATGGAACGCCTCAGAGCCAGGTAACGCCTCATTTTTTCGTGCTTGCAGCCGGCTCCATCGAATTATAAGACGTTGTCACGTCAAAAATTAATACCGAAAAGTTATATTTTTAAATAATAATTTCACGCGGACGAAGGTCGCGGGCTATAGCAAGTCGCAAATATAATGTTTAACCCAACATTTTCTTCTCAACAGGGCCAGATCGCAGTCTCCGGCTCAGTATCAGTTCTCCTAGACACGTTGCTCTGCTCGCTCGCTCCGCTCCTGAGCGTGTGCCGCGCTATACCGGCCATAGCGCCGCCGTCCAGACTGTTGCAGGACACGCTACATAACATAGCTTATATCATGCCGGGATTGTGAAAACTTAAAACTTACGACGTCTAGAAGGAATTTTTATCATATGAATCAGGCCTGTCCAACATACGGCCCCCGGGCCTCCTACCGGCCCGCATAGGTCTTTCATCCGGCCCGCGAGCTATTTAAAACTTTATAAGACATCAATAAATATTGTGCGTACAGTCACGAGCACCAATATGTATACACTTTCCTAAATTTAAAAGCAATTTTGGCGAGACATAGCGATTGTAACTTGGAGATAGGATCTTTTTCATAAAATAATGAGTTCCAGAATACTATGTTCGTAACAACATGAAATTTTAATCAGAACAGTAGGAGAAAACCACTTTTAAAAGTCGTTAAGTGTTTACATATTGGTGCTCGTGACTGTACATTGTTTAAAAAATGTCCCTTAGTCAGTTACTTACGCGCCATTTTTACCTACCCACCCCACCTCGCCTACCCGGGACTGCAGACCGCATCATCGCAGTCAAGTCCGGCGAAGCTTGACTTACTTAAATTTAGAGGTTACTTTGCATTTCTTTTGGCCCGCTACGGGTACAAAAATACTTAACTTGGCCCTCCATGAAATTATGACACCCCTGACCTAAATGTATATGTTGACTCTAAATGTATATGACTAAGAAATAAATGGATTACGACTACAATAAAAAATGCGTTTATTTTAGAAAAATTGTTAAATTTGGCTATCAAAGAGATACACAAAAATTAGGTAAGTAAGTACTATTTAAGATCAGACTAAATTGCTCACAAGCTAGATATTAGTAGTCATAGTAATTATAAGGTTTCTCGTATTTTGGATTATTTGTATGTACTATAATTTATTTATTTTTTTGTTAGGCCGTGTTGTCCCACTCCAGAGCAAAGGCCTCCCCCCATTCCTTCCACTTCTCACGATGGTGTGCTTCTTCTCGCCAATTCGCGAGGAAGCCATCCAAGACGTCCCGCCATCTTCTCTTCGGTCTACCGCGACTCCGTCTAGCTGTTTCAGGGCTCCAGTCTTGCGATATTCGGGCCCACAGCTGTGCCGGCATCGGGCAGACATGGCCTGCCCAGTCCCACTTTGGTCTAGTACTATAATATATATTAGTTTATTTCATTTTACTGTATATATGTGTATTAGTATGTACACTATGTACCTATATATGTATATCAATTTAAGTTAACAAAACGGTATTTTTCTTATTTATTTTTTTTGTACCCTATCACAATGGTGTCCTATTTGACCCAAAGGTTGACTGGTAGAGAATGCCTTGTGGCATTAAGTCCACCTATGTACCACTCTTGTACATGAAGTTTAAATAAATAAATAAATACAAGGTGGCAGGGACACCGATGCACAAACGATGACCACATATTCCAACACCGCGCGGCGATCAGCCGTCCCGCTGAACCAATTGTTTCGAACCTTCATGCAGGAGTCCATAGTCTACTTTTAGACAAAGTCAAGATTTAAGAGCTTAAAGAGCGAGTTCGAAATTTTGACCACTCTGCCTACCAGTAGCGAAGGGTCAATTTTTGTAAGAGGTAAGCCGGAGTACATATCTTTAATCTGATTATATTATTTGTCTATAGAATACTGACTGTGCCGTTTTTCAAAGGGAATCCGGTAGGAATCGAGTTGTATGGAACTGCTACCAACCTTGGAGAATAAAATTCTTTCGACCTACCGGAGTTACTTGGGCGACTTATAGACAAAAGTTAAGATTCAAGATAAAGTAGGCTGCAAGAGCGAGCTCGAAAATTTTTCATGTTGCCTCGAATAAATTCAGATATGTAATTTGAGATCAAAATGTCCACCATGTCCCATTACTCCATTTTTTGCAACCTTGTGTATGTATGCCAAAATTGCCTATTATGGTCTCGGGCAAGGGGCTCCTAATTTATTTCAGCCTCTGTCTATACCGGTCGATCATATGAAAATCTAATAGTAGTGCCAATCTAGACGCAGAAAAAATGAACCTTAGTGACAAAAGTTTTTTCGCAAGGTTCAAAACGAACCGCGCGTTGGTTTAAAGAAAATTTGTAAGTTGGTAGTACGAGTATTCGGAGGCTCATTTTTAAGCCTTAAAATATTTTAGTTTTTGAGTGATTCTACTGTACGCTACAATTAATTAAGTACTCACAAATTAAGGCAGGCTAAGTTTAAAAAACGTAAAAATCCTGAGCCTCTAGGGTGTGGGGGGAGGGAGTTGCCCCTTGGCGGCGGCGCCCATTCATGCGCGGGCCCCCTAAGATATTATTATAAGAATTATCTATTTGTTAATTAATATTTTAATTTTAATTTTATTTTTCCAATTTTTTATCAATTTTTTTACCAATATGTTTCGATTTTATAAATTGCTACTTTGACTTTGTTAACTTAAATTTTATTTTAATTTTATTACCAATTGTTTTGATTTTTTTATTGCTACTATGACTTTGTAATTTTTAATTTTATTTTTCCAATTTAATGTTATTACCATAATAAGTTTTGATTTTATTTTTTAAATGCTACTATATCTTTGTTAGCTTAGTTATACATTTTATTAAGCATGCTGTGGTCTCCTGTAAGTGAAGGAGTACACCTACGTGATACTTTGTCGTCGATTATTTATTTCGTGTTTGTGTACATCCTTTGTTGGAGATCCTAAACAAATAAATAAAATAAATAAATAAATATCTACCGCCTGGCTTGCGGCCCCATAAACCCGTAAACCAGTCCCATTGGGGACCCGCGCAGGCCGGGGCCCGGCTGGTAAACGCCACCTCGACTATATAGTCAGTCCGACCCTGTCAGCATCTGTCAAATTTCTTTAATAGATTTTCAACTTTATCGCTGAAGCATTAGGTTCAAGATTGATTGGGAACATTTGACAGTTTCGGCAGTATTATATTATCTGTGGTTTCGGGTAGCTTGAGATGCTGTGCTGGCGTCTGTACATAAAACATAAATTATAGTCTCCAATCCCACAATCTCATGCAGTCGTAGGCATCTTGTTGAATCATAACAATAAAGACCTATTGCCTCAAAAAAAAACTGTGGTAGGTAAATTGTAATCTTCTTCCTTCGCTAAAGTTATGCCGTGCAAATCTTTTGTTTTTAATTTACTTTTTCAAACTAGAATTTGGAATCACCCAAAAAGGCCTACAAAATAAACTTACTTCAAAAGATTTTAAAACCAGCCAGTATTTTTTTAGTAAGAACTTCCCTAGACAGTGTTGACATGTGCATCATTGGAAAGGGTTTTTATGTACCTACTTTTGACTATTTTACGCTGGGGAGTCCCAAATCGCTGGAGTGTTAATAATTTTGTTTTCCTTTTAAATTGTATCTATTGTCACTAATGATTTCTGTAAATGAAGTCTAGCTTTATTGCGCCATAACTTCATCCACACAGCGATTTGGGACTTCTTGCAATAAAAATAGTTGAAGTTCATAAAAAAACTTTTCCAATGATATATCGCATGTTGTTATTGGTTCCTAGGCTGGCTTCCATACATTTTTGCCTGTCCTCCTTTACGTAAACTTATACTTTCACATACACAGACAGACACACACACAGTACACAGACAGTATAAGTTTAATTATAAAGCGTGAAAGCTTTAATCAGTGTTTATAAATGTCCACTTTATACTTAATTAATTTGCTATGACTTTGCCTACAATTTACTTACCCACATTTTTGTGCTATTAGAAATACAAACTACTGGCAGCACTCTCCCGGAACGTCATTTTGGGACATTGACATTATGTGTGTCGAATAACCTCAAAATTGTGTTGTGTGTGTCACAGACAGATCTGTAATGGTAGTTGTAGGTAAGAGTTTGTAAATAAATAAATAAAATAATATAGTCTTGAGTGTACTTACGTGTGAAAAGCCTTCTTTCTGACTTTTTGTTCACTTTTGTATTGTTTTTACACCATTTAATGATTTATACGCCCTATGTCAGATACGCAAAATTTCAGACACGCATATTGTCAGAAATCGCAGAATGCCAGATACGCAAAAAGCCAGAAAGTCAAAATGACAGATACGCAAAATGTCAGGAACGCAGAATGCCAGATACGCCAAAAGTCAGAAACGCAGAATGTCAGATACGCAAAAAGTCAAAAGTGGATCAGATGTTATATTACTTTTCATTTTTTTTTAAAGTTTGGTTTGGACAGTTGAGTGAAGTGCAATTTATTGGCACTCAGAAATCTTATCCTATTCTAATAATATTATAAATATATTAAAAATTATAAATATAATACATAATGTGTCCGAAATAAAGCTATTCTATTCTAAAACTGTATTTACATTCCGTTTCATGAGCAGAGATTTAACCATGTAATCATGGCACTATGCGTATTTGACATTTTGAGTATCTGTCATTCAGCGTTTACGGCATTTTGCGTATCTGTCTTTCAGCGTTTATGGCATTTTGCGTATCTGTCATTAAGAGTTTCTGACAATTTGCGAATTTGACATTTTGCAATGAAGTCTGTCGATCTGACAATATGCGTTTCTGACATTTTGTGTATCTGACATAGGGCGTATAAATCGTTATTACACAGGACGGCATTTTTTAGGCAAACTAACTTCTCGGCGACCCGTGAGATACTAACGAAAATGAGCGTAGTTTGATGCATGTGTGTGCGTGAGCGCGAGTGTTTACTTGAAGGAGCTGAGTTTTGTGGCTTCAGTAATAACAAAGGCCGTGCCTTATTTACCTTTTTTTACTTGATCTGAGGCGTAGGCACTCAGGATTTAAGAAAAGTTAGAATTATTTTTACGCAACTTTAGCACCTTATATTTAAAAATTGGCCGTCGGCACAAGTTATCAGGTATGCATACGTTCACAGTACAAATCACTAACATTTTGGCAATCAGTAAATAAGTAGGTACCTAATATTTAAAAGTATTGAATTATTTAGAATAACGAGCAGTCGCTTCACATTTGTTACTCCTTGTTCGCCCCACGTCACACATAAATATTCTTTTTTCATTGTATTTGTATTCCTTTTTTCTAAAGGAAAAGATGTTTGTATTTTTATTCATGTCTGTTTAAATAATTTGTAATGTAGATCCCAAATGACCTTATTTTTATTTTTATAAATTTTTAACTTTTTTTAATTTTGATTGTCGACATTTTATTTGACATGAAACATTATTGTATTTATTTAATTTTCATATAATGTAAACAGTAGATTGTAGAAGATGCCAGGAAATAAAAAATCTTCAATAATCGATTTATAGAACCTTTATTCCAATCTAAAAAATATGTTTAAATACCTACTAACAACGTTTTTGATTGTTTTCTTTTAAAACAATGTAAATGAGTATAATCTTCTCATACAGTATTGGTAGGTTCTCGTTTTATAAACAAACGCTTTTTTTTGGTTCCTTATTTGATTAACTAATTGATTACTCCACAGACTGAAATTGATATTTTATTTCCGTGCTGGTAACACTGCGTCAAACAAATGGAAACTCTTTTTTGACTTTTTGTATGTACGTGTGTAAAAATATTTTGAAACTGGTGATTCCTTTTCATAGATTGTGGTAATGTGGTCTTTACATGGTTTTTATTTTGACAATGACATTTATTAAAAAACTGACTCATTGCTTTTTTAGCCATTTCACGGCGGAATACATGATCTCATCAAAAAACATAAACATTTAAAAAAAAAAAGTTTTCATTAAAATTAACAACTGTTATTTTTTTGTTGTGATTTTGGTTCGTTGTAAAGAATGGGTAAAGAATTTTTCCCACTATTTTTTTTCTGTAACACGGGCTCAAAAGTGAGTGGTCTCTTTTGCATCCTGTTGCAAATAATCTGTATCCAGCTTCGTACTCAAACCGCCACGTTGTCGGTTTGATATAGAGACAATAAGTGATACCTGGTATACAGGGTGTAAACGGTCCTTTCACATAGCCGTCAACCAAGCATTCTGTACATCACAGTAAGTAACTTTACGCAAAAATTATTGCTGGGAATCGACTTTTTTTTGGGGTGAAAAATCATGTTTTACGGTAGGACTCGATGGAAAGCACTCAAAGCATTGTGCTGATGGATGGATTGAATAGTACGGGGGTCGTGTAGATGTGTAAAGTAGAATTCTTACATTAAAAACATGTATTTAAAAAAGAACTTGTGAAAAAGTTGGTACTTTGACCACCAATATCTCCGTAACTAGAAGGTTCCCAGGTATGGTCTAGAACAAAAAAATGATCGCAAAGACGGGGAGAATAAGTGCCTTTCGGTTATGATAAGGGTCTATTTACACCCTTTATCTATATCTATAGTAGTTTAGAAGTCTATGCACAGAGTGTCGATTGGCCTTCACCTTCGCGTCTCAACATTGTGAGCTTATTGTAACCCTGATAAACTTGTGTTGGGACTTTTACTACATAGAATATGTAAGTAGCTAATGACGATTTATGTCTACGTAAAACTACGAACATTTTTTTAGGCTGTTATAGTGATAAAAATATTTGTTCAAGTTTTTATTTTTTACAAATTGTCTGATCCCAGCATCACACAGTTCAAGTGACGCACTGAATTACCGATAACAAAAAAATATATTTAGATATGTGATTTTCCTTATGACCCGACTGAGGGAGGATAAAAAGGAAAAAAATATGGATAAGTGATATAATTATATGATATATGGATCAATCTATACTTCTATATCTATACTAATATTATAAAGAGGTAAAATTTGTTTGTATGTAGGGGCACAGATAATATAATACTGCGTAGTAGGGGGTAATCTCCGGAAGTAATGACCCAATTTTAAAAATTGTTTCACTGGTAGAAAGCTACATTATTCGTGAGTGCTATAGGCTATAAATTATAAAGATATCATGCATATTAGCCGAGCTATCATTATTTTCGCGGACGAAGTCGCGGGCGACCTGCTTAGTGATAAATAAACTAATATGGATGGTGGATATGTATATTTTTTCCTTTGCGGCACTCTAGACCAAACGCGTGTGTCCATTTTGATGATTCTTACATCAAGTTTTTAGTGTTCATATTTTAGAGAACCAATGTCGTGTACCGCGTCTAGCGGCGGATGTCCTGAACCATGCTAGTTTTGTTTAACAACTTTGTCCCTAACATATCTTATGAACTGAAAACGATTTGTCATAATCTTGTGAGTGTCACTCTATATCTGGTGTCACTAAAGTAATCAAAATCCAATAGGTATCGCGACAACCAGACGCCATATTGGGAAACATAAAAAAGTGAAGGTCGACGAAATACTTATGTTAAGTTGGGTATCATTGAATAATAAATAGTTATTTGAAATTATTCTTGAGGTTTCTCGTTTCATTTTTCATTTCGAATGCCTATTTAAGATTTATAACGATTTAAAGTTATTCGAAATGACAAATCATAATTATAACAGTGAAAAAATCAAGAAGTCTTTGAAATACCTATTTCACATTATTAAAGTAAAAAGCTGGAAACTCAGACCAACAAAAGCTTTTTTTTACGTTCTACAATCCTACAATCAGAATTTTCCTCAATAAAAAAAAATGTTGCGAAATGACTTTTTGTCGTGAAAAATCACGGTTTACGGTAGAACTTAATGTAGGTACTCAAAACATTGTGCTTAAATGAATAGTACAGGGGTCATGATATATCATAGAGCCCAATTCTCCGTGCCTAGAAGTTTCGCAGGAATGGTACCCAATAACAAAATGATTGCAATGACGGGAAGAACAAATGCCTTTCGGCTTTATGAACGGTTTTTTACTCCCATTAAAGAAATAGGACTAAAATGTATTGTTAGTTTACAAAAAGCTTATGAATAAAAGGAACGAAGTTTCAGAGCGAGCGAAGCGACCTCGAAAGTTTTGCAGTCCACTGCAGCGTTGATTAAATTTTCTTTTCATCATTCATCCAAATAACAGTTTTGTACGTACCAGTGGCGAAGGGTCAAAATGTCAGGTCAATGAGGTCAACTTGAAAATGGAAGATGGCGCCCAGGATAATTTTCGGTTTTTCATTCCTGGTTGTCGTTTTCGTAATTTTCGGGGTCGCTTATAACGAAAATGAGGCCAAAATGTAAATCAAGATGGCGCCGTGGAAAATTTTCGGTTTTTCCGTCATGGGTGTCCTTTTCACATCCCAAAACAACGAGTGCCTAGTGCCATCTCCGACAATCACTACCAGAGCAGAGACGTATCAATGTTTATTTTGGCTATCACTAAAATGAAGAGGACAAGTGCCGCTGCCGTCCAAGTTGTAGGAGCAGCGGCATTGTTGCTTGCGGTTGCAGTCACCCTCGGAAGTGTACCTACAGTGACTTTATTATTACACCACCCTTTTGACGTGACAACGTCTTATAATTCGATGGAGCCGGCTGCACGCACGAAAAAACATGACGTATGCGGCGTTACCTCGCTCTGAGGCGTTCCATAAAACAATTGCTCAACGCACATTCATACTTGTAAAAACTATGTATGTACATGGTAAAAAAAAAAAAAAAATGATATAATTGTATTTATGCGTACAAATAAATGTAACTTGATCAATTCAATTGTGATTTCCATTAACCTCCTTCTCTATATCCATACAAAATATCTATCAAACAAATAAAATTAAAATTTTCTTTTGAAAAATGCAACCATTCCATCAGTATTTTCTTATGACGTTGTCACGTTCAACTATCGTCAGTAATCCGACTTTACAGACAACCGATTTTTTTTGTAGGATTGGAATTCCATGACACAAGGCTGACTTTGCTGATAGCTACAAACTGCGAGCCTTAAAGCCGCGAGGGAATAGATTACTTCTGAGCAAGTGCGCTCTATCGTGGACCACGTCACTTACGATCAGGTAAAGTAGCCAGACACGGGCCATCTTTTCCACTGGGCACACTGAGCACGTGCCCAGGGCCCCACGATCCAAGGGGTTCCAAAGTTCCTGTAACTGTCAAAGATAGAGGCTGTCAAAAGAAATTTATCCCAGGCCGGACCGCATACTAAAATTCCAGCTCGCTACGCTCGTTTTTGCATCTAGTTTTTCAGCATGAGTCAATAGTTACATTTGTAAAGAATGTTTTTTAGAGGCGGAGACCATTAAATTGAAACAAAACACAGAAAAAAGTTTTTAACATCCTTGTAATTGGCTTTATTTGACTCATAATTGTATGGCATTCATGTTTATTTGCCATGAACGAGCTTATCAAAGAAAACCTATCAAGCGAAAAATCATGGACATGTGCATTCTTCCCATTTTGACCTACGGATCACTTCTTGGATTCATTTTGACTTGGTCCTTTGAAACTACGTCTGCAATGAGGCACAAAACGTTAGTAATCATGTCTCTGTGCTGCTCATCGTTGACTGCAACGTTCTGATATACTACATCCATCGCATTTTAAATATTAATGAACGGTCACTATGTCAATTTCAATTGTGCTTTAATTACAGTTGGAAGCACATCCGTTCGAGCCACAGTTGCGACTTGCAGAGGAAGGTAGTCCGAAAGTAATTAGCAAAAAGTTCACAAATTCTTTCTCTCGAGTCACTTTCTACTATAACCTTTCCTTATGCTATACTGGACGGGAAATTGCTGCTCATGCGTTAGCTTTTGACCTACAAATACAAGTAATTACCTCCCAGTATCTTCACCTAAACCTAATACCAACATAACCTTTTCTTTCCGCAGTTTATTTAAGCCGAGCTCTTTGTGATATTCCAGGTCGCAGAACACCGAATATCTACTTGAAACTGTCAACTTTATTCCAAGAACCACAAACACAATCACGTGTATCGTCACGAACGGAAGAATAGCTCATGCTGAGGAGAAAGTAGCTGTCTGTCCAGAGTGCACTCGATTTATTTCTAAGTTTCTATTATATCAAGCTTTCTGAATAGTGAATCTATGGTAGCAACTGTTCATGTTAGCTTAAGGTAAAGTGTAATTTTGTTTGTGTTTAACGTCCGGTTACGTCCGTTCTTGTGTCCAGAGAGGTTTTTGAAATTACTTGAAGCCCGTTTTACCAACAATCTGATAATTTCACGAGGAAGAATCGCAATTGTACCTGTTTGATTATATTATTATTTCATCGCCCGAACGAAACCGGACTGGTTGCTAGGTCCAAACAAATCATTGATATTAAAATGTATAAGAAGCGCTCTGGACCTCCTGGTCTACACGACCAGTTGTACGAAACTAAAATCATCAGTTTGCTTAATTTTAGAGCTAAACATGACGACGATATCGAAGAGTTTCAGTTGGCTACAAATGTTGATTTAATGGGAGAATTTGCCGACATATGCTTAAGGGCCAAAGTCAAGGGTTTTGACAAGGAAATCGCCATATATATTCAAACCAAACATAGAGAAACGGACAAAGTCTTATCGCTTAGTATCAAACATGATCTGGCGAGATACCTTAAAAGTTACTTGAAAATTAGACGAGCGTTCGGCCCAAAAAATACGGACAAACTGTTTGAAGGATCCTTTAGCGAAACAGAATGCCTATTCGTTATGTACACAAATGCTAAATACGACTTCAACAATGACCTGATCGAGACTGAGTATACTACTAAATTGAAAGAACTAATAGGAACTAGTCAAACAGGCTCTTACTTACAACCTACTTACGAGACCAAGAACGAGGAGTTTTTATATAAAATAATTATGGAAGAAGAAATTGCAGCACTTGCTGAGCATTTCGCGAAATTGCTTAATAAGGAAGTGTTCATGATAGATGAGCTTGTGTTGTGTTACCACTATATTCTGGCGCAAAAAGTTTTTGAGATCCCTGATATCATTCATGATGATGAACACCGAATCGCCAGCTTCAGAAAAGACTTCTTTGATACAAAAGAACACTTCGTTCTGATATTCAAAAATACCCTCTACGAACAGGTACTTCTGAGACGGGAAATTGACATGCCTCAAATATTAAATCTTGTTGAAAAATTCTTCAGCAGGTCGTCTGAAGTTGAGGTTTTGAGTGAACTAATTGGAACTGTAATTGCTTACAAAAATGGAAAGTTTGAATTTATTAAGAACATGCCTGAAGATTTAAAACGACAGTTGAATGAAGTGAGCGTTCCTCAATCCACAGTCGATGAAGCCATTGATCAGGCTGCGAGAAAAATATTAGAACACTCTACATTCAAAGTCCCACGTTCATTCGGAAATAAAGATTTAACAATAAGTGGCAACGACGCGGAAGTCGAGAGCAGACTGAATCAGCTCACATCGAAAATAGTTGGTTTGATTAACGATGCCGTTGCAGACCCTAAAAATGTCCTTAATATTATTACTATCGGGGACTCCCTTGGAGATGACCTCCTTAAAGTTGACGGTGGGTTGGCTGGTGCAGTTGGCAATGTTGTCGTTCCCGTTGAATACACTAAACTTATGACGTTTGCTGATAACATCGAATCTATAAAAGGTGATCTTGCTAAAAGATTATATCTGAAATTGCAAAAGGAAATTCATAACTTACGGAAATACCTAATAATTGTGAATGTGAAAAAGTTTCCAAAGCTCTCGTTCCACAGTGGAGAACATGACGTGAATTTGGTTAAAGACTTCCTAAGACAACTGTTTTTTTTCACGAACAAACCAAATGAAAAGGAAATTGGCGAAATTTTAAAACGGGAAATGGGATATCCTTACAACGGCTTTCACCTATTTCAAGTAAAAGCTGACGCCGTATTCTTAAAATATCACGATGCAATTCAAGAATGGTGGTTGAAACCTTGTACGGCGGAATATCTTACAAAACACAGTAAACAATTTGAGAATGCAACAAAAGATATTATAAACCAACCTCTAATATCTGTCATAAACATGATAAATAAGTTGAAGTTGCAAAAGGTAAAATACACATTTAATGCAGCAGCCGTCAGCTCATTCGAATTATTATTGGATGAGCAGTGTAAGACAAATGTTAATGTCATAATTACAGACAACTGCAAACTTACAGTTGTTAAATTAACAAAATATTTAAATAATAAGAAGCACGTAGTGTTAGATCTAGAATCTATTTCAAATCTATTCCCGAAAGACTATAAAACATTACGCACTGAATTAGCGGAATATGAGGAAACTGTAATTTTTGTAAATTACGAAAACTGGTGTGAAAGATTTAATGATATTGTTAAAGCAGTTAACGCTCGATCATATATTATTACAAAAGAAAAGCCTAATAAAATACTTAGTCATGTTAATGATTTTGGAAATAATTTAATGGATTTGAGCGATGAGTCGCAGCAAACTTTCTTAAAAAACACAAAAGTGATATTTCAAGGCAAAGAAGTAGCTTTAGATCTTTTCGTAAAAGACGAAAACGCAATGAAGCTTATAAAAGGAGACATGTTTGAACATACACTCTTTAAAATTGGGTTGCCAATAGGAAACCAGAATTACGATGAATTCAAAGATTTCTACACTGATAGACGCGTCAGTCGCACCAGGAGAACTGCAGAGGATGCTTTTCACGATGTCAAAGATAAGGTAATACAAACGCTGTACGATTTACAAGGTCATGTGATACTAATAACTGCCATGCCTGGGATGGGCAAGTCAACTCTACTTACTCATTTATCGATTAAAACAAAGGAACGCCACCCAAATACTTGGATTGTAAGAATAAACCTGTTGGAGTACCCGAAAATATTCAGTAAATGGCAGAAAGATAAAACAGTCATCGACCCTATGCTGAGTTTACGTTTCATGTGCTATGCAGCACTAGGCGTGGTAGAAGAAGATATTACAGTCGAGCTGGAAACAGAAAACAGTGTTGTGTCTCTCAAATACTGCTCAGGCGATGCATCAATTACTTTTGGGTTCGAAATGTTCTTACATTTCTACAATAGTGGTACACTGATGTTTCTATTCGATGGTTTTGATGAGATCTTCCCGCACTATGCGAATGAAGCGCTCTCATTGCTGAATTCCGTCAGAAGTTATCCTCGACAGCATAAAATCTGGATCACAAGCAGATCATATAACCATATTAAAGAAATTTTAGAACAAGAGTTTGAACGATCGTATGAAATGGAACCCTTTTCGGATGTCGAACAAAAAGCATACTTAAAAAAGTTTTGGATAAAGAGACATGTCAAAGAAAGCGATGGATCGAACGATCTAGAGGGACCTATAAGTATTGAGACGTTTGTACCATGTCATCACCTTGTTTATTATTCTCGAGAAGATCAGAAGCCTTCTTTTAAACTTTATTACACCTTTACAGATATCGTGAAAGCCGAGATAAATGAAGTCAACATAATCCCTGTTGACTTCAATACGCCGCGGCAAGTCACTTACGCTAACGACTTTTTCGCTACCCCGCTGCATCTTTGCATAGCAGCGCAATCCCTGAACACTATCTGTTGGATAGGTATGACGAATGACGGCACGTATGGTCTTGATGATGATGGAAAAGAAATTGTTATCTATTTTATGAAAGTGATGGCCTTTCAGTTTTATCAACATTTCGTCGAAGAAAAGATTAAAAGAATATGTTTCAATGAAAATGACAAAATCGGCCTGTGCAAACCAGACAACATAGTGACTTATGAAAGGGAACGAACTCATTTCATAAATAAACATAAAAAGTTAGGAGCGTACGCTATTTTCTACCCAGATATAGATTTAATATTCAATGATAATGAATTAAAAGAAGTTAGGGAAACCATTGAAATGCTTAAATTAGGAACAGAAAAGTCGAGTTTTATACACAGTGTAGCGGGCGATGTCCCGCTGTTTATACACAAACTGATCGCGGAATATTTCGCCGCTGAATATATCTACGATCTATTGAAGAGTGACATTACCTACGAAACTCACGAATTAATTACAGGTCTGTGTAAAAAAAGTGAAGTTTATGATATATTGGCTAGTAAACGGATATCAGAAAATCGCCACTTAGTTTAGAATAATTAGTTTTTATATTTTACTAGATGTTCCCGGCATGCCTTGCAATGCACCCTTTTTTAACCTACCCAACCTACCCTACCTACTTACCCTACCTAGCTACCCTACCTACCTACCTACAGTACCGTTTAAAAAAAAAAAATGTTTAAACCTTCCCTAGAGCTCCACACACATTTCAAGACCATGATAAGATAAATCCGTTCAGCCGTTTCGAGTTTTAGCACATGAGTAGGAAAACGGAACAGAGGTTAAGCTTCATACAACCGCGCGAATCGGTTGCACTTCTACAAGCACGCGGGGCATGTGTGCGTGACCACTGGCCGCTTGTCGCGTACGCGGCGAGACTGGAAAAAACCGGTTTACGCTGGCACAGCCAGTGGACAATCTCAGGGTTAGCACGGCACGGTGCCATGGCAACCAAGGGGCACGTTGTTTGTTTTGTCAGTTGCAAGATTGGTTGCAAGTTTGAATATTAAAATTAAAATGGTTGTTTATTGTACTGTGTGTATGAATAATAGTAGAAAAAACAAAAATATATCATACTTTAACTATCCCAAGGAGTACAATAGGTAAGTAAATATTTGACTATTACTTTTTCAAGTAAGTACCTATATTTTATTGTATGATCCTTTTTTTTAATAAGAAGAGGATACTACTCGGTGTGTTTTTACCCGACTGCGGCGAAGCCCAAAAGGAGGGTTATGTGTTTGACCTGTATGTATGTAATGTCTGTTTCTATGTTCCCTCGTAACTAAGGAGTTAAGGAGCCCGGTAAGCCGAAGATTATCGAGTTACGACAAGGACAGAAAAAGAAAGTATGTATGGGAGAACAAGATAGAATGAGTAATGGTCTATATCGTATTTGGTACCAACTAGTTTTCTTATTTTGTTAACTTATTTACATTTTTTTATTATACTCCCCCTGCATTTTATGCTTCACTTTATTTTCGGTTTTCTTGTCATGGGTGTCATTTTCGTGGTTTTTGGTGTCGCTGAGAACTAAAATTAGGTCAAAATGAAAATTCAAGATGGCGTCGACGAAAATTTTCGGTTTTTTCTTCATGGGTGTCATTTTCATGGTTTTTGGGGTCGCTGATAACTAAAATTAGGTCAAAATGAAAATCCAAGATGGCGCCGACTAAAATTTTCGGTTTCGTGTCATAGGTGTCATTTTCGTGGTTTTTGGGGTCGCTTATAACGAAACTGAGGTCAAAATGAAAATCCAAGATGGCGCCGACGGAAATTTTCGGTTTTGTCGTCATGGGTGTCATTTTCGTGGTTTTCGGGGTCGCTGATAACAAAAATGAGGTCAAAATGAAAATTCGATGGCACCAACATTTTTTTTTTGTTTTTTTCGTCATGGGTATCATTTTCATGGTTTTCGGGGTCACTGATAACGAAAATAAGGTCAAAATAAACAGAGATAAAAAACTAAAAAAATGTAATTCTCATTTTTTTTCTTCGGGTTCCCCTGACTGAGTTTTCACCCTTCGCCACTGGACTGTATCATACTCAATAATAAAACTATATAACAAATGTTTTGTTTAATTTGTCTTAACATATTGTGACAACCCTACCAAAATAGGTAACAATTTTGAACGTTCAATCAAAATCAAAATCAAAATCAAAGCATTTATTTCAAATAGGCCAGTTACAGGCACTTTTGAATTGTCGAAACAAAGACAACAATAGCTACAGTCCCAGTCACAAGGCATAAAAACTGTGAAAGTACTGTAGTTGCCCATTCCCTAACGTAGATCTCTATGGAGAAGAACGGGCAAGAAACTCCATGGACACTCTTTTAAATCAGTATACTTTTACAAACTCTTGGTTACATCATTCATGTTGAGATGGTACATTATGTGAGAACGATGTAGCAAGATGTGTACGTTAAAAGTGTCCATAGTAAGCAATTCAAAAAAGAAAAAAAAAACAATTCAAATAAGCCGTGGCAACCAAGAGATGACCAGTCACAACTGACAGCGCCCGTTCACGAACATGACGCATGTATCAGCACCATTCAACTCAACCATTTTGAAGGGAACTAAATGATCCGACACACGCGCCACCATCAGCGAGACATTTGAGTGAGCATGACACACTCCTAACCGCCAGGGCACATTTAAGTCAAGAAAAGACGTAGGTTTCCCGCGAATGACAGCTTTCCATTACATAGTACTCACACAATATGGGCTATGCGGCTATATAATACTAAAGAGATTGAAATTATACAAAGCAAAGATAGTTGTACAATCTTCAGCAGCTCCAACATACTATTTAATGCTTCTTCTTCTTAGCGTTTCGATGGAAAAAAGTTTAAATATGCTTAGCCCAAAACTCAGCCACGTGTACCCCGCTCACTGATGCAGTAAATAAATCATCAGGAGCGCAGGTGATTGGGATATGTAATGCTATTCATTTATGCGTCCCTGTCCTTGTGAAGCAGGACCGGCATTGAGCCAAGCATTTTTATCAACGATATAATCGTCCAACTTGTAATATGCTTGCCTACACAGTGTGCGTTTAATGCATGTTTTAAATTTCGTTTCATTCAGTTCAAGAATACTTTGTGGAATTTTGTTATAGCATCTCAAACAGTACCCCATGAAAGATGAGTCTACTTTAGCGAGTCTGAAGCCTGGCTGAACTAATTGGTCTCTATTTCTAGTACTGTAATTGTGTCTGTCACCTCTTTTATTAAAAAGATGTAGATTTTTTCTTACATACATTATGTTTTCATAGATGTATTGAGAATGTACCGTCATGATGTTGATTTCCTTAAACAGTTCCCTTAGAGAATCACGCCTACGAAGATTATATATGGCTCTGATGGCTCTTTTTTGCAGAATAAATATAGACTCAATGTCTGCAGCCCGTCCCCATAGTAAAATGCCATAAGACAGTATACTATGAAAGTAACTAAAATAGACCAGTCTAGCGGTATCTACATCAGTATATTGACGGATTTTTCTAATAGCATATGCTGCTGAACTTAGCCGCCCCGCAAGAGATGTTAAATGAGAACCCCATTGTAGCCTTGAATCAAGCGTAATCCCCAGGAAAACTGTTTTATCTACAAATTCAAGCTTCTCTTTAGTCAATACTATATCAGTATAGTTCTTTAGAAGCTTTAACTCTGTTCCGTTTACTTACTCATGTGGTTTTAGCGAGACTAACGAACAGCAATTGATTTTTATATATATAGATTTAAACTACTTTTGTAGTTAGTATAAGTCGGTTATTTGATTTTTTGTTTAGTTTAAGTCAATGATATTATGTTTTTTATTTTATGTTACATTTTATTTCTTTTTGTATATTAGTTTTTATGTCGTCGTGAACTATCTAAATACATAATTAATATTTTTTTATTTTTGTAAATTTACGATGATAATTTTATTGTGCATAGTTATGAGAATGTTGTGTACACCAGTAAGGGTCAGTTCACACCGAGACGTGACGTGACGCGACGCGGCGTGCACTCAAGCCATTTTATGCTTTATCTCCATAAGGAAATGCATAGTATCGTTTGAAAGACGCGCGGCCTCTCGCGTAGCCACGAGACGTAACGCGGCCCGAGTCTTTCAAACGATACTACGCATTTCCTAATGGAGATAAAGCATAAAATGGCTTGACAGTGACACATCCTTTCGCGTCACGTCACGTCTCGGTGTGAATTGACCCTTATTGGTACTTTTATTGTTAGATGTATGTACTTTTGTACCTATTTTAAATAAATAAAATTAAATACATTTTGCCAGGTAATGCGAATTCTGCACTTTTGGGAGCGCACTGCCCTTTGGTCATTCAATATGCGACATACTAGGATAGATTGTATTTTCAGAATTAGTATTTTGTATGAATATCCAAATAAGATTAAGGCCTATTCTTTATTGATGTATTTAGTTAAATAAATGCTTTATTATACAAGATAGTTTAGTGTTTTTTTTATTTATTACCTGTCATTTTGATTAATAAAAGTTTATTCATTCCTTCCTAGGGGCCTATCGCCTTCTATCGGGCATAAATCCAGGCTCGTGGCTGCTACTGAGACATTCCTGATGGATCGAACTTAGGACCTCATGCTCTGTAGTCGCGCTTACGACCACTAGAACAACGAGACAGTCAAAACCTTTCCCACGGTATGGAAATGGCGAACCTACCTGCCCCCGTAGCATGACCACCGTAGACAAGGATTTCTTTGACGGAAGAATCGACAAACTGACAGATTGTGTCGACACAATGACAGATTTCTTTGCACTGTCTGTCATTTTGTCGATTCTTCCGTCAAAGAAATCCTTGTCTACGGTGGTCATGCTACTGGGGCAGGTAGGTTCGCCATTTAGGTTCTGTCATTGTGTCGACACAATCTGTCAGTTTGTCGATTCTTCCGTCAAAGAAATCCTTGTCTACGGTGGTCATGCTACGGGGGCTGAACTATAACACGAAGGTGAGGAGAACTATACTCAGCAGTGAGTGGAACAAGGCTGCCAAAGAACATCGAAGTTGCATTAATAACTTACTTGACTTTTTCACTTTCATAATTATGATTTGTTATTTCGAATAACCAACTTTCAATCTTTAAGGCCTATTCAAACCTAAGCGGTATTCGCTACCGCCTGCGGTGGTAGAGGAAACCGAGTGGGTATGCGGTAATATTACTGTTCACACCAAAGCGGATTTCGCTACCGTCTGCAGAACTTGATACTGAATACCTCAGCGAAAACCGCGCGGTATGCACTTCTACCCACAGCGCGCTGCGGCAGCGACTACCGCTCAGATCGCTCTAGCTGCGGAACTTGATACTAAATACCTGAGCGAAACCCGCGCGGTATGCACTTCTACCCACAGCGCGCTGCGGCAGCGACTACCGCTCAGGTCGCTCTAGCTGCGGAACTTGATACTAAATACCTGAGCGAAACCCGCGCGGTATGCACTTCTACACATAGCGTGCAGCGGCAGCGACTACCGCTCAGGTCGCTCTAGCTGCGGAACTTGATACTAAATACCTGAGCGAAACCCGCGCGGTATGCACGCGCTTGTCATACAAGTGAATGAGTATTAAAAAAAAATGTTTCTTTGGGAAAGTTGTTTGTTATCATAAGTACGATCACGTGTTTAAGTATCGGTCACTAATTACCAGTCACCGTACATGTACCATATTTCACGCAAAGAAAGATTCTATTCTATTCCTACTGTCGGGTAAAAATAGTATGAGCGGCGCTACAAGGCGCGGGCGCATGCGACAAGTTTTATAAAGATAATTCAACAGGATGCCCGCGCGAGGTCTAGCGTATGCCATAAGCGATTTGTATTTAATGATTTGTGGTGTAGCCTTTAGCTAAAGGCAAATAAAAATATTAAAAATAATTAATATTTATATTGATATATATTTACATATAATTATAGTATTTTGATATATATTTATAGTATTTTATATATCCTTGTAGTTTATCTTAGTGTTAAATTATGTTTTTTGCAAATTTATGCACCTACCACTGTCTGTCTCTGCATCACCCAAAGGTTGACTGGTAGAAAATGCCTATGGCATTAAGTCCGCCTGCGCACTGTGTGCTTGAAGTGTTAAATAAATAAATAAAACATTCAAACACGATTATGTAGCTACTTATTTATTGCATTACTCATTTAAACGAAGAATATTTACAAGAAATAAATCTTAGTAACTAACACTGGCTACATTTCGATTAAATAATTATGATTACAACAATCAGTTTCTAGTAAATATTTGTAAAATTATAAGTTTTTTAAACTATCAGGTATTCAGCCGCATCCGGTTAGACTGGAAGCCGACCCCAACATAGTTGGGAAAAGGCTAGGCAGATGATGACTGGCCAGAGGAACCAACCAGCACTTTTACAGGGTGGGTTGGGACACCCGACGCTAAAACGGTTACCACGTATTCAGAACATCATTCTGAACCTCCACACATTTTGAAAATTTTCGTCGGCTATTAAAAAAAAAACAGCTGTTACATACAATCACTGTTTCAAGCTTTCACGGTTTACAACTAAACTTATACTGTCACTTACGGGATATCTTCCGTGATTGTTCATTATTTTGAGCTCCCGCATTCTCCAGTCAACCCGCGATCATGGCGCTTGCAACAGCGCCCAAATATCGGGAGCTCAAAATAATGAACAATCACGGAAGATATCCCGTAAGTGACAGTATAAGTTTAGCTGTTACATACATTTTCACTGTGTAAATTTCACGGCGATAAATTTACATTTATACTACTTGTATATTTAGGGTAGAACCACACCTATCAGCACGAAATCGCAATTTTCAGCACGCTCTGTATCTCGCTCTAGCAAATGACGGTACTGAGCGACAGAGGAGGATAGAAGCATGGAAAATTTGTGATTTCGTGCTGATAGATCCGGCTCAACCCTTACACAATTATTATATGTTGGCAACATTATATTTTTAGACATAAGCATTGCTTTTATAGACACCTGCTGTATTAACTGTTTGAACGCCAGAGCATAAAAGCACGCGCGTGCCCTCCACGCCAAGCCATAATTTCACCTACCATTTTGTCACATATTTGTGTCGTTTGGCGTACAGGGCACGCGCTTGCTTGTCACGTATATGTGACAATGGCGTCCAAAAGGCTAATTATCATTATATATTTTTACTAATACTGATACACAATGTTTATGATATTTATTTTGTTCTCAACATTTTATTCTAACAAATGTTTCATTCAAAAAAATAAGTAGGTATTCATAAAATCTTACTGTAATTTATTTAACTACATTGACATACAAAATACAATTGGAATTATAATGCACATTTAGTAAAAAAAAAATCCTGCATTCATTTTTTTGTGAAGAAAATTTTTTAACATAACATCACGCCTGTAATCCCCGAAGGGTTAGGCAGAGTGGTCGCGGGACTCATAGAATTACCGTGACCCTGGAACATAAAGGGCTACTGAAGGACACCGTGGATTTTAGTCAGTACAAGTCTGACAGTCCCTCCCGCTCTGCCCTGGGTGGGAGGACTCATTTGATGATTTTACCACGTTAAAAAAAAAAAAGGGTTAGGCTGAGAGATTGAAAATTGATTATTTTCAGTCAAATTATTTTTGAATGCTGTGAGATCCTATAATATCACTAGTTAGAAATCATATGAAGAAGTACAAGGTTTCTTTTCGACACACCAAGAACTGTTACAAAATAATAATCTATCAATACAAATTCTGATACATAAGCGATAATTTCAAGAATGAAGTCGACACTTGTAATAAACACGGTGGTAAACAGACCCTTCACGAAGCAGTCAACCAAGCATTCTGTACATCAAACTAAATAACTCTACGCAAAAATTATTGCTAGGAATCGACCTTTTTTTTGGGGAGAAAAATTACGTTTTACGGTAGGACTCAATGTAACGCACTCAAAACATTGTGCTGATGGATGCATTGAGTAGTACGGGGGTCGTGGAGGTATTAACATTACTTCTAGTATATTGGAAACCTGAATATAGTTTGTTCAGAATAAGTAACTGAATCGATTCCATTAATTTTTAAATCATGTTTTATTTTGTCCCAAAAATATTTAAAAAGGTTACAAGTTGGACACCGAGCGACACTAAGTACATATCGCAATCATTTAGGTACCTACTGCCAAATTATTATTATCAATGAGCTCAAGATGACGCTGGAGGCGCGCGCGCGGCTGCGCCGCTTGGTGACCACTTTTTTGTGCGGACAACCAAACAAGCTTATAACTTTGTGATTTTTCATGATACAGATATCTTTACCTAAAAATACCAGACACGTGTTTCAGGTTTCGTATATACTAAAACTAATGTTGTATTTAATTCTCAACCAAAAAGTGTTTTTAAGCAAACTGTTTCACATAAAAGTCGTTTGTATGACAAACTCGACGACCAATCATAGACTGAAAACGTTCTAAGCAACAATATTTTCATTACATAACATAACATCACGCCTGTAATCCCTGATGGGTCTGGCAGAGGTGTATCTAATAGTACGCCTACATTTCGCCAGTTATGATTAAGTCCCATGTAATAGGGGCGATCCTATTGCCATCAACCGGACGCAAATCAAGATTCTGTGGCTGCTACTGAGAAATTCCTGATGGAAAAACTCAATAACAATTTGCCCGACCCGGGATTCGAACCAAAGACCTCTTGGTCAGCAGTCGCGCTTGCGACCACTAGACCAACGAGGCAGTCTCATAATATACCGGCAAATTCCGATTATACAAACATAAATTTCCAAATTTTTTAGAGTATACAGTTATTTAAAATATCAATTTTATAGTTTCTTGTGAAACTTATAAAGTTGAAAGATTTGTGAAAAATATAAGTCGACTTGATAACCCTCCTATTTTTAAAGTCGGTCAAAATTATACTTGAAATATACGTAAGCGTAAGTTATCATTGAATTTAAGTAGTCAAAAACTTAAATGCGAAGACAATTGCAGAATTACAGAACAAACAAAATTATCATTCTCAAAAGTATTTTATGTAATTGGCTTAAAGTTTAATTTACTCTCTACATAAATAACTAACAGAGCGAGTGGAAGCATTTTTTTAAAAGTTCGTTCCGATCATTTCAAACACGCTATCCGTCCTTATACGTCTTTCCTTACAAAAAAAATCAGACTACCCGCACACAAAAGAATTACAAAAGCCGCCCCCTACAATTGACGGCGCCGCAGTAACAGTAGAGCACCTTGCCGGGCACCGAACCCACGTCATAATTGTAGTTCCACGTGAGCTCTGTACCCGCCTTTATGTGCGATAGTGCGAAGAACGCTACCCAGGGGAAGCGCGGGTCGTGGGTGTCCACGAAGACGTTTTGTACGAATACGTTGGGACAACAGGAGTGCTGTGAAATAGAAAAGCAAATAAATTACAGGCCTTCTAGCGACATCTACAGGGTGTAAACAGACCCTTCACATAGCCGTCAACCCAGTGCAGAACACTTGGTTGACGGCTATGTGAAGGGTCTGTCTATATCCGTCAACCCAGCATTCTGTACATCAAACTAAGTAACTTTACGCAAAAATTATTGCTGGGAATCGACTTTTTTTTTGAGGTGAAAAATCACGTTTTACGGTAGGACTCGATGGAAAGCACTCAAAGCATTGTGCTGATGGATGGATTGAATAGTACGGGGGTCGTGGAGGTGTGTAAAGTAAAAATCTTACATTAAAGACATGTATTTAAAAAACACTGAAAAAGTTGGAACTTTGACCCCCAATATCTCCGTAACTAGAAGGTTCCCAGGTATGGTCTAGAACAAAAAAATGATCGCAAAGACGGGGAGAACAAGATCGCAAAGCCTTTCGGCTATGTTAAGGGTCTATTTACACCCTTTATAACGCTACATCTACAGGGTGGAACACCAATTTGTATACAGGGTGGAAGCGACACCGATACGAAAACGATTACCACGTATGCAGTACATCATTCTGAGTCCCCCACATAGAAATTATTCATCGTTTATTAAAAAAAATCGTTTTCGCGACGGTGTCCCTTACATCCCGTATACAAAATAACAGGTTTTTACTGAATGCATTTGAAAGTATTATATACGGTACTATTTATAACAAAAATATTTATTTTAAATATTTTGTCTGCTTGTTCCGGCTAATCTCGGAAACGGCTGGACCGATTTTGACGGGACTTTTACTGGCAGATAGCTGATGTTATAAAGAGTAACTTACTAACTTAGGCTTTATTAGGAAATAATAAAAAAATAGGGTACCGTGCAAAATAATAAAACCCTTGAAATTGTCATCGAAATACGATTCAAATATAGAAGTAATATTTTGATAATAATTTCACGTGGACGAAGGTCGCGAGCAACAGCGGGAACAAAATGTGACCCTTGGCTTGTTTTATTATCTTTTTACACCCTGTATATGAGGGAGTTTGAAAATGGCGCCTGTTACAGAAAAATTGAAAGGATGTCGTTTGTCTTGGTATGGACATGTGATGAGGAGGGATGAAACGCATGTGACTAAAAGAGTGATGGACATGAATGTTGATGGATGGATACGGAGAGGAAGGCCTAAAAAAAGATGGATTGTGTGAAGAATCCGAGAATGTGAGAGCAGCGGTGGCGGCTCCGACTTACAAACAGTAAGTCGTGGGTTCGAACCCAGGCAGGCGCATTACTTTGTGTAATTTATTTCATCACCACTGCTCTCAAAAACGGTGAAGGAAAACATCGTGAGGAAACCGGCATGTCTTAGAACCAAAAATTCGAAGACATGTGACATCTACCAACCCGCACTGGGCCCGCGTGGTGGATTATAGCTCATTCCCTCTCATAGAGAGGAGGCCGGTGTCCCAACAGTGGGAACATTATAGGCTGATTATGCTTATGCTATGTGTGAAGAATGAGATGAAAGAGAAAGGAGTAAATGATGCCGTGACGTCTGACTGGAGAGAATTGAAGAAGAAAACGTGTTGCGCCGACTCCTAATAGAATGGAACAACGGCAAGAAGATGTTCATATGAGCTATACCTCCCACATTTCATACTTTAGCGATTTTAACCCCGAGTTCAGATTTTTTGTGGCAATTTTTTATTTTTTTTTTCAAATATTAGTTAGTTTTAGTTTTATGAAGAGTTTTATCCGTGATCATGGTGCTTGCAATAACGCCGAAATATCGGGAACTCATTAAAAAAAACAGTAAACATGGTAAATATCCCGTTAGTATTAATAGTAATGAAGAGTAATTGTTACTTACATTGAGATATCTGCCAATGTTGCCTTGAACCTTAGCGTCCATGATATAGCACGCCTCGTCCTTACCGAACAGTGTGCGAACAGATCTGAAAATAAATACACAAATTAACAAAATATACTTTAAAAAAAAAGACATGCTGCGCCGACCCCAAATCAATTGGGATTAGGGCAGAAGAATGATGATGACTTCAAATCAGTGGCGAAGGTTCCATACAACCCGATTCCTACCGGCTTCCCTTTGAAAAATGGCACAGTCAGTATTCTATAGCCAATATTCCATACAGTAAAGATATGTACTCCGGCTTACCTCTTACAAAAATTGACCCTTCGCTACTGCTTCAAATATTAAGAATGGGGCTCGTGGTTAAAGAATAACAGCCGCATTGGTCGATTTTCAAGGTTAAGCAACGCTTGCCGAGGTTGGTCTATAGATGGGTGACCGATCATTTCATACCGAATCTCCTTGGTGTTTTGGTAAGCATGTTAAGCTGTTGGACCCAGCTGTCATTGTAGATTTTCGAAAGTCGTGAGGCCGAAAGTCTGACAACCAGTCTTAAAAAGGGGTATCGTATTACCCAGCACTAACTGGGTTGTGGAGGTCAGATAGGCAGTCGCTTCATGTTAAATACTGGTATTTAGCTGTATCCGAGTTAGACTGGAAGCCGACCCCAACGTGGTGGGCAAATTGATAGGCCGATAATGACCTCTGCAGGGACTGAATTCCCAGAAAGAATATAAGATAAAAATGATATTATGTCAATATTACTCACTTGTATTTAGATATATACTCGTTGGCTCCCATATTTGTTTGTGCCATGAATCTTGAAGGTTCTCGTACTGTTGAACAAAAAAATATACATTAAACATAACATAATTTATTTAACACTTCAAGTCCGCCTCTGTACTCCGTAGTACAGAGGCGGACTCAATGCCGTAGGCATTTTCTATTTAGCAGTCAATCATTGGGTGATGCAGATACAAACAGTGATAGGTGTAAATCAGAAATTAATATAAATTTTTCAAAAGAATAAAACTGCTGTTCTATCCTGCTCCAGGAATAAGATCATGGTTCCTTTGTCGGTTTTGCTGTACTACCTATTGCTTTGTGTTTAGCTCTGATGAGCTAACGAAAGCAAGCTAGCCTCCCGCTAGGTGGACCGATGACCTGGAGAAGGTTGCAGGGATCCGCTGGATGCAAGTCGCACCGGACCGGTCAATGTGGCGACATTTGGGGGAGGCCTATGTCCAGCAACGGACGTCGTTCGGCTGAAATGATGATGATGATGATGATGAGCTAACGTAAAAGTCACCCTGTATTAACTCGGTCCGGACTGAGTTCCAAGCTTTACCGCTTTTTTTTTTTTTAGCGTGGTAAAATCATCAAATGAGTCCTCCCACCCAGGGCAGAGCGGGAGGGACTGTCAGACTTGTACTGACTAAAATCCACGGTGTCCTTCAATAGCCCTTTATGTTCCAGGGTCACGGTAATTCTATAAGTCCCGTGACCCCGGCAGGCTTTGGCCCTCTAGAGGGGGGCCCCGTCATTATGCTGACACTCTTTGAGGCGCGCGTGGAACATAACGCGCCGTCGACCCGGGCATGGTCCATGGTCGGACAGCGAGTCGCCCATTACTCGCCGCCCGCATGCCCGCGAATCTTTGCCGCTTTACAAAATTCTGTTTGTTATTGACTTCTATATGTATAAAGTTTCATTAGTGGCAGCGAAAAATAAAAAGGAACCAATTATGATCGCAATGACCAACTTTTTCTTTTACTGTCACATCCGCCGTCTTGGACTTTCATTTTGACCTCAGTATCGTTATCAGCGCCTTCGAAAACCCCTAAAACGATATCCATGTCGTTTGGTGCCTTATCTACCTGCTCGCACAAAGAATGAGAAACCTGCGAGCATTGTGGGGTCTATGTGCTGGTGCAGGGCTATGTTCAAATCGCACTAACTCTTAAAATAATTGGTGAAGAGTCAATATTTTGATATCAGTTTGTAGTTTGACTCAAATACTTTTGATTAAACATAAAAAATATGCAAAATTCCCGGGTTATTTTTGCACTGGAGTAGAAAATGTAATACACATGTTTTTTTGGTTATTTTTGCTTATTATTCAGGCAAATTGATTCCATTATTGCATAGCCTCGGCGTTTACTTTTGCAATATGGTCATTTACACGTCTGTAGCTCTCTTAGATTCAAAGATATTAGCATTTTATGGAGCATACTAAAGTGCTAGCACAAATTTAAGCATGTTTGAATACACGACCATGGGCAGGTCTAAGTGAAGGTTCAGAAGATCTGGATTACCTCGCACCATCCCACTTTCTAGCAAGCGGTTAAGGTTGATACCCTAAATGTAAGTCGAAACACCAAAAGATTTACGTACAAGGTGGCAGCTCACTCAACAAATCATGAATGACGAGCATACATGAGCATGAGCTGAATGCTCATGCTCATGTTTGGTCCTGATTAAATGATTTATTTATTTATTTTTATTTACTTCTATAGAAACCAAAAAAACGCGCAACCGCGCTATCGCGATCGCGCCCGACAGTCAGCGGCGCCCGAAGTAGTCGGCGGCGGCGGTCATCAGCGTGGCGAGGCGCACACGTCTACAACCTATGAACCTATTTCAGCCGATTAAAAAACAAGATGGCTGCCATTCGTGGGGTGCTGGGTTAGGAGGAGTATAAAGGGTGTAAATAGACCCTTAACGTAAAAGAAGCACAATGCTTTGAGTGCTTTCCATCGACTCCTACCGTATCACGTGATTTTTCACCCCGAAAAAAAAGTCGATTCCCAGCAATAACTTTTGCGTCAAGTTACTTAGTTTGATGTACAGAATGCTTGGTTGACGGATATGTGAAGGGTCTGTTTACACCCTGTATATAGTATATTTGTCGCTAAGAAGGATGTATGCCCATAAAGTATCGGTAGCCGTTATCCAAACACATCCTGTACTATTAAATGAGCAATATTTGTATATTTGCAATCACGTTTTCGAAAACGGCTCTAACGATTTCGATGAAAGTTGCGGGACGTTACGGAGCCGAAAATCGATCTTACTAGTCTCATATCTGGGAAAATTTATTTTCTCTATTTTCTAATATAAAACACAATCACTTCCGACAGTTCAAGCAACACTATATTTACTTAGTCGCTTTAAAAATGACTCGTATCTACATACTCATCATCTGCATAGCCTTTTCCCAACTATATTGGGGTCGGCTTCCAGTCTAACCGAATACAGCTGAATACCAGTATTTTATATGGAGCGACTGCCTATCTGACCTTCACAACCCAGTTAGTACTGGGTAATACGATACCCCTTGGTAAGACTGGTTGTCAGACTTTTGGGCCACTGACTACCTAACGACTGTCAAAGATCTACAAATGACAGCCGGGACCAACGGCTTAACGTGCTCTCCGAGGCAAAATTGAAACTCGGTATGTAATGGGCGGTCACCCATCCACAGACCAATACTGATCGGACCAAAAAAGTAACAAAATCATAATTTTTTTATTAAAAAAAAAGAAACATTGCCCCATGAATTTCTCATGTATCGTGGGTGCGTTTACAAACATTTAAACTCACATACACAAACAGCCAGACCCGGAACAACTATCTGTAGGCCATACAAATATTTGTTCCGTGTGGGAATCGAGCGCAGCAGTCAATTGCTTAGCCACTGCGCCAACCGTGCCGTCAAAAAACACTGGCCAGTAACAATGTGTTGAGAACTATTTAGAAAATAGAATTAAAAAAATCAGTGGTGGCATTCCATATAGTGTCTTTGAAATGATTTAAGTTATCTTTGTAGGTGTACTCGTATCTCAAAATTTTTGAACCATTTGAACTGATCTCGGGGTTCAGTATTCCATCGAATTCATGCAGATCTATTTTGTGATCAACGACGAGTTCTGTAACATTATATTTAGACCTTAACCATTCCAACCTGTGGATCAAAGCTATGCTGGCCAAAGCATTTTTATTTTTATTTATTTGAAGTATTTTTAGTGCGTCTGCCAATTTGATCTTAGCAGGGCCTGTTTCGTATCCTCGTATTTTTATATCTGATCTTTTAGTAGTGTGTATTGCTGGTTCAGCTGTAGTATTCGCGTTTACAGTATATGTTTTATTTGAAGCACCAGCTGTAGCTGTTGTTATTTTTACATCTTCTGGTACTTTGCGTGATGTCTCTAAATTTTTTGTTAATGTAGAATCGTCTATTGTCTCTGTGTCGACTGGTAATATAGAATCGTCTATTGCCTCTGTATCGACCCGTAATGTAGAATTGTCGGTTTTCTCTACATGATCTGATTGCTTTGTACCGACTGTTAATGTAGAGTCCTTCAAATGCATTGAAACTTGGTACGCCGTATTACCAGGAAATTCTATCTCTACATTTTGTGGTTGCCTCGCATCATCCGGTGGCTCTACAGCATCTGTAGTTACTACATCTTCTGGTTGATCTAAATTGCGTGGTGGCTCAGTAGCATTTGGTGTCTTTACATGTCCTGGTTGCTCGGCACTGACTGGTTCCTCTATGTTCTCCGATGGCTCTAAAGTATCACTACTCCTTGCAGTTTTCGTTTTATTGTCTGCTTCTCTTTTGTTTACATCACACCTGAGTGTACAAGTGATGTATCCTAATAAGATAAACACTGCGATTTTCATTTATGCTGGATTATTGTGAACCGAATTCACGAGAATATTGTTTAAAGCATTCTGTTTTTAACTTTTTATCACAATTTTATGGAGTTTGAAACGACGATATTAAATCCAACTATTTCGAAACGAATTTCAATTTATTTTACTGTCGCTGTTGTTTTACTTGTAAACTAGTAAAAACAGAGGCAAATATTAACAGCGTTTTTTATTACATAACATAACATTGCGTAAATGCTGTAAACCCCGAAGGGTTAGTCCCGTGTAATATATATGTGCTGACGGCACGGTTGGCGCAGTGGCTGAGCGATCGGCTGCTGCGCTGCGTGTCGCGGGTTCGATCCCCGCACGGAACAAATATTTGTATGATCTACAGGTAGTTGTTCGGGTTTGGCTGTTTGTGTATGTGAGTTTAAATGTTTGTAAACGCACCCACGATACAGGAGAAATTCCTAGTGTGGGGCAACGGTTTTAAAAAAGAAAAGAAGAAAAATAGGGGACGAGCCTATTGCCATCAACCGATTGTCATTTTTATTAATATCTTTAAACAGACATTTTCAAGATAATCGTATAGTATGAGTACTTGCAAAAACAACATACAGCACTTGACATCAAAAGAACCCGATTTTTCTCTTTTTTTTTTCTGCAGTACTTACTACAGCCTCGTTTTTGTCTTGTTTCTTTGAACCAACGTCTTAAGATAAAAAAATACGGAAAAAAATACTTCATCATTAACACAATCATCTACATCATTTACTATACTCAAATCTAAACAAACGTGTTAAGGTTCATTTTATTTTTCCAATTTTTTTACCAATTAGTTTCAATTTTATAAATTGGTACTTTGACTTTGTTAACTTTAATTTTATTTTAATTTTATTACCAATTGTTTTGATTTTTTAATTGCTACTATGACTTTGTTATTTTTAATTTTATTTTTCCAATTTAATGTTATTACCTTAATAAGTTTTGATTTTATTTTTTAAATGCTACTATATCTTTGTTAGCTTAGTTATAGATTTTATAAAGCATGCTGTGGTCTCCTGTAAGTGAAGGAGTACACCTACGTGATACTTTGTCGTCGATTATTTATTTAGTTGGAGATCCTAAACAAATAAATAAATAAATAAAATAAATAAATATTAATTGTAACATACCTTCTTCATCATCGCTAATAGTAATACAATCTTCTTCAGCATTCGCTTCCTTTGGTTCTTTTATATCTTTAGTCGTATCTTTATCTTTGTCTTTATCGTCAGCCGCCGCGTTTTCTTTATCTTTCTTTGATTTCTCGCGTTTACGGAGGCGTTTGCTGCAAGAGATAAATACGTGTTAAGAATATTTTAAACTGTCAAAAATTTTTATCAGCTTGTGTGATTAGTATGGATCCGATATTCGGATGCATATTTCCGTAAAGTACATTTTTTCCCGGCAAAGGGTACAAAAGTGTTGAAGCGGCTTCTTATGATATATTTTATTTTCCCGATGTCGCGGGATTTCATAAAAAAATATACAGGGTGTAGAAGACCCTTAACGAAGCCGTCAACCAAGCATCCTGTACATCAAACTAAGTAACTTTACGCAATAATTATTGCCGTGAAACGACTTTTGTTTTGGGGTGAAAAATCACGTTTTACGATAGGACTCGATGTAACGCACTCAAAACATTGTGCTGATGGATGCATTGAATAATAGTACGGGGGCCGTGGAGGTGTTTACAGTAAATACATACTTTAAAAACATGTATTTAAAAAAAATCTGGTGAAAAAGTTGGAACTTTGACCCCCAATATCTTCGTAACTACAAGGTTCCCAGGTATGGTCTAGAACAAAAAATTATCGCAATGACGGGGAGAACAAGTACCTTTCGGCTTCGTTAAGGGTCTTGTTACACCCTTTATGGCTGGGCCGAATTATGCCGACCCCAACATACTTGGGAAAAGGCTAGGCAGATGGAGAATGGATACTTACTTGAACTCCGCAACGCCAGCCCCCAGTCCCAGTCCAATGTACCCAGGTCTGAAGTCATCATCCTCTTTGTCAGTCTTGGAGGCGGTCTCCTCATCCTCAGATGATGATGATGGCTCTCCATCGCTGTCTTCTCCATCCTTGCCTGATTCTTTCTGTTGGACAAAACGTATTGATGACTAGCGGTTGCAGGCGACTTTCGTCCGCGTGAAATTATTATAAAAATATTACTTCCCTATTTTAATCGGATTTGGTTTTAATTTTTTTGCACGGAACCCTAATCTTTTTCTAAAAGTAAAAGTAGACTAAGTTACTCCATATAACATGAGCTATCTGCCAGTCAAAGTCCCGTCAAAATGGGTCC
Organism: Noctua comes; assembly: GCA_963082995.1. Taxonomy (NCBI): domain Eukaryota; kingdom Metazoa; phylum Arthropoda; class Insecta; order Lepidoptera; family Noctuidae; genus Noctua; species Noctua comes. The sequence continues at coordinate 6,738,549 of OY720295.1, read as the reverse complement.
AGCCATTTCGGAGATTAACCGGAACAAATACACAGACAGACAGACAAAAAATAAAGAAAAAGTGTTTTTGTAATAAGTACCGTTTATACTTTCACATGAATTCAGTAAAAAGCTTTTGAAAGTACAAAGAAAAAACATCAAAATCTTACTACTATATGATATGCATGCGAAAGTCTTAGATAATATTGTCAAGTTAACTACAAACTCAATGTCATATACACCCTAGCACTGATATTCAGCTGCATCCGGTTAGACTGGAAGCCGACGCCAATATATACGCGAATAGCTCAGTTGTCATTCATATTCATCAATGGTCAGTTACCGGTCATATACAGGGTGTAAACAGACCCTTCACATATCCGTCAACCAAGCATTCTGTACATCAAACTAAGTAACTTCACGCAAAAATTATTGCTGGGAATCGACTTTTTTTTTGGGGGTGAAAAATCATGTTTTACGGTAGGACTCGATGGAAAGCACTCAAAGCATTGTGAAGATGGATGGATTTAATAGTAGTAGGTAGTAGTATTTAATATCTTTTAAAACAATATTTAAAAAAAAAACTTGTGAAAAAGTTGGAACTTTGACCCCCAATATCTCCGTAACTAGAAGGTTCCCAGGTATGGTCTAGAACAAAAAAATCATCGCAAAGACGGGGAGAACTTTCGGATATGTTAAGGGTCTATTTACACCCTTTATTATGACAAATATCAAAACAGAACTAGACGACTGCAGTACTATACATTAGCTCAAGTAAGTACAGACGTGACGTTACACATATCAACATACCTTGTCCAATTTCTTAATGGCCTCAGGGATGTCCTCTTCGTACCCTTCTTTCATTTGTTCAACAACTTCGATATAATCTAATTCGGCTAAATATTCGTCGCCCTCATTTAAGCCGTCCTGAAAAGAAATTGAAATATATTTATTTATTTAACACTTCAAGCACATAAGTACAGAGGCGGACTTAATGCCATAGGCATTTTCTACCAGTCAACCTTTGGGTGATGCAGAGACAAACAGCGGTAGGTGTATATCTGAAAATAATTTTAATTAATACTAAGATAAGCTACAAGGATATATAAAATACCATAAATATATATCAAAATATCAAAATTCAATATAGAAGTTTGTTTCGTAATTTTAACCTTTTGAACGCCGTTGTCACATATACGTGAAAAGCAAGCGCTGGCCTTGTGTAAGTGTGTACGCCAAACGACACAAATGTGTGACAAAATGGTAAGTGAAATTGCGGCTTGGCGTGGAGGGCACGCGCGTGCGTTTATGCTCTGGCGGTCAAAAGAGTTTTGGTAAAAATATCTGGATTTTGAACTGGTTATTTAGCCGACTTCTAAAAAAGGAGGAGGTTATGTTTTCCACTAGCATCTTTTTTTTACACCGATTTCAGTGATTCATTTGGTTAAGGAAACTCGCGCGGTGGTCACCATGGTTGGGAAAAGGCTAGGCAGATGATGACTGTAAGTATAACGATCTTATTCTGTTTGTTGTGTGTTATTAATTATTATTTTATAATTGTTTTTATTTATGAAATGTGTGTTCGATGCTCTTTTTAATGTATAATGATTTGTTTTGTTTTTTAATGTATTATGATTTGTATTTTAATATTTTACTCTTTTTAATGTATAATGATTTGTTTTGTTTTTTAATGTATTATGATTTGTATTTTGCGTTTTTCAAAATATGACCTGTAATTATGATAATTATTATTAAATAAACTAAACTAAACTTACCAAGTTAGCCGTAGCATCCGTGAGCAGGTTACCAGCGTAGACACAGAGGAAGGATCCTTTGGGCACGTCGTTCAGTGCGCGGATCCCCCAACCGCGGTTTGGAGTTTTGAATACCTGTACAATGCTCAACATGAATAATGTAACCAAGAGTTTGTAAAAGTATTCTGATTTAAAAGAGTGTCCATGGAGTTTCTTGCCCGTTCTTCTCCATAGAGATCTACGTTAGGGAATGGGCAACTACAGTACTTTCACAGTTTTTATGCCTTGTGACTGGGACTGTAGCTATTTTTGTCTTTGTTTCGACAATACAAAAGTGCCTGTAACTGGCCTATTTGAAATAAATGCTTTGATTTTGATTTTGTAGAATGAATTATTTATAAATATATTTACGTTGGAACGAAAACTAACACACTCCATAAAAGTAAAGGTAGATCAGGCTTTTTTTAACCTTTTCACCGCCACGGACTTCAATAGAAGTTCCAGATTTCCGCGCCACGACTTCATCAGAAACTGTTAATTTTTAACTACCTATCAAACATAAAAGTACTGTATTTAAAGCGTGTAAATCTCATTCATCGATATGACGATACCCTCATCACTACTGTTTACTGTATACTTCGTTATACAATTATAGCTTGGCGCTGGCGAGGCATCGCGTTCTGTGTACGTTGGCGGTGAAAAGGTTAAAAGAAAATTAAAGGGGGCTTTGCTTTGCTTATTTTTGATGACATGGGGGATGTTGATTACGTCAGCATCAGACACCACACCACACAGACACACCACACACCACCACCACACACACACACACACACAAACACACACACACACATCACATCTTCATCTCATACATCAGGTTAGGCACTTTATTTATAGCCTGTATTGTCCCACTGCTGGTCAAATACCTCCCCCATAGCCCATTCTTCATTACTAGTTAGGCACTAACCACACGAAAAAGAAAGACTGATGAGCGTTTCATTAAGTTCCAGGCATAGTTAAAAAAATCGAGTCAAGATTATATACCTGCAGCTTCAATTGCAGTGGATGCTGTGCCACGCGATTTAGACACGTATGCTTGCATTTGCACCTGCAGACAAAAGATAGATCATAGTTATGAAGTTCACAACATGATTCACAACATTGAATAACGATATATACAACGTGTAACATAATAAACGCAAGACCTCGTGGTCTCTCGCACCATGAAACTAAACATCTTTTGTTCTACGAGTTCATGCAATTCGCAAAAAAAAAAAATACTTTCTATAGGAACGGACGCAATCAGCTGATCCACATGTATGGTAAAACTAAAAAAAAAAGTTATGAATTTCCAAAAGTCATAGAACAAAAGTTGTTCAGTTTCATGGTCTGAGACACCACACGAGAGGTCTTGCGTTTATTCTGTTACACGTTGTATTTATTTATTTATTTATTTCATACTAGCTTTTGCCCGCGGCTTCGCTCGCGTTAATTTAGAATTTGACAATCAATTCAGGTTGTACTCTGTTTGTAATAATATTATGCAATCATTATTCGAAAGACACGTGGCGCCATCTACAGATACAGTACTTATATTCGGGATGAATGGTACCCCATGATTGTTTCTGTACACCTGACAACGTATATGCAATATTTCAGGATGATCGGTAGTCTTTTAGGCGTGAAAGGTAACAAACAAGCTTACTTTCGCATTTATAATTTTATATATAATAAGGTAAGGTATAATATATATATATATATAAAATAATAATAATGTATAGTAAGATTAGTAAGGATAAGGATTTAGAATTAAAATACTGGTATTCAGCTGTATCCGGTTAGAGTGGAAGCCGACCACAACATAGTTGGGAATAGGCTACGCAGATGATGATTTTGGTGGTAGAAGACCCAGCATTAGAAGTCGTTCCCTAATGTGCTAACAAAAAGTAACGATTTTAATCTAAACAATGAAAAAAAATGATCAATGATTTGATTTGATTTTTTGATTTGATTTGAATGCTTACCTAGAATTACACTCATATATTCCAGAAGGTAACGGTTCTGGCAATCGTTTGTAGACATAGCCCACATTGGGCCCGACCAGGCCGATGGTCCGAGCGCCCTCTAGCGTCATCTTCCAGCAAGCGCATTTGGATTTATCCTGAAGCAAATACAAGGTGTAAATAGACCCTTCACGAAGTTTCAACCAAGCATTCTGTACATCAAACTAAGTAACTATGTTCAAAAAATATTACTGGGAACGACTTTTTTTTGGAGTGAAAAGTCTCTTTTTACGGTAGGACTCAATGTAACACTCAAAACATTGTTCTGATGAAATAGTACGAGGATCATCGAGGTATTTAAAGTAAAGTTATAACTTGTATTTTAAAAAAAACTTGTCAAAAGTTGGAACTTGGACCCCAATATCTCCATGATGGCTCACTCTTCTTTCACACAATGGGCCACAGTGATCCATGAGGGGCCACAGTCATCCATGATGGGATACAGTCATCCATGATGGCTTACAGTTTCCCTATATGTTGGGTTAAGTGGTCCATGATTCTCCATAATGGTCCATCATGGGTCATAGTGGCCAATAATGGGCTATAGTCATCCAAGATGGGGTACAGTGCTCCATGATGGACCACTGTAGCTGTACAATGGTCCATTGAACATTATGATGGGCCACAGTCATCCATGATGGCGTACAGTTGCTCTATAAGTTGGGTCATAATGGTCTATCATGAATCATAGTAGTCCATAATGGACTATAGTCATCCAAGATGGGGTACAGTACTCCATGATGGGACACTGCAGCTGCATATTGGTCCATGTTCGTCCATTAAACATGAATTTACCTGACAATCATCGGTACAGTCGCAGCCGCACAGGAATTCGGGCTCCAAGTTGAGCGGCACCCCTGCGGTGGGTGTACGCTCGGTGTTGTACGAACAGAACTCCGGGAGCGAGTCGTCGTAGTAGTTCACGCACGGCACCGGGACGTTCTCTTTGCCGTGGGATAGGTCCTGTGGAATAAATCAACTGTTTTTTTCCAGTACATGCCTATCATATATCATACTATGGCAGTTGCCTATACATGGCCTATCATGGGAATGGGTTATTCGCCAACATGGCCCATCGTGTAAATGGTCTATTAGCCAACATTGGCTATCTATCATGTAAATGGATTATTGGCCAACATAGGTCAAAACTTGTACATACCTTTTTCCCCACAAGACACTTGTTCAACACGAACTCCGCCAGACAGTGCGTGGAGTAGTGGAAATCGAAGAGATCTACAGGCAGGTCGCTGTCTATGGAACGTAAGTAGTGATGTAGCTCGCGCATGTTGCGTATGCGCCGGCCGCAGGGCGCGCGGTACATCACGTCCTTGTGGCCCTTGAAGCGGACTATTTGTCTGGAACAAAATTATAGAATTAATATATTAAGTGAAAAGGCAGAGCAGTGGGACATTATAGCAAGGTTGATAGAAACAGAAGCAGTAGTAAGAAGGAGGATAGCATAGCACATGGCCTAAAACATCGGGTTACGTGGGCCATAATGGCCCATTATCACGTCACAAGTGGTAGATGCTGGCCTATTTCACCCCACACACATTGTGCCAGTAGCCTTTCCTCATGATGGGCTGTAATGGTTCAAGGTTGCCAATTACGTCGTCACACGTTGGCCCATAGTGGTACATAGCCTTTCTTCATGATGGGCTGTAATGGTTCAAGATGGCCAATTGCCCCTTCACACGTTGGCCTATAGTGGTCCAAGTCGATCACAATGTTCTTGTTTAGAACCCACCTCTCCCATCCGCTAAGTAGAGGTTTGGCCAGCGGATTGTAAGTCCTCAACTCCTTTAGTGAGAGAACGTCACTCCTCTTGCATTTTGGAGTGCATCGATGCGGGACCATCTTCAATGGCCTGACTGCATTCTTTGGTGTGTAGTACTACAAAACAAAAACAACAAATTATTATTAAATAACATAACATCACGCCTGTAATCCCCGAAGGATTAGGCAGAGGTATACTTAACAGTACACCCACATTTCGCCAGTTATGTTTTAAGTCGCATCTTATAGGGGGTGAGCCTATTGCCATCAACTGGCCACTAATCCAGAGTCCGCGGCAGCTACTGAGAAATACAATAGCACTTTGCCCGACCCGGGAATCGAACCCAGGACGTTAGTCGCGCTTGCGACCACTCGACCAATGAGGAAGTCATTGTGAGTACAAATGCCCTTCGTTAAGGGTATTTTTACCCCCCCCCCCCCTCCCTTTTATTAGTAAAACTGGGTGTCAGACTTTTGGCAATGCTAGAATAGACGCAGAAAGCTGAACGGATGCGTACGCATCTCCATACAAAATCGGTGTCTTCTATGGAAAAAAACGGAACAGAGCTGAATAAGTGTGGTTAGTCCCTAAAGGTCGATTAAAGTTGATAAGGTTTCTAGAAAGTTAAAATGAATTTCCTTATTGAAGTACTCACCACAACTCTGCTGGTGACAGGATCCGTGTTAAGGGGCGGCATGATCTGATGCGCCGGCGGGTACACTTGAGGAGGTGCTGATGTGGACTTCTTGGCCACGGCGCGTTGGCGGCGAATCTCCTAGTGATGAAAGCATTTAAAAATAAAAATTGGTTTTACTCAATTTACAAAGTAATTTGTTTTTTCATGCTTTTTGGTAACACTTGATTTCATTAAATTTTATTCGCACATACTTCAATTACATAAAGGGTGTAAATAGACCCTTAACATAACCGAAAGGCACTTGTTCTCCCCGTCTTTGCGGTATTTTTTTTGTTCTAGACCATACCTGGGAACCTTCTAGTTACGGAGATATTGGGGGTCAAAGTTCCAACATTTTCACAAGTTTTTTTTTAAATACATGTTTTTAATGTAAGACATTTACTTTACACATCTCCACGACACCCGTTCTATTCATACCACCCATCAGCACAATGCTTTGAGTGCTTTCCATCGAGTCCTACCGTAAAACGTGATTTTTCACCCCAAAAAAAAAAGTCGATTCCCAGCAATAATTTTTGCGTAAAGATACTTAGTTTGATGTACAGCATGCTTGGTTGACGGCTATGTGAAGGGTCTGTTTACACCCTGTATTGAACAAATTAAAAAAAGTGACCCTTCATTTTTCAAAGGTTAGGCCCACTTGCACACATCATTTAATGCATTTAACGCTTACGTGTTTACAACATCATTATGTCTTTGTCATCTACAAACGATTGATATATACAGGGTGTGAGGGACAGCCCTCCACAAACTGACAGGGTGCATTCAGCTCCTTATTTTGAATCATATTCCACCGGATTTTTTCTCCGGTTTTTTTTTTCCTATTTTTTTCAGTCACTATTCCTTTATTTCAATGTAAAATTACATTCTCTGTACGCAGCACTCCATTTATGTAAATAATACGGGTAAAATCAAAAATCCAACGATGAATGTTGAAATACTCTAACGAACGACGCGTGAAATCAGCTGTTCACTTCCTGCCTAGCTACAGAGTTCATCGAATAGTCGTCGCGCTTGCCGTTAGCTATGCGCGTTTTGCCACGGTAACGATACATTGCGTATGAGGAAATCAAACAAATCAATTTTTTTGGATTCCCATAACATTCCTGAAATAATTTCTTGTACCGGTCATCTTAGAATGAGAAACTGAATTCACCCCATCAGTTTGTGGAGGGCTGTCCCTTACACCCTGTATAAATTTTTCAAATTATAACATAACAACACGCTTGTAATCCCGAACGGTTAGGCAGAGATGCACCTAATAGTACACCCACTTTATTTAAGTCCTATGTAATATGGGTCGAGCCATATTGCCCAGGACTGGCAAAAATCAGGCTAATACAAAAATCTGTATTTTGAGCATTAACAAACAATAGACGCTTCTAACCTCATCTCGCTGCAGCTGTTGTTGTTGCATTTGCTGCTGAATCTGCACCTGCACGTCTGGTGGCTTGCTGGATTGCTCGGACTGCTCATCCGACCGAATGTACTCCACGTACGGCATATTCAACTGTTGACAAAAGTTATTTCATATAAGTTATGTTAATAGATAAAGGAGAGTAACGGTGGCCCAGTGGTGGCGGCTTCGACTTGCGAACAGACAGGCGCATTACTTTGTGTAATTTATTTCATCACCACTGCTCTCAAAACGGTGAAGGAAAACATCGTGAGGAAACCGGCATGTCCTAGAACCAAAAATTCGAAGACATGTGACATCTACCAACCCGCACTGGGTCCGCGTGGTGGATTATAGCCCATTCCCTGCAATAGATAAAATCATTGCGCTTCACTATATAAGGTGCGGTTTCAATTTTATCATAACGAAAAAATAACTTGTCTTTTTTTGTCTCGCTTTCGCCGGATTTCTCATTTTTACCACCTTCTCAAAGTCATCAACGCTTTCTAATGTAGTTGTTATGCACCATAATAATTATAGTGATCCATGTTGTTAATGAAGGTTCACGTTGGTCCATTGTCCCATCAGATGGTGGCTCATAGTTAATTATGATGGTCCATGCTGAGCCATAGTGGTCCATTTTGGCCCATCATGTTCCATGATGACCCATAGTGGTTCATGCGGACCCATAGTGGTTCAAGCTGGGCCATAGTGGTTCAAGCTGGACCATTATGATCCATGCTGGTTCATGCTGGCCCATGATAGGCCAGGCTAGCCAACGAATTTATTACTCACCCTAGGCTGCGCCTTGCTCCGGGGCATGGGGCGGGGCCGGTGTCTCTCGGCGGCGCGAAGTTCAAGATACAAGGGTGCGAGTCGTGTTGAACCGCGGTAGATCCACTCGCGCCGACCGTCCTCCACGAACGTCACCTGAGCTAGTGAAGCGTCTACCCGGCTCACCCGGGATGCCCACCATTTTCCTATAAGAACGGTTAGGAGTTTTTGTAAGATATCAACGAATCAGGAGCCGTTGTCATGGAGAATAATGGACAAATAAGAGATATAAGCATCGTCCGTCGCACACCGAATTATCTCAACACCAACGCAATTCTAATTAAAGTGTGCCTAACAGTTGGCCCACAGTGGCCCATTTTGGCCCATGTTGGTCCATGATAGTCCATGCTGGCCGACGGTGGTCTATGCTAATACATGGGCAAAAAATTGTTTTTTTGCTCACCGTTCCACTCAGTCTTCAGGTTTTGCCCCGTGTGCAGCCTGACCATGGGTCTCTCAGGGTACGCCATCAGGTACTCGCGCACGAACTCCCGCGAGAATGGATGCACTTCCTCCCATACTAAAGAGGAGCTCTCGCAGACAAGCCGGGTATACTGATGCTGTACGTATTGAGCGTAGCCGTCGTCGAAGAATACTAGGTATCTGGTGAAAAAAACTAGTTATTAGTATTCATTTACTCAAAGTACTTCGGTAATCCAGGTCTCTCGACAGTAATGCCAAGGCGTTGGCAGTGGCGGGGCAAGACCACAATTTTATGTGGGCAAAGTACATTTAGCGAGGCCCGGAATCGGCATCGACTCGGAATTCACATGTATCATTCGAAAGGCCATAATTTCAGGAACAAAATGGTACATAATATTACGTACGAAACAAAACTCCAACAGCTTTCACTTCAACCACAGAAAAAATAAACTGCAAATAATCCACTTGAAATCCCATCGCAGAAAACATTTTTAGTAATCCTATACGAAACAACGCCATCTAGCTTAAAATATCAGAAACTACAATGGCTTTCTGTCAGTACAAGAACGAAGGATGTCGCTGTGTTAGAAAAATAAAAAAAATAAAACAGAGTGCGCGTCAACAAAAAATATATATTGGCCAAAATTGGCCATGTACAGTTTGGAGATTTCGTTCCGGTCCCAATTTTGTCATTGGGTTTTTGAGGTGCGAGGCCCTCGTACCGCGAGGCCGTAGGCGGTGGCCCACGTCGCCTACGCCTTGCGCCGCCTCTAGGCGTTGGTAGCATTTTTCTAGAAGCTTGGGTGGATCCAATGGTAGATTTTGCATTTGTGCCACCCGTACGCACAATACGCGCTTTGATAAGATTAGATTTCTTTATTTGTTTAAACATTGTATACATACAAGATATTATATCGTTTGAGTCCAGACATGTTTAGCCGTAAGCATGGAATAATAAAGGGTGTAAATAGACCCTTAACATAACCGAAAGGCACTTGTTTTCCCCGTCTTTGCGATATTTTTTTTGTTCTAGACCATACCTGGGAACCTTCTAGTTACGCAGATATTGGGGGTCAAAGTTCCAACTTTTTCACAAGTTTTTTTTTTAAATACATTTTTTTTGTACTGTCCTCCACGACCCCCGTACTATTCAATCCATCCATCAGCACAATGCTTTGAGTGCTTTCCATCGAGTCCTACCGTAAAACGTGATTTTTCACCCCAAAAAAAAAAGTTGATTCCCAGCATTAATTTTTGCGTAAAGTTACTTTTTATCGTGGTAAAATCATCAAACGAGTCCTCCCACCCAGGGCAGAGCGGGAGGGACTGTCAGACTTGTACTGACTAAAATCCACTGTGTCCTTCAGTAGCCCTTTATGTTCCAGGGTCACGGTAATTCTATGAGTCCCGCGACCCCGGCAGGCTTTGGCCCCCTAGAGGGGGGCCAGGTCATTACGCTGACACTCTTTGAATGAGAAAGTCCCTTTGCTGAAAATGACAATCAATGGTAACACTTATCGTGACGTAGTCTTGGGCCATCGTGGGAAGAGAATGTCAGACGAAGTATATTATTATACCATGGTCTTAAGTATCGGCGTACAAAATATTTCTATAACATTGAAAAAAAAAATAACAATAAGAAATAACTGACTTACCTATCCGCAAGAGAACCAAGGTTACCGACGGAGCCCGAAGAATAGCCAAACTTAAGTGGCAGTGGGCAGGGCACATTGCTCGCAGAACGGATGGCCGATGGGACCGAAAAGTTCTGGAGTGGCGACCGCGAACCGGAAGACGCTGCGTTGGAAGGCCTCCCACTAGGTGGACCGATGACCTCGTAAAGGTTGCAGGGATCCGCTGGATGCGAGACGCACGGGACCGGTCAATGTGGCGACACTTGGGGGAGGCCTATGTCCAGCAGTGGACATCTTTCGGCTGAAATGATGATGAATGATGATGACTTACCTATAATTATTGACCGGATTCGGTATTTCAGCGACCACGCCTGAGTAGTAAGACTCGCGCTTATTCGAATCCTTGAATAAGGCTATGAGGCGAGTACCTGGGAAACGAAAAACGACTCCTTTAATACTAGATTTAGCTTGCGGCTTCACCCGTGTAGAGGTCGTATTCAGGGTGCCCTTCACAAACTGCTGGGGAGAATTCAGTTTGTCATACCAAGATGACTGGTCCAAGAAATTATTTCAGGAATGTTATGGGAATACAATAAATTTGGTTTGTTTTATTTCCTCATACGCAATCTATCGTTACCGTGGCAAAACGCACGTAGCGAACGGCAAGCGCGAGGACGAGTTCGATGAACTCTGTAACTAGGCAGGAAGTGAACAGCTGATTTCACGCGTCGTTCGTTAGAGTATTTCAATATCCATTGTTGGATTTTTGATTTTAGCCGTATTATTTACATAAATGGAGTGTTGCGTACAGGGAATGTAATTTTACATTGAAATAACGGAATGGGAAGAAAAAAAACCCGGAGAAAAATTCCGGTGGAATGTGATTCAAAATAAGGAGCTGAATGCACCCTGTCAGTTTGAGGAAGGCTGTCCCTTACACCCTGTATTATTCCATGGGAACCTATCGGGTACTACTCATGGTTTACCTGTCGCACGGTACACCGCAGGATTCTAGAGTCACGCAATTTTGCACAGTTCCTTATACGATGCAAATGAGTTTTAAAGGATTTTTGAAAATTCACCCCCTAATGGGGTAATGTACGGGTTGAAAGAATGTATGGAATCGTCATTCTTGGCGATGGGTAATCTTTTATAGACCGACCGCTTTAATGAGTCCTCCAGCCCCATCAAAGGCACATTAAGTCCACAAAGTCCTAAAAATATCCCACAGGGATTTAAAAGAACCATAATCCACGTAGGTATTTTTTTTTTTTTATCGTGAGAAAAAAAAAAAAAAAAAAAAATGAAAAAAATGAGTCCAAAAAAAAAAAAAAAAATGAAAGAAAATGAATGAAATGAGTCCTCCCACCCAGGGCACAGCGGGAGGGACTGTCAGACTTGTACTGACTAAAATCCACGGTGTCCTTCAATAGCCCTTTATGTTCCAGGGTCACGGTAATTCTATAAGTCCCGCGACCCCGGCAGGCTTTGGCCCTCTAGAGGGGGGCCCGTCATTATGCTGACACTCTTTGAGGCGCGCGTGGAACACAACGCGCCGTCGACCCGGGCATGGTCCATGGTCGGACAGCGAGTCGCCCATTACTCGCCGCCCGCATGCCCGCGCCTACGGTGGCCGGAGATCGTCTGCCGACGTCCGGCGCCGTGGGCGTCTACCACTGCGGCTGGGGTGGAGGGAGGACGCTGTCCTTTCCCTCACGCGGCCCGCCTCTTCCTTCGCGAGCATGACTGCTTCGCAGGAGGCGACCGCTTCCCACTCCGTCTCGCCCCGCAGCATGGCCTCGACCAATGCCGCGAGAGGTCTCCGCCTGTCGCCGCCGTGAGGACACGGCGGGGCTCTGCCCAAGCGGGGCAGTCCCGCACCGTATGCTCCACCGTGTTCTCCGGGCGGTCCTCGCAGTGGTGACACCCAGGCGTTTCCTCCTTCCCCATCAGACACAGGTACCTCCCGAAACTTCCGTGTACGGTGAGGACCTGCGTCATGCGGTAGGTCAGGACGCCGTGACGCCTATCCAGCCACTCCTCAAAGGTCTCGGTCTTACCGCCGCGATTGCGGCATGCCCGGACCTCGGTTGCGAATCCACGTAGGTATGACGATACTAATTGAACCAATACGTGATCAAACTTCAGAATATTCCATTTAAATTTATACCTTCGCGAGGACTCATTAAAGCGGTCGGTCTATAGTAAACTGTTCTTTTTACAGACTGATTAAAGAACCGTACCTATTTTAAAAATCAATTAAACTCCATTTTTTCACACATTAATTAGCAGTATTTTTTCCAGTCATCGATAACGTACCAATTGTCATTCTAACATCAGCGGGCTCAGAATAAGCGATGGACCTCGCTTGCAGCACCTTCCCATTGCTTTTGGCCTTATGGTCGAATCTCACGCGGCACAGAGAGAACGGGTTGCCCTGAAAAAAACAAATACAGTTAAACCTGAATCGGAATGCGCTTCGGTATTCTTACTGCTGAATTAGCACGAACGACTTTTTGAAATGACATAGATATGAGACTCTACAGAGTGTTAGGGACAGCCCTCGGCAAACTGACAGGGTGCATTTAGCTTCTTATTTTGAATCATATTCCACCGGATTTTTTCTCAGGAAAATTCATATTTTTTTTATCATTTTTTCAGTTACTATTCCTTTATTTCAATGTAAAATTACATTCTCTGTGCGCAACACTTCATTTATATAAATAATACAGCTATAATAAAAAAAAACAACAGTGAATGTTGAAATACTCTAACGAACGACGCGTGAAATCAGCTGTTCACTTCCTGCCAAGCTAGACTTCATGGAACTCGTCGTCGCGCTTGACGTTCGCTACGTGCGTTTTGCCACGGTAACGATACATTTCGTATGAGGAAATAAAACAAATCAAATTTACTGGATTCCCATATAACCATGGAATTTCTTGACCAATTCCAACTGTGCCAGGTGCACAGTTGGAATTGGTCAAGACGCCATCGTCATAACAAATAAGTACTCAAGTAGGATTATGTCAAGAAAAATCATTTGAATTTCATGTCACTTACCCCACTAGGATTCTTGGGCTGTATCTCCAGCACCTTGCCTCTTAAAAACGGTCCGAAGGCGTTCTTCATGGCAAACACCGGCATCCCCACTCGTAAGGGGGGGCGGGAGATCTCGCCCGGAGGGGGGAGGTCGGCCGGGGCCGCTTCCGCTGATAGCTTCACTACTGATATGTCTTTCTGTTGGGTAGAAAAAAAATGAAATCGGTTCAACGATTTCGCGAGCTATAGTAGGTACTCTCATGGTGGCTGTCTACTCTCAACCGAGAGCTCTCTAGATCCTCCCGAGACGTCTCGCGAAAAACCGAAACGGGAGGGAAATCAAGCTAACATGAACTAGACTAGTATGATCGGTGTAAAAGTACCCTTTACGAAGCCGAAAGGCACTAGTTCCCACCGTCATTGCGATTTTTTTTTGTTCTAGACCATACTTGGGAACCTTCTAGTTACGGAGATATTGGGGGTCAAAGTTCCAACTTATTCACAAGTTTTTTTTTTAATGCAAGTTTTTAATGTTATGCCTTTACTTTAAATACCTCCACGACCCCAGTACTATTCACTGCATCCATCAGCATGTTTTGAGTGTGTTATATCGAGTCCTATCGTAAGCCGTGATTCTCCACCACAAAAAAGACGTTACCCAGCAATAATTTTTGCGTAGAGTTACTTAGTTTGATGTACAGAGTGCTTGGTTGACGGCTTCGTGAAGGGTTCGTTAACCCAGGGCTGCGGGACTGTTCGAAAGAGATACCGTGGCCCTGGAACACAAAGGGCAAAGAAGGAACATAGATGGGTTTTAGTCAGTACAAGTCTGACACTCCCTTCCGCTCCGCCCAGAGTGGGTGGTCATTTGAAGATTTCCCATCCGAAAAAAAAGGGGGGCCGTTAATACCTTGTATTAATCAATTACAGAACTACTCACGTCATCATCCAGTTTAATTTCCGGTGCAGGAATTGCTGCTTTTTCCTGGATGTAGAAAAATACTTAATGAATTTTCAGGTTCTTGAAGTGTCATCGTCATCATCATCATTCGCCTGCCCTTATCCCAATTCATTTAGGGTCGGAGCAGCATGTCTTGTTCTTCCATACTTCTCTATTACTCGTCATCTCAGCAGTCACCTCCTTTCTAGCCATATCATGCTTCACACAGTCCATCCATCGTTTCTTTGGTCTTCTCCTACTCTTATAGCAAACGATCTCAATCATTTAAGAACAACACCTAAGCCGTACCTAATTTCATAGCAAATCTTCTGATTCTCATTGATCTTTCTGATTCTGATTCTAGCCATCTACATTCATACTCAGCATTTAACTCATATTTTTGAAATGACAACAGAATGCAAATTAAATAATGAGATAAAACTACTATTTATTTAGTTATTTAAGAGCCCGCGCGCACTAGCGATTTTAAGTTGGCCGATAGTTTGATCGGTCAGAGGCAGTGTGCGCACTTGAAGATTAATAGTTGTACGATCGAACTATAAAGGGTGTAAATAGACCCTTAACATATCCAAAAAGCACTTGTTCTCCTCGTCTTTGCGATAATTTTTTTGTTCTAGACCATACGTGGGAACCTTCTAGTTACGGAGATATTGGCGGTCAAAGTTCCAACTTTTTCACAAGTTTTTTTTTAAATACATGTTTTTAATGTAAGATTTTTACTTTACACATCTCCACGAGCCCCATACTATTCAATCCATCCATCAGCACAATGCTTTGAGTGCTTTCCATCGAGTCCTACCGTATCACGTGATTTTTCACCCCAAAAAAAAAAGTCGATTCCCAGCAATAATTTTTGCGTAAAGTTACTTAGTGTGATGTACAGAATGCTTGGTTGACGGATATGTGAAGGGTCTGTTTACACCCTGTATACTTAATAATAATCTTTTTACGATTGCGACTGAACTATCGGTCAACTTAAATCGATAGTGCGCGCAGGCTCTAAGACTTCACGCACAAAGTAGACCTGAGAGAGAGAGGGGGTTCAGAATGATGTACTGAATACGTGGTAACCATTTGTACTTTAGTGTGCCTTCCACCTTGTATATTTTTTTCTGATATGCAAGGGTTAAGCCGTTGGTCCCGGCTGTCATTCGTAGATCTTTGACAGTCGTTAGGAAGTCAGTGGCCCAAAAAGTCTGACAACCAGTCTTACCAAGGGGAATCGTATTACCTAGTACTAACTGCGTTGTGGAGGCCAGATAGGCAGGTCGCTCCATGTGAAATACTGGTATTCAGCTGCACATCCGGTTAGACTGGAAGCCGATCCTAAGAAAGTTGGGAAAAGGCTAGGCAGATGATCATGATATGTGCCCATGTGCTTATTTGCTTACCTTAGCGTCAGCAGAATCTAGAGGAGCATATCCAAGCGGTATGGCGGGGCGTTTGGCAGGCAGCTCATTGGAGGTTGACGACAAACGACGCTTGGCATGACGAACCTACAAGTTTTTTTTTTTGTTGTAAATCAAAATCAAATCAAATCAAAGCATTTATTTCAAGTAGGCCAGTTACAGGCACTTTTGAATTGTCGAAACAAAGACAACAATGAAATATAGCTAGATGGGACTGTAGCTGTCACAAGGCATAAAAACTGTGAAAGTAATGTAGTTGCCCATTCCCTAGCGTAGATCTCTATGGAGAAGAACGGGCAAGAAACTCCATGGACACTCTTTTAGATCAGAATACTTTTACAAACTCTTGGTTACATCATTCATGTTGAGATGGTACATTATGTGATAACGATGTAGCAAGATGTGTACATTAAAATAGTTCATAGTAAAAACAATTCAAAAATGAAATAATTAATTCAAATAAGCCTGGCAACCAAGAGATGACCAGTCACAACTGACAGCGCCCGTTCACGAACATGACGCAAGTATCAGCACCATTCAACTCAACCATTTCGAAGGGAATTAAATGATCCGACACACGCGCCACCATCAGCGAGACATTTGAGTGAGCATGGCATACTCTTAACCGCCAGGGCACATTCAAGTCAAGAAAAGACGTAGGTTTCCAGCGAATGACAGCTTTCTGGGACATAGTACTCACACAATACGGTCTATGCGGTTATATTCTGATTTAAAAGAGTGTCCACGCTTTGGGATAGGCAACTACAGTACTTTCACAGTTATTATTCCTTGTGACTGGGACTGTAGCTTAATTTTATTATTGCCTTTGTTTCGTTAATAGGGATTTTTTCTGAAAAAATCTAATTAGTCCGTCAGATAGATTTCCAAAAAATATTGGACACGTATTTTTTCTTTTTTCACGAAAACTAAAAATGAACACGATACAGTGCGTCGAAATCTCGTGTGACGTCATACTTCAGTACACTTTTTACCGAAAAGTGACGTCGCAGGCCCCCACTCATGATCTTTGATGCGTTTTATCTTCGACAATTTTTATTGATTTGATAAAACAAAAAATACGTATCCAATATTTTTCGATAATCTGAAACTGACGGACTAAATAGAACCATATTTTTTTTACACAGGAAACATCCCTATTCAAAAGTGCCTTTAACTGGTCTACTTGAAATAAATGCTTTGATTTGATTTGAACATCGCTAATAAGACCAGGATTACAAGTGTCTACAGGAGGTGCAGAAAAGTCAAACAAAGCTTACCGCTGCTGATTCACCAACCACAGGCGGGATGACTTGTTCTTCTTGTCCAATATACTGCAACAAAGAATAATATTTCATTAATACATACATCATCATCATCTGCCTAGCCTTTCCCCAACTACATAAAGGGTGTAAATAGACCCTTAACATAAACGAAAGGCACTTGTTCTCCCCGTCTTTGCGATAATTTTTTTGTTCTAGACCATACCTGGAAACCTTCTAGTTACGGAGATATTGGGGGTCAAAGTTCCAACTTTTTCACAAGTTTTTTTTTATATACATGTTTTTAATGTTAGATTTTACTTTACGCACCTCCACGACCCCCGTACTATTGAATCCATCCATCAGCACAATGCTTTGAGTGCTTTCCATCGAGTCCTACCGTAAAACGTCATTTTTCACCCCAAAAAAAAAAGTTTTTTCCCAGCAATAATTTTTGCGTAAAGTTACTTAGTTTGATGTACATAATGCTTGGTTGACGGCTATGTGAAGGATCTGTTTACACCCTGTATACAACATTAGTTTTAGTATATGCGAAACCTGAAACAAGTGTCTAGTATTTTTATGTAAAGAATTTATGTACAAAATTTCAAAACTATATCATGAAAAATCACAAAGTTATGAGCTTGTTCTGTTACATAGCTGTCCGCACAAAAACGTGGTCACCACGCGGCGCGCCCGCGCACGCGCCTCCAGCGTCGTCTTGAGCTCATTGATAATAATAATTTGGCAGTAGGTACCTAAATTATTGCGATAGGTACTTAATGTCACTCTGTGTCCAACTTGTAACTTTTTTCAAATATTTTTGGGACAAAATATAACATGGTTTAAAAATGATTGGAATAGATTCAGTTACTTATTCTGAACGAGCTATATTCAGGTTTCGCATATACTAAAAATAATGTTGTATTGGGGTCGGCTTCCAATCTAACCGGATGCAGCTGAATACCAGTATTTTACATGGAGCGACTGCCTATCTAACCTCCACATCAAAATCCGTTGCGCAGTTTTAGAGATAAAGCGACTTTGTTTTATATTATGTAGTGATGTGGCAGTGGCAGTGGGCAGGGCACATTGCTCGCAGAACGGATGGCCGATGGGGCCGAAAAGTTCTGGAGTGGCGACCGCGAACCGGAAGACGCTGCGTTGGAAGGCCTCCCACTAGGTGGACCGATGACCTGGTGAAGGTTGCAGGGATCCGCTGGATGCGAGACGCACGGGACCGGTCAATGTGGCGACACTTGGGGGAGGCCTATGTCCAGCAGTGGACGTCTTTCGGCTGAAATGATGTTGATGTAGTGATAGTGATACTGCTTACTTTTTTCTCAGGCGTGTCTTGTATAACAATTGGGGGTAGCTGTTGCAGTCGACACTCGAACGTCGCGTACAGATCGCAGCGAAGCTTGTCTGTCGCCACCTGACATGCGTTCAGCATTGAGTCGATTTCCTTGCTGTCCTCTGTAACCAAAAATAAAAAATACAATGTGTTAACAGACAAATTCGATGACATGCGACATCTACTAACCCGTACTGGACCCGCGTGGTTATTAAAAAAAAAAACAGCTGTTCAATACATTCTGGCCGTGTAGGTATTGCACTTTTGTAGGAAACGGCTGTTTTTTTTTTAAATTAGCGATGATGAGAATTTTTTTAAGGGAAGGGGAAAGTTTACAATTTTTTTTTAATGTAAGCTTTTTATTTTAAATACCTCCACGACCCTCATACTATTCAATCCATCCATCAGCACAATATTTTGAGTGCGTTACATTGAGTCCTACCGTAAAGTGATTTTTCACCCCAAAAACAAAAGTTGTTTCCCAGCAATAATTTTTGCGTAAAGTTACTTAGTTTGATGTACAGAATGCTTGGTTGTCGGGTTGCTTCGTGAAGAGTCCGTTAACTCCCTGTATGTACACAAAGTAACGCGCCTAACTGGATTTGAACCCAAGACCTACCACTCGTAAGCCGAGGCCGTCACCACTGCACTACAAGAAGTATAGATTTTAAAGCGGGTTTCAATACTCACGCTCTAGTTTCTCGATTTCATCATCTAACATGATCTGCGTCTCTTTGAGCCGCGCATCCATTTTGTATTTCTTCCAAGTGTCGTTCAAAAACTGACTTAGACTCTCTTCTATGATTCTGTTGAAAAAAAAAATTTGATTACTAGCTGTTGCCCGCGACTTCGTCCGCGATAACTATACCTCCCTGCCAAATTTCAAGTTTGTAGCACAAAAAATGAAGGACTTTCATACAAACTTGCGAGAGCCCTTAGACCTCCTTAATCCGGCCCTGTCGCAAAATCCGTTCTTAGCGGACGTCTACTAACTATGAACTACCTCCCTGCCAAATTTCATCTTTATACGTCAAGCGGTTTTCGAATATAATAATAATAATATATAATATTTATATATTATTATTATTAATAATAATATATATATATTTATATATTTTTTATTATTATTTTTATAATATTTCGTGATGAGTGAGTGAGTGACCTTTCGCTTTTATATATTTTGTTTTGCTGGATATAAGCGGCGCCAAACTAAATATTAGTCATCATCTTCCTGTCCCATTCTACTTGTGGTCGGCGCAACACGATTTCTTCTTCCATTCTCCCCTGTCAGACGTCACGGCATCATTTACTCCTTTCTCTTTCATATCATTCCTCACACAATCCATCCATCTTTTCTTTGGTCTTCCTTTCCGTCTCCATCCATCAACATTCATGTCCACCATCATTCTCTTGCCCTTATCACAATTCATTTGGTGTCGGCGCAGCATGTCTTCTTCTTCCATACTTCTCTATTACTCGTCATCTCATCAGACACCTCTTTTCTTGCCATATCATTCTTGACACAGTCCATCCATCGTTTCTTTGGTCTTCCTCTATTCATATACCCATCCATATTCATACTCAAAACTTTCCTCACGACATTTTCCTCATTCCTCCGCACCACATGCCCATACCACGATAACCGATTACCACACAACTTTTCAGTCACCGGCGCCGCTTTCAGACTTCCTCTTATGTACTCATTTCTTATTTTATCCAATCGCGTAATGCCGGGTACACATTGGTGAAACGTAACATGTAATGTAACACACGCTGAAACAAATTCGCCTGTTGTTGGGTTACATTTCATGTTGCACTGCATAAGTCTGGACGGCTCATTCATGTTACATTTCACGTTACGTTAAACCAATGTGTACCCGGCATAACACCACACATCCCCCTTAGTATTCTCATCTCCGCCACATGCAAATGCCTTTCATTCTAACCCTTTTGTGGGCCAACATTCTGACCCATACAAGCCAGCAACATCAACATTCATGTCCATCACTCTTTTAGACACATGCGTTTCATCCCTCCTCATTATATGTCGATACCAAGACAAACGGCTTCCAAACTAAATACTGGTATTCACCAAAAATACTGGTATTCTGGCTTTTATTTTTTCCTTTATTGACCAACAATTTGTCTACACTATAAAGTGTAACTACACTACAAGTTTAGTGGCTCATAGACATCACATATTGAATTACCACGTCCAAATTTTAAAAGGTATGACAAAAAGTCGGACATGTACCGGGTGGGTGTTTATGAGCAGACAAATCGGTCTACCAGAAGGCAGTTCTTGGTATATATCCCGTTTTCAATGTTAATTCAATGCTATCTCAGTTTAAATCTCATTAAATAAAAGTCTCACTTACTTAGCCCCTTCTTTCCCAATGGTCTCCTTCGGCTCCTCAGAATTCATATCCTCGTCTTCAGAGTCAGAATCTGATATCTCCACCAGTTCCTGTGATGACTTGCGCATGTCTAATTCTAGGAGCGGAGTTAGGTCCTTCATGCCTTGGATTAGATTCTGTGGGGCAAGAATAAGTACTGTTACTTTTTTTTTATTTTTCGCAATAATCCACATGGGCCGTTATCCACCAGGTGGGCCGTAATTGACCACGTGGGCCACCATCCATCACGTGGGCCGTAAGCGATCACGTGGGCAATAATCAACCACGTGGGCTGTAATTGGTCACGTGGGCTATCATCCGACCCGTGGGTCGTAATCGACCCCGTGGGCCGTAATCGACCCCGTGGGCCGTAATCGACCCCGTGGGCCGTAATCGACCCCGTGGGCCGTAATCGACCCCGTGGGCCGTAATCGACCCCGTGGGCCGTAATCGACCCCGTGGGCCGTAATCGACCACTTGGGCAGTAATTCACCACGTGAGCCGTGATCCACCACCTGGGCCATAATAACCCACGTGAGCCATAATCACCTACGTGGGCCGTAATCCACCACGTACCTTAGTCCTGTCAGCGACGACAGCAGCGCACGGCTGGCACACCAGGGCGCGTCTCTTCCTGCTGGCGTCGTAGTACGCTATCTCTGTTGCCTCCGCGACCCTGTATGGCACTGTGTTGTCGCTAGTGCAAGCATAGTTGATACATTTCGATGTTTCTCGTGCTTTTTCCAGTTCTAACGCCGTCATTTCGTGTTGAGGTGTTGTTGTGGATTTTTCTGTAAGAAAAATTAAAATTAAACGCATAATATCAAGATTGAGATTTTTTTTTTTCAAGATTACAAACAATTTCCCAAAGAAACATTTTTTTTATCTCGTTCACTTTTATCCCAATATAAGCCGTATAAAATTCGCGCGCGGGCCCTGTTACCTATCAGCTGTTAGCCACGTGACGCCGTTAAAAAAGTTTTTCTTTGGGAAAGTTAATTGTTATCATGAGTACAAATACGTGTTTAAGTATCGGTCACTAATTACCAGTCACCCTATATACAAACACTAGCAGTGCCCCGCGGTTTCACCCGCCACTTCTGACTTGTTTTATTTTTGCTCGGCTCCTATTGGTCGTAGCGTGATGTTATATAGCCTATAGCCTTCCTCGATAAATGGACTATCCAACACTAAAAGAATATTTCAATTCGAATCAGCAGTTCCTGAGATTAGCGCGTTCAACCAAACAAACAAACTCTTCAGCTTTATAATATTAGCACAGATAGAAACAAATTTTATAATATCAGTATAGAAAAATGTAAATAGTAAAGACGAAAATGAATAAACAAATATTAAGTCTTACCTTTAGCAGAACTATCTTCTTCGTCAGAATCTAGACTGAATATTTCTAGACTCAGCTTAGGTTTAGACTGAGTTGGGGTCTGTTCGTTTATCTGAAAAACAAACTAATATTAATCTCAGCCACTTGCAATTGACATCGCATGGGACCGGTCAATGTGGCGACACTTTTTTTTTTTTTAACGTGGTGTAATCATCAAATGAGCCCTCCCACCCAGGGCAGAGCGGGAGGGACTGTCAGACTTGTACTGACTAAAATCCACGGTGTCCTTCAGTAGCCCTTTATATTCCAGGGTCACGGTAATTCTATGAGTCCCGCGACCCCGAGTCCCGCGACCCCGATGTGGCGACACTTGGGGGAGGCCTATGTCCAGCAGTGGACGTCCTTCGGCTGAAATGATGATGATGATGATGATGATGATGATGATGATGACATGCAATTGGCTAAAATGACGGAAGTTAGGTGGGCTAAATAATTCAAAGCCCTTTCAGATAGGAACGGCCATAAGCCAAAGTACTCATCAAGTAAATACAGGGTGAATTTTTCAAGTGGGCGTGGATGGCCAAATCCGAAACTATGAGGAATAGCGAAAAATACTTTGAGGAGTCTCGAGCCCGATTTTGACGAAAACTAAAACGGCATCATTAGATTTTTGAAAAAAAAAATGTCCCATACAAAATTTCAATACATACTCGACCCAAATGTATGGGACAGCTGATAATTTTTTCCCATTTACTATATTGGACCCATGGAGGAAGTTGTTCAGTTTGATGGTCTGCAGCATATCCTTTCATATGACTATACTCTTTTTGTTACAACCTGTATATACAAGGTGTAACGTAATAAACGCAAGACCTCTCGTGTGGTCTCTCGCACCATGAAACTAAACATCTTTTGTTCTACGAGTTCTTGAAATTCGCAAAAAAAGAAAAAACTTTCTATAGGAACGGACGCAATCAGCTGATCTACATGTATGGTAAAACTAAAAAAAAAGTTATGAATTTCCAAAAGTCATAGAACAAAAGTTGTTCAGTTTCATGGTCTGAGACACCACACGAGAGGTCTTGCGTTTATTATGTTACACGTTGTATACATAATAGATTTCGGCCTAAGCTGTCCCACTGACGTTTGGTAGATTTTACAAACATAGTTCTACTGCCAATTTATGGCAAACTGAACTTTTAGCAAACGAATTAAAGCCGATAGTCGCAAAGCAAGTTAAAGGGTATTTCATCATCATCATTTCAGCCAAAAGACGTCCACTGCTGGACATAGGCCTCCCCCAAGTGTCGCCACATTGACCGGTCCCGTGCGTCTCGCATCCAGCGGATCCCTGCAACCTTCACCAGGTCATCGGTCCACCTAGTGGGAGGCCTTCCAACGCAACGTCTTCCGGTTCGCGGTCGCCACTCCAGAACTTTTCGGCCCCATCGGCCATCCGTTCTGCGTAAAAGGGTATTTATAAAATTGTATTGATATTATTCTTACCTTAGTTTCAGGTATAACCATTGGTTCGGTGGAACTGACAGTTTTGATCGAAACTTCACTCATATTCAATCTGGCCTGAAAACATAAATAAATAGTTTATCTACATATTCGACTATCTACTTTAACGTTATGTAATCTAAGGTGATTTTCGATTGCACAATGCATAGATTAGCCATACCGCGCCAAAAAATGTACACGTTTCTGTTTCCCATACATATCAAATATCTACTGTAGCGTTATGAAGTCAAAGCAGATTTTTGAGTGACCATTGTAGTATGAACGTCCTAAATAAATTTTAGATGCAATAGAATTCCAACTTTATCATATAAAATATTAAGTTCATTATTCCAAAAATTGAAATCCTACTTAAGCCGTTGGTCCCGGCTGTCATTTGTAGATCTTTGGCAGCCGTTACAGGTAGTCAGTGGCTCAAATAGTCTGACAACCAGTCTTACCAAGGGGTACCGTATTACCCAGTACTAACTGGGTTGTGGAGATCAGATAGGCAGTCGCTCCATGTAAAATACTGATATTCAGCTGCATTCATTTTTATATAATTTTTGTATTTAGTGTAATCTCATCCATATTTTTTTTTTTGTTTTGTTCTGGCCCTCGCTGTCCCCCCATTCTTAAGTACAAATGCTGTATCATAAAAATATTGTAATACCAAATGATTTGAAAAGAGTAACCATGGAGTTTCTTGCCGGTTCTTCTACATAGGAAACGACCAACCCGAACCGTGCACCTTTTTGTCGACGTTTTATAAGTGCCCATCGAGGCCTATGCGAAATAAAATATTTTGATTTTGTTTTTTTTTTTTTTTTTTTTTTTTCTTTTTTTTTTTTTCTTTCATTCCTTCTAATCCGAAGGTGGAAGCCGACCCCAACATAGTTGGGAAAAGGCTAGGCAAATGATGATACTCACAGGCTTATGCGGCGGCGGTTTAGGTACCCCACTGATAACAGCTTCCCCATCTTTAGTTGTTATCTCCGAGGTAATTCCGCCGGAAGACACACTACGTATTATGTCTATGCCCGTGGGTATGTTGACGCTGGTAACTGCCGAGTCCGGATCGGGGGAAGCAGGTTTATCGTCTTTTGTCTCAGGTTCCAGTGACGGTTGTTTTTGGACTTCCGTTTCTTGTATATCTGTGAAGAGTTTGAGAAAGACGGGTTTAAGAAAACTTAAAGATTTGATCTAATCCAAAATTTCAAGTTCAATAAAAGCGTGTGAAAAATCCATTCGTCCGTCTGTCTGTCAGCGGACTGTATCTCATGATCCGTAATAGGTAGACAGTTGAAATTTTCACAGAATGTGTATTTTTGTTGCCGCTATAACAACAAATAATAAAAATAATTTAATATGTATCTATGGAACCCTTCATGCACGAGTCCGACTCGCACTTGACCGTTTTTTTTGTCGCCAGCGCTGTCACACCATCTATACCAGTCTGTTTTTTATAAGTGGAGACTTGTTATAGGCTGACTATTTTTATTCTGTTTTGTGTTCAATAGTCTATACAAGGTGTTAATAAATTAACCCTAAACCTCTTAGGTGGTAACTCGGACCATGAAACTGAACAACTTTCATTATGGGACCAACTCTGGAATCGCGAAAAAAAAATCAGCTGTGTCAAAGTGCAATACCTACTGACCCGAAATGTATGAAACAGCTGATTTTTGATTCAGCGATTCCAGAGTTGGTCCCATAATGAAAGTTGTTCAGTTTCATGGTCCGAGTTAATTTATTAACACCTTATATAAATAAATAAAATTGAAGTATCTGTCTGTACTTTCGAAATAACAGCTTTTTACAGAATGCATACGAAAGTCTATACGGAATTACAACAAAAAAAAAAAAAAAAAATTGTCTGTCTGTCTGTTTGTTCCGGCTAAACTCAGAAACGGCTAGACAGATTTTGACGAGACTTTTACTGGCAGATAGCTTATGTTATAAGGAGTAAATTAAACTACTTTAATTTTAGAAAAAAAGGGTTCCGTGCAAAACAATTAAAACCCTTGAAATTATTAGCTAAATCCGATTAAAATAGAAAAGTTACCTATATTATTATAATAATTACATGCGGACGAAGGTCGCGGGGCACAGCTAGTTCATAAATAAATAAACCTTACCATCGTCTGAAGAGCTGCTCTCCTCCAATTCCACAATATTAACAACGGATCTAGCCGCTTGCGCGGTTATAGCTAAGTTCTTCAGCTTGCTTGGTGATTGCTTGGGGGAGACACTGCTTTGCAGTGGGGATTTAGATGGTGATTTCTTTTGCTCTTCTGAGGAAAAAGAAACAAAATTATTTTTAACTTAGATAAATTAAAAACACTTATTTAATGGCCCTTGCGATAACCGGCACACGCGACACGCGCGGGATCCCGTTGAACTTTCGGCCGGTCGAGCGTGTCTCGTCGCGTCAAATTTCGGCCGGTCGAGCGTGTCTCGTCGCGTCAACTTTCGGCCGGTCGAGCGTGTCTCGTCGCATCAACTTTCGACCGGTCGAGCGTGTCTTGTCGCGGCAACTTTCGGCCGGTCGAACGTGTCTCGTCGCGTCAATTTTCGGCCGGTCGAGCGTGTCTCGTCGCGTCAACTTTCGGCCGGTCGAACGTGTCTCGTCGCGGCAACTTTCGGCCGGTCGAGCGTGTCTCGTCGCGTCGACCGGCGCACGTTAAACAGTGGTCGCTATCATACAAGTCTATGGATATCGAAACGCGTGGCCGACGCCGGTTGCGTGCGCCGGTCGCTCTCTGAAATAGGCCTTAGTCTGATGTACAGAATGCTAGGTTGACGGCTTCGTGAACGGTCTGTTCCCACCCTATATAATTTTAAGATGTTAAATAAATATGTGGCGACACTTGGGGGAGGCCTATGTCCAGCTTCCAAAGTCGTCCACTGCTGCCCCCGTAGCATGACCACCGTAGACAAGGATTTTTTTGACGGAAGAATCGACAAAATGACAGAAATTTTTCGGCTGAAATGATGATGATGATGAAATAAATATATCTAACTACCTTCAACCTCCTTGCTAGATTCAGCCACAGTCTTTTCAACTACAGTAGGTTCAACGTCAGCCTCATTGTCAGACGTGTCTGACAGTTTCACTGTTTCTATATCCATTTCTTCTGGGGTTTCCTTTGGGGCCTGCAAAGTAATAATAATACTTAAATTCACGGCCAAAATACCTTCTTAAGTGAAAACATTCTAATTGCCATTTGATACTGTATACTGCATCATAACCACTGCTGAGCAAATGCCTCTTTCCATGACTTCCAAATTATTCTTATTATTATTTTTTGTTTTTTTTTTATTTATTTCTTTTTTATAAAATACTAAAAAAGCTGTGCATATCATCAATAAAAATTTATCGTCGTTGAAGTTCTAACACCATTTTTTTTTAACATTGCGGTTTATTTATTATTTTATATGATATGTTTTTAAATATTTTAATAAGTTTATTATGCTGACATTGTTTTATTGCTGGTTTTTTATAATTTATTTATTTATTTTACTATTTATGTACACAATATAAACAGCACAGGAAATAACATTAAAATATATGAGTACATAGGTACTGCTTATTTCCTAAGAAATTTCTGCCAGCAGACCCGCAAAAGGAGAAGTGAAAAAAAGAAATGTAGACAGCACTGTGTAGAAACGGAAGAGAATAAGGTGTTTATATGTCTTAACTAACTTAACCTAAAATACACATACACTATATACTTATTTAATTTGTGGTAGTGATGGTGTATTTTTCTATTTCTTATTAATCAATTTATTTATTTTATTTTATTTTACTATTTATGTACACAATATATACAACACAGGAAATAACATTATAATACATGAGTACATTTATTTACTTATGTTTTTTTTTTTGCTTTATAACTATTTTTTGTAATGTAACATTCAGTCACAATGTAATTGTTATTGAATAAATTAAATTAAATGAAAAAAAAACAAAACGTAAGTAATTTTTTGGCGGTTTTAACGTTTCGATTTTTGATGCCGTTTGCTAGAGAATCGGAAGCCGCGTTGTTTCAGCCAATCATAGAAACAAGCAACGTCTCTCTAATTTGAAGTGAACACAAATTATGAAATGGTTTTGTAATATTACCTAGGTATAACTATGCAGTTATTTCACTCTCCTGTAAAATTGTTATTTTTGACTTACGTGATGTTAGTAATTCAACGACGATATATCGGACTATATTTGTGGGTTGATTGCCTCGATATGCATGTCAAGCAGTTTTATATAGCACACTAAGTAAACACGGCAATAATTGCTGACTTTTGAGTTCATAACCTTATGTGCTATTTTTGGTTGCTCATTGCACGATAGAATCTTATTTACCGACTCAGCAATATACAACATTATTTTTAGTGTATGCGAAACCTGAATATAGTTTGTTCAGAATTAGTAACTGAATCGATTCCAATAATTTTTAAACCATGTTATATTTTTTCCCAAAAATATTTAAAAAAAAGTTACAAGTTGGACACCGAGCGATACTAAGTACCTATCGCAATCATTTAGGTACCTACTGCCAAATTATTATTATCATTGTGATCAAGACGACATGTGGTGACCACGTTTTTGTGCGGACAACCAGGTAACAGAACAAGCTTATAACTTTGTGATTTTTCATGATACAGGGATGAAATTTTGTACATAGATTCTTTACATAAAAATACTAGACACGTGTTTCAGGTTTCGCATATACTAAAACGAATGTTGTATATTGTGTCAGAATTTCAATACCACAGTTTCACACAGTCATTTATTTATTTAAAAAATAAGCACAACATTCTAAAATCATTCATTCCTAAATGTAAGTAATTTTAGTTAAAATTCAATTAAAGAAATAAAAACATATTTATAAAAGAAGTATCAACAATAAGAAATAAGTACCTGGGTTATCGAGCTCTGCTCGGGTAAAAATAGAGAAAACTAATTTTCCCAGATATGACATCTAGCTAGATCGGTTTTCATGTAAGTTCCAATACGTTAGAAGATATTGAAACTTTCATCGAAATCGTTGGAGCCGTTTTCGAGAATGTGATTACAAATATATTTATACAAATATTGCTCACTTAATAGTATTGGATACGCCCTCTTATTTACGTCAGACAATTATAATAAAACATGATATTGCTTGATTTTTTCAACTAATAATTCAAGCAGTTGCTGACCCAAAAAATCTTTTTTTTTTGTTGTTTTATTGTATTTAGATAAATCTTAGAACTTTACACCCTGTTCTCCATATCTCCAAAGAGTGAAGTATACTGGGTGTCAAACTTGTGGACCTCGCCAGAAACTCCATACTTTTTTCCATACTCCAAATAAGCTGTATAAGGCCAGTATCACCTGATACTGGCCTTATACAGCTGCTAGGTTGAAATAGAACTGAGCTGGTCACATCTGCCCCATGTCGGAGGAATGAGGATTTAGTTAAATCGAGAAACTCGAGAAATGTGATAGGTATCGTAACCCATCTCATTTCTCGAGTTTCGCTAGGTAATTTAATATGACCTTGTATTAAATTCTAAGTACCTTGGCTTGTTCAATGACGGGGTTATCAGCATTCAACAACGCAGCTACAGCTGATGTTGCCTCTTGATTCATCTCATTTATTGTTTCAGCCTGTAACTCCATCTGTAAAATAAAATTATTCATCAGCATATTATTAGCATAGTATTCTATGTGATGAATATTAATATTGATGGATGGACAGGGAGAGGAAGACCAAGGAAACGATGGATGGATTATGTGAGGAATAATATGAAGGAAAACCGGTCAAGTGCGAGTCCGACTCGCGCTTGAATGGTTCTGTAACATCGTAGTAGGGGAGCCCCCTTTAATCTTATAATATTTTTTCGCTACATGTAAAATCCGGTTAGACTGGAAGTCGACCCCATCATAGTTGGGAAAAGACTAGGCAGATGATGATCTGAAATGACTCACCGTGCCATACTCCATATGGATCTTCTCCCCCTTATCCTGTGAGTAACTGTCACGCAGGAACGGAAACTCGCTTTCCTTAGGGTCTGGCGTCTCCAACTCCTTCTCCTCCGTCTCTGTGACTGGTTCGGACTCTATGGCTGCTTGATTCGAGTCTTCCGACTGTTCAGCCGAGACTTGGTTGCTGCTTTCTGAAATTTTAATAATTAAATAACGTAATGACCACAGCACCGCGACCATCTTTGCGCTCCATAGGTGCAAAGATGGTTGCTTTTTTTTTATTTATTTATCTTCGGATGGGAAATCATCAAATGACCCCCCCGCTCTAGTCGGAGCGGAAGGGAGTGTCAGACTTCTACTGACTAAAACCCATCCATGTTCCTTCTTTGCCGTTTGTGTTCCAGGGCCACGGTATCTCTTTCGAACAGTCCCGCAGCCCTGGCAGGCGTCGGCCCATGCAGACCCCTACATGGTTGCTGACATCTCTGAAGCACGCGTGGAACTCGAACGCGCCAGAGATGGTCGCTTACAAAGCGTCAGTAGGAGTCTGTTTAAAGGATTTGCCTACAATCGCATTAGATCGCGAAAAGTGGAAGGAGGCCTTTGCCTTGCAGTGGGACAATATAGGCTTTGAACACCTCCACGACCCCCATACTTTTCAATCCATCCATCAGGACAATGTTTTGAGTGCGTCACATTGCGTTCTACCGTAAAACGTGATCTTTCACCCAGAAAAAAAAGTCGTTTCCCCAGCAACAATAGGGAAGTTTCCTGAAAAAATCTAATTAGTCCGTCAGATAGATTTCCAAACAATAATTTATTAAAATAATTTATTATTTTTCCACGAAAACTAAAAATGAAGACGATACAGTTCGTAGAAAACTCGTGTGACGTCATACTAGTAAGTAAAGTGTACTGACTTTTTACCGAAAAGTGACGTCACACGCCCCCACTCATGATCTTTGATGCGTTTTATCTTCGTCAATTTGTATTGATTTGATAAAACAAAAAATACTTATCCAATATTTTTCGATAATCTAACTGACAGACTAAATAGAATCATATTTTTTTTTACACAGGAAACAGCCCTATTTTTGCGTAGAGCTAATTAGTTTGATGAACAGAATGCTCGGTTGACTAGTCTTGTGCCTGCTCGGTCATTTTTAAGATCGCTCCGTACTAGTTCATTTCGGACAATGAACTAGTTCATTCTATTAGTTCTTATAGCTCTATTCGGTCTTCGCTCTCGGTCAGCATTTCCATAGAGCACAGCGTGGTCCATGGACTACAGAGCTAATTAATACGCTCTCTAGGTACTAACAAAGGCATTGTAATAAATCACTACGTCTAAGTACTAAATGCACTAGGTGGTATATTATATAAACTTACAATTTGCGAACACAGCTCGTCTCGCGTGTTCGGACGATAAGCTAAAATAGACATTATGGCATTGAAATAATGCGTAACTCATTTCATTCTTGCGAATTCGGTCGGTCGGATTCGGGTATCATCGTCATTCGTCGGCTATTCTCTTTGGTTTTCAAATTCAAATCGTTTATTGCTTCGTTCATTCTCATTCATTCACAGATATAGAATGATTCGCATTTCATATGACGTATCTGTCAAACAATCAGTGTCTGTACGAGTACGAAAAGAGCTATTTGACCTAATAGACCAATAACAAGTCAGCGTTCGGAAACGTTTCTTTTAGTACAGTGCGAAGATACGGCTCCTAATCGTTCATCGTTCACGAACTACACAAGACTACGGTTGACGGCTTCGTAAAAGGTCCATTTACACCTGGTATGCACTAAAATAATTTTAAAACAAAACATCTAACTCACCATCCTGATCAAAATCGTCATCATCATCATCATCACCGTCACCATCATCATCATCTTCGTTTTCCTCGTCATCTTCCATGACCCGCGTAGACTCAGCCAACAGCCCCAGACTGTCTGATACCTCTGGAAGTTCATCCGATGTGTCTGGAGTCATTTGTGTGGTGGATGTCGATGGCTGTTCCAGGGTTTCGCTTGTGGATGCTGAAAAAAGGTTAAATGTCTTATTGTTGAGATTTATAGACCGAATTTAGACTTCGCTCAGTCGTGCTTCATCCGAAAATAAATCTTATTAGTATTAAGCCAATGTGCATATTCCTACAAGCGTCTGTGATATAACTTTGTGCAAATAAGATTCATTTTCGCTCTATAGACTGGACCACCAAGCAGACTTCCTCTATCAAATGAAAAAAGAATCAAGTCAATCGGGCCAGTACTTGGTTAAAAATGTTGGTGCTTTTTATAAAAATATAACATGGCATAAAAATTCTCCACTCAATGGACTGTACAATTGGAATGGAAAATGGAATGCCTACAGTACAATTAGTACTGGGTAACACTGGTAACACTGGTTGTCAGGCCAATGACACCACTGACTACCTGTAACTGTCACTGTCAAAGTCTACAAATGACAACTGGGACTTACGGCTGAATGTACTTTCCGATGTTCTGGGGCTGATTGCAGAATATATTAAAATAACTTCGCTAGAAAGAGATAGATAACTTGGAAAACTTACCAATGCACTCAGGAACTTCTTTAGCAACCATGGGTTCAACATCAGCAAACAGTATTTCCATAGTTTCTTCAACAGTCGCTTCAGCTACAGTTTCTTCTTTTTTTCCACTTTTTACAATTTTACTTTCTATTGGTAATTCATCTACTGTTGCTTCAGTTACTGTGGTTTGTGGATCTACTGATTTCTCATTTGCTGTGGTAATTTTATCATCTTTTGTTTCAGTAAGTATGGTGTCTTGATCTACTGTGTTTTGGTTTGCTGTGTCATCAATAACATTAGTTATATTATCTACTGATGTCTCAGTTACTGTGTCATCCTCAGGTATACACATATCAATTGTGCTGTCATCTTCTAAATCTTTTTTCATATTTTGATCTCTGTCACTACTGTCTAAAACTTCTGATTGGTCTAGATTCATAGATAAATCTGTCATATCCATGTCTATTAATTCTTGAGTAGGTATTTCTAGCATTACATCTGGTTTATTTAAACCATGGAAAGTTTTGATTGGTGACAGACTATCTCGAAATATTGAAGAACTAGATGAATCTTCAGCAGTCTCATTGTTTTTGTCTAAGCTTGTGTCCAATACAGCAATTTCTTTAGATTTTTCAGGTTTTTCAAAATTAATGTCTGCATGCACACTTTCTGTATTTAATTTAGGTTGCTCTTGCTCCTCTTTGCTTTCAATTACCTTTTCAAGTGTAGATTTATCTGGGATAGATTTCTCCTGTCGTTCAATTTCAATGTTAGGGACATTAGAATCAGTGACTTCATCCAATTGTTCAGGAGTCTTGATAGACTCTTCTATTGTATTTGTTTCTACAATTAATTGAACTTTGCTGTTTTCAACCATTTTCTTCTTATCATTCATTGATTGATTTACATTTTCCGTCTCTGATGCAGCTAAATCAATATTTTGCTCGTCTATTTTAGCTTGATCCTCAATAGCTGTCTCTTTATTAAATTCCACTGTTGCAGGTTTTTCTTCAACAGGTAAATCTTTGATAACCTCTATTGTTTTAGTTATATCTTCAACCGGCTGATGAATGATTTTCTCAGTCATTTCTAATTGCACATCAGATTCATTCATTACTTTGATTTCATCTGTTGTTTGGTTTATATTAATCTTTTCTAGATAAGTTTGAGCTATCTCTTTCTTCCCTACTTCGGATTCAACATCCATTGGCTGATCTATAATCGTGTCTTCTATCTTCGCTTGATCTTTAATAGATGGATCAGTACTGTCAACATCCATAGGAGTACTACTATCGTTTTGACCACCATCATCTTTTAGTAACTCAGCTTCATTTTCATCATCAACTTCCATAGTTACATCACTTTCAGGAATAACTTCAGCTCTTTCAGGTTCTTCTAAGAGTTTTTCTTCTAGCAGAACATCATCATCTAATTCTTTGTTCATTGGGAATTCCTTTTCAGGAATGTTGTCAGAACTTTCCGTGTCTTTTACAGGAATGTTGTCAGAACTTTCCGTGTCTTTTACAGGAATAATTTCAGAACTTTTGTCCTTAGAAACTGGTTCTTCTAAAAGATTATTAGAAGATGTCATTTCTAGTGTTTCAGTAAAATTTGTTAGTTCATCTTCTTTTATTAGTTTCTCTGCAGGGTTAGTGTTTTTTATCTGTTCATTCATATTTTTCACGTCAATAATCTCTTTGGCCTGAGCTATAAATTCTGTTTCTCTGTTCATTTCAGAGCCTTCAAGTATTTTCTCTTCTAGGAAATGTTGCTCCATTTTTTCTTCTGCAGAAAAAACCATTTCAGGGCTTTTTATTGCTTCAGTATTAACATCAGGTTCTTCTAAAAGCTCTTCTTCCAAGCTTTTTTCAAGATCAGCCTTGTCTGTATGGATGTCCAGTTTCAGGCTAGTTTCTGATTCTTTAGAATTGTCTCTTAATGTTACACTTTCAAGATTGCCTTTTTCAGTCAAAACATCAGAAGAATCTTCCAAAAGTTGGTCTTCGGACAGAATACCATCATTCTTATTGCCAACATTTGTGGTGTCATCACCCTGAAGTTGATTGCTAGCATCATCATCCTCATCCCATCTTAGTTGCATATCTTCATCTTCAAATTCGTCAAAATCATCAGTCTTTTTGAGTTCTATATCATCACATTTGTCAAGAAGATCATCATTACTTTCATCTTTCTCCGCAATTACAACGGTTTTAGATGATTTAGCATTAATTTCAGTATTTATGTCCTCAATTATTTCATCATCTACGTCGCTGACCTTTGCTGTAGCTATATAATCACCACTGCCTATGCCTGCATCAGTATCTAACAACTCCTTTGACATTTCAGTCAATTCTGCTTCTATTTTATCAAGTTCCGAGTTTTCTTGAACAATGCGGCCGGCATTATCTCCAGAGCCTTCTAAAACTGCTGATTGAAGTTTACTTTCAGATATGGTGCTACTATTTTCGGTATTTTTATTCGAATCTAAAGATAGTACATTACCCTCAGTTAATGATTCTGGGTTGTTGGAACCTCCGTCTTGATTATTTCGTGGAATTTCTTTCTCTTTATTGTCTTTTTCTTCCTTATCACTCATTTTAAACGTAAAGATGTGAATGTAACTAGAAAAACAAGTTGTAAAAAATAATAATTAGATCCACCTATTCGGGTTTTATGCAGAACACTGGACTCAGTTGACGAGATTGGATTCTTAGAACTATTATTGTATAAAACTATATTACTCACGGTATGCAGAAGAATAGTAATACGTACTATCAGTTAAATTAATGCACCGATAGCAACAATGCATCATTTGCCATTTTTTCGATTTGACAGCTTTGTGACATTTGAACTTTGAAGTTTTTTTTGTGGTGACAGTTTTCTCAAAGTCTTGCCTTAGAAATAATTGTTATTTGTTTTTTTTTCATACTTTAGTCGATTTATACTGTTATAGCGGGACACAGAGTATCGTGTGTCCGAACCGTACGGTGGTATGATTGACTATGGATTCATAATAAATTGTATTTTCCACTCATTCATCATCATTATTTTAAGTTTTTTACATTTTTTATCTATTGTGGTAGAGTTCCAATATTACAGTTTTAGTATAATGTGCATGATTCCTTTAAACAGAAAAGATGCGAGTGATATTCTTGCTCACTCTGATCCATGGAAGTCACAGAATCTGGAAGTCTGGAACGTGACCATAAATATTTTGTTTGCTTTGACTGACTGCCGATTTCGCTTGCAAATTCAGCGAAAATATGTGGAATTTCTAATTAAAACAACCAGTTCCAATTAAATTGTGGAAACAAAATTTATTCTAATACTGAAGTTTTCAATTTTATCGCTGCATCAGCCTTCTACGTTTGATTTTCATTCCTGCTGATTACTTTCCAACAATTAGTGTTTTTTAGCGATTATCATCGTAAATATTGTTACGAAATAGCATTTGTTCGCTAATTACCGTTCTTGCTTCGTTTTTGTGCGTTTACTCGTGCGTTGAAGTGCTAAAAATTGACGAAATTTGTTTTGTGTTTGAGGAGAAAATTTTGCGGGGTAATTATGAATAGCAGCTATGTATCGCCTCGTCTCATGGTTGGGGCTGCGATTGTGGGCATCGTTGGGGCCGCTGGAGTCTTCATTTACGAACAAATTTATGCAGAGAAGCGGAGATCTATGTTAGGTTAGTAAAATACTATTTTTCGTACCAATAAGCCAAAACGTTTTAAAACTATACCCACTATTGCTAAAGTAAAAAACTTTCTGCGAAAAAAAACCGCAGTTATTTCATAATTCAACGATAATTGAATCGTATTCAAAAGCATTATACTATTTGTATACCAAGAAATTACAATTGTACTTTACAATGTCAAATAAGGTTATGTTTTTGTTGTGAGCAAAAAACGATCTCCTTTTATTCTTATCGTTTTTTGAACTCAGTCAAGCATGTGTTTAGCAACACTGAT
This sequence comes from Noctua comes, assembly GCA_963082995.1. Classification (NCBI taxonomy): domain Eukaryota; kingdom Metazoa; phylum Arthropoda; class Insecta; order Lepidoptera; family Noctuidae; genus Noctua; species Noctua comes. Next base: position 6,702,233 of record OY720295.1, on the reverse strand, counting down.
TACCTTTTGAAGTGAGTTTAATCTTATCTATAATATCTCTGTTGTAATGCGACATGTGCCTACCGTGTGGTTACAAGCAAATATCTATTATGTTTTCTAACTACCTCAATGTTTAGTGGTTGCAAGCGTTAATGCTGATCATGAGGTCCCAATGAGGGTTCGATTCCCAGGTGGGGCAAAGTATTTTTGCATTTTACCATCATGAATTCCTCAGTAGCGGCCACAGAGTCTGGATTTGTATCCAGTTGATGGCAAAAGGCTCGCCAACTATTATAGGGGACTTAAACATAACTGACTAAATTTAGGTAGGTTTACTATCAGAAATGCTCAACACATTCATTGCTAAGCCCAAATGCTGAATTTACGTAGATGGCCAAAATAAAAAATTCTTTCTTATTTGAATCTTGTAAGGATTTATTTTTTGGTTTCTGGTATTTGTTTTGGCCACTAGTGGCCAAGAACCCAATACGCTGAGCGCTCTATTTTATGGCTTGTACATAATTTAAAGGCACCAAAATTCATGAACGGCCACTGCCGTAAAAGCCACTTAATGCGACATTGCCTTGTTTTTCCTCTTCTACTTGGGGTCGGGGCAATACTTCCATCATCCATCTTTTCTTTGGGCTTCCTCTCCCTCTTCATCCATCAATATTATATCTATCACTCTTAGTTTAAAAAACATTTTTATTAAGACTACATTCAGTCTAATGTTTATATGTATTTGCTTACTTCATAAGCACTTAACAATAGTAGCAAGCATTTAACAATAGTACAAATACTTATACTGGAATGAATATATAAATAAATACCTTTCTTATAAACAATATACGCTTTTATAACAAGTTGTCAAAGTCAGATAAAGAACTGACCAATGGAAAGTTCAAAAACTAAATCAAACATGACCTTATTAAAAATGCATATTACAAAATCAAGGATTATGTTTGGCTTTAGTTCCTTCTATGCATGTGGCTTCCCTGGTAGCTCATAAACAGCACAAATATGTGGTTTTCTCTAACTATTCTCAATCTTATTTTTTCTTTTCCGTCTAATCAGATTTTTACAATAGTTTTCAAATCATTTATACATCTTTTGCTCAGAATAGTTACAGCACTGATGACAATATTTGTGTCATCTGTTTAATTTAGTATTTTACAACATTTTCTTACCTTTGTATAGATTGTTTTTTACTAATTAATTGTGAACGTGTGAACATTGTAGGATTTGTAGATTCCCAGCTGCTTGTTAACTTTTCATCTTGTTTTACATCTTTTATGTAGTAAGGACGACTTATTGTCAGACATACGCTGTCACCCCATACTTAAGTACAAATGCTGTAACATAAAAATATTGTAATACCAAATGATTTGAAAAGAGTAACCATGGAGTTTCTTGCCGGTTCTTCTCCATAGGAAATGACTAACCTGAACCGTGCACCTTTTTTCGGCGTTTTATAAGTGGCCATCTAGGCCCATGTGAAATAAAATATTTTGATTTTGATTTATGCTGTTCTCTTAAGTAACAAGGATGTGAAACATTTCAAGTTACTCATTATAGAAGTCTGAGAAAAAAAGGTTAATAATTTAGTCAAGCACATACAATATAATAACAAATGTTCAAAAAGTTTAATTTAATTTAAAATTTTTTAGTTATTCAATTCATAACATTATCTCCATAATTTTTTTAATCATGAACCATCAAACATGTATTTATAGGATGCTTAGGTGTCAAAGTATTCCTCCACATCGCTGTCATTCGAAAAAGTACCCAGAAGACTGGCAGCATTGCCACATTGAATAGTAGAGCAAATTCTTTGGCCGAAGAAAGATGGTTGATGACGACCATATAACCACAGAAATGATTCGATTTTTTTTCTTATTGACTTCCTTTATTCCCTTTCAATTCAGCATGACGTCCCCAAGTGTTGTCCACAAGACTCGATCTCTTGTTTTCCGCATCTAAGTCGTCCCCAAAAGGAAAGCAAGCCGCCATTTTGATGGCATCTTCTCATCTATGATATTGTCTGCTGTAGCCCATGACAGCTGTGCACGCGGGATTGTTGACCTGAATGTGTGTTCTTGTGGCATTACAAGGGAACGATACAACTGCTTTAGCCTATGATAATGGTTATCCATAAAATACGGTGATCACTTATAGATCACCAGTTCGGCTTCCAGAAAAGCTAATATTACTTATTTTTCTACAACATATCTTTCTTTCCCAAAGGTTTTTCTGTTTTCTTGGAGGATATTTGTACAATAAAATCAACAAAACACTTACAATTTACCCACTGCGGAGACCAGTTTGTAAACTAACTGTCTGTAAATGGTGGAAAACTCTAGACTATCAGGCAACTGAAAGTCTATTGATTCCACTCCGCTAAACATCTATCTGCTACACAAACTCACACTATCATCCACATAAAACATGTATGCCCCTCTAGAGTAATTATAATTTTCGTATTTTTATTGTTCACAACATCTTGTTCCTAGTATTTAAGTTAAATCATCACGCATTAGTTCTTAGTTATTAATATAAATTAGTTTTATACCTGCAAGTCTTGGGGGGCCTGGTGACCCGTAACACAGGTATTGTATGCCTATTTCGGGCACCAGTCTCTCACAAATGTTACCATACAATATCTATACTAATATTATAAAGCTGAAGAGTTTGTTTGGTTGAACGCGCTAATCTCAAGAACTGCTGATTCGAATTGAAAAATTATTTTTGTGTTGGATAGTCCATTTATCGAGGAAGGCTATAGGCTATATAACATCACGCTATGACCCTTAGGGGCTGAGCAGCGGGTGACACCGCGGGGATCAGCTAGTATTTAATAATTACTGTTCTCTCTGTACTTAACGTTTGTGATGAGAAAATAAACATTTTTATTATTATTATTATTTATTTCTTTATTTGCAGTAAGAGAAGTAGCCAGACTGGACAAGCAGGTCTCTTCCATGAGGACGGAACTAGAATCTCTGAGAGAGCTACAGAAGGAAACGTAAGTTGATTTGTTGGCCATCAGTCTGTAATAGCCCAATGCTGGTCAAAGGCGACTCCAATAACACGCCATATAACTTTATCCTTTAATACTCAACCAAGCGGCTACAGCTTCCATTGCGAGGATCGTCTGGAGGACATGGTGGAGCACTCCGCACTCTTATGCGTACGAAGTTTCATTAAAATCGGTTCAGTGATTTCGAAAAAAAATCACTTGAAAGTTTGTATGAAATGCCGTAAGACGTTAACGCTCTTAATAATTACTCTAAAAAATGGACATCAATGAAGTTAAGGGGCTGTCTCCACGAGCGAGAGAATCGCAGCGATATTATCGTCATGTCACGTATTTCTATTCTCTTAAGGGCCGTCTCCATGAGCAAGAGAATCGCGGCGATATTCTCGTATAGAAATACGTGGCACGACGATAATATCGCCGTGATTCTCTCGCTCGTGGAGACAGCCCCTATGAATTATGTTAAACTTGTTATCTTAGAAGAAATTGACAGATGAATGAATCCTACTTTAAAAAAATATTTGGGATGGGCTTCATTTTAAATTGCCCATTGTCTTGACATTGTTTTCATACGAGCAACGACCGACCCGACCAATGGTTGTCACGGTTCATAAATTATGTACAATTTGCATATTTATCTTTCATTTAAATAGTTGAATATGCAAAGTAAGCTCACAGCTAGCTAAACTGTTACTTTTTCATTCTAAATGTAACAAATTTATGCATTATCCAATGATTGAACAAGTTACAAAATATAAAAGGCTAATTTATATTAAAAAATAAAAACTATGACTAAATATAAGCAAACTAAATAAACATTAGGACGCTTATACTTGACGATCGATCGATTGGTGTGGTAACACCCTTAGAAGACTAACTACTCCTCCACATCGCTGTCATCCGTAAACGTGCCCACAAGATTGGCAGCATTGCCACGTTGAATAGCAATGCTAATTCTTTAGCCAAACAAAGAGCCAGCCCTCTGGTCACGCGAATTCGACCAGTCAGCGCGAATTTTTTTTTAAAAGGAGACGCGCTCTTGGGCCCTTGACCCAACCGTTTCGACCCCAAACGGCTCAAAACTAACTACTAACTAGGTTACAGTATTTACAATTGAGGCTCTCGCCGTGCTTGCAACATTATTTTTATTTTATTTTATTTTATTTATTCGGGAAAATAAACAGTTATACATTAAAATCTTACACTAAGTTATAAATATACAAGGTTTATAAATGTATAACCTACGGCATTGATGCGGCAACATGATTTAAGTTGAAAAAAAAACATAATATGCAATGGTGCTATTGGAGTTGATTCTGGTCAGCTGCTTTTGGTGGACTGCTAGCTGATCTCGATGCAATCATTAACATAGACATTGACTATAGCAATTTAGATTTATAATTCAATGTAAACAAGAAATAATTGAGTGTAAACATTACCTGTTCCATTGTAACTTAAAAATACCAATTGTAAACATAATTAATGAATTGTAAACTTATTTAATTGTAACCTTAACTAATTGTAAACTTAATTAATTCAGTGTAAACCCCACTTAATTCAATGTAAACATTAATCCTTTCTTTTCCAGGACCTTACGTCGTCTAAAACATAGGAAAGCGCGCAAGGAGCGGTCAGCAAAGAAGCCTGTTAGTGGTGATACCGCTGAAGTGGCAGAACCGAGCTACGCGTCAGACTCGGAGTATTTTACTGACTACCAGTCTGTGTTAGGTGAGTCATGTAATACTGTTACAACCTATATTGACAGAACATACTTGGTTGTTTGACTGCCTCGTTGGTCTAGTAGTTGCAAGCGCGACTGCTGAGCATGAGGTTCTGGGTTCAATTCTCGGGTCGGTCAAAGTGTTATTGGGTTTTTCCATCACGAATTTCTCAGTACCAATCACGAAGTCCGGATTTGTGCTCGGTTGGTGGCTTTTGGTTTGACAATTACATCATCATCATCCACAGCCTGACTTCACCTATTGCTGGGTCGGGGCCTGTCTTTGATTGTGCCAATGCTCCACGCGGCGTATTGTTTGAGATTAGATATGCTGTACTATGTCCAGCCGTTTTGGAGATTAGCCGGAACAAACAGACAGACAAAAATTAAAAAAAACGTTTTGTTATAAGTGCCGTTTATATTTTCATTTGCATTCAGTAAAAAGCAAAAAAAGTAAAAGGTTTTAATATTACAAACAGACACACACACAATTTTAATAATTTGTATTCGAAATAAATTTGAGTGTGTTGAAATGTCCAATATGCTATGTTATGTGATTGGGAGGTGCGCGCTGGCAGATTATTTTTAGTGGACACTTGTAAGTTCAACTCTGGCTTGCCTTCGCCTGTTCGCAGAATGGTCGATTCCTACAATAGGACTTATGAACATATTGATATTTTTGCATGTGCTCATATAAGTTTAAAAGTCTTATATTGAAGGAGTTTTCTTGTATATTTATAGTATTTGTAACCCTAGCGATTATTTTCACTGTTACGTATCCTACAGTTAATCTGTGGACATCGTTGTGACTGCAATATTGCCTAAAAGTTTTGTGTATTTCTCATTTCTATGTTTTATATCGCAGCTGTTTGTTGTTAAAAAATTAAAAAATCTTTTTTTTTTTGTTACCCAGGTACAGACGGCGAAATGGACAGCGAAGAGTTCTACGACGTGCCGACAGATGACGACGAGGATGATACTCTCAGAGAATCTATGCGCAACGGACATCTTGACGAGTTTCAAGACGAGTTACAAGACGAGGTAACATACAGCTTATTCTTTAGTGCTCATAGAAGGGGGTCTACTGTTTAAGTTACGTTAACGAAGATAAGGCTCGTCCGAATGTAACTCAAAACTGCATAATGATCCTTATTCTCTACTAGCTTTGCCCCGCGACGTTCGTCCGCGCGAAATTATTATAAAAATATTACTTCACTATTTTAATCGGATTTTGTTAATTCATTTTCAAGTGTTTTAATTTTTTTGCACGGAACCCTAATCCTTTTTCTAAAATAAAAGTAGCCTTAGTTACTGTTTATAACATAAGCTATGTGCTAGTAAAAGTCCCGCCAAAATCGGCCCTGTCGTTTCGGAGATTAGCCGGAACAAACAGACGAAAGACAATTTTTTTTAATTTTTTTAAATTTTGTTATAAGTACAGTATTTGTATACTTTCATATGCATTCAGTAAAAAGCTGTTATTTTGAAATTACAAACAGACACATCAATTTATTTTATATGTTAAGATTATTTTCGGATTCATGAGTTATAAAAATCACATCGGATTTTTCATACCAGGTTAGGCATTAACCACAAGTAAAAGAAATAAGAACTATTACAAAATTTGAAAAGAGTATCCATGGAGTTTCATGCCGGTTCATCTCCATAGGAAACGACCAACCCGAACCGTGCACCTTTTTGTCGACGTTTTATAAGTGCCCATCGGGGCCTATGTGAAATAAAATGTTTCGATTTTGATTTTGAAAAAACTTTCACACATTTCTTTTTATTTTGTTTTCAGGGAGTATTAGAAAAAGATAAAGTCGAAACACCTGCTGCCACTACGTTAAAAAATGCGACATAGCTGTAGACAATGAATCAGGTAACAGGTTTTTTTTAAATTTATGTTTGTTGCCTCATAACTCCGTCATTAATGAACCGATTTGAAAAATATTTTTATTTGTGAAATGATATACTTCCTAATTGGTCCCATAGAAATTTCATCAAAATCGGTTTAGTAATTTGTTTTTTTTTTTCCGTCTTTTAATCAACAAACAACTTGACACTGACCTGCTAATCGCAAAAAAAATTAGAAAATTTTGATTTCGCATAGTCCAAGAAGAAAAAATACGCACTTGAGCTTTCTGAAGAACCTCACCAATAGGGTCAGTGTATCAGTGGCGAAGGTCATACAACTCGATTCCTACCGGCATCCCTTTGAAAACTGGCACAGTCAGTACAAATAATAAAATCACATTAAAGATATGTACTCCGGCTAACCTCTTACAAAAATTGACCCTTCGCTACTGCAGTGTATGTCTCTACGAAAGTACGTGTACTAATTCATGTTATTTCTATTCCAGTTCGAGTGACCGCTAGTGGGAGTTTAGTATTAGTCGATTAGTCGGGTTTGGGGTATAACCACCGTAGCTAGATGTAACGTTGACGACTTTGCGACTTAGTAAGCGAACGACGGAAGGAACTGTAGTTAAATATACTTGTTTAGTGTTTTTGACGTCTTTTGAGCGATTAATTAGAGATTTTTTTCTCTTCATTTATAACATAGGACTTACACATAACTGGTGATATATGGGCTTTCGAGAAAAACTGTTGTGTTATGTTGTGGTGACTCTCGAGCTCCCTACTTGAGAAATTCAAAAGATTTTTAGACATTATCTACCTCAGGCCAGTCCAACTTACAGCCCCCAAGCCACCTAGCGGCCCGCATAGTTCTTTCATCCGTCATCAACTACTATAAGAACTCAATAATATTGGGCAAAAATTGTCCCTAAGTCAGTTATTCCCGCGCCATATTTACCTACCCGCCCCACCTCACCTACCCGCGAATGCAGACCGCATCTTCGCTGTCTAGTCCGGCGAATCTTGTTATTTTTTTTAATTTAGAGGTCACTCTGCATTTGTTTTTGCCCTCTACAGAAAGTTACAAAAATACTAAACTTGGGCCTTCTTAAAATTATGTTCGACACCCCTGAGCTAGCTCATAATCGAAATTACGATTACAATCAAAGAGATTTAAAAGAATTATAGAGCGGACATTGGGAATATTTTCAAACAAAAATTTTGAACCCGAACATTTTCGATTTTGACACACGAATGCTACCTGACAAGCGGGCGTATGACACTGGACCAACTTGTTACTAAGTGGTAACAAATATTGGATTACGATTTTCTGGTGTATTCCCGTTGACCCCACCGCCCTTGGACTCACTAGTGGGGCCAGCGGGAATTGTATAAAATAATTAAAAATTGTTCCCGTTGGCCCCACCGTATTTTTGAGTAAAAATATTACTATGCATAGGATCGAGAAATGTCAGTACAGTTGTGGGCAGTAACCTTACCAACAGTACTAGGCGGGCATGAATCCAAGAAGCTATTTATTACTAGAAGACCGTACCTATTCCCTGAATTATTAAAATGCATGCCACCTTGAGCTCATGCCAGCCTGGTACTTTTTGGAGAACATATATGTCATATTATATGCCTCACTACCAAAAAACGGGAACTTTTTTCCCGTTTTTCGCCTGGGAAAATATACAAGACCGTGATCAGAGCTGTCGTACTGTATGGATCGGAATGTCTATTAATTCCCACAGACATCATTAAGGTTTGTTTCATTCCTTAATTTTAACCGAAAGCCATAAATTCGATCAACGAAGTCGAAACGATTGGGACTATTATTAAAAAAATAACAAAAAAAAAAAATAATGAGAACTCGACTTAACACTTCTTTGTGGTCAAGGAATAAGTGTGTGTAAAACGCATTCACTATCGGTAACACATGCGAACGGTACCCATTGAAAAATCCATTCATCGATCAGACAGCATGACCCGTAAGCCACACCCCGGCCAGGTAGGTACACAAATAAAAATACGAAAAGCGAAAGCCGAAACCGAAACCGAACCTTTTATAAACGTGATTAAAACGTTCAATAAAATGTCAGTGGGCCGTTCTTTCCAGATATATGAATAATGGAATCTCACTGGCCTAATTTTGTTTTTTTACACTTCACTTTTATCGAATTGAAATTTCAACATTACACCTTGCACGTCACGTTGCCAGCTGTGCCGAGCGCACCCTCCGTTAGCCGAACGCGACCCGATAGTACGATGTTGTAATTTTCGGCGCGGCCGAAAGGTTCGGCTGGTTTTTGGCCGAAGCATGATTTTTAGGCCGAAACCGAAACTGCGGTCGGTCACTACTTAAAACACAGTTTAAACACAACTATGATTTTAATATTTTAAAACTTAAATAGCAGCGGAAGGCACTTTTAATTTGTGGGTACAATTTTTTCGCAACGTGAACGATGTCCATATCTTGTTTATAATATCTCTAATTAACCGCTAACTAGGCTCTCATAAAATTCCAAGTAACAATTTATTCCATTAAATAATTGTAATCAATTGTAAAAAAAATAATTTATTGTAATCAATTAATTGGTTAAACCTATTTAAATTCTATGTGACATTCAATTAATTGATATTAATATGTATTATTTCTGTCAATGCTCATGTTATTTACATTGCCTGGTCATTATGAATATTGCACAAAGTAAAGGACTTGGGTAATGTTGATGGTATGAGTCTTGATTGTATCTATGATATTATAATATTGTAAAGTTATTAGTCGTTTGGTCGGCCAATGACTAGATTGCATTTTTATAATCACCCTATAATGTTCCCACTGCTGGGACACATCTCTATGAGATGGAGTGGCCCGTGGACCAGTACAGATTGGTGAATGTCAAAGGTCTGCAAGTACCCACTTACAAAGTAGTCTGTGTAATGTGTATAAATATCTTATATTGAAGATCCAGGATCCACAAATCATATCATCATTATCCTGCTCTTATCCCAATTTATTTGGGGTCGGCGAAGTATTTCTTCTTCTTCCATACTTCTCTATTACTCGTTATCCCATCGATTGTTGAAGATCCTTAAATAAATACCAAAAAAAGAGCAGCGGTGGCTTAACATTGACATACGCGTTATACAGCGCACAACGAAGAACATCGTGAGAAAACCGGCAGGTCCTAAAGCAATAAATAAAAAAAGAAGAAAAAAAGTATTTATTAGTCCGCATAGGACAAAAAAATGGTAAATGAACAGTAAAACTAAATTATATAAAACGGTTAAAATAAGAAAAAAAAACCAAACGGAATATGTCCTGCGCGAGGCCAAAAGGCTCCCCCTATCTCAGAATGGTGCTGTTACATTAAAAAAAACTCATAGTGCTGGTATTCTTAGGGTCCAAAGTGATGCCACGGTGAGATACGAATATAAATTTATAATAAAAAATTAAATGTACAACGAATAAACAAATATAAATATGTAAAGTATAATAATCCCAAATATCCTACAATCCTGGAATCAACATTTCGAATACTTGTGACTTCTACCAACCCACACTGGGCCAGCTTGCTGGATTATAGTTCACTCCCTCTCATAGAGAGGAGGCCTGTGTCCCAGCAGTGGAGACATTATAGGCTGATTATTATTATTGATAATTTAAAAGATAGCCAATAAAAAGCCTCGGTAAGTCGACGAAACGATGATAATTTCTGTCAATAATAAAAATGGACTAATCAATGGAGGTTTAATGACATGTATTCATAATAAACGGTAGTTCTATTATTCCTAGACTAATCTTAAAAGCTTTATTTATGGAATTCAAGCTTTATGTCTAAATATTAGGATCTTTCGTTTTGGTGGCATGTGACAAAATACACTAATTAATTTGGAGTAAAATGAGGTAAACGATCCTACGTTACGTCGCAGTTATTGTGCGAACCGCCAGTCTGTGAAATTCACTGCCGGCTTCTCTGTTCCCCGATCATTATAATCAGGATCTATTCAAAGTTCGAGCGAATCGGCATTTTCTAAGCAAGCGTGCTCCACCCTAGGCCGCGTTATAGCTTCACTTCAACCTCGAAAAAATTTGCTAAATGCCCTATGAGGGCATTTACCTAATTTTTTCGAAGTTTCTTTCAAAGCAAAAATATTAGTGTCTTTTGCCAGGTGAAACCAAACTTATTAACATCTAGTGTAGTGTCGGTGCTATGGCAAAAGTTACTCTATCAGGGACCGATTAATCGAGTTAAAGATTAACCGGTTGGACCTATAACTCATATGTTTGACTAACCATTATACGGATTAATCCCTATAATTTTAGGGGTTAACCATTTAAATATTGCTGATTAACTAGAATGAAAGAGACAAAGCACCGAGCGCGGGCTAACTCCGTCACTTTCTTGGATTGTTTATGTGCAAAATGAACTCTGTGTGCGTGAACCGGTTATTATTGGCTGATTAACCCTATAATATTAAACGATACTGTTGGGTTTTTAATCTAACCCGAATAAAACCCCTATATGGGTAATCTTTTCGGTCCCTGCCATCTATACTAACTGCAGTTTGATATAATATAAGTAAGTACATACTTTGGTTGTATAGAACAAACGAAAATGAGGCTGAAACCTACAAAGGGTGTCAAACACCTTTAACTAAGCCGAGAGGTACTTGTTCTTCCCGTCATTGCGATCACGTTTTTGTTCTGAACCACACACCTGGGAAACTTAGTTACGGAGATATTAAAGGTCCAAGATCCAACTTATTAACATGTTTTGGAATGTTACATCTTTACTTTAAATACCTCCACGACCCCTATACTATTCAATGCATACATCGGCACAATGTTTTGAGTGCGTTACATTAAGCATAAACTGTGGCTTTTCACACAAAAAAAAATACCAGCAATGATTTTGGCGTAGTGTTTGATGTACAGAATGCTTGGTTGACGGGTCCGTTTACACCCTGTATACAACGAAGTTAGGCTTTACTCATTTTCATTTACCTAAGTAAATTTGGTCAAGCCAGGCAGCAAGTCCCAAGTCTTACCAATAGTGTGACTTATTATTATACCAAACTGTACTTTAATATTCTCTTATTAATAAGGTTATTTGGGGGAACAGAATGAGCCATAATAGAAACTGAAAAAAAAATTCTTGAATTGATCATATGAAAATTGTTGACGAAGACTACAGGAATTTTCTAGAAAAACTTTTCTTGCATGTCAAATTATTCAAACAAAGATAATACTTGTTTGTTTGTTTGAGAATTGAATGAAAAATCTATCTGTGTTGGCGCGCAAAATGTAACATTATATGTATTGTAGTTTTTTTTTTATTATTAATCAACGAGGTTAAAATATAGATTATTTGTGTTATATTATTGTAAAGAATGGTATTTTTAAGTGGGGATTAATTTTTGTTAAATGTTCATAGGCACAAAGAGGTTGGAAGATTTTTGTAAGAAGCGTGGCCTGCCTAACTTCCGCCATTTTATTTTATTTTCAAAACGGCGGCCACGCATAAAACTTGTATTAATTAATAACTGGTATCAATACAAACAAGTTTTGTTTGCTACATAATCTTCTAAAGCGCCACATTTCCGAAATGTAAGCTTTCAAAGTTGTGCTGATGGCGATGATTGTAACTTTGATGGCTTATATCTCGCAATCGTGACGCTTTAGAAGAATTTCTCTCACACAATACTTGTTTGTATTGACGCCAGCTACGACGTTTAATACGAGGCCGTTATTTTGAAAATAAAATAAAATAGCGGTAGTTAGACAGGACAAATAATTCAAAGCCCAAAGGTGGAGTCGTAATTTTTTTAATATTAATTTTGTTTTGCCAATAATAAAGCTCTGACAAACTAGGGCGAATTTCGCGCGGGGTGCTGAATTGCTGATATTAGCTCGCTGATTGTGTTAACTGTCTTGTATGCTAGTATCGAAACTGTCGCGAAATTCGCTCGTAATTAAAACGACCCACGCAGTCACGTCCCAAATCTCTTGCGGTTTACGCCTCATTGTGGCCAGAGCTTAATTCCGAATTTTTCTACATAGGTACTCACGGTATATTCATTATTTACAATAAAGTAAGATTTAATTTATTTTCCGCGTCTTCACCGTTTTTGGTTTAATGTACAGAAAATGGGTAATTTATTTTTAATGATTATGTAAAATGTTAATTAATTTTGTATACATCAATGCATTTAATAGTAGTTGAAATTTATGATATTATTATATAAATTATAAATTAAATTCTCAGTAATTTTTTCTTCAAATTTTTATTCGAGAAAGGAAATAATGCGTACAAAATAATAATAAAACCTTTTATTTTCAGTTTTCTTTAAAAAAAAAAATCATCTTAAAAGTTATACATTTCAAAGCTTTCTTCTAGTCGGGTATTTAGCTTTTCCCTGTATGTAACTTAATAAAAAAACGCTCATTTAATTGCTCAAAGAATGACATTTCGCTAAACTTTTTCATTTAATAAAAATCTATTTCATATAATTGAAGTCAAATCCTAATAAATATGATGAAACTCCAATATTCATTCCATTTCTTTGACTGTTCATTTGTTAAAATTTTTCTCACTACGTATAGACGTATTACCTACAATTCCGTAAAGCATTTCACATTTGATTAATTATTTACAACTAATATTGATGCAGCTTTTCATTCCACTTGATGTTATTAAAATAAAATAAACGACAGGCGAACGATAAAGGGCACTTCATTTGCTTTTTAATTTTCGACTATACCTCGATTTTCGTTAACTACGAGATTTGTTCGCTTTTGATATGCTTGACATGGCATACTTTAATTTTGCATTATAAATACTTTAAGTCATCACGTTCGAAATGATATCAGCAACATAATAAAAAAAAATGTAATGTATGTTCTCAATGTTCAATTTAATTGTTAATCTTCAATGATATTCAATTAAACTGTAATCAGCTGATGTTATTCAATTAATTGAATAAAAAGTTATATTTTGTTTGTTACTATCAGTACTCGAAGTTGTTAATAGTTGTAGGCATTTTTGGGATAACCGTCTGGTGTTTATTTTGTTATAAAAATAAAAATATTATTCAGATGTGTGCTTTTTATTTATTTTGCAAGTAGCTTAGCCAACCACATAAGGGCGTTGCCAGCTTTTAGGCCGGCGGGGGAGGCTGAGGCGGTCAGACAGGAAAACATAACGAGGGGGCAGCTGGCGACGCCCATGCTTCCTCACCCTACATTTTTGGAAAATAAAGCGCTAACGCAGTTTTAAACCACATATTAATACCATGCGGTGCGTTGCGATTTCTTGTGTTTTCTTGATATTCTGAGGTAACGCTATACAAAAAAGGCCATACCATTATCGATAAGATTATAGATAAAATAGGACGGTTTCATCAGTGAGGTTAAATAAATAAAAATGACAAAATATTTTGTATAATTATAGCATTTATTTAACTAAATACATCAATAATGAATGGACCTAGTATTATTTGGATACTCTTACAAAATACTAATACTGAAAATACAACTATCCAAGTATGTCGCATATTGAATGATCTATCTCCCAAAAGTGCAGAGATCGCATTGCCTGGCAAAGTAAATTTGAAAGCAAAACACATCAGCCCAGAAAAGTTCCCAAGGCGTTTTCATAGTTAAGGCTCATTTATGGATACGAGCCGCGGCGCGTTGCGCGAATACAAACACACATGACTATGTACGATGATGTTTACGGAGACGCGGGGCGTGAAGCGGCGCGTGCGACGCTAGTGCTCCGCCGCGTGTATCACTATGTGTCACACGCTGCTGCCGCGCCGCGTCTCCGTAAATAACCCCTAACAGAGACACTGTCGTGTGTCGTGTCATTGCTGACTGTAATATCGATTGCGGTGACCGCAACTACAAACAGCAGTGGCAAAGTAACTAATTATCAAAACGCTTTCGTATATGGCAACACTGCCATCTGTTAAACGTTTTCATGGAATAAAAATCACTTGTGTCGCTGCATTCTGTCATAGCATTAAGATGGCTTTGCTGCTGCGGTCTGCGGTTGGGTGACCTTTGGAAGTTTACCTTAACGCATAAAACCAGGCAATTAGTGAGCTATTTGTGTAAAAAACTGGATTTGTAATGAGCAAATTAACATAACGTAACGTTTATTTATTTTCAGGCAACTTGCTAAATATTATAACGGGCATTTCATTTGCTTTTAACCGAAACTTGGGTAGGCAGCGAGTGCAGTGCGAACTCTGCACATCTGTAGATTAAGCCTTAACACACATTAATTTAAGATAGAAACCACCAGTTTGTCCGTTTTGTTTACACTTTTCTAAAAGTAAAATAAAATTCTTCCAAAATTGTCCGTAGTCTTTCTTAAGTCTAAGGAAATCATATTTTATTAAATTTCTCAATAATAAGTAATTATAAGAACTATATAAAATTTTATATAAATTGTCTAAATATTTAAACGTAGCCAGGATGAGAAAAGAAAATGGCAGGAAAAATATTTTTACCAAGTTTACCACGATTGGCAGAAACCACAGAATGCGACCTGCTACGATCCATACATACTCCTTGTGCCTCGTCCACGTTCATACATCTGGTCATACACGCACGCCCGTTGCGAGTACAACGCACCTGACCTTCTAAAAGAACATCACCAATAAGGTCAGTGTATGTCCTCGCTTTGACCAACGTCTTTTCTATCGCTTTCCATCAGGCGCGAAGAGATCCAAAAAAAAAAAAATTAAAATTTTTTTTTTGACGATTCCATGTCCCCTGGTTTTCTTGTCTAATCCTGGCTACTGATACATAGTAATATGTCTGTTACATTCATTTTATTATAGATATAGCAATATGTACATATTTATTATATTTCATATAATAGAGAGCTCTATATTGTATCCGCCGTAAGAAAAAAGTGCGCATCTGAGAAAAAAAAATGCCTTATTTATTAAGTGAGCCTTCTTTGTCTTGTAAGGTTTATCTCATCAAAAACATAAATGAGAAAATGGGAGCCAAGTTCAATATGGTTGTTGAATTCGCCGACAAAAGAATTGAAATCTAAATGGGTGGCAAGTTCTGTAGATAATCCTGAAATTTATTTATCAGCACATACGACATTCTAAAAATAAAAAATACAATTTCTAGTTTTTTGTGCTACAACAATGTTTGTTATTTCAAAATATAACGTCTTAAATTTAAACAGTCGAACTATTTACACAAAATAGATAACTTAGGATAAATTGAAGCTAAAGATTTGACTCCATTAGTTTTCACAATTAAGCCACCCATGGGCCTCTTGACTTGGCGTTCATGCCTTCGAGAAATATCTCAGGCATCATTTGGAAGAGAAAAAAAAAATTGCCTAACCTACTCATCAGTAGCGAAGGGTGAATTTAGATAAGCCGGAGTACATATCTTTACTGTATAGAATATTATTGGCTATAGAATACTGACTGTGCCATTTTTCAAAGGGAAGCCGGTAGGAATCGGGTTGTAGGCCTCCTTCGCCACTGCTACTCATTAGATGTGTCTTTATCTTGTAAGGTTTATTTTTCTTTAAATTTTCAAATACGCCCTTTTTACTATAAACGGCAGATATACTTTCTTTACAATCTCCTCAAATACGTTATTATCAAGAAGAGTTATATACCAAGCATTATATTACATATTTTTTCGTCCAATAAGTTTGGCAAAAATAGACGTATTTTAAAGCAAGCTAGAAGCTTCGAAATATTACGAGATCGATTCAAGTTTTATTCATTTATTTTAAGAACTTTTTGCTACGAATATAGTAATTTTGAGGTAATTTGTGTTCTTTTTACAAATCTAGTTGTTTTTTTCTAATATGTACAGACGGCAACATATTAAGCTATACATTACCAGTATAACATGGCCTCGCTTTGTATAGATTGCCCGTACAATGTGGGATCCGCATAAACTGGTTTTGTATAGCCTTGATTGGTCGCCGTGAATACGTAATTTTAATCGAGATTATCATATCTTCTGTAATATATGACCAATTATTTTATACATATAATTAATATATACATTAAATCGCCCATTTTACTTATAAATAATCTATTTACATACATATATATTTACTTAAATATCCACCGTCGTGTACCTGTATTGCTCAGTATGCAACATACTATAAAAAACTCCCATTTTTTTTTTAAACCGGCTCAGGTCTTAATTAAAAAAAAGCTATCAGAATAAGTACTTAAAATAAATGTCAGAGATAGGCATAGACATGATCAATTTATCCTATTGCTTACTTTTACTTATTTCTTACATATTTTAAACTACCTTCAATAAAGAATTAATTTGAAAATGACAGTTCTAACATGATAAGAAAATATTATTGTAAAGTATCAAAAACATTGGCTATATATGTTAATTTAGGGGTAGTAAACACATTCGATTCAGTATTATTTATTCAACAGCAAAACCGACCCGATAAAACCACTATACAGGGTGTATCCGGACCCTTCACGAAGCCGTCAACCAAGCATTCTGTACATCAAACTAAGTAACTACGCAAAAATTATCGCTGGGAACCAACTTTTTTTTTGGGGTCGAATATCACGTTATACGGTAAAAAACAATGTAGCACACTCGAAACATTGAGCTAATGGATGCTTTAAATAGTAAACGGGTTATGGAGGTAATTAAAGTTAAAACATTAAAACACTACTACATTACTGTGTCACTAATGTATATTGTCTCTGCATCACCCTAAGGTAGACTGGTAGAAAATGTATATGGCATTAAGACCGCCTTTGTGCAGTTTTTTACTTGTGCATGAAGTTTTAATAAATAATTAAATAAAACACACAGTTTTGAGTGCGTTACATTAAGTCGTCGAGTAAAACGTGATCCTTCACCCAAAAAAATGTCGTTTCACAGCAATTGGCAATTATTGCGTAGAGTTACTTAGTTAGATGTACAGAATCCTTGGTTTACGGCTTCGTGAAGGTTCCGGGTACACCCTGTATACGCTTTTGCCGGTCGTCTGTGCCGAATAATGCCGACCCGAACTTGTAGTATCCCATACTTACTTAATATAATCATTAGGTATAAGTAAAATATAAACAGATATAAATAACAAATATATCTAAGTATCTAATTTAGGCCTATAACTGTGAAACACCGATAGACATCCAGAATTGTTAGAAAATCCTTATAAATAGCACGTTATTTTAGGAAAACGGTTTTTCCCTAACACGACTTACATTAAAATTATCTTACTTTTAGATAATCTTTGCTAGTGTGTACAGTCACGAGCACGAATATGTAAACATTTAACAACTTTTATAAGTAAATCTCTAAACAGACTTCGAACCCAAGTCGGCCGGAGCAAAGACAATCTCTGCAGATGGGGGTTCATGGACGACTCAGACCTCTTGTGCGTATGCGGCGTCTTCCCGCAAACAATGGCCCACCGCGCCATCTTGCCCCGCATGCCCAATCTCCTGCGCACTTGATGATCTGCTCATCTGCTTACTGCATCAGTGAGCGGGGTTCGCGTGGCTGAGTTTTGGGCTAAACATATTTAAACTTTTTGCCACCGATACGCTAAGAAGAACTTTTAAAAGTGTTTTACTCCTACTGTTCTGATTAAAATTTCATGTTGTTACGAACATAGTATTCTGGAACTCATATTTTTATGACAAAGATCCTACCTCCAAGTTACAATCGTTATTTGTTTTTTTGGGAAAGTGTATACATATAGGTGCTCGTGACAGTACTCCCTAAGTTCCATATTATAGACCAACCGCTTTAATCAGTCATCGCGAAGCTATCAATTTAAAGGGAATATTCTGAAGATTGATCACGTATTGGTTCAATTAGTATCGTAATAGCTACGTGGATTATGGTTATTTTAATGCAAATAACCTGTGGGATATTGTTAGGGCTTTGTGGTCGCTTAATGTGCCTTTGATGGGGCAAGGCGGAGGACTCATTAAAGCGGTCGGTCTATAGCGCAAGGTATGAAAAATATATGGATCGTAACATCAAACGTTAACAAAAAGTGAAGCCGTTACGCCTTGCTCTGCGCAACATACAAGCGCATCTCGTGGCGCTCCCCGCTCTTCAGCGCCAAGTACACATTTACCCTCTCTCTTTCGTCACTCTCTCCCTCTCTTTCTAAATAAGTGGAAAGCGTGGTGGGACTATAGCATAGCAGCATGGCACTAGCATAACAGCGTGGCCACTAGATAATGTGAATGTAGTATTCAGTTTACATGTAAAATATCAAACAGCAATTAGTGGTGTTTTTTAAATTTAAAGTTTTATCTAGTAGTAACTTTGTCTTAAGACAATTAATGTGTTACTAACAAAATATGGACATTACCTAATCTGAAATAAACAAATTTTATTTTATTATCTTTTGTCGAGAAATCAACAATTTAGCTTGTTTGTTTTTTTATATAAAGACGACTTTTCTACGATGACATGTCATTTTAAGTCGTAAGAGAATAAAAAATACACCTCCTGTATAATTTTCTCCTTTAAGAACTGAAAGCTTTACAAACACCCTGTATATCATAAATATGACACTTAATAAAGCAACGATTTCTTATCTAACCTTTGAATAGGAGGAACCAAATGCCAGCTAAGCTTTGAATTTACATTAATATTTGTATAAAATCATTTATAAAAATAATCTAGTGTGCACTAAAAATTATTTTTTTTGAGTTTGGTTTTTCAGCGGCTTTAATATTACTAAAATATATTTTTTTACAATTCATCGTTTAAATAAACTTCGTTGATTTGTAAATATGGCACTTAAAATATGAAAGTCATCAATTGGCTCCCCCACCTTACTGAATAAAAACATTTACCTAACTAATTATTTTCTAAAAAAAAAATATTTGTACTAAGTTGAAATTAGGCAATTTTTTGTTATCTATCAATATATAATATATAATCTTATATTATATAAAAATCTCGTGTCACGGTGTTTGAGGTCGCACTCCTCCGAAACGGCTCGACTGATTTTTATGAGTTCTTTATGTATATTTAGTAGGTATGAGAATAAATCGTAAAGTATATTTCACACCGCTAATTTCACGTGGACGATGGTCGCGGGCAACAGCTAGTAATATACAGCATTATTTTTGGTATATGCGAAACCTGAATATAGTTTGTTCAGAATAAGTAACTGAATCGATTCCAAAAATTTTTAAACCATGTTATACAGGGTGTAAACAGACCCTTCACATATCCGTCAACCAAGCATTCTGTACACCAAACTAAGTAACTTTACGTAAAAATTATTGCTGGGAATCGACTTTTTTTTTTGGGTGAAAAATCAAAAATCACGTTTTAAGGTAGGACTCGATAGAAAGCACTCAAAGCATTGTGCTGATGGAATTAATAGTACGGGGGTCGTGGAGGTGTGTAAAGTAAAAATCTTACATTAAAAATATGTATTTAAAAAAAAAACTTGTGAAAAAGTTGTTACTTTGACCCCCAATATCTCCGTAACTAGAAGGTTCCCAGGTATGGTCTTGAACAAAAAAATGATCGCGAAGACGGGGAGAACAAATGCCTTTCTTTTATGTTAAGGGTCTATTTAACCCTTTATTTTGTCCCAAAAATATTTTAAAAAGTTGCAAGTTGGACACCGAGCGAAATAAAGTACCTATCGCAATCATTTAGGTACCTACTGCCAAATTATTATTATCAATGAGCTCAAGACGACGCTGGAGGAGCGTGCGCGGGCGCGCTGCGTGGTGACCACGTTTTTGAGCGGACAACCAGGTAACAGAAAAAGCTTATAACTTTGTGATTTTTCATGATACAATTTTGAAGTTTTGTAGATAGATTCTTTACATAAAAATACTAGACACATGTTTCAGGTTTCGCATATACTAAAACTATTGTTTGTTTGTTTGTTTGAGGTCCCATTCAAATAGATGGACAAATAACACAGCGTTCAGTACGTCTAACCAAAGACATCCAATTGTTTTTTTATTTAATTACCGATGATAAATTTCCATGTGGGGGGTTCAGAATGCTGTACTGAATACGTGGTAACCGATTATGCGCTGGTGATTCTCCCACCCTGTATTTATGGTTTTGACAGTTCGCGTAGAACAAATTTTTAGGTCAATTTGGGTACTGCACTCAACTAGTATCTTAAATTCTATGAATAAAAAACTACATAAAAAATTGCGATTATTTTGAATAGATTTGTAATTTTTTTTTTTTAGTTAATACTATGTTTGCATTGCATCAAGCACAAAAATACTGTACTTTTTTTATTTATTTTAGTTACTTGTAAGATGTAATGGAATAGATTTTTTCTAAATACCGAATTTTAGCGGATAAAAGACTATTCAAAGCCTCATCTACACAAAGGATACAAGTATACAGGATGAATTTTTCAAATGGGTGTGGATGGCCAAATCCAAAACTATGAGGAATAGCGAAAATACTCAGAGAAAATACATCAATAGCTTTTTGGAAAATCCAATAATGCAGTGTATCAAAATCGGGTTCGGGACTACTTAGAATAATTTTTCGCTATGAAAAATTCACCCTGTATAACTGGATTACTAACGTCAAAACTTACTTTTAAAGTGTACAGGCGAGCATAATAGCAAGTATAACTAACTATAAGTAACATTAAAATACATTTACTTCACTGGCCGTTTTTAGTGCGTTATGCTTTATTCCTATTTTTAAGTTCTTTAGTTTAAATAACTTAAGCTAAGACCTATATTTAAATAAGCTTATAGTGAAAAAACCATTTTTTTAAATAAGCTTTGAAATAGGTGTGACGCCATTTTTTTTCATATTCATCTTAACAAACCTTAGAAAGTAAACATAACTATTCCGCCATCTTTGAGAGTCCGCCATCTTTGGGAGTCCGCCATCTTCGGGAGTCCGCCATATTGGATTTAGAATGCACATTAACTCTATACTTATAAGCTTCATTTTCGAACGACGTTCTTAAAAATCTTTGCATCGCTACAGTTTACCTTAAAGAGACAGAGATAGCATTATACGTATCTTAAAATTATTTTGCGTTGACATTTAGACTGTTTGTCACTACTAATAAGAATTATTTTCGTTTGACAGCTTGATACTCCATACTTCCTCGAGTGGAGTGGGGGTTTACTTTTTCTTGTACATAAAGCTCCCTTTGTTACGGGGTTCTGATTACGTCACATCCTTGTTTCTGTAAAGAGAGAATTAGGACTGTAAATGTAAGCTGATAAAGGCTATATTTATTTGTGGTTTTTGGTTTCAATATAAATGATTAACGTTATTATCTGTAAGAATCTGCCTTATGTTTAAGTCCCGTGTAATTGGGATTTAAACATAAGGCAGATTCTTACAGATAATAGCGTTAATAAATGCTTTGAGTTTGAGTTGAAATCCTCATCTACTCTCGACTACCTCGTTGGTCTAGTGGCCGCGAGCGCGACTGCTTAGCGTGAGGTCCTGGGTTCGATTCCCGGGTCGGACAAAGTGTTTTTGGGTTTTGCCATCAGGAATTTCGCAGTAGCAGCCACGGAGACTATGTGTACGGTTGATGGCAATAGGCTCGCCCGTGTAATTGGGGGCCAGCCTATTGCCATCAACCGTACACATAGTCTCCGAACCCTGGACATCACGCTAAGCAGTCGCGCTCGCGGCCACTAGACCAACGACGTAGTCGAGAGTAGATGAGGATTTCAACTCAAACTCAAAGCATTTATTTCAAATAGACCATAACAGGCACTTTTGAATGTCAGAAAAACAAAGAAGGCGAAGCTACAGTCACAGACACAAGGCATAATAACTTGTGAAAGTACTGTAGTTGCACATTCCAAAGCTTAGATCTCTATGGAGAAGAATAGGCAAGAATTTAATAATTTTGACGGCACGGTTGGCGCAGTGGCTGAGCGATCGGCTGCTGCACTGCGTGTCGCGGGTTCGATCCCCGCACGGAACAAATATTTGTATGATCTACAGGTAGTTGATCCGGGTCTGGCTGTTTGTGTATGTGAGTTTAAATGTTTGTAAACGCACTCACGATACAGGAGAAATTCCTAGTGTAGGGCAACGTTATTAAAAAAAAAAAAAATTATATATATAATAATAATAATAGAATACTTAGAGTCCTGACCGTCGGTAGCTTGGGCCCTGTTCCCGATACCGGTGAGCTACAATTTTTTATATTTTTAAATGTTTTTATATATTGTTTTTTCTAAGGAATATTTAAAAATGTAAACAATTTGTAAAAATATAAATAAACAAAATAGAATACTTACAAGTAAATAGGAGCGACCTCCGTATTTACTCTTCGTCCTCTTGCTAGGTGTCCTGTGTCGGACAGTACAGCGTCGCCTGCCGATGTACGCCTGTAATATAAGAGAAAAGTATACATAGTTATTATTTGTTTATTTAAAAAAAAACATTACCCTCCCTTCTTCGCTGTAGTCGAGCAGCGAAAGTGAAACACCCCGACGCAATTTTATTTCATTATTGATTCTTGATTATTTAAAAAAATATATGACTTTAATAAACACAAAACGAATAAAAACAATGCCTTAATCTTTATAAATAAATAAAATTTAAGTGTCTGTTTGTAATTTCAAAATACCTTCTTTTTACTTAATGCATGTTGAAATGTATACGGAAATTATGTTTTAAAATAAAACATTAAAAAAAATCTCTCGTTCTGCCGGTCCATCGCGGGCTGCAGCTAGTAATTCATCATCATCATCCACAGCCCGAACTCACCCACTGCTGGGTATAGGCCTCTCTTTTCTTGTGCCAATCTCCCCGGTCCTGTGCCAGCCTCATCCAGGTTTTTCCCCCTATGGCAACTATGTCGTCTGCCCATCTCGCCGCTAGTAATTTAATAAATTGAATAATACTTTACAGAAAAAATGTTCAAGAAAATCATTAAATGTCACCATCCTACTTCATGTTATAAATGCGAAAGGTTGTGAGGATGGATGAATGTTTGATGCTCTTTCACGCAAAAACGACTGGACGGATTTGGATGAAATTTAGCACACAGATACTTTATAACTTGGGAATACTTTTGTTAGCTATTTAATTATGAAATACTATATTTATAAGTAGTTTTAAGATATTTACAGTATTTTTTCGAATTACACAAATGTATAAGGTAAAATAAGTAAGTTATTTGATTTGTTTAAAATGCTAAAATGGCGCTAACGTATATTGCAATGTCAATTGACTATTTTAGTCGGGTAAAGAGGAGGGATATTAAAAGTTACAAGGCGCCATTTTAGCAAGGCAGTGGTGATTGAACTACGAACGTGTAAGGAGCTCTGTATACCTATGTAAGTACAGTGAATTCTACTAACATAAATGTAATGTGGTAATAATTTATGTTGTGCTTATTTTTGATGGTCTGTACCCAGTAAATAAATCATGCTAATCTGTTCAAATAAAAGCTTTTTATTTCCCTTTTGCTCTGGCTAGTCCTACACTTTTTATTTCCCTTTTGCTCTGGCTAGTCCTACACTTTTTATTTCCCTTTTGCTCTGGCTAATCCTACACTTTTTATTTCCCTTTTGCTCTGGCTAGTCCTACACTTTTTATTTCCCTTTTGCTCTGGCTAGTCCTACACTTTTTATTTCCCTTTTGCTCTGGCTAGTCCTACACTTTTTATTTCCCTTTTGCTCTGGCTAGTCCTACACTTTTTATTTCCCTTTTGCTCTGGCTAGTCCTACACTTTTTATCCCGGTAGAATGATCCCGTGGGACAATTAGCAAAGTACACGCGGGCGAAGCCGGGGGCCACAATAATGTAATAAAATAATGTTAAAGCACACGAGATAAAAATCTTCAAAAAACCCCTTGTCTTCAGACAACACCACGCGACGACAGTGGGCAACCGGTCCAGCGAGATATACATTTTGGATAGACAAAGCGACAACTATTCAAAATATATATCCCACTGACCCAAGCTGCCATTTGTGGTACCAAGTTTTGAGATGATCTATACAAATAAATAAAATTGAAGTGTATGTTTGTAATTTCAAAATAACGGGTTTTACTGAATGCATATTAAAGTATATACGGTACTTATAAAAAAAAAAACAATTTATTTAATATTTGTCTGTGTGTCTGTTTGTTCGGGCTAATTTCAGAAAAGGCTCGACCGATTTTGACGGGACTTTCACTGGCGGATATATATACTTTAGTTCAAGAAAAAGGTTTAGGGTTCCGCAAAAAATGAAATCCCGTGAAATTGTTAACAAATGGGTCGATGGCGCGTTGTGTTCCACGCGCGCCTCAAAGAGTGTCAGCATAATGACGGGGCCCCCCTCTAGAGGGCCAAAGCCTGCCGGGGTCGCGGGACTCATAGAATTACCGTGACCCTGGAACATAAAGGGCTATTGAAGGACACCGTGGATTTTAGTCAGTACAAGTCTGACAGTCCCTCCCGCTCTGCCCTGGGTGGGAGGACTCATTTGATGATTTTACCACGTTAAAAAAAAAAAAAATTGTTAACAAATAACTAAGTAATATTTTTATAATAATTTCAAGCGAACGAAGGTCGCCGACAACAGCTAGTTTGACAATGAAATAGATTACTATTCTTTTCCGTTATAACTCATGTCTAGCCTTTCCCCAACTATGTTGGGGTCGGCTTCCAGTCTAACCAGATGCAGCTCAATACCATTTTTTTACATGGAGCAACTGCGTATCTGACCTCCACAACCCATTTAGTTGGTAAGACTGGTTGTCAGATTTTCGAGATTTACAAATGACTGACGGAGACAACTGGTTTAACGTGCTTTCCGAGACACACGTCGCTCGTGATGGTCGGGGTTGACTTTGAACTTTGGCTTTGACTCTGCACTCACCAGGGTACCGGTGCGCGTCGCTGGGGTCGGGATGGTCGGGGTCTGGCGGCGGCGCCCTGGTGAGGGCCTCGTCCCCGCCCGGCAGGCAGGTCTCGACCATAGCCTCGAGGCAGTTCACGAACAGCTCGCTGCTCTCTGCTGTGCATTGGTTCTGGAGGAAAAAATGGTATTTATTCATGGGCAATTATGAATCGGGCGAATAAAAAATTTAATTGGCGACCAATATACTGAATGGGCGACTATTGGACCAAGTAAGTAACTATTTATCCGGTCATTGCGGCAAGGAGAATATAGGAAGCAAGAGCGAGCGAAGGCTGAGAGAGACTTGTGGCACCCCGACTCGGACAGGTTAGGTTCGAAGGGGATGGCGTGGTCTAGTGAGCGAGCGAAGTGAGCCCCGACCCCGGAATCCCCTTCGTGTTAGGTTACTTTATACCCTGCAAACAGAAATAGGAGCCCAGTCGGCTACGTCGACTACGCCTTATGTACAATCTAGAGGTTAATAACCTTGTTTTAGGTTTTTTTCAGAGCCCTTCACTGTAGCTGCCAACCTATTATTTTTGCTAACCATTTTAAATATTTTTAAAACTCTAAATCAGATTAGTTTGTCGCCGCGTTAAATACATGCCTTTATTCATGTCCAAAAAGGAGTTTAACGGGTGCGCCACTCTTGTTCGGTGACGAGGACCCCTTTAGGTTATAAATAGCAGGGATCGAAAAGGTTCCCGAAATACTGGTAAAATACCGGTATTTAGTGGTTCCGTTACTTAGAACCCGAACCGGAACCGGAACCTAAATTGGAACATTTAAGAACCTTTATTGTACCGGTTCTTCTTCAAAGCGAGTCTATGTATTAATTAACAGTAATTTTATTACTCTAGATTATTCAAACCACTATCTAATCATATTTGCTGACACTGGACAGTACAGACTTCCATTCGCTAATATTTCGAAGGCGAACTGAAAGAAAAGACACGCCAGGCACGCGTCAAACATACCCCTTCTTTCTTGGAGAACCTTTAAATCGGATGATACGGAACCGGTATATTGGAACTTTTATTTGAAACCGGTACTTTGGAACCAGAACTGGATCGGAACCTGAACCAGAACCGTACCGAAAAGAAGAACCTTTTTAAGAACCGAAATGAAGAACCGGAACCCAAATTCGTACCGGTTTTCAATCCCTGATAAATAGTCTGGACTAGTCATAGTGCAAACCTTAGTGAATGGTCCAGCGAATCTCCACAGCCCGCCGAAGCCGCAACTCTGCATGTAGTGCAACTGTTGTTGGCTCGCGTCTTCGCTGGCTATCATGTTCTGTGAAGAAACGAGATATTACAATAAATCATCATCTGCCTAGCCTTTTCCCAACTATGTTGCAGTCGGCTTCCATTCTAACTGGATGCAGCTGAATACCAGTATTTTACGTAGAGCGACTGACTATCTGACCTGCACTATCCAGTTAGCATTGGGTAATAAAATACCCTTTGGTAAGACTGGTTGTCAGACTTTCGGGCCACTGACTACCTGTAATGACTGTCAAAAATCTACAATTGACAGCCGGGACCAACGGTTTAACGTGCTTTCCGAGGCACGGAGGAAACTCGGTATATAATGGGTTGTCACCCATCCACAGAGCACAAGCGCCGCTTAACCTGAAGATCGACCGGAGCGGCTGTTATTATTTAGCCAAGAGCTCCTCGCAGCTGAATAATAGTAACCGGATGCAGCTGAATAATAGTTTTTTACATGAAGCGACTGTCTATCTGACTGACTGTCAGCACTAGGTCATACGATGCCCCTTGGTAAGAATGATTGTCACTTTCGAGCCAATGATTACCTGTAATGGGTTTGACGCAGAATGTGTACTTCGCAAAATCTGCACTTGACGCAAAATGAGCACTTCTCAAAATGAGCATTATTAATATTCTAGTTCACTAACTAGAATGTGCACTTGACGCAATATGAGCACTTCTCAAAATGAGCATTATTAATATTCTAGTTCACTAACACTAACAAAATGAGCATTATTAATATTCTAGTTCACTAACTAGAATATTAATAATGCTCATTTTGAGAAGTGCTCATTTTGAGAAGTGCTCATTTTGCGTCAAGTGCACATTTTGCGTCAAGTGCACATTTTGCGTCAGTTAGCCATATTTCTTATTTCCATACAGTAATATTGCCAAATTAATTAAAATTTATTGATTAAAAGAAGTAAATATTTGACAGCTATTTGCGACGTTGCCAACTTTTTGGATGATCGCTCTTAACTAAAATGCTATAGGATAACGATGTATCTACGTTACGTTCACACCACCCGCTCGTGTTAGGGCCTCTGCGCACAACATAATTTTTAAATGTGTTTAAAAATATTCACCTGTATAATACTCTGCACCGCGCTCAGTATCAGCTGGTCGTGACAATGCATCAGCACGTGGTTGATCTTCATGTCTAGTAGACTGTGACTGTGGGTGAAAAGGACATTGATAAGGTATGTAGAAGAATTTTAAAAACATATAAACATCACGCCGATATTCGGCAAGATGTACAGCACAAAAAAAATTAAATGTAAAAAACTAAGTACTCAAAATATGAGCACCTTGAACAGCTATGCCTAAAAATGGCGAAGGTTTCATACAACTCGATTCCTACCGGATTCCCTTTAAAAATGGCACAGTTAGTATTCTATAGACAAATACTATTATCACATTAACCTTTTGAACGTCATTGTCACATATACGTGACAAGAAAGCGCGTGCACTATACGCCAATCGACACAAATATGTGACAAAAAGGTAGGTGAAATTGTGGCTTGACGTGGAGGGCACGTGCGTAGGTTTATGTTCTGGCGTTCAAAAGGTTAAAGATATACACTCCGGCTTACTTCCTATAAAAATTGACCCAGCGCTACTGATGCCTCACAATGTTATAATTAAGCTTTATGTGGTGATTGACTACTACACTGCGTTCGATACCCCCACGGCACAAAAATAAAATATAATCTACAGGTAGTTGTTCCGGGTCTGGCTGTGTGTGTATGTGAGTTTAAATGTTTGTAAACGCACCCACGATACAGGAGACATTTCTAGTGTGGGGCACCAGTTTAAAAAAAATCATCTCAAATACTTACAACAGAGAAAACTTATGATTTTCATTTTGTACCAAATAATTTGACTCGAATTAAATTAATTTGAATTTCTAGTGATCTTGGGAGACAGTTATAACTCAGTAAAAATATGAATTTCTCAGTAGCAGTCACTGAGTCTGCATTTGTCCCCTATTGATGGCAATGGGCTCCCCCCTATTACATGGAACTTAAAACATAACTGGCAAAATTTGTGTGTGCTATTAGGTACACCTCTGCCTAACCCTTCGGGGATTACAGGCGTGATGTTATGTAAAAAATGTGAATAAGTAATACTTACATAACTGGGAATACTTTCGGGAACACAACCGATCCCTCTGCCAAATACTGGTATAGTATTCTTATTTCGTCCTCATCTAAAACAAAAACATAAGTCACGTCACATGAATTCATCTCTTGTACATATATGCTATACTAGCTTTTGCCCGCGGCTTCGCCCGCATGGATGTCGAAAAATATCCCACCCGAACAAACATAGTTACTTACCTTCATCCCCCTTTTTAACCCTTCGGGGGTAGAATTATCAAAAACGCTGAGACACGTATAAAATAATATTCAATCGTCAGCCTAAACACAAAATTAGAAGATCCTAACTTCAAAACTGACGGACTTTCATATAAACTTCCATCCCCTATTTTACCCCTTTAGGGGTGGAATTCCCAAAAAATCTTTCTTAGTGGATATTTACTCTTCACAAAGAACACACCCTCCGAGTTTCATGTCTCTAGGACCAGCGGTTTGGGCTGTGTGTTGATATATCAGTCAGTCAGTCAGTCAGGACTTTGAATTTTATATGTATAGATAGATTGAACTCTATTATAGTCGTGATACGGATGATTGTATCAATATATGAGCAATTTCTCGTGCACTGACGGGTCAAGCGGACTGTTGTTTAAAAAAATAAAAACACACGCCACACTGTCATCTCAAGCACGCTATTCTAGATTCTATTACAGTTGAGATGCAGTTGATAATAGATCTTGAGCACTGACGGGTCGAGCAGACTGTTGCTCGCAGGGCTGCTCGCGTGTCTGTCAATGCTCGCTGTAACACTCACCTGTAGTGTATTTGACGAGCGTAGCAAGCACGAGTGCTTGCGTGGTAAAGTCAGAGAGCACTGACGGGTCGAGCAGACTGTTGCTCGCAGGGCTGCTCGTGTGTCTGTTGATGCTCGCTGTAACACTCACCTGTAGTGTATTTGACGAGCGTAGCAAGCACGGTGAGCACGAGTGCTTGCGTGGTGAAGTCGGAGAGCACTGACGGGTCGAGCAGACTGTTGCTCGCAGGGCTGCTCGTGTGTCTGTTGATGCTCGCTGTAACACTCACCTGTAGTGTATTTGACGAGCGTAGCAAGCACGGTAAGCACAAGTGCTTGCGTGGTAAAGTCGGAGAGCACTGACGGGTCGAGCAGACTGTTGCTTTCAGGGCTGCTCGTGTCTTTGTCGGTTGATGCTTGCTGTTAAAATAATAATAAACACATTTTAGTTTAAGCGAGCTCCGATTCTCATCTAAAACTCATTCACTTATTCAGTTATTAATTAAATCTGTTTAATCAGTCACTCACAAAAAAGTGAGTTCCAAGTGTAAATGTTAATGAAGCCAATTACTGAGTCGATATAATTTGTTGCGAAGTCAATCCATACCTTAGTAGAAGCGCTAGTCTCCGGATAATCGCTGTCTCCTGATTTCGTCGAAGAAGGCCTATCGGCATCATCCATGCTGCCTGGCGAACCACGACCGTCGTCTTCAACCATCTGATGAGAGGAAATTGACATTGATTTCTTAGTCTTCTCAGCAATAGACTCAGGGCACAAGTTGCCGAAGCAAGGAAAACCTGTTCTGGTGAAGATTTATAGATGACTCTGCCCTGAAGTGTAAATGTGGTGTTGCCCCACAAACGATGGGACACTTGATATCGTGTCCTGCTTGTCCTGTTGCTTACACATCACAGGCGCTGATGGACGCTACTGAAAGCGCCAAACTCGTCGCCAAAGAAGATAAATGGTAAAAATTAAATTTAAAATTTAAAAAACCGCTATCGCAACAAAGTAAAGAGAACAAATATTTGAAAAGTCAATAAAATGGCTGAGCCGGTTTTGATAAAACATGTCTAATTGACACATCATGCCCTTTCATTTTTTTTTTTTGTTTTTGTTCTTTTTTTTCTTTTATTTGCCTATTAATTTAACTTTGCTGTGCCCGACAGGGTCCATAATTGATTAAATGTTTTAACATACCAACTGTTTTATTTTTAACATTATGGAATGCAATAAAGTATTGAGTATTGATAACCAACTTTGGGTACATTTGAAAATATTCGATTATTCATCACCACTTTCATTCCCCATATCTAGTAAATGGCTGCACCGAATTTGATAAAACCTATCTAAGAACCATCGCCAAGAAACTAGCTTTCAAATAAAAAAAAAACTGCATCCAAATCGGTTCACTCGTTTAAGAGCTACGGTGTCAGAGACACACACACACACATTTTGCGTCGGGGGTCAAAAAAAGAAAAAGAAGAACATAAACTGATATTCATATTATAGCTAGATATTTTTACATTTTCGCATTTTCACATCAGTTAGGGGAGAAATTAAGACTTAACAAAATTAATAGGGATGTTTCCTGTGTAAAAAAAAATATGATTCTATTTAGTCCGTCAGTTAGATTATCGAAAAATATTGGATACGTATTTTTTTGTTTTATCAAATCAATAAAAATAGACGAAGATAAAACGCATCAAAGATCATGAGTGGGGGCCTGCGACGCCACTTTTCGGTAAAAAGTCAGTACACTTTACTTGCAAGTATGACGTCACACGAGCTTTCGACGCACTGTATCGTCTTCATTTTTAGTTTTCGTGAAAAAAGAAAAAATACGTGTCCAATATTTTTTGGAAATCTATCTGATGGACGAATTAGATTTTTTTCAGGAAACATCCCTATTGCACCTATTACTCACATCAAATCCACTGTCCACATCCACCAGTTCCCTCGCCGACTCGCCGGTAGCTCCATGCTGCATGCTATGAGCCCTGCCTTCGCTGTCCTGTACGTCAGCGTGGAGATGTTAGTACATGTGTGTAATAGAAGAGGGACATATATGGGGACAAGGAGGGGTGTGGTCTGGAAGTTTTGTGGCGAAACAATTACGAAATATTAAAAACACTATGGGTGCCTGAGGATGTCCCCCCATACTTAAGTACAAATGCTGTATCCATAATAGTATTGTAACACCAAATGATTTGAAAAGAGTAAACATGGAGTTTCTTGCCGGTTCTTCTCCATAGGAAACGACCAACCCGAACCGCGCACCTTTTTGTCGACGTTTTATAAGTGCCCATCGAGGCCTATGTGAAATAAAATATTTTGATTTTGATTTTGATGGACAGTGCCGTCGAGGCTGGGCCAGAAAACAGTGGCGAGATGGTTTAGACGCGCATCAGAAAGGCTGGTTCGAGGTGGCGGAGGAGAAGAGTACCTGGAAGGATATGGGGGAGGCCTTTGCCTAACAGTGCGACATACAAGGCTAAAAAAAAAAAGAATTAGGATCGGTTGCTCTAACTTGGTGGATAAATAAGAAAATTTCTAAATACTTTTTACAGACTGGGCTTGCATGGTGGATTAGGGTCTGGCAGCATGGAATCGCTCTTTTCCATGGTTCCATACTTTTTTGTCGCTCAGAACCGTCATTTGCTAGAGAGAAATAGAGTGTGCTGCCGATCGCACCGTCGATGCTGCTGCGTGCGTTAGCATTTCCGCCGAAGAGTGCGATTATATGCTTATAGCTCACCGTCTCACAGAGGAGAGGTCTGAGTACCAGCAGATGGGTTATAGGCTATCCTTTTCCAAGATTGGGAATCCTTGGAAAAGTCGGAGGTCATTTCTTCATGCTGAATACGCGTTGGTTTTCAACGAGTTACCATTGTATCACATTGGTCCACATTGGCCCTAGATCGAAGAACTTGGAAGTCATGGAGAGAGGCCTTTTCCCAGCAGTGGGATGACACAGGCTAACAGTATTAGTATCAGTACCATTGTATCGCCCACAATAGTCGGAAGTTGAAGTTGCAGAGAAGTCTTTTGGGAAACTGTTGTCGAAGCTGTTTTGTTTATCGCCAAGTAAAGCAAAATCTGGCAAGGTCGATTTGAATAGGCTTGCTTTTGGTTGCAAGTCGCCTAATGTGAAGCGATGATACAGCCAAGGGTGGAGCACGCTTGCCAAGAAGAAGCCGATTCACTTGAACTTTGAACAGATTCAAATTGTAATGATCAGGGAAAGCCGGCAGTGAATTCCACATTCTGGCGGTTCGGACAATAAATGTGGAAGCATAGCGTTTTGTTCGGGTGCTAAATAAACTTGGCTCCATATCCTGGAATACAAGACTTTCCTAATTCGTTCAGCCTATCGCAGTTCTGGGTAAAGGCGTCTCCCAAGTTACACTGCAACACCAGGTTCTGAGTCTTCCACATTCTCGCTCTTTGAGATATACCTAACTTCGTTTAGAAGTATTTACGCATTTTGACAGTTTTTTAGCCTTTGTTATTTGAAGGTCCCGAACGAGCTCTGCGGGACTGTTCCAAAGAGATACCGTGGCCCTGGAACACAAAGGGCAAAGAAGGAACATGGATGGGTTTTAGTCAGTACAAGTCTGACACTCCCTTCCGCTCCGCCCAGAGTGGGGGGGGGGGGTCATTTGATGATTTCACATCCGAAAAAAAAAGAAAAAAAAAAAGGACCCGAACGAAGTGCTATCTCTATCGGGTCCGTCGAACTTCGTGTTCGGTTTGTTCGTGGACCTGACGGTACATTAACCGTTTTAAGAGGATAATGGGTATGGGTTGGTTAATATATTTTCACTAGAAAAAAATCATAGAAGATGACAAAAAAAAGATTTGCACGCGTAGTATGTCCACGTAGAAACGGGTTTTGTCGACGAAAGAATCGACAAAATGACAATTTCTTTTGTTTTCTGCCAATTTGTCGATTCTTCCGTCGACAAAACTCGTTTCTACGGTAAACATGTTGCGCGTGCAAGAAAAATGGGAAAAAGAAAATAGATTTACGAAGACACGTTGAAACTTCAAGACCACACATTACGACAAACATATTGGACGTGGGGTGAAAGACATAATAAAAACGGACATCAGGATAATATTCGGAAGCAACTATGTATCGTTTAAAAAACTATATATTTTTAACTATTTTGTATCTTTATAGTTATTTTTAAATCAGCTAAATCTAGAAGCGCGGTGTGTGTTAGACTTCATGTCTCGTGGCTATTGTGGCGAAGTGTCCGGTAAGAGTAGAGTAGAGAAATCGATTTTTCTAGCTGTGGTGCTTAAGTGATTCATTCTTTTGTTACAGTGCCCAAATGAAGTCAATTTTTCAGTATTAAACGTATTTCTTTTTTGACTTTAGATTTTTACTTTTCCCATTTGATATTGGCTTTCAGTCTAACTAGAACCGCCGGAATACCAATGTTTTATAGAATACAGATACGAATGGCATATGGCAGTCGAGTCTACTCCGAACGAAGATCTTTAAGAGTAAAGGTGCGGTCAAAACATCATCATCTGACTAACCTTTTCAAAATTATGCTGGGGTCGACTTCCAGTCTTACCGGATGCAGCTGAATACCAGTATTTTACGTGAAGCGACTGCCTATCTGACCTCCACAATACGATAGCCCTTGGTGAGACTGGTTATCAGACTGCCACTGACTACTTAACAGCCGGGACCAACGGCTTAACGTGTTTCCGAAGCACGGAGGAAACTCGGTATGTAATAGGTGGTCACCCATCCACAGACCGACCTTAGCAAGCGCGGCTTAACCTCAAGATTGATCCGAGCGGCTGTTATTATTTAGCCACGAGCTCTTCCAGATGAGATCATGTTCAATACTGAAAATAAGATATGCCATCCGAGCCCGAAGCAAAAGATTAATAGGTATGTAGCTGCATTATATTTTTGTGCTCGTGATTTGTGTTTTATATCAAACTCATACTCATACAACGTGTAACGTAATAAACGCAAGACCTCTCGTGTGGTGTCTCAGACCATGAAACTGAACAACTTTTGTTCTATGACTTTTGGAAATTCAAAACTTTTTTTTAGTTTTACCATACATGTGGATCAGCTGATTGAGTCCGTTACTATAGAAAGTAATTTTTTTTTTTGCGAATTTCAAGAACTCGTAGAACAAAAGATGTTTAGTTTCATGGTGCGAGAGACCACACGGGAGGTCTTGCCTTTATTACGTTACACCTTGTATAGTGTAGCTATGAGTGTAAACTTCTTTAGATACCCGAAGAAATTTTGATTGAACATTATGTATTGAAGTCAGCAGAATTGTTTTAGTTGAGTTTTCATAATTTAACTGTTTATTGTTTAAACGTTTTGAGATGTTTTAATCTATGGTAAAATTGTGAGAAGAAATTGTCTTATTGGTGTTACCCTGCAGTATCCTATTAATTGCGTAGGTATATGTTACCGGCAAAACCCGATTTCCGAGTTTACTAGTTTGTCCTATGCAGGCCAAACTAGGGCTTATTACAAAAGAACGATCATAGAGCACCCCGTATAAATGAGTCAGAACAGTGACCAAACACGCGAGCGAGCGGTGCCGCGGCAGTGGCTGGCGAGCGCCACATCCAAGTTGGGCGGGCGCATTGTAAGTGCTTGGTTAGTGTATCCTGACACGATATACCAGTAAACCGGTGTGGCCTGGGGCAATCTGGTCTGGCCTAGGGCAATCTAATTTGGCCTAGGACAATCTAGTTTGACCTGAAATCAGGTTTGGCCGGAAAAACATGTTCAGTTTCTTTACCCAGTTAACTACATTTTAACGTTGTTTTCTGGATGGCGTGTTTTTTTTCTGTATTTATTATTATTATTATATTTATTTTTATTTTTTTCATCTTCTTCTCATAATATTACCATTGATAACAAAACTAGGTTGTTTTATAGCCAATTATTAAGGGTAAACCATGCAGGTTTCAAATTTTGAAGAATTTTAAATTACCGGGATTTTGGGATTTTCTAATGGACGCTATAATAATTTAAAGGGTCACAGTATTTTGGGGTTAAAGGGTAAAATAACGTTTTGCGATAAAATATTACGCAATTTGTAAAAAAATAGACTTTAATTTAAAGAAAGGAATACTTTACTTAAGGCTTTTTGTTTTTAAAACGATAAATTAATTTCGATTTTATTTTCTTCTAAAAATACGCTTAGAGTCTACGTTAAAAAAAACCCGGTATTTATCGCATAACGTTATTAGGTACTCAACAAAAAATAACGTTAGAAAAAACGTCGTTACTCTTGGCGGGCCGATGGTATCTTTCGAAGTAGGTACAGAGAACGATCTCTGCGTCTTGAAAAGCATTCTAGCTGATGTCTATTGAGGTAAGCAGTGCACAAGCATGTTGATACAGATACACAGTTATTCACGCAAATGTAAAACCGTTATGAGAAATAACGATATTGATAATAACGCGTTAAATGATACAACGAGTTAAATAACGATGTTGTTCAAAAAGTTATCGTATCGTTTTAAGAAGTAATGGTTCGAGTTGCGTAAATAATTGATAGGATAGAGTGACGTTTTGCGTTATATTCGTTTTATATTAATTCCATTTTCCCAAAACGTTTGTCATTTATACGAGATAGGGAGAAAATATTATAAGATTTGTCATGGTGTATGTTTTTATTCATTTATACGCCAAAGTAAACGGGATATAAGAAAACATGATATCCAAAAATAACGATTACGGATATAACGCAATACAGCGAGCGGGTTGTGGACATAATCAGTTAACAATACGAACGATACAATGTAACCAAATCCGTAGGAGCGTGTAAAAAGACAACAGTGACATGAGTACGTACGTGGACTAACTGGAAGATAAGTACAGAATTAGTTTGGTTTGGCGGGTCGAAGAGGGGGAAAATATCCTTTTATTAGTGTTGCTAGTTGTTTTTCAAAGGCAAAATTATTTAGATGTTGTTTTGACTTTGTGGAGGACATCGGCGTGCTATGTTATGTTTCAAAAACTCGATTCACGCAAAGAGTGAGGGTCTAACTGTGAAGAGAGCCGAAGATACTTGGCAAGAGGAGTGGACTACCTTCAGCTTTGGTATGTGGGTATTTGTCGGACAGACGATGATTACTGAACAATGCTGATATTTTTCGCAATTTGAAAAACGGCAATGATTCTTTAGCAATGCACAGAGCTCATTCTCAAAGAAATATAATTAAATGTAAAGACTTAAGAAAGAGAGACGAAATCAGGATTAAAGAAATATAATAATTTCATTTATTTGCAAACTTGAAAACGTACGATTGGATTTTACTGTTTTTTTAACACATTTAGTGACATTTGTATTTAAGTCTGTAATTTAAAAAGCTCAATTGGTAGTATATTTTGAAAAACACCTCTTCAATCCGCCACAAGAAAAGGAAGTAGAACAAAACATAAGTATAATTACTAATTACGTGACTATCAATGACTGCATGGACCAACGTAACGATTGATTTTTGTTTGTGTTGAGATTCTAGTACTGAATGACCAACATACATGTATTTATAGACCCTGAGCCCGATGAGATTTCCCATTGGCAATACAATGAATTTTCCATAGAAAGATTTACCCCCTATTTAACTCCATTAGGGGATGATTTTTTTTAAATACTTCTTTATGTCACTTTAGAAGCTCTTGTGGAAAATTTCACGCATCTTGACCCAGCTGTTTATTCTGTCCGTTATAAGTCAGTGAATTGTTTGTATGTTTAGGATAATCTGTTTTTTTTTTCCTTTAGTCGTCTCGATGACTCAGATTTTTTCCAACCAGTAAGTAGCGACATGAACAGCTATCGTTCGCCCCCTTCAAGCCCTGGACCCATATTCACAAATACTTCGAATCGACAAGTCGTATGTCCATCTACTTTGGCGTAACGAAAGTGAGCGAGATAGACATAAGAATTTCCGTATCGAAATCAAATCGAAGGATGAATACAGGGGCTGGTTGGTTCCCTACTTTCCTAAGATCTGTCAAACTTAATTGGAACTTACTTTGGTCATTGTGTACTAAAGCAAACTGATGAAAATACTTTCAGAATGTCTTGTCTGGTGTTTTATTATCTGACCGTGGTGGAACTCACAAGGAGGGGGCTGTTTTTTACATATTTTTAGCTATCTGTTTTTCAGATAAATTGTTTTAAAATGGAATTTATTTACTGGAAAATTAAAAAAGACATCTTTCTAAAGTATTTTCATCACAACACATGATAATTTTCGTTCTGTCATGATAGTAGAATGTCACTTAACACAAAAGCTTCTCATACTCTCAAATGAAATGCTAATAAGCCAATCGGTCATCTGTTTGGGAAAGACTATCTTCATAAGGTGCTCTTCGGGAATGTGTGGAGATAAGAGCAGATTTTTGTAAGAGTTTTTCTTGGGTTGCGTGCTTTTTCACTATTTTTTTTTTTTACTGCAGAGGAATACTATAATTTATATGATCCTTGATTTTCACTTTGTAGGTCCACAAAACGTTGATATACACAATTTAACCATGGGATTGGTAATTTTAGTGTAGTCATTTAAAAGAACTTTTTCTCAAATAACAAATTATAAAACGTTTGGACGTTAAACGTTAAAATTAACGTTGTTTCGTTGCCATTTTCGTTGCTTTCATAATTTTAATTTAACCGATGGCGATGCTAAAATATAGTTTCCTTCATCTTTTAAAAAATAGGATTGACTGAGTTTTCTTGCCTATAATACTATACTTACTAATAATAATTATGTTTACGTCGTTTTTCAGGCGTTTCAATCGCCTTTTTCATCGTATAATTTACCAAACCAGATGTGTAATAATAAAATTATAAATAAATCCTGTTTCTGCCATTGCTTGTCTAAACACTGAAATACAATATTCTATTGAATCTATTGCACCACCTTTTTTACCACCAGTATGCCTGTGAGATATTGCGCGACGGCTTGTCAAGCCAAGTCAGAGACCCATGGGCGGCATAAAAACTCTGACACCAGGTTAGGCATTAACCACACGATAAAGAAAAACAACCTTCTTTTATGCAGAAGCACAAGTCTTTTGGGGTAAATAAAATACCCACTCAGGAATAATTGTTTAAATATTACGAACTCGCGCTAAGAAAGCGAATACATTCCTATCCTTTTAAAGGACATGATTCACGTTTCGAACAAATTGTAACCAAAAATTTAAAATTTAATTAAAGTCGGGGCCTAAAAAATAAATTATTTTTATTTTTTAGGCCCCTACTTATTAAATTTTTAACCCTAGCTGCTAAAAGTCGGTATTTTATAAATTATTATGCATAAAACTATAATTTTCAGGAGAAATTCTTAGTGTGGGGCAACGTTTTAAAAAAATAAATAGTAAAACATGTTAGGGTGTTACACCCCCCCCCCCATAACAAAATCGTTTTTTTTCTGGCCCCACTTTTGTTTTTGGGCTTGAAATGACTGATGTCCTTTAGTTCGCTCGTAGTTTTACCCGAATTTTCATTTCTTTTAGATTGTCACTTGTAGTGTTCTCTCATTCTATTAGAAATAGTATGATTTAAGGATAGTTGTTTAGTTATAATTTAACCCTTTTTATGGCAAAGGGAATAATTTTCCCACCATATTTTTCAGCTCATTAATTAAATAATGTGTTCCTGGCAGATATTCTATTGTTGTACAACGGTTATTTAAAGACTTATCAATCACTCATTAAATACTCAAAGAACATAAAAAAAATAAAAAATTGAAATTTATTTTTTTTACCAATAGTACCTATGCCTATTTGGCATTATTTTCCGATTCCCAGATCGTTATGCCTCTTAAAGGGTTAATACATTTTGTTTTGTTTAGCTTTAACTCTTTTAAAGAACATTAATAAATAATTATCAGGCCATGCAAGACTTATTATACACCCACGATTATCATATATCAAGCGTTTGATATAACATATCAGCGATTTGATTGGTTGCTGTTATTTATTTATTTTATTTTTATTTATTTATTTAATCCATACTTACAACATACAACAACACAACAACAACAACAACTTATTGCATTGCAACCAACCACAAAGGCTCAATAACATACTTTATACTAGCTGTGCTTGGCATGCGTTGCAATGCACCTTATGTACCCTACCCTACCTACCCCCTAATCACCTAGCGATGTGAAATAAACTTTACGACCTATTCTCATACCTACCGAAAAAAATTCATAAAAATCGGTCGAGCCGTTTCGGAGGAGTGCGACCACAAACACCGTGACACGAGATTTTTATATAAAGGGTGTAAATAGACCCTTAACATAGCCGAAAGGCACTTGTTCTCCCCGTCTTTGCGATCGTTTTTTTGTTCTAGACCATACCTGGGAACCTTCTAGTTACGGAGATATTGGGGGTTAAAGTTCTAACTTTTTTTTTACATACATGTTTTTAATGTAAGCTTTTTACTTTACACACCTCCAGAACCCGTACTATCCAATCCATCCATCAGCATAATGCTTTGAGTGCTTTCCATCGCGTCCTACCGTAAAACGTGATTCATTACACCCTGTATAAGATTTGACAGCCGATTGACAACGCTTGTTTGGTGGACAGTGGTGCAATAAACTCTTGTATAGTAATAAAATAATGAGTAAAAACTACAGTAATATAATAATGATATTACCTGATGCGGTATGGTGACTAGGTGGGGACTGTGCCCTCCGCTGCTCGATTGTAATGTTGGTGATTTACCTGTCAACATTATTAGAGTAAAGATCAGAGCTAAAATACTTCATCATTCATCATCATCATCATTTCAGCAGAAAGACGTCCATTGCTGGACATAGGCCTCCCCAAAGAGTCGCCATATTGAAAAAAAAAATAAAAAAAATACTTCCTTCTTCTTTAATGGACCAAGATCTCATGACCGCAAGACCTACGTCATTTTATAATAGCTGAAACTATTCTGTGCAAGTACCTCTTTTTTTTTTTTTAGCGTGGTAAAATCATCAAATGAAGGACTTATTTGATGATTTTACCACCCAGGGCAGAGCGGGAGGGACTGTCAGACTTGTATTGACTAAAATCCAAAGTGTCCTTCAATAGCCCTTTATGTTCCAGGGTCACGGTAATTCTATAAGTCCCGCGACCTGTGCAAGTACCTTACTATAGGTAAGAACAATTGGATATTATGGAAAGTCGGTTGTGGTGGCTTTGGCAGATATCAGGTTACGAAGGTGTGCTAAATAGCTAATTTACGTCATAATATAAAGCTTGATTTTTTATATTACATAAGGGCTAGTATGTTGATTCACCTTCTCCGCTGCCAGACACTTTGTGTGGTGGAAAAAACCTGCCAGACACCTTTAAAGTATGTTAAATTGTGAGTGAACTTAGATACCTAATATCTTTAAGTTTAACTTTGAAAATGAAAACATTTTGATCATTGTAACTTACCGCCATGTGCAGAAGATATAGCTACTTGATCGAGGACGTCCCAGGATTTCTGTCGCCGACTGTGGCACGAACTGTGTGATGTTGACGGCTGGATCAGGATCGATGACTGGAAATAAAACATATTCTTTGCAGCAAATGATTTGAGTTTGAGAGTTTGGGTTTGAATATTACTCTGAAGGAGATCGTACAAATACAGGAGAATTAGAAGTATAACATACCTGATGATGTTCAGCGGTAGGACAGTAGTGGTCACAGTTGTCAGGCAACCATTTGGGTAGAGAGTGCTTCACGTGACAACGGGAACGGACTTCTTCACTCACGCAGACTAGCGCTGGAAAAGAAATTAAACAAATCAGTAGACAAATAAAAAATGCTGGATATATTTTTCCGAACTTCACACATTCCGTATTGTTAGTGATAATGTGCATATGTGATGTCTTCAGGATTTCGGGAGCTCGCCAATGATGACCCTTTTGTTAGGTACTACTTTGATACATATGTCGGATCCGGTCATTAGTACGGACTTGGAATGAATCGCAAGCGCGCCAGTGCATCACGCGACCTACTTACCAGTCTACCCATACCACAGCGTGCTTCTACAGAGCCGTGATGTTTACAGCTAGGCAAGGACGACATTGAGTGTCTGCTCGTAGCGGAGTTGAGACGTCCCGGAACTGTACCCGATTAATTGTTCCCCGTGTTATGGGTTAAATTGTAATTTCAAGTAATTTGTTAGTTTAATAGAAACAGTGTATCGCACTCAGTGTGTTTTCATTGCACGAAACCCATCTTCTGCTAACATGATGTACGAGCCTAACGGAATAAATCCTGACAATCCGCCACATATACTTAGATCAAAGTTACAATAATTGATACGCGTAGGTAGGTAATGTGACGCGTGTGCGAGTGCGCGCGCTCGTGGTCGTTTGCTGAAGTGATGACATGCGCCGGCCGGCGACGCGAGGGGGCAGGTGCGCGTGCGCGCGAGCTGTCGCTGTCCGCGTTCGGTTAGGTAATGGGCCGTATGGATGCGTAAACACGTATTGTTTTGAAGGGGCACGGGCAATTCTTGCCGTAGTGTTCTGAGATGATAATGCCAAAAAATTACATTAATATTCAAAATGAGTTCCTTTATCCTACCTACTTAAATTATTCCTAGTTCATGCCCACGGCTTCGCCCGTGTGGAGTATGGGAATTGTCCCACGAGATCGTACTACCGGGGATAAAAAAGTATCAAACACTGTTTTAAGCTTTTACGGTTTACAACTAAACTTATACTATCACTTACGGGATATCTTCCGTGATTGTTCATTATTTTGAGCTCCCGATATTAAAGTAGCAGCCGGCATCGTAATAAGGACTCCACAAAACCTGCTGATACTGTGAGTGTGTCTTGCCGTGACTTAGTGTCGAGTTCCAGTAGTGCGCGTAACAAAAGACAAAGAAAGAGGGTAGATAGATTTGTCTGCTCTTAACAATTTATTTTTCCATCCACCCGCATTCTCCAGTCAACCCGCGATCATGGCGCTTGCAACAGCGCCGAAATATCGGGAGCTCAAAATAATGAACAATCACGGAAGATATCCCGTAAGTGACAGTATAAAAAAAGTATCATGTGATAATCTAGGTAAAAACTATTTATCCGTTCAGTAGTTACTGCGAAAGAGTACCAAACATCGAACTGTGATGTATGTGTTCATAATTGGTGGGTGGGAGCATAAAATATAATATTGTTCCATGATTGTGAAGGACTCAAGGCGCGTCAGTCTGCGATTATACGCTGTGCTACCAAGTCGTTATCGTTTGATTTCAGTTCCGCTATCCACGTACCTCCATATTCATCACCAACCATCCATCTATCCATCCCAGATGGCACTCACCAGTAAGGTATGCCACGGTGTCGGGCGTGACGTGGAACTTGTCGCGATGCTTGGGCGCCTGCGCCGCCAGCGCCAGCAGCTTGATGAGCACGCGGCACGTGCGCGACACGGTCGCCGCCGCGGGGTGCCGGTAGCCCTTCACCAGGTGACCCACCAGACCGAAGTGGAAGTTGGAGCGGAAGCTACAGACACAAATATTACTTTCTCAAAACAAAGTTATAAGAGGTGGAGACGATTATATGACAATAAATGAAAACACTGACACTACGACATTAAATGAAAACATTGGCCAAGTTATGGGGGGTAAATTGTTAATTCAATTTTGATTATTTTCTTTTTAATATTGTGTTAAATTATTTACTTAAATTTAAATTGAATTGAATTAGTAATGTGGTGTTGAATATG
This sequence comes from Noctua comes, assembly GCA_963082995.1. Taxonomy (NCBI): domain Eukaryota; kingdom Metazoa; phylum Arthropoda; class Insecta; order Lepidoptera; family Noctuidae; genus Noctua; species Noctua comes. The sequence continues at coordinate 6,658,857 of OY720295.1, read as the reverse complement.
TAATGTGACTGTGTGTGTGTGTAATTATTAATTATTTCTTGTATGAGTCAGTGATGCTCGAATTAAAATGATTTTTTTATTACTTGTTTATAGGAAAATATAAAAAAAATCTAAGGACTGAAAAAAAAGTAAACAAACATAATACATGGCATAAAACTATAACGAAATAGTTCAACAAAATCTATCCGTTTCACTAAATGGATAAAAAGAAAAGAATTTTGTTTCATTTGTATTTTTGACATTTATGTGAAAGCTTCAAGGCAGTTTAAGAGCAACTGTGTCAATTACATTTAGATAATTATGACTCTATTATTGGTGCACTTATATAAGGTCTATATTTTCATACACGAAATATTTTAAGGGTAACTTCTATAAGTAGTAAAGTCGCCATAGCAACGAAAAAAAAAATATCTGAGTGTTTTTTTTTAAGAAACTATTATAATTCTAACATTTTTTGAGACTTTTTGCATAATTAAAACCTTCACTCCCATATTCTAACAACAATGACAGTAGGTAAATACAACGTAGTAAACTAGCGTAATGGATGTTCAAAAATAAAGAAATAGTATTTATTTTGTGGATCAAGTAATTTTAAATTATTTTTTATAAAAATATACTGAAATAAAAAAAATTAAACCCTTGAAATGGCTTCGTTATAGCCGTTAGATGATTCCCTGAAAACATTTCGTGTATGAATAGTTAGACCTTCTACAAGGTGAAACATAATAAACGCAAGACCTCCCGTGTGGTCTCTCGCAACATGAAACTAAACATCTTTTGTTCTACGAGTTCTTGAAATTCGCAAAAAAAAGAAAATACTTTCTATAGGAACGGACGCATCAGCTGAGCCATGTATGATAAAAAAAAAGTTATGAATTTCCAAAAGTCATAGAACAAAAGTTGTTCAGTTTCATGGTCTGAGACACCACACGAGAGGTCTTGCGTTTATTATGTTACACGTTGTATATCCACATTTTTAATGAGACATACCGTACGAACAGGAACTTACCTCAATCCCACAGCATGATCCATTTGCTTGAAGTGCCACTCCAACGGCTCCCGAGTTTCCATCATAACTTGTTCTAACGTCTGTAAGTAAAGATTCAAGTTAATTTTTAACCGACTTCCAAAAGGTAATCAAGTCGACTAAATTTTTTTGTGTGTATGTTCAGCGATATCTTCGCCAATTGTGAACCGATTTTGATGATTCTTTTTTTGTTTGGAAGAATATTATTCCGTGGTGGTCCCATTTTTTATTTGGTGAAGATCTGATGGTGATCTTCGGAGATATCACTACAACAATACACATCCAAGCCATTGCAGCAATCACGACAGATTTGTCGTCATCAGTCAGTCAGTCAGTCAGTCAGTCAGTTTACCATTTTATATGTATAGATGATATTTTGTTTGCCAGTAATATTCACCTTATGCTGGAACTGTCCCTGCGACTCCAGCGTGTGCAGGTTCTGCTCCATGAAGGCGAGTCCGGCCGCGTATAATGTCGGCTCGTCTAGTTGTAGCACGGACAGCGCTACCCAGAACAGTGCCTTGTGGATTGGTGATGCCTAGAATGGAATTGTTTAGTTTTAAGAGACAATATTCAGGGAAGTCGTGTGCCTTGATTAGAAACTATTTAAAACATACTTTGACCGCGTATGTATGCACTTTTGTATGAAACAGCAGTTTTTTGACGTGACAACGTCTTATAATTCGATGGAGCCGGCTCCACGCACGAAAAAACATGACGTATGAGGCGTTACCTCGCTCGGAGGCGTTCCATAAAACAATTGCTCAACGCACATTCATTTTTTGAAAAATGCAACCATTCCATCAGTATTTTCTTATGACGTTGTCACGATCAACTATCGTCAGTAAACCGACTTTACAGACAATCGATTTTTTTTTTAATATCTGACGAGTACTTTCTGCAAAAGGGGGTCTAGAATCAATAATCATATGCTGCAGTAACAGTTTACGTGTCTCTTAAATTGTGTTTTTCTTTAATTTTGGTATGAAAGGTTTTTTTTTGGGATGGTGCCTTTGATGGGATGGGAGGGCAAGAGAATGAGATGATGGGTCCCATTTGAACTTGGTGAAGATCTGATGAAACTCTTCGGAGAGCCAAATTCATTAGCGATTGTCTATGTATGTATGCCACTTAAAAAAACAGAAACAAAAGAAATTTTTATTTATGAAACATAAATTCGCGTATTTTTCATGTAGGGGTAAGCAGAAACTAACATAACATAACATCACGCCTGTAATCTCCGAAGGGTTACGCAGAGGTGTCCTAATAGTACAACCCACATTTCGCCAGTTTTGTTTAAGTCCGTAATAAGGGGCGAGCCTATTGCCATCAACCGGGCGCAAATCCAGACTCCGTGGATGCTATTGAGAAATACCTGATGGAAAAACCCAATAACACTTTCACCGACCCGAGAATCGAACCCAGAACCTCAAGCTCAGCAGTCGTGCTTGCGGCCACTAGATCAACGAGGCTAACAAAGGCTAAGCTAACGAAACTACATAAGGCTAAATTGTAATTATCTGACTTCCAAAAATATTACACACAGAAAGATTTCAATTATCAAAAAAAAAAAAATCGGTTGTCTGTAAAGTCGGTTTACTGACGATAGTTGAACGTGACAACGTCATAAGAAATATACTGATGGAATGGTTGCATTTTTCAAAAAATGAATGTGCGTTGAGCAATTGTTTTATGGAACGCCTCCGAGCGAGGTAACGCCTCATACGTCATGTTTTTTCGTGCGTGCAGCCGGCTCCATCGAATTATAAGACGTTGTCACGTCAAAAAAAATGGACATCACTAGATGTCCATTTTATTTTTTATTTTTTATATCCACAATGTTGTCCTACGTAACTGCAAATAAAATACATTGAATCCACACACTTACCGGGTACAGCAGAGGCTGTAGTCTCGTCAAAGCCATGATGAGAGCCTCGAGTAAAGCTAGATCGTTGAACGACTCCAATGCTTTCACGAGTATTCTTAGTAATTGCTTCATGTCGTCATCTGTCACGTTTTTGCCTAAAAAAGTTTTAATTTTTAGGAAAAATTGGATGGAGGAGCTCGTGGTTAAATAATAAAAGCCGCTCGGTTCGATCTTCAGGTTAAGCAACGCTTGCCTAGGTTGGTCCAAGGATGGGTGACCCATTACTAACGGAGTTTCCTCCGTGCCTCAGAAAGCACGTCAAGCCGTTAGTCCCGGCTGTCTGTCATTTGTAGATCTTTGACAGTCGTTACAGGTAGTCAGTGGCCCGAAAGTCTGACAACCAGTCTTACTAAGGGATATCGTATTACCCAGTACTAACTGGGTTCTGGAGGTCAGGTAGGCAGTCGCTCCTTAGAAAATACTGGTATTCAGCTGCAACCGGTTAGACTGGAAGCCGACCCCAACATGGAAAAGGCTGGGCATAATTATGATGGATGAAAGATTAATAGTCCGCCTGACTGTTTTTGGTCATGGCGGCCAACCTCAGCGAAAACTTGCCATCGGCGCCGGAGATGTTTATAGTGCCGGGGTGCCTGCGCAGGCACAGCTGCACTCTCTCGTCCCTCACTCTCCTAGTCCTATGGGACCGCAAACCCAACCCTCGCGGAGCTCACTCGGTGCAGGACTAACGGCTTAACGTGCGCACCGAGGTAAGGGAGTGTCACACCGCCAAGTTCGCACTCCGGGTTGCTACTTAGAAATTCCTTATAGAAAACCCAATAACACTGCCCGACCTGGGAATCGAATCCAGTAATTCGCACTCAGCAGTTGCGCTTGCGACCACTAGACCAACGAGGCAGTTTCGTCTAAGAATCAAATATAAAAGGAACTTACTTATACATCCAAAGACAATCAAAGCTCTTGGCTGTAACGCAGGATTGAAGCAGAAAGCGAAGCTTTTGGCCAAAGATGTCCTGTAAACAAAAGAGTTAAAATCAAATCATTTGTTACCACAGATAAGAATAGGTAGTTTATTTGCCTAAACTTCAAGAAAAATGGTCTGTCGTTTTTGTTTGGCGTCAACGACCGCATGCTACGTCAAATTTAATTAGTTAGAGAAACTCCGCAGTAGTATTTTTGGGGGTCAAGGACCGTATATGACCACAAGTTGAAATTTTAGTTGAAATTCACATCCTTACCAAGTGTGCAGCCAATCACAGTCGGGTATATCCCTCATGCACGCCTCCATGATCTCTAGCAAGGCGTCGGTGATTATCTCGAGCGACTGCAGCGGCAGACGCTCGCGGTCCGTGTGTGTGGTGCCAGCACAAGTGCCTGTGGAGGCCGCGTCCGTGCATGTCGTGTAGGAATGTTCTGAGTACCTGGGGACAATATACAAGGTGTAAACAGACCCTTCACAAAGCCGTTAACCAAGCATTCTCTCATATATCAAACTAAGTAACTCTACGCAAAAATCATTGCCGGGGAACAACTTTTTTTTGGCGTGAAAAATCACTTTTTCGGTAGAACTCAATATAATGCAAAACGCGCTCAAAACATTGTGCTGATGGTAGTATTGAATAGTACGGGAATCGTGGAGGTAATTAAAGTAAACATATAACATTAAAAACTTGCTAGTTTTACCTAAAATAAGAACTATCTATGAAAAAAAAATGCTAACTTTTAAGGGAGCACAACTCTATAATAAATTACCATCCTGTATAAGAAATCTACACTCTTTCAATGCATTCAAAACTCAACTTAGCCAGCACATAATTGCGGATCGATCACTTCTGGAGAAATTAATGCATTGGATGGGTAACTGTTAACTATAATACTGATGACGAACTTTTTGTAATTTATATACGTATGTTTTTTAGTATTGTTCTCAAGTAAGTGACACATGTCTTTTTTGGGAATAAAGTTTCTTTAAACCGAACTTGTATTTAAAACAAACTTGTGAAAAAGTTGGAAATTTGACCCCCAATATCTCCGGAACTAGAGGTTCCCAGCTGTGGTCTAGAACACAAAATGATCGCAATGACAGGGAGAACAAGTGCCTTTCGGCTTCGGTAAGGGTAGTTTTACACCTATTAGACAACTTACCAGTCACTAGTGTGTCTGTTGTAAGGGCTCCTGAAGGCGGTGACGGCCGCGGACTTCACCTTCGATATGCCAAACATCTGGTAGAACTTGGGCAGAGCGAACTCGTCGAGAGACAGGCGGAGAACGCGCTGGGTGTCCTCTGAAAAATACCAGACAAATAGATCATTTTGCAATTTTTCAATCTTGTAGACCTTATCTGACTGAAAAGGGGTATGAAAAATATCAGGTTTAATCAAGCAGACCTGCCAAGGTAGAGATGTAAAAGTGAACGTTTAAAAAATATATATTTAGAGATTTCTTAAGAAATAAGAAGATGTTACCAGTAATTAGGTTCTGGAGGTCAGATAGGCAGTCGCTCCATGTAAAATACTAGCATCCGACTAGACTGGAGACCGACCCCAACATAGTTGGCAAGGCTAGGCAGATGAAGAAGATATGTTACTCACCAGAGAAACTAGGTGTGGTACAGGTACACAACGAGTGTATGATGTTGATGACCAGACCATGCGTGGCCGCGCGCATGGAGACTGTTCCCGAGCAGACGAGGAACGTCACGGTATGGAACAGGTATGGGAGATGACGGGCGACGTCTAGGCAGTTGTTGAATGATAACATTAGCTGGAAGAGAAAAACGTGGTTTAGAAAGATGTATTAAGACAAAGTATTTTTCGTGTCTTTCATTTAAATATAATATACATATGTCAGATTCGGTCATTGGTACGAACATAAAATGAATCGCAAGTACGCCAGTGGTGACATCACTCGGTCTACTTACAATTCTACCCACACCACAGCGTGCTTCTACAGAGCCGTGATGTTTACAGCTCGAGGCGAGGACGACATTCAGTGTCCAGTGTACCCGATTCATTGTGCCCCGTGTCATTGTGTTAAATTGAAATTTCAAGTAATTTGTTAGTTTAATAGAAACAGTGTATCGCACCCAGTGTGTTTCCATTGCACGAAACCCATCGTCTACCCACATGATGTACGAGCCTAACGGAATAAATCCTGAGAATTCGACACATACATTACATCACGACTGTAATCCCCAAAAGGTTAGGCAAAGCTGTATCTAAGGGGCCGTCTCCACGAGCGAGAGAATCGCGGCGATATTATCGTCGTGCCACGTATTTCTATACGAGAATATCGCCGCGATTCTCTCGCTCATGGAGACGGCCCTTAAGAAAGTGTATAGAAATACGTGGCAAGACGATAATATCGCCGCGATTATCTCGCTCGTGGAGACAGCCCCTAATAGTACAGCCTTAGAAATCCAGACACCGTGGCTGCTACCGAGGTATTCCTGATTGAAAGCCCAATAACACTAATTTTTCAAATCATTGAAGTTTATTTAAGGTAACTGGTAATTATAAGGTATTACTAAGGGTCACGAGATACCGCGCCCTGGAACACAAAGGGCAAAGAAGGAACATGGATGGGTTTTAGTCAGTACAAGTCTGACACGAAAGGGATTCCACTTCGCCCAGAGTGGGGGGGGGGATCATTTGATGATATCCAAAGCGAAAAAAAAAAAAAAATGTCACTAGAGAGGCTCAATAAAAAGTAAAGTAGTTTGTTATTACTTAAGAACGTCCATAACATCACGCCTGTAATCCCCGAAGGGTTACGCAGAGATGTACCTAATTATAGTACACCCACATTTCACCAGTTATCTTTAAGTCCCATTTAATAGAGGGCGAGCCTATTGTCATCAACCGGGCACAAATCTAGATTCCGTGGATGCTACTGAGAAAATTTCTGATGGGAGTGTTCCCATCAGAAATTTTCTTCCAACAACTTTTTGCCTGACTTGGGAATGGAACCCAGGACCTCATGCTCAGCAGTCGTGCTTGCAACCACTAAACCAACGATGCAGCAAACTATACATAACGCTAATTATTTGAGGAGTAGCAATACTTTGTTGTTTGCACCCTAAGAGAAGAAATCATTTAAAGGGTTTTACTCACCAAATATCTAGCTAGTATAGCGATATCATCCCACATCATATGCTGTTCCAGCATGGCCGTCGGAGAATGACAAGTTTTGTCAACCACCTGAAATATTATATCATATTAGTTGAATTGAAGATAAATCTTAAACGATATTAGGGATAATATAAATCTACAAACGCAAGCATATTTTGTTAGTTATATTACAGGGTAAGGCTAATATCTCGCCTCTGGTCTATTACAGAGAAATTCGTATTCGAAAAACCCAATAACCCCTTGCCTGACGCGGGGATCGAACCCAAATACCACGTCCAGGAATCTACGTCTAGCCTAATAGTAAGGCAATGTGTGTCGTGCCATTGAAACAAAACAGATAATTATTATTATTCGATATTTTTGTTGTGTATGACGTTCGTTCATTTGAAATACTGGACAGAGAAAATATATCTTTCTTGTTCTGTCTCCTAGACTCTGTGCAAGTTTGAGCGAGATAGATACAGTTTTCAAGAGCAATTTACGTCAAAAAATAGAGACCAAGGGATCCGCTGAGGGGCCCGGCACAAACGCGAAATATTTGGCGTGTCTCCGATTGGAGCCGTTAACAATAGAGAAGTTATATCACTTTTCGTCGTTGTAGTTGTAACACCACGTAAGTCAATTATTAGCGGTTTTGAAATTTTGATGCCGTTTGCTAGAGAATCGGAAGCCGCGTTGTTTCAGCCAATCAGAAACAAACAACGTCTGTATCAAATTTGAAGTGAACACAGTCATTATAAAATTGTATTGTGCCGTTACCTAGGTATAATTATGAAGATCTTTCACTCTCTTGAGAAGTTGCTAATTTTAACTTACGTGGTCTCAGAACTCAAGTGACGTTTTGCTGTTGTCTGGTATAGATGTAAAGGCAGAGAGCGGTACAAGGATCTGTTGGCGTTTTACTGACATTGGGAGAGAAGCGCTGTTTTTAAATGTTTTCAAAAAACAAGATGGCGTCGTTAAATTCGATTTTGAACCACGCGCCAAAGATCTTTGTACAGCTGTAATAGGTGTAAAAGTACTCTTGACGAAGCCGACAGGTATTTATTCTGCCCGTCATTGCGATCATTTTTTTTGTTCTAGACCATACCTGGGAACCTTCTAGTTACGGAGATATTGGGGGTCAAAGTTCTAACTTTTTCTATTTTTTTTTTTTTAATACAAGTTTGTATTGTGTTATACTTAACTTTAAATACCTCCACGACCCCCGTACTAATCAATGCATCCATCAGCACAATGTTTTGAGTGCGTTACATTGAGTCCTACCGAAAAACGTGATTTTCCACCCCAAAAACAAAAATCGTTTTCCAGCAATAATTTTTGCGTAGTTAGTTTGATGTACTGAATACTTGATCGATGGCTTCGTGAAGGGTCAGTTTAAACCTCGTATAGATAGTGAGAAATCATGATTTAATATAACAACAATTTATTTTACTACAATTTGGAAAAACCGTGCTTTCCACTACTCACAAAGCAAATGAACAAGAAAGCCTTACACTAAAAACTACTAACAAAGCACACTGTAATAACAAATCTCTAAAAACACTCAAGGAATTTGGAATTTTGGATCGAATATGGCCAATTGTGTTTCTATGACAAAATCATAAAAAAGCAAATTATATTTGTATGGCTAAGAAAAAATAAACAAAACAAAAGTAGCTTATATTCATCATCATTGTATATGGGTTATTATAGTACCCAAAAATATTATTGTCTACAAAATTTACATCGATTATTTATTTTTATTACTCAATAATAACTTTTAAATTATTTTTAAAATATTTATCAAACCACTGCATAATTTTATTAAAAATCCCTTTTATTGCAATGTACTTTCTCGTTTCGTGTGAATGTTGTTGACATTTGAGCTTTTCTTTTTATTTTAAGTAAGACCCAAACGATAATTTATTTTTATAATATGCAGCTACACGGTACAAAAACTGGACCTGATACCATGTGGTGTACCAGTCTGCCAGTCACTCAACCTTGACAGAAAAATCGCTTTCGACAATTGAAGTTTTCTCGAATGTCTTGATCATCTGCCTAGCCTCTTCCCAACTATGTTGGGGTCGGCTGCCAGTGCAATCGGATGCAGCTGAATACCAGTATTTTACATGGATCGACTGCCTATCTGGCCTCCACAACCCAGTTAGTAGTGGGTAATACGATACCCCTTGGTAAGACTGCTTGTCAAACTTGGGCCACTGACTGTTAAAGAACTACAACTTGTCAGCCGGGACCAACGGCTTAACGAGCTTTCCGAAGCACAGAGGAAACTCGGTATGCAATGGGTGGTCACCCATCCACGGACCAACCCAGGCAAGCACGGCTTAACCTAAAGGTCGACCCGAGCGGCTGTTATTATTTAGCCACGAGCTCCTCCTCACCAAAAACCACTTTAGACAATCGATATTTCTCAAATATTTTTAACTTAAATCCGACACACAAAGGATTCTAGGATTATTCACAGAATTTCTACAGAAAATACCTATTTAAAAACCCTTGCTGGGTGCTCAAAAAGCATCGTGCGCCAAAAACAATATTGTGGCAAAAAAAAAACAAACTGAAAATAAATTGACGGTTGCAAAGTATAAAAAAAATCAACTGCAATTTATAATATGCCATGAAAGTTGTACGATTAAATTTTTGCACAGTTACAAAAAAAATGGCTCAAAATTGTTTACTCTACAAGGTATTCTGAGTTGAGTCAAGACCCAATTATGCGAAAATGAACTAACCCACAATTTGACAAAAAAATCAGTTGATTTGCGCCAAACTAGTTTAATATTTCAAGAAAGGTTTGGTGTCCAGGAAAAACAGTCTAATATACATCCAAAGTTGTTTAGAATTGATTTAAAATAAACCATATTATCGAAACAAATCAGTTGCTTTATGAATGATGTGGCTTGGTTCGTTTTTGCACAACTGGGCAAATTTTAAACAAAAAATATTTATTACAGTTATCATGTAACACTTTACAACCACCAAAATGCACAGCTCACTTAGACATTTTGCTAAAAATCAAACAAACAAAAAAAAATCAAAATAAAACTAAAAAAAAAAGAAAAAATGTAATAAACTCACAGTGGCCGGGGTGACGGGACCCAGGATATTATTAGGCAGTTTGGATAGGGCCTGTGACAGAAACACATGTACTATGTACACATATTTACATAGACTGACACAAACACTTATGTATCTAGACACAGTTTTTTATTAAAAGGAAAGCGCTTCGTCCACGTAGTTTGTCCCTAGTTATGTAACAGTGACATAGTGCACAATAATGTTACTGACATTGTTTTTAAGTTGTGTTTACTAACAAAAAAAATATTTTTACGATATGTATGTCAGCATGTAAAGGCCAAATTTGTCTGAAAATAATTAAATGTTATGTGTGTGTGTGTGTCTGTGTGTGTGTGTGTCTGTGTGTGTGTGTGTCTGTGTGTGTGTGTGTCTGTGTGTGTGTGTGTCTGTGTGTGTGTGTCTGTGTGTGTGTGTGTGTGTGTGTGTCTGTTACGGCATCCTGCAGATGATTTTAGCTCGTACGGATTGCCCTATTCAAGACAAATGGATGCGTATTGCGTTGGGCGCTCACTAACATAATGTTATAAGTCGACTACAATCGCTGTTTTGATTTTATTTTAATTGATGTACTTAATTTTATTTTTGTACAAATTGATTTTAATTTAATGTTTTGTGTATTCTATGGATTATTATTATCTGAAAATAAATGAATTAATAATGTGTTATCTGCTTGCACATGGAATTAAACAGTTACCGTAAAAAAACAACTTTATCTCAATGTCCGCACGAAATGTTACTGATGTTTTTGCTTTAGGGATTTTTTCTACTTGTTTTGTTCTGTGTTTATTCTGCAACGACCCTTATGTCATTGAGATACAGTGTAATTTTCTTAGTTATTTTTGTAATCATTTTGGACAGTGATCTTGAGTGGAATTTAGAAGATTCAAGAAATTTTAACAGAAAATGTCATTACGGGTGTAACCACAGATATAGATGTACCTAGATAACGCAAGAGCACCTACTTCGCGTGCTTGGCTTAAGCCTTTTATGCTTAACGTGGCTATTGTCGCAGCAAGCTAATTTGTTTAAAATAACAACGTTACAGCTCAAGAACTTAATTCTAGAAATTTAAAGAACAAAAATTAAGACTATTTTGTATTCGTGTCTAGTTTTAGTTAAATAAGAATTTCTATATGTCGCTTGTTTCCGACAATAATGACATAACTCGAAAAATAAGAAATACAGGACAGCGGTTTTTTCAAGTAGACTAAAAATATTTTCATTATTTTGCCAATTTCTTTTGCTTAGAAACCTTTTATCAAAGATGAAAGGTTTATTTTGTGTAATTCGTTACTTAATTTAATACTTACTTTTGTCAATTTTATATTCAACTACAAACAACATAACTAAAATCGAAAATAATAATAAAATAAAATTAAAAAAAATAATAAAAATTAATTTAAATTAATTTAATTAAATTAAATTAATTTAATTATTATTATTATTTTTTTTTTTTTTCATTAGGTTAGTTCTATTTGTAGTCTGTATATAATGTAAATATTATTTAGTTACAAACAACATTAAAAAATTAAAATTTTTGAGTTATGTCATTCTTGTCGCAAGCGAGCGATGTATTAGTTTTATTATTTTACAAGGTTATTTTGTGTATTTTTATCTATGGGCCTCAGTTGCCTGACAATACAATGATTGATTGATTGAAACAAAAATGGTGCGTATTACGACATAGTAGGTAGTAAAAAATAATGGCACGCTTGATTTCATACGGATTATGATACTTGTGCTATCTAGGTAAATCTATATCTGTGGGTGTAACTTTACAAAGAGAAGTGTCTTTGAGCACTTTGTCCCTTTCTTGAAGGAATGTCGAATGACGGCACTTGCAATTGACTGCTGTGCTTCGTGTCGCGTTCGATTCCCGCACGGAACAAATATTTGTATGGCCTACAGGTAGTTGTTCCGGGTCTGGCTGTTTGTGTATGTGAATTTAAATGTTTGTAAACGCACCCACGATACAGGAGAAATTCTTAGTGTGGGGAAGGTTTTCTTTAAAAAAAATGTCACTGCTCTTAGCACAATAGTAAAAAAAAATGTCACTGCTCTTAGCACAATAGTAAAAAAATGTCACTGCTCTTAGCACTATAGTAAAAAAATGTCACTGATCTTAGCACAATAGTAAAAGAATGTCACTGCTCTTAGCACAATAGTAAAAGAATGTCACTGCTCTTAGCATAATAGTAAAAAAAATTGTAAATTACTTAAATCATTGAATATAAACTCTATGTGGACGAGGCGCTTTGAAATAACATTTCTACTTTAATTAACACAGACAAACATATAGATGGAACAAAGTCAGCAAGGTGTCCTCTCTTGAACTACTCGTTTAGATGTAGCTAGCAGTAGCGAAGGGTCAATTTTCTAAGAGGTACGCCGGAACACATATCTTTAAAGTGATTATTTATTTATCTATAGAATACTGACTGTGCCATTTTTAAAAGGGAAGCCGGTGGGAATCGAGTTGTATGGAACCTTCGCCACTGGTAGCTAGCAGCATATTAACAGTTGAATTTAATCCTCTTCATCATCATGAGGTTGAGGTTGGCCGCTGTGACCGAAAACGGTCATCAGGACTATTAATCTTTCATCCATCATCTGCCTAGCCTTTACCCAACTATGTTGGGGTCGGCTTCCTGTCTCGAATGCAGCTAAATACCAGTATTTGACATGGAGCGACTGCCTTTAGGACCTCCACAACCTAGTTGGTACCTGGTATTCGATACCCCTTGGTAAGACTGGTTGACAGACTTTTTGGGCCACTGGCTACCTAACGACTGTCAAAGATCTACAAATGACAGCCAGGACCAACAGCTTTACGTGCTTTCCGAGGCACGGAGGGAACTCGGTATGTGATGGGTGGGCACCCATCCATGGACCAACCTAGGCAAGCACCGCTTATCCTAAAAATCGACCGGAGCGGCTGTTATTATTGCGCCACGAGCTCCTCGTCAACATACGTGACAAAAAGCACGGAACGCGCGAACACTCTATGGCATCTGACGTTTCTAAAGACCTCACTCTACATGAGCGCCTCTAGCGGCGAATTCATGAGCGATAGCCCCCATTACACAGACACTCACACTCTTCACACCGGACCATCGATCATATTTCGAATAGGATAGCCACAGAGCAGTAGCGAAGGGACAATTTTTGTAAGAGGTTAGCCGGAGTACATATCTTTGATGTGATTATATTATTTTTCTATAGAATACTGACTGTGCCATTTTTCAAAGGGAAGCCGGTAGGAATCGAGTTGTATGGAACCTTCGCCACTGATCTGAAGTTAATACTATGTTGTTATAAGTTATAAAATAAACTTTTATAAAGATAATGGTACTTTAAAGTATAAAATAGAACCAAGGACCTTACACGTCAGTGGCGCCATCTGGTGAGCTCAAAAACGATAGCCCTTATTACATCGACACTCATACTCTTCATAACGGAACATCGATATTTTGAACGCCACCTTGTAGACTTTGCCCCTAACACAACATAGAATGAGATACCAACAGTTGAAAATTTAAAATGATGATGATTGTCTTTATATTTCTGGCAACAAGGTATGTTGAGAATCTTTCCTTTTTACTGATAAATTCATGCATGAATGTGAAACAATCTAACATATATATCAAAGAAGTTCTGCCATCAAATAAATCGTAGTAATAACTTTGAGCCCAGTAATTTGGGGTATATCAATATAGAAAAAAAAACAGTATTAATAATATTGATTTATCACTTTCAAAACAAAAATAACTTATCATGCAAATATTTGTTCCTAATAATCAAAAAACTTAAAAAAAAACATCCCCACAAAATATCATCCCTATATTCTTCGAAGGAATAAGCTGAGGTTCCCACATTTCTAATTGGAATAACCCATTAATACTCGACTTGGGAATTGAACCCTAGTCCCACTTTAACAGTCGCTAACGATCACTAAACCAATTAAAACTTTATCTCTACATCACACCCTCCCATCATTTTCCAGGCCTTAGCATTGACAACTTACCCTGCACATCCTGCCGATGACTTTCTTGGACACCAGTTGCACGTTAGCTGAAGCCAGTGCGACTGCCGTATCTGCCATGATTTCAATCATAGGGGAGCCGAGCCCTGCAAACGTAGTAGTGTTCTAGAATACTTCTTGTTGAAAAACTTGACCAAGTCTGGGTTAACCTCGCCGTTATATTTACATAAGCTAACAATTATTCCATTTCCATGTATTTTTTTCTTTTTTGTTTGTACAATAAAGAATAAGATTTGTGATTGTATTTATAACCATTTTTTTTTTTTTTTCATTTTTTAATTAGATATTTAGGCGCATAATATAGTGCATGTAGTGCTCTTCTTTAAGTAATGGGGCACTTAGACTTAAGTTTGTAATGTTTTACTAGATTATACAGGGTTAGTTTCCAAAGACCAGCCAAATTCTCAGATCTGATGCAGTACATCATTCTGAGCCCCCCCACGTAGAAATTTTTCATCGGTTATTAAAAAAAAATCTGCTGTTTCCTACAAAAGTGCAATACCTACACGGGCAAAATGTATGGAACAGCTGATTTTTTTAAAATAACCTATAAAAAATTTCTACGTGGGGGGGGCTCAGAATGATGTACTGCATCAGATCTGAGAATTTGGCTGGTCTTTGGAAACTAACCCTGTATGTAATAGTGTACTCATTGTTGAAGAGCCAAATAAAATAAATAAATAAAGACAGAGAATGGATTTTTAAGGAAGTATGGTCCGTGACTGGAGTTTCTAATTAATAAGTACGAATATTATGAAGAGGTATTTTTTTTTGTATTTTTTTTTATGGGGGGGGGTAATCTCCGAAACACATAATCCAATTTTATAAATTCTTTCACTGGCAGAAAGCAACATTATCCGTGAGTGCTATACGCTATAAATTGTATTTTTACAAGGTGTAAACAGACCCTTCACATAGCCGTCAACCAAGCATTATGTACATCAACTAAGTAACTTAATGCAAAAATTATTGCTGGGAATCGACTTTTTTTT
The DNA here is from genome assembly GCA_963082995.1 of Noctua comes. Taxonomy (NCBI): domain Eukaryota; kingdom Metazoa; phylum Arthropoda; class Insecta; order Lepidoptera; family Noctuidae; genus Noctua; species Noctua comes. The sequence goes on along the minus strand of OY720295.1, from coordinate 6,643,694 downwards.
TTTGGGGGTGAATAATCACGTTTTACGGTAGGACTCGATGGAAAGCACTCAAACCATTGTGCTGATGGATGGCTTGAATAGTACGGGGGTCGTGGAGGTGTGTAAAGTAAAAATCTTCACTAAAAACATGTATTTAAAAAAAAAACTTGTGAAAAAGTTGGAATTTTAACCCACAATATCTTCGTAACTAGAAGGTTCCGAGGTATGGTCTAGAAAAAAAAAATGATCGCAAAGACGGGGAGAACAAGTGCCTTTCGGATATGTGAAGGGTCTATTTACACCCTTTATAATGCATACTAGCCGAGCTATCACAATTTTCGCGGATGAAGTCGCGGGCGAAGTGCTAGTACATTATATTTATGTGATCATGAAAAAAAGCGGGTCTTTTTTTAGATGGTTTGCCAGAATTCAAAGACAAACAGTCTTACAAAGAGGTATCGTGTTACTTACTACTCAGTAATGGAGGATCAGGATTGTGGAGGACAGATAAGCTGTCGCAGCCTGTCTGACTTGCATCCGTTCAGACTGGAAGACGACCTCAAGATTTTTGGCAAAAGACGAGGCAGATAAAGATGACTCACCGGAGTTGACGCTCCTCTGTATGAAGCTGTCCAGTACCATATCTATGAGTTCGGGCACGTGACCGATGGAGCCCCATATCTTGGCTTGCACTGATGGGTACATCTCTGTCTCTTCGATGGTCAGGGTGATCAGCTTCTCCAGGATTTGGGCTACTTGCTTCTGGCGGCGGGATTCTTCGGACGGTTTGCAGAATCTGTGGAAGAAACGTCAAAATTGTACAATCATTTTACGAAAATCACTTGGACTGTATGTGTATAGGTGTAATACCACAATTAACAAATAGAGCAACGTGTGAAGACCGTACAAAGAAATGCCCTTAGTGGCGTCTGTGAGCTCAGTGTGTGTGCGCTCGCGCAGCCGGGTTCGGTTCCCTTACCCCGCGCTCTCCCCGCGGTTATCCCCGCATATGTGAGGCGCCGACACTTGTCAATAGATGTAGCTGTCTTTATGACTTGTGAATTTTAATACATACTCATATTTTCATTTGTTTTCCACTTTCCCTGACCAGGGATTCAACCCACAATATATGGGGATAATTTATCGTCTAACAGCACGTAAGTGAATTTTTTTTTTTGGTTTTGATTTTAGATGCCGTTTACTAGAGAATCGGAAGACGCGTTGTTACAGCCAATCAGAAACAAGTAACATCACTATCTAATTTGAAGTGAACACAATTATAAAATGGTATTGTACAAGATACTACAACGGTCACGGTTTACAACTAAACAAAAGAAAATAAAAAAAACAAAAGCGAACAACAACAATAAACAACAAAAAACACGAACAACAACAATAATCACGGAAGATATCCCGTGAGTGACAGTATAAGTTTATTTTCAACTTTATTGCTAAAGCATTAGGTTCAAGGTAGAGGAAAATTTGTCAGTTTCGGTTAGCTTGATGTGCTGGCGTCAGTACCATTACCTAGATATAATTATACTGTTTTTCACTCTCCTGTGAAGTTGCTATTTTTATGTACTTACCTAACTAAATTGGCCAACCAAGGTGTCATGTATTCCAGACATAAATGCTTCAGCTCAATTGTAGATCCTCGGAATCCCTAAAATAACACATTATGAATATTATAACAAAATAGAATTTAAATACATTATGTGAATTGAGTATTGTCCCATCTATCAGTCTTCTAAACACCGAGTTTAATCTATACTTAGTAAAGAGGTAATATTTGTTTGTAAATTTGTATATAAGAGTTAATCTCCGGAACTAATGATCCAATTGTAAATATTCTTTCACTGGCAGAAAGCCACATTATTCGTGGGTGCTATAGGCTTTAATTATATTTATATCATGCATATTAGCCGAGCTACCACAATTTTTGCGGACGAAGTCGCGGGCGAAGTGCTAATTTAACAACAAAAACGTGATACTCTTATTATGCTATAACTGAATTTTTTGAAAAAGTTGAATTTAGATTGACAAAGTTTCAAAATGTCGCCAATCAATTTCGGCTTCACGAAAAGTGAACCATCTTCTATAGAGATTAAATATTTTTTTTTTAAATTAAGTCCAAGGTCAAATTAAAGTGTAAAATCATAGTAATTGGAAATTGGACCATATTACACAGAGAGAAGGTTCATTTTAAATTGATATCATACCTGTATACACTCCTCTAGGAACTCCAGTGTCAGATGGGGTTCGTTGTGCGCAAGCTTCTCGCTTACTGACTTGATGAAAATCGTGTTGTTGGACGGAATGCATAGGCCTGTATGGAAGATACATAGTTTATTAACCTTCTCACCGCCACGGACTTCAATAGAAGTTCCAGGTTTCCGTGCCACCAGCGCCACGACTTCATCAGAAGCTCTTAATTTTTAACTACCTATCAAACATAAAAGTACTGTATTTAAAGCGTGTAAATCTCATTCATCGATATGACGATACCCTCATCAGTACTGTTTACTGTATACTTCGTTATACAATTATAGCTTGGCGCTGGCGAGGCATCGCGTTCTGTGTACGTTGGCGGTGAAAAGGTTAATATTACCAATTTGAACCTAAATGCTCTTCACAGAGTTTTAAATGTATATTGGAGTCCTTCGGAAATTTTTCTATCATTTATAGATCTTTGACAGTCGTTACAGGTAGTCAGTGGCCCGAAAGTCTGACAACCAGTCTTACTAAGGGGTATCGTATTACCCAGTATTAACTGGGTTGTGGAGTTCAAAAAGGCAGTTGCTCCATTTAAAATACTGGTATCCAGCTGTATCTGGTTAGACTGGAAGCCGACCCCAACATAGTTGGGAAAAGGCTACGCAGATGATGCTCACCTGAAGTCTCCAGCAGCTGTCCCTCGATCTTCAAATGGAAGGTAGCCGTGAGCGCACACAGCTGGTTGTACGCCGCAGTTCTTAGGTTGGGGTCACATGATCCCAAGTTGAGTAGGGCCATGTTTAGTAGCGTGCCCGGTACGTCTTTGGGACGTATCTTTTGGTGGACTGTTACGGAGTCCTGGAAGAAGATGTATGATTAGATATTAGTAGTCATTTATTTGAGAAAATAAATGTTTTAATGTGTAATTTGAGAGGGTTCCCGTTGGGCTGCGGGACTGTTCGAAAGAGATACCGTGGCCCTGGAACACAAAGGGCAAAGAAGGAACATGGATGGGTTTTAGTCAGTACAAGTCTGACACTCCCTTCCGCTCCGCCCAGAGTGGGGGGGGTCATTTGATGACGTCCCACCGAAAAAAAAAAAAAAAGAGGGCTCTAAATAACAAAATAGATTGTGTATTTTAATAACCGTTACTTTTTAAAATATGTGATGGATCGATTAGGCGAAGAGAGTATTGTATTTAAAATGCTAACATCACAAGGAGATAATTTCTTCTTTATTTGTCAGACATGCGTTTTCATAAACTGACTAATCAGACATGCAAGGTATTGAATTAATAGAAGAGGGGGCGGGGGTATTATTATTTTTATAATTGTTGCTTTTTTATATTTAATATTTTGACGTTGAATGTATGTATTTTTGTACCATTTTCTGCTAGGGACTTTGTTCTGTGTATTTTTAATTTGAATAGACGTTCTAACTTCAATGATGGGTGAGGAACGAGGTTACTTATATTTTAATTGTTTATGTGCTTATTTTTGTGTGTACCTACGGTGCAAATATTTCGACACAAATGTATTTTTGTTATGAAATAAATAACTTGAACAATTTTTTTGTGTTGACTACTGTGTATACATAAATAGTAAAATAAATAAATAACAAGTGTACGTAAGATTCTTATTTATTTATTTTATTTAATTACAACGGTTTAAAACCAATTGATTAACGAAAGGCAAGAATTCCATTAATTTTCAAAATTAACGTTGTTAGTGTAAAAAGTCATATTCGCCGACAAAGCTCTATTCATTGAAATTACTCTGCAGACGGATTAGAATAGAATAGAATAGAATAAAATTTATTTGTTAGAATATTGTTGTTACTTAGGTGTTACACAAAACATGATGTCCATAATATTCTGCTGTTTCCAGCGTACAAATATTAAAAAAAAAAAAAAAAAAAAATTTGATTGTATACTTACCGGTTGACTAAGCTCCCATCTGTTTCTAATATGTATGATAGACTGCACTATGTTGTCGCAGTCGTTGTGAATGAAGCTCAAAGGCGTAGACTCGTTGATTATTGACAGAGAAAACTGGTTGTCATCGACTAAGCAGACCTGAGGACAAAGTATAAGTATAATAATTACTTCATAATCAGCCTATAATGATCCCACTGCTGGGACACACGGCCTCTTCTCTATGAGAGGGAATGGGCTATAAATCCACCACGCGGGCCCAGTGCGGGTTGGTAGATGGCACGTCTTCGAATTTTTGGTTCTAGGACATGCCGGTTTCCTCACGATGTTTTCCTTCACCGTTTTTGAGAACAGTGGTGATGAAATAAATTACACAAAGTAATGCGCCTGCTTGGGTTCGAACCCACGACTTACTGTTCGTAAGTCGGGGCCGCCACCATTGGGCCACACCGCTGCTCTCTAATAATTACTTAAAATAGCTTAATGATGACACACCTGTAGGCCCCGAAGAGTTAGGTAAATCATAAATCATATTTATTTCTGTAAATTAGTTTTACAAAACACTTTTAAATGTCACACACCCCGACCCCAACTTAGTTGGGAAAAGCCTAGTCAGGTGATGATTCTTCTTTATTTATCGTGTTGTTTAGTGCCTAACCTGGTGTCCGTTTTTATGGCGCCCATGGGCCCCTGACTTGGCTTACCTTGCCGTCGAGAACTATCTCTCAGGCATGCTGGTGTCCTCATGATGTTCTCCCTCACCGAAGCTAGTGATAATTATACAATACGCACATGAATCCGAAAAAAGGTGATGATGTATGAATAGTACACCCACAACCACCATTGCGCCGGTTATGTTGAAGTCCCACGTTACCAGGTGCTAATTTCTCAAGAAAAACATAACAGCACGGCCCAACTTACAGATTTAGCAAAGCTTAAATAAAAGCTGTAAATAAAAACATCGAATTCTAGAAGAAGTTCGGCTTTGTAGTGACGTCTCTTTCGCACCGATGTGGCTGTCTCTTTTTAAAGCTCGATTCGACACGACCATGAGTAATATGTATTTAAAACTCACCTCGTCAATTTCCGAGGCATAATACACGTCATTTAGTAGGACTGGTAGTCCGAGTACTTTGGTCTTCTCCACCGATGTTATTTGAAGAGCTGTTGGTCCAACCTAAAACAAAAATTATTTTTGTAGTCATCGCCAGTTCACATTTTACTGCCTGTGTCATCCTACTGCTGGGCAAAGGCCTCTCTCCATGACTTCCAAATCTTTCGATCGAGGTCTAATGTGGACCACTGGTCATTTGGTTTTGACCAGCTCGTCCCGCCATCTCCTGCTGGCTGTGTCAGGGCTCCACATCGTGGTTATTTTGGCCCACAATTCGTTGGGCATACGGCACACATGGCCAGCCCAGTCCCATTTGAGCTTAGCGGCTTTTTGAGCAACGTCAGTAATTTGTGTATTGGAGCGCAGTGTGGTGATGCGTATATGGTCGGTTAGTTTGTCGTCTAGGATACTGTGTTCCATTGCATGTTGGCTAACCTAGAGCTTGGACTTTTGAATGTTCGTCAAAGACCAAGTCTGGGATATAAAGGGTGTAAATAGACCCTTAACATAAAAGAAAGGCACTTGTTCTCCCCGTCTTTGCGATATTTTTTTTGTTCTAGACCATACCTGGGAACCTTCCAGTTACGGATATATTGGGGGTCAAAGTTCCAACCTTTTCACAAGTTTTTTTTTAAATACATGTTTTTAATATAAGGTTTTTACTTTACACACCTCCACGACCCCCATACTATTCATTGCATCCATCAGCACAATGCTTTGAGTGCTTTCCATCGAGTTCTACCGTAAAACGTGATTTTTCACCCCAAAAAAAAAAGTCGATTCCCAGCAATAATTTTTGCGTAAAGTTACTTAGTTTGATGTACAGAATGCTTGGTTGACGGATATGTGAAGGGTCTGTTTACACCCTGTATAGGTCCAAATGGGAAGAATGCACATGCCCATGATTTTTTGCTTGAGTGATAAAGAAATATTTATTTTCTTTCATAAGCTCTTTCATGGACCAGTTCCAGCTCTTCCTCGCAATTTCGGCACACCCGGTCTAACAAAATCTAAACTCGATTGTCTTAGCCGTAAATCATAGGTATCGATAAGGTGCAACTAGATTGTGATCGATCGCCATGAACTGATGACATCGACCGTCAGATCAGTCCGGTGTGGTGGATGGTAGACACTTTCTAGCATATTAATGACCCACTTTCTAGCAATTTATTGATAAATTATTTTTGGCGCCATCAACGTCGACCGCAACAGTTAGTAGCCCTTTTACAACCTTATATTCAAGAATAGAAAAAAAATACAAACTACAGAAATGGAAATTGGTGCGTTGAAAAATGTCTTACCACTGAACAGATCACCTTTTGGCTAAATAAATACTTATTATGCTTATGTATTTGATATGGAAATTGAGCCTTTTACACTAAACATAAGGCCCAAAATGGTGTTTCTCACCTTAATAGCCACTTTGGTATCCTTGTGTGATAATTTCAGCGCATTATTGAACACTTTGAGGTCCTCTTCTAGCGCGAGGGTCGCTCCGGGCAGTTTTTGTTGTTCGACTTCTACGTATTCGCTGAGACGGCTGTGGTTGTCTATGAAGATTAGTTTGCGGTTACCCTGTTGAGTAAATTGTTTTGAAATAGTGAAAACATTTCCGAAATAAAACATAAGATGTTTTGGTACTGAAGACATAAAAAAGTTCTTCATCATTGATCATATTTTGTTTTCATATTTTACCCTAACGCTATCATAGTTACCCTAGATTACCCCTCGCGAAAAATCGTCTGTGTAGTACAGGGTCTATACCTAACCTTGGGTTAAAGATTGTAGTTTTTTTTCCTTTTACCCTAGTTACCCTAACTTACCCTTGGTGAAAAATTGCCTTTACCGCTCTAGAACAGGTATACGTCTTTTAGTCCACTTACCCTAAGCGGTGCCAGTATGGCCTCGTGGAACTTGGTGTACTCGCGCACCCAGCTATTACAATTGTATATGTAGCACGCGTGGATATTTATATACGCCACCTCGGGCAGCACTGTGAACCATTTCTGGAAGAAACTTCCAGATACTGTCTTAATGAGGGGGACAGATCCCCTGGGTGTATTTGATCAATAATGAAGAAATTTTTATCTTTCAACAATTTTGAATTTATTAGTTTTGATTTCGTATTTTACCCTAACGCTATCATAGTTACCCTTAGCGAAAAATCGTCTGTTATGGTCTAGTATAGGGTCTATACCTAACCTTGGGTAATTTTTTTTTCTCCTTTTACCCGAGTTACCCTTACTTACCCTTGGTCAAAAATCGCCTGTACCGGTCTGGAATAAGTATATTTAAAGTCTTTTAGTCCCCTTACCCTAAGCGGCGCCAGTATGGCCTCGTGGAACTTGGTGTATTCGCGCACCCAGCTGTTACAGTTGTATATGTAGCACGCGTGAATGTTTATATACGCCACCTCGGGCAGCACTGTGAACCATTTCTGGAGGAAATCCGTTCTGAAATGGAGGGGACGTTAATAGTTGTAGGGTTTGGGGTTATTTGAGGGGGCGAAGTGGCATAACTTGTAATTTAAAAAATCTCTATTGGTTGTTTCTTATTATACAAGAAATTGCAACGGCACGGTTGGCGCAGTGGCTGAGCGATTGGCTGCTGTGCTGCGTGTCGCGGTGTATATTCCCACACGGAACAAATATTTGTGTGATCTACAGGTAGTTGTTCCGGGTCTGGCTGTTTGAGTATGTGAGTTTTGAAATGTTTGTGAACGCACTCACGATACAGGGAAAATTCCTGGAAAAAATCCAGAATCCGGCTGCTACTGAGAAATTCGTGATGGAAAAACCCAACAAAACTTTGTCTGACCCGGGAATCGAACCCAGGACCTCATGTTCAGCAGCCACGCTTGCGACCACTAGACCAACGAGGCAATCATGAGTTTCGTTTGTTGTTTTATATTACTGAGTTGTGCCACCTCGCCTCTATTTGCCTCAAATAACAAAAAAATATTTATTTTCAAAATGCAGAGTTGTCAACTTTATTTCGATTTCTGAATACCTTTTAGATCTGTTTTAAGTTAATTTTTAAGCGTTAGTGTATTATATATGACTTAACAGCAGACAAATGATGGGGCACCTATGTTGGAAACGCCAGGGTAGCCCGCCATTTTATGAAATAGTCATTCAATGGGATTAAATGAACTTAGAGGGTTGTATTGGCGATTATAATGATTATAATTCTGTAAATCAAAATACGTAAACGATTTCATTACAGAATCTATATAAAATGGTAGACTGACTCACTGACTGGATGATAAATCAACACACAGCCCAAACTGCTGGTCCTAGAGACATGAAACTTGGAGGGTGTGTTCTTTGTGACGAGTAAGTATCCACTAAGAAAGGATTTTTGGGAATTTCACCCCTAAAGGGGTAAAACAGGGGATGGAAGTTCATATGCGAGTCCGTCAGTTTTAAAGTTAGGATCGTCAAATTTTGTGTTTAGGCTGACGATTGAAAATTAATTTATACGTGTCTCAGCGTTTTTGATAATTCTACCCCCGAAGGGCTAAAAAGAGGGATGAAGGTAAGTATGTTTGTTCGGGTGGAATATTTTTCGACATCCACGCGGGCGAAGCCGCGGGCAAAAGCTAGTTATAATAATGAAAATACGTATTATAGCTGCGAATTATAATTTGTTCAACATAAAGCCTCTCAAAGTTCAAGAAAATTTGATTTTCGGCTACCCCGGCGCTTCTACCCTGATCGTGTCTTGTGTGCCCCAAACTCATGGCTCAGTTCTGGGCCGACCCAATTGAAATTGCCATCGACACGCTAAGATAAACAGCAGATTATCTGATCAAGGTATTCAGAAACCGAAATATATTTGGTTATTTCAGCTGCAAAGATTAATATTATATTATGTTATATTACAACCTTACTCCCGCAAGCAAAATAAATGAGTGAGTTAAAAAGTTAGTTAATTATTAGTAGGAATCGGATATTCGGATGCATATTTACTTAAAGTATATTTTTTCCCGGCAAAGGGTACAAAAGTGTGGAAGCGGCTTCTTATATTTTTTTTTTTTTTTTAGATTTCGCGGTTTTTCATAAAAATATTATCGTGTGTGAATACCACATTTTATTGGTATTCCTAAGAATAATAAATATTTCTATTCTGTTTAATAAGCAAGAAATTTGTAGAAACACGTAAAAAAATACTTCAACTTTAAAATTTTGCTGCTAATTCAGTAACTGAATTAAAATTTAGCTGCTGAATATTCAAAAAGAACAAAATGGAAAATATGACTGTGCAACAATTATTATTTTGATACTCATACCCGCACTCCATACTAGTCAACACTCAAACTTTAGGTAAATTTGCATCCGAAATCCAGTCCCTAGTTAATAGTGAGCAAGTCTTACAAAAAGCAACGTTGTTTTCTAAGCTACGTTTAATAATACTTCAGCCAAAATCGTTAAGAATTTCAAACATTTGTTGTTTCCGTGTATTTCAGCCATGCCATTGTCAAAACTGACTAAATTTTAATCATAATTTAGGGAAATTGCAAGATACCAAATTGAATTATAATCAAGTTCGTTTATTATCAGTACTTTTTAACATCTCAAGATACAAAACATAGCAAAGTAACAAAAACTTACTTGTGTGCTTGTCCGAACCCCTTGTGTTATATATAAGGTCTAACTATTCATACACGAAATATTTTCAGGGAATCATCTAACGGCTATAACGAAGCCATTTCAAGGGATTTTTTTTTATCTGAGTATATTTTTACAAAAATAAATAATTTAAAATTACTTGACCCACAAAATAAATACTAGCTCTTTATTTTTGAACATCCATTACGCTAGTTTACTACGTCGTATTTACCTACTGTCATTGTTAGAATATGGGAGTAAAGGTTTTATGCAAAAAGTGTCAAAATTTTTTTGAATTATAATAATTTCGTAAAAAAAAAAACACTCAGATATTTTTTTTTCGTTGCTCTGGCGAGTTTACGACTTATAGAAGTTACTCTTAAAATATTTCGTGTATGAAAAGATAGACCTTATATACTTTATAAAATCATTATAATTGTAATATCTCCTCCTGGGAGAGCGCACTGGCTCCTGTAACACAGGTCTATAACCTAGCTCAGGAGTCAGGGACTTCACACAATTTTGTAACCACTTTCTTGTGTAAAAAAGATTATTAATTATTTAAAATAAATCCCCATCATCGTCATTTCCTTTGGGAGGAGTGGAGGGAGGTCTTTGCCCAGCAGTGGGACAATTAGGGCTAGCTATAATAATATAAAATAAATTATTTTTGACATGTGAAAAGGACTAGTTGCCACTGTTGCCAGTCCACTTTATATTATCAAAGTTTGCTAAAAATAAATATCTTTCAACTTCCTATTAAAATCGATTTTGACTGAAGTATAAGAAACCATGCATAAAGGTTTCGCAAGCGACCTACATCCCGCTCATTTACATTAGTCGATATCAAACGACTCTGTAAAACCATGCAATCGGTATTAGGTATTACTAAAAGGGACATTAAACTAATTCTTGAAGTTCAAGAGCCAAAAAAGATGTTTCTCTGATTATAAAATTCAAGAAATTCTAAAGGGGAATGCTCACATTAAACTTAGTTTCCAAAAGTCTGGCTGAAATTTCCTTCGTGTCAATTGGGCTGTCAAATCTCGCCTAGCGTTTTTCCAAACTATGTTGGGGTCATCTTCCAGTCTAACCGGAAGCAGTTGAATACCAGTATTTTACATGGAGCGACTGCCTATCTGACCTCCACAACCGAGTTGATACGGGGTCCCTTGGAAAGACTGGTTGTCAGTCTTCTACCTTTTCCCAAAAATGTCGGGGTCGGCTTCCAGTCTAACCGAATGCAGCTGAATATCAGTATTTTACATGGAGCGACTGCCTATCTGACCTCCACAACCCAGTTAGTACTGGGTAATACGATACCAGGCTTATCAAGGAGCCTGGTTGTCAGACTTTTTGGGCCACTGACTACCTAACGACTGTCAAATATCTACAAATGACAGCCGGGACCAACAGCTTAACGTGCTTTCAGAGGCACCGAGGAAACTCGGTATGTAATGGGTGGTTACCCATCCACGGACTAACCTAGGCAAGCACGGCTTAACCTAAAGATTGACCCGAGCGGCTGTTTTATTTAGCCACGAGCTCCTCCATTTCTCCATTGGTTGACCAACATAAAAGGACCAATTATACAGAGTGGAGACGACAATGCGACAATAAATTAAACTGTATGTAACTCATGACGTTCCCAGTCTGCATACAAAAATTCAATCGAAAATATCCAGTAATTTTCGATTGAATTTTGTATGCAGTTTATTCACAGGACGTTATTTTTCATTTGTAGCATTTGCTACTTAGTGTAGATAAAAGGCTACCACCAACAGGTTAACGAATCCCGCAGCGGTATAAACGTTAAACACATGTTGCCAACACGCTACTTCATAAACCTTGGCCAAAATTGTCGTCTCCACCTTGTATGATTGGTTGTTTTACTTTGATATGAGATTTGACAACAGTTAAAATTGCTTTCGGAAACCACAGGCTCAAGGTGTCAGGGTACTAAAGGAATTTTAGAAAACTCGGGGTTGAGACACAAAAGGCGTACTAGTTCTATATAGTCACATTGCCTATTAAAATCATAACCCTCCTTTGGCTATACCGTAGTCGGGTAAAAAACCTATAATTTCTAATTGTAATAATAAAAATATTTTTGAAAAACAACCCTCTAGCTAGGGTGTAAAAGAAGAAAGATAGGCGCTAATAGGGACAACAGGGGCTAATAGGAACTACAGAAGTCGTTATAGATAATAAAATATTTACGCTAACATTACTTAAAGTTTTTTTATTGGTATTTTGAAATGTCTGCTCATTTTTTTTTTTGATGTTGTTCATAAAGAATAACTATGAAATATCTGTTGAAATAGAGGGTGGAACCACTATTCCGACCCACCCCACAACTTCCATAGGTTATTTTTGACCGTGTAAATTTAATTGCACGTTTATGTAGGAAACAGCAGATTTTTTTTTTTTAATTTCTGATGAAAAATTCCTATGTCGGGTGTTCGGAATGATAAATAAATAAATAAAATTATTTTATTTCAGACCACCAGACCATGATGCACTGAATACGTGGTAATCGTTTGTGCGTCGAACTCCAGCGAAGTCTGTCTACGGTTAAACCCTCGAGACAGTTTCTGTATTCCCAATTTTATGCCGACTAAGATAAAGTTTTTATTACAACAACTGACTTTACAACTGTGTCTAAGTTGTCAGTTGTGAGGCAAAATTACCTTAATTCGAATAATCATAATATTCGCTTAAACATCACATAACTCTCTAAGAATTTGTCGATACTCAATACTCAATACTTTATTTGCATTCCACAATGTGTACTTAGTAGGTAACTAATAAAAATGTGATCATTATGGACCCCGTCGGGCACAGCAAAAGGAAAATATTTATAGTATCGATTACAAATGCTTCAGAAAAAAGTTAACTGAACAACATCAAAAAATCTCAAGCAGCTATTCCAAAAAGACCTTGTTTTTCAAAAATCTAGACTAGACTAAAAAAAACCGACTAATGTAAACGAGCCTAGCCTACAAAGATAGACCATCACCTGAACCTGTTGTCAGAGTTGGTGTGAGTGAAGTCCACGATCAGCTCGAAGGGCTGCTGGCAGAACGGTTTGAGGGTCAGGATCACGTGGTAGATTAGGAGGTCGGCGTTTACTTCACCAATTCTGTAGGGGAAACACATGAATATAAGATTAACAAGAAACACATAAAGGGTGCAAATAGACCCTTAACATAGCCGAAAGGCACTTGTTCTGCCCGTCTTTGCGATCATTTTTTTGGTCAAGACCATACCTGGGAACCTTCTAGTTACGGAGATATTGGGGGTCAAAGTTCTAACTTTGAGTGCTTTCCATCGAGTCCTACTGTAAAACGTGATTTTTCACCCCACAAAAAAAACGATTCCCAGCAATAATTTTTGCGTAAAGTTACTTAGTTTGATGTACAGAATGCTTGGTTGACGGCTATGTGAAGGGTCTGTTTACACCCTGTATAGGCAAAACTCATCGTCACAGACAAAGGGGAACGAAAGAAGAAACAAACAAACATACATACATGAACCTTGAAAACATAACACTCTTTTTTTGAGCAGTCGTGTAAAAAGAAACATTGGACATAGTGTCCCATCACAGTTCCTATGCCCCAGCTAGGGTCTACATCAGACAGCCTTTCTTACTTTCGAAAGTAGACCATTCAGAAACCTTTAAATTACAAAGAGTAGCACGTTATAAGCCAAGCCTTTAAGCTTGTATGAAAGTTCCACAACTTTTGATACTTTTGGACAGATTTATGATATTCTGACGGCAATGGACTTTAGCTTAGTTACATCATAAAGTATCTAGAAAACGAGTCATCATTGATTATCATCACATTCATGATCATAGCACATTGATCTGACTGCTCGTGGATTCTTCACCAATTCATAAAGCACGCCACGGGTGCTATATTGAATCCCTCGTTACGATCTAAGGTCCTGAGCGTAGCGAGGGGGTTAAGACTAGAATCTTGAGTGTAGCGAGGGATTCAAAGCTCGGCCAAGACTTAGACACCTATATCCCCGAGTTTTAGTCAGAGATATACTTACTTATAGGACACTCACAGTTTGCCAGTAACGCTTTAGTCCCATGTAATATGACCAAATAACAGTCAAAACCCTTGACTTCTGGTTGCTATTAAGAAATTCCTGATGGAGTAACTCAATTCTACCTGAGAATCGTACCCGGGATCTCAACCGTAGCCGTAGCGTTTGTAAAGAGGAGGTACTCCACAGGTATTGTGTTGCCATTTTTTCTTTTTTTTTTCGGTTGGAATATCATCAAATGACCCCCCCCCTACTATGGACCTAAGCGGAAGGGAGTGTCAGACTTGTACTGACTAAAACCCATCCAGAGAAATGTGTCTCAATAATAAAATGTAACCTTAGTTTAGTAAATTATATTTAAATGAACATGTAAACAAAACAAAAATAGCAAGCCTGGAAAAAAAAAATTGATGGACTCACGTAGATTTAAGTAGATATATTTCTATATAATGTAAGTGCCCTATGTAGGAGCAGGCATGTAGAAAAATAAAAATAAAGATAGCAAACAATTAAATAAAGTAAAAAAGGGCACGGACCTCCATGTCTGCGGTAGAAATTCATTGTAAAAAAAAAAAAAACCATTTTGCCCTTTGTGATCCAGAGCCACGGTATCTAACAAAAAAAAAAAATCTTAATTTTTATAAAAAATACTCACTTATATCTCCTCGAAATAAAATAAAAGACAGGATTCCCCAATTTACTGGTCCCCGCCTGATAGAAGATGTTCAAACTCTTAATACTCTTGAATTCTTCCTTCTTGTGCATGTTGTGCTTGACTATGAACTCTTCGAAGTTGGTGGAGGAGATGTCTATGGAGGACCAGCGCGCGTAGGAGGAGAAGAGCAGACTCGATGTGCTGGAAGACAGACTGAGTAACACTCATATTGTTATAGCTTTTATCCGTTCATAATAGGGATGTTTCCTGTGTAAAAAAAATATGATTCTATTTAGTCCGTCAGTTAGATTATCGAAAAATATTGGATTCGTATTTTTTGTTTTATCAAATCAATAAAAATTTACGAAGATAAGACGCATCAAAGATCATGAGTGGGGGCTTGTGACGTCACTTTTCGGTAAAAAGTCAGTACACTTTACTTACAAGTATGACGTCACACGAGTTTTCGACGCACTGTAGCGTCTTCATTTTTTGGTTTTCGTGAAAAAAGAAAAAAACGTGTCCAAAATTTTTTGGAAATCTATCTGACGGACTAATTAGATTTTTCGATTGATTCAGGAAACATCCCTATTATTATCAATCAGTATCGAAACTAACTAGCTTAATATGACGAGTGTAAAAGTACCCGTAACGAAGCCGAAAAGCACTTGTTCTGCCCGTCATTGTGATCATTTTTTTGTTCTAGACCATACCTAGGAACCTTCTAGTTACGGAGATATTTGAGGTCAGTTTCAACTTTTTCACTAGTTTTTTTTAAATACATGTTTTTAATGTAAGATTTTTATTTTAAACACTTCCACGACCCCCGTATTATTCAATCTATCCATCAGCACAATGTTTTGAGTGCGTTACATTGAGTCCTACCGTAAAAAGTGATTTTTTACCCCAAAAAAAAAGTTGTTCCCCAGCAATATTTTTTCGTAGTTACTTAGTTTGATGTTCAGAATGCTTGGTTGACGGCTTCGTGAAGGATTCGTTTACACCTTGTATAATAAAGAAGCAAAGTTTGTAAGTTGGTATGTAGGAAGTAATCTTCGGAACAAATGTTCCAATTCCGAAAATTCTTTCTTTAATAGGGAGCTACATTATCTCCGAGTTTCGTAAGGTATATTTAAAAGATTCCCGAGGATAAATATTCGATTATAACGCGAGCGAAGCTGCGGGTAAAACCTAGTCACCATTTAAGTACATATTTGTTTCTACTGTCAGATAAAAGTACTTACGATTCAATCGGCTTATGTTCTGGTGGTCCTAGGTAGGCGAGCAATGTTGCCATCTGGAAAAAATCGTTTTTGTTAATGGATACATACAAATATTTTAGCATAGAGCTTTTAATACGAATCGAACAAGATAAATAAATAAATGATTATTGATAAGAAAGAAAAACCGGCCAAGTGCAAGTCGGACTCGCGCATTAAGGGTTCCGTACCATCGTAGTAGGGGAGCCCCCTTTAATTTTTAATTTATTTCTAGTATTTGTTGTTATAACGGCAACAGAAATACACATTCTGTGAAAATTTCAACTGTCTACCTATTACAGATCATGAGATACAGCCCGCTGACAGAGACACAGACGGACGCACAGCGGAGGCATAGTAATAGGGTACCGTTGCTCACCCTTCGGGTACGAAACCCTAAAAAAGACTTACCTACTACGCGTTAGTACAGTGTAACCTACGCCGTAGCTGTGAGAGCTACGCCGTAGCAGTGCGAGCTACGCCGTAGCAGTGTGAGCTACGCCGTGGCAGTGCGAGCTAAGCCGTAGCAATGCGAGCTACGCCGTAGCAATGCGAGCTACGCCGTAGCAATGCGAGCTACGCCATAGCAGTGCGACCTACACTGTAGCAGTGCAAGCTACGCCGTACCACTGCGAGCTACGCCGTAGCAGTGGGAGCTACACCGATGCAGAGCGCGCTACGCCCTAGCAGTGCGAGCTAGACCGTTACCGTTTCCTACCTTGTCAAACGGCCTCCTGCCGACCGCCTTATGGTCTCGGCTGCAGGACAGGTAGTCCCCGATCCTCTCCTGATGGTTCCACAGTAGTCTGTGTAGCGCTACCACGTTGGCATCGCTGATGAAGGACAGGTTGTGCGAAGTCTGGTCTATTGATTCGCAGTCCGATGCTATTTGGATGAAGAATCTGGGGACAACGGACAGGATTTAGCGTTTAAGATTCGGGGACTTCTTTGCTAAATCCTAAATAACTCTAAAAGCATAAATACGACCCCTTGTGTCGCTTCTATAAAAAATACTTTTTTTTCAATGGCATTGCCGTGATAAATTTCGACACAGTTCAAAATGACTGGGTTAGCCTACAAGGCTAGGAGCATAAGATACGCCCTGTGACGATTTTATGTAATGCATCATTACTTCTAATAAGAAAAGGCCCTGCCTCCCTTGAACAAATGACAGCAATATAAACCACAGCTTCGTTAGTCTTGTCTCTTTCTTATTCTCGAAGTCTCAGCAATGTCTCGAAGTCAACTCCCTTCGAAATGCGCCTTCAGCGAGTGGTTGAAGAACAACAAACGGTGTTCCTTGGAGAACTCCACGTGGTTGGCGATGTTCTGCAGGATCTTGGCCATCAGCATCGAAAGGCCCACTTTTGATGCTGATGGATCGTCTAACTACTACAGTAAGCGACTCACTTGCGTCCCGCCTCGAAGTGCGCTCTCAGGAAGTGACTGAACGGCAGCATATGCTATTCCTTGGAGAACTCCACGTGGTTGTCGATGTTCCGCAGGATCTTGGACATCAGCATCAGAAGTGGGAACATTATCTAACCACATTAGTAAACGACTCACTTGCGTCCCGCCTCGAAGTGCGCCCTCAGGAAGTGGTTGAACGGCAGCATATGCTGTTCCTTGGAGAACTCCACGTGGTTGGCGATGTTCTGCAGGATCTTGGCCATCAGCATCAGAAGTGGGAACACCATCTAAGTACATCAGTAAACGACTCACTTGCGTCCCGCCTCGAAGTGCGCTCTCAGGAAGTGATTGAACGGCAGCATATGCTGTTCCTTGGAGAACTCCACGTGGTTGTCGATGTTCTGCAGGATCTTGGACATCAGCATCAGAAGTGGGAACATTATCTAACCACATTAGTAAACGACTCACTTGCGTCCCGCCTCGAAGTGCGCCCTCAGGAAGTGGTTGAACGGCAGCATATGCTGTTCCTTGGAGAACTCCACGTGGTTGGCGATGTTCTGCAGGATCTTGGACATCAGCATCAGGCCTCGTTTCACGTGGGATGGGACTGGGCGGTTCACTATGCCCATTTCTTGGGGTGATACTGTGGGATAGAATTATAATATTTAGATAATGTTGAGGAATGGTTTTTATAAAGAGCAATATTTACTCCACTTAGGGGCCGTCTCCACGAGCGAGAGAATCGCGGCGATATTATCGTCGTGCCACGTATTTCTATACGAGAATATCGCCGCGATTCTCTCTCTCATGGAGACGGCCCTCAAGAGAGTGTATAGAAATACGTGACACGACGATAATATCGCCGCGATTCTCTCGCTCGTGGAGACGGCCCCTTAGGAAACTAGAATTACAGTACCCGCTGTTCATCAAGTTTTAGTCTGAATTTATAGAGCGTCTTCTCAGTTCATACTTATAAAATATCTCGGGGTGACTTCTGCTAAAGATTTCTCATCATCTGCCTGACCTGTTTCAACTAAATCGGGGTCGGCACCAGTCCGTGTGACTCTTTCTAAAGTTAAACGTGTCATATTCACAACCGGGTATTGTAAACGAGATATAGCGAATTAATTTTACAACATACCAATAGCTGGGTTGATGAATCTCAGGAATAGAACAGTGCCGACAGCGCCAACACTCGTTTGCGGGAATTGCGCAAACCTCTTGCTTAGTACCTGGCACACACAGATAATATGTTATTACTTTCAAGTTATTTTAATTATGCCTTACTCTAAACCATTCACAAATAGGTTGATGATGACTACCTCATCGTCATTATTCTCCTGCCCTTATCCCAATTTATTTGTGGTCGGCGCAGCATGTCTTCTTCTTCCATCATCATCATCATTTCAGCCGAAATACGTCCACTGCTGGACATAGGCCTCCCCCAAGTGTCGCCACATTAACCGGTCCCGTGCGACTCGCATATTCTTCTTCTTCCATACTTCTCTATTACTCGTCATCTCAGCAGTCACCTCCTTTCTTGCCATATCATCCTTCACACAATCCATCCATCGTTTCTTTGGTCTTCCTCTACTCTTATCATCTACATTCATACTCAAAACGTTCCTCACTACATTTTCCTCATTCCTCCGCATCACATGCCCATACCACGACAACCGATTACCACACAACTTTTCAGTCACCAACGCCACTTTCAGACTTCCTCGTGATGACAACTATCTAAAGGGAAAAACTATCTAAATTCTTCTTAGCGTGTCGATGGCAATTTTTTTTTTTAATTCAAAATTCAAATTCATTTATTTCGTGGACACAGGGTATATACAGAAGATGTTATAAATAAATTAGAACCGAGCTTTGCCCCGCCAAAAGGCATACAAAATATCAAAGTTTTTTTTTTTTTCTTAAACAAATACATTTTCGAAATTCTAACAATAATTCTAGAATAATTATAAATCATGTCAAAATTATATAAGATACCGTAGTGACCTCCGCTTACTGCCCTGCGGCTGAAACGTAGTAAAAGGTTTTTTGGGTAGCCGAGTCGCGAATCGGATCTACTATCGTAGTAGGGGAACCCCCTTAAGTTTTAATTTATTTTTATTATTTGTTGTTATAGCGGCGATAGAAATACACATTCTGTGAAAACTTCAACTGTCTACCTATTACGGATCATGACATACAGCCCGCTGACAGACAAACGAACGGAAGGACGGACAGCGGAAGCTTGTTCCCCTTAGAATCATGATCAGTCTAATGTAGTACACTAGCTGAACATAGCTCTCTCAAAATGGATTCCTTTTAACTCGATCTTCATCAAGCCAATACCGACATGTGTCGTCACATTGAGTCCGGGCTGTTACAAAAAAAAAATCACAAAAGGAAAATGCTCAACAGTAGTGCTTGTGACCACTAGACGAACGAGGCAGTCCAAAAATACTGATAACAAAATAACTTACCTGATATAAACAATGGCACATGCTCCGTAGCTGAGGTGGGAATTTTTCCGCAGATCCAACGATCCTGTCGAAGACTTCCTTAGTCAAGTCGATTAGGTTAGACCTGTTCATCTCTATGTCCTGGTTTGGATCCAACCTGAGAGAAGAAATAAAAATGACGGTTTATTTTAACTGTGAAAAATTTGAACATTTTGGGCTTCCTAAGACGGCGATGGCTGCGTCCTACGTACGTCCGTTTTTCACCGGACAACGGACCGTTTTTTTCGCCGGATTCGCGGTGGTGTATGGTTTATAATGAAAGTGTGTACATGCACCGGACATCCGTCCGGCGAACAATTTACGCCGGATGCACCACCGCTTCCCCTCGGCGTGACGGACACCGGTCCGGCGTAAGAAAGAGCGGTCATCCACGCCAGTGTATTGGTGCGTGTTGACGCTGCCGGACGTATTGCCGGTTTTCTGTAAATTGAGTGCCGCCTACCTGCTTTTTTTTTCTTCCAACTTCGTAAAAAGCGTATGAAATGCACCATATTCTTCCCTTTCCAATAATATAGGATGCACCCACAATGACCTTTTACATATTTCTGTTTCTTTTTGTTTCTTCTTGTACAAATAGTAAGCCAATACGACTTTTTTTTTTCTTATTATTCCACATTTCACACGTGTGTAATCTCTGACAACCAAACACTGTTTCAAGCTTTCACGGTTTACAACTAAACTTATACTGTCACTTACGGGATATCTTCCGTGATTGTTCATTATTTTGAGCTCCCGATATGGCACAAAACCTGGTGATATTGTGAGTGTGTTTTGCCGTGACTTAGTGTCGAGTTCCAATAGTGCGCGTAGCAAAAGACAAAGAAAGAGGGTAGATAGATTTGTCTGCTCTTAACAATTTATTTTCCATCCACCCCCATTCTCCAGTCAACCCGCGATCATGGCGCTTGCAACAGCGCCGAAATATCGGGAGCTCAAAATAATGAACAATCACGGAAGATATCCCGTAAGTGACAGTATAAGTTTTCTCTGACAACCAGTTTAAAACTAACGCATATAGACGGCAGTCCAAGCTAACATCCATCCAGTAAAAAAATTATATGTATACAGCATTCATTATGTGTATACAGCATTCTACTCTATCAAAGAATACCTAGACGATAATGCAAACTAAGTAGATTAGATCTGATAGTAATTAAGGAAATTTTATTTTATTAAGAAATAATACATTTTATTTTATTTTTTCATAACTTTCTATGTTTAAAAACAAATTTGGCTGAAAATATTTAGTTAGCATAGTTTTAAGAATAATGTATAGTATAATTTTAATATTTGTACGCCGTTGTCGGCAAAACATAGCGATCCCTTTATATTTACTAACATCTTTTACACCTATGTTTAACAAATAAAACTTTGACTTTGACTTTGACTTTGACAAGGATATCCGTTTATTGACGGTTGGTTTTCCGGTGAAAAAACCGGACGTCTACAAGCGCTCTGATATTATACGAAGTCACCGTTTTTTTAGGAAAGTCAAGTGTAAGAATCAACGTGTTTTTTAAAATAACTTGTGAACTTGTAGAGTTCCAACTAAGGCTCAACCTCTAGAACCTCTTGAACGGCAGCATATGCTGTTCTTTGGAGAACTCCACGTGGTTGGCGATATTCTAGAAATCAGGAACGGCTAAAATTATGTGACAGTTGTTGCCTCGATGTTTGAAAAATATTTTTATAATCTGTATTTGGCACGCGACGATGCCAAGAGACCGGACGGCATGTTGTTGTTTCCTTGGAAGATGGGTAGGCCTTTAGTGTGGGACGCGACATGCGTCGATACTCTTGCGCCATCACATGTTCCAAGCTCGTCGTGCTGTGCTGGCGCTGCCGCTGCGGCTGCAGAGAACCTCAAGCGGCGTAAATACAGAAACCTTTGTGGTAACTATATTTTCGAGCCGTTTGGGGTTGAAACTCTGGGGTCGTGGGGTCCGAGTGCTCATAGCCTTTTTAAGGAAATTTCGAAACGCCTAGTTGACGCTTCCCGTGACCCAAGGGCTGGCTTTTACTTTGGCCAGAGGCTAAGTGTTGCCATACAACGTGGCAACGCCGCCAGTCTTTTGGGCACATTACCAGCTGACAGCGTTGAGGAGTTTTTTTGATGCCCTTTTATAGTTTGTTGTTGGTTTTCTTATTTTAGGTTATTTAATAGTTTTTTATTTATTATGTATTTAGTTAGTTTAATTGCTAAAATGTATAAATTATAAATAAATCTGAGAGTTGTGTAAAAAGCGACGGAATCCAATTTCATGATGTTATATTTCTTGTGCTTCCGTATCATCAATTATTATAAGTAGCTCGTAATGTTGGGCATATGCCTTACTAAATTCCATCCGCCGTATCTTTGTCTATCTACATGCAGAATTGTCCACCAGTCTCATTTAAGCTTACCTGGCAGGGTCTACTTCGAAGCTGATATCCCCTCGCTCATCAGCCTGATCCAGGAGAGCGCTGATAAGGGGTTCCAGAAGGTTCTGAAGGTATCCGTAGCCGTAGATCTTGAAGCAGAAGGCCATGATCTTGCTGCCTAGGGAGTTGCCTCGGAAGAGGGTTTGCATGCAGTCGGAGACCTGCAAAAAATTAAGGTAATTAGTAGATATAAAAAAATGTAGGCCTACAATACGGATTTGGTGAGGGTTATGATAAACACATGTTTGGGACTTGATTTGGCATAGCCAGGCAGCAAAATCGAAAGTATAACGTTCGGGGAAAATTCACTCGGCACTCGAATTGTGTTTAAAGTTCGGGGAAAAATCACTTGGCACTCGAATTGTGTTTACCGACCCGTACGTACATTTCTCAGCGAGGGTAGATGCTGAACATAGTTTGACGATCGGTACGAACAGACTGAAAGCACCAGCAATGGCTTTAGTACTGCCATTGTCCATAGGCGGTGGTGACAACTTACCATTAGGTAGGCCGCCGAATTTTTGGGATAAATAACTACTAAACGACGGCACGTTTGGCGCAGTGGCTAAGCGATTGGCTGCTGCGCAGCTTGTCGCGGGTTCGATCCCCGCACGGAACAAATATTTGTATGGCCTACAGATAGTTGTTCCGAGTCTGGCTGTTTGTGTATGTGACTTTAAATGTTTGTAAACGCACCCACGATTCAATTCATTTATTTGCAAAAACATGTGTAGATAATATACATGGTATGATGCTTATTATAGGTGTTACAATATACTCTTTGGCTCAACATGTTTGACTATGGCTGGTGTACAAATTAGGTCGAAAAACCATACATTTAAAAAAAATTATAATATACAAAGAATCATTATCAAAAAAAACAATTAAAACAACGATACAGGAGAAATTCCTAGCGTGGGGCAAAGTTTTATAAAAAAAAGAAAATAAAAACATTTCGAACGTGTAGCGTACTTTTGTATGAAACAGCTGGTCCTTTTCTTAACAACCGATGACAAGTTTTAATTTGCTTGGGAGTCTCATATCTAGAATCCTTGGTAAGTTGATGTCATGATTTCCTTACACCGAGTATAATGCTTACCTCGACTTCCCTATAAAATATGTTCCACAGTAGCGGCGCCAGCAGATGCTTCGCGTCGAACAGCGTTACGAACACGCGAGCTAGCTCGTCCATCTGAGATGTGCTTACAACGTTGGCTAAGGCCATTGCTATTGGTAGCTCGCCCTGTGGACAAAAAAGACATTTATCACAATCGAACGGCATTTTTATTCAAATTCGGCCATCATTGGCCACCAGTGGCCATCACAAGCCATCATGGGCAATCGTTGGCCACCATGGGCAATCGTGGGCCACTGTGAAGCACTATGGGCCATCATAGGCCATCCGCGACAATGCTGTACCGGTTGACAGGGGTGAATATAAAAAATAGGTTTGCACCGAGCCCAAGCAAGATTGGACTAGGATAGGAAGGTGAGGATGATGAGGATCTTCTCACCTTGTCGGAGATCATAGTGACAAGCTGCACGAGCTGTTCGAATCTATCAGCCAGTACGGTTTCTGCTAGCGTGTCGAACTCTGTGCCTTGCTGCAGTATCTTCGTGAGGACTTCCATGAATGCTGCACGGGTTTGGAGGTCGCGGTGGTAGCCTAGGTCTGTGGGAGAGAGAAAGGTGTATAAAGGGTGTAAATAGACCCTTAACATTAACTTATACTGTCACTTACGGGATATCTTCCGACCCTTAACATATACGAAAGGTACTTGTTCTCCCCGTCTTTGCGATCACTTTTTTGTTCTAGACCATACCTGGGAACCTTCTAGTTACGGAGATATTGGGGGTCAAAGTTCCAACTTTTTCACAAGTTTTTTTTTTAAATACATGTTTTTAATGTAAGATTTTTACTTTACACACCTCCACGACCCCCGTACTATTCAATCCATCCATCAGCACAATGCTTTGAGTGCTTTCCATCGAGTCCTACCGTAAAACGTGATTTTTCACCCCAAAAAAAAGTCGTTTCCCAGCAATAATTTTTGCGTAAACTTACTTAGTTTGATGTACAGAACGCTTGGTTGACGGCTATGTGAAGGGTCTGTTTACACCCTGTATATTATTAAGAAAAGGTGAAGATTCGTTCAAAATCAGACCAAGATATATATATTTAGAGAAGGCCTTTAAAAAGTAGTAACTTACCAATACTATGCATCAGCCCCGAGTCGATGTTGGCGCTGAGTAGATTGGACATGGCCTGTATAGTAGCATTGCGGAGGGTCTCCAGTCGGCCTGGACCCTCGGCCATCTCTACTTCGTTGCAGTCGTTGAGAAGGTTCATGAAGAGGGTAAAATACCTGGGAAAGAAGAGAGGAGATGTAATCTTTTATGTTCAAGATGTGATTGGAATAGCTTGTAAATTATAGTTAAAAAACACGCTTTAGATGACGTCATTTTATCCCTCAGCAAACTTTTTAATTTGATACCCATATCATCGGAATGCATATAAAATAACTAGTCCGCCATCTTTGAGAGTCCGCCATATTGGATTTAGAATGACGTCACTTAGCTAACCATGCATTGTCATCCAAACTAAATATGTATGCAAAATTTCAGCTGGAAAACGCGGACTGGGTCAAATTTCTATGATTTTGATGTGATGACGTACGTAGTGGGACGCAAGTAAAAAAAACGAATGATAACAAAATCGGGGGATACAGTTTGGTGTTGCAGCTTCATATCTGTCATCTCCATCCTACATTCAATTACACCATTGCCTAGCTTAAGGATCAAAGAATTCATTACGCCAAGTGAGGACTGTGACGCATCGCGCGGGGTGGAGAGGGAAGCGTCAGCGTTGCCATTTTGAGGTCTTTTTGCTGCTAATCGAGTATTTTATATTGTTCGGTGAAGATAATAAAAGAGTGTTAAAAACCCGAAAAGGATTACGGTCCACTCCCTCTCACAACAGAGGCTTGTGTTTCAGTAGTGAGAACATTGTGGGCTGATTATATTATCCATGGGGCAAGAAACACAATACCGAACTCGAAAGGGGGTAAAGTTTATAACGTCGGTCACAGAACGACCTTTTACTCCGAACAAAAATAAGTTTATAGGAACAGCAAATTTTTTGAAGTGATTTGCGAGTAATCTCTACCCCCTTTTCAGGTATCGAGTTATTTCAATTACATCTAGTACATTAAGTTAAAACTGGGTGAAGAAACGGAGGGGCCGTTTCTCGGAAAACTAGTAAACACATCTGTCCAGACTGTCATTCGTAGATCTTTGACAGTTGTTATGGGTAGTGAAGTAGAAGCTGTTAAATCTAACAAGAAGATCTATCGTGTGTCAGTACTTGGGTTGTGGAGGTCAAATAGATTATATACGCTGATTAAGCAGCGCTTGCTTAGGTTGGTCCGTGGATGGGTGACCACCAATTACATACCGAGTTTTCTTCGTGCCTCGGAAAGCACGTGAAGCCGTTGCTCCTGGCTGTCATTTGTAGATCTTTGACAGTCGTTACAAGTAGTCAGTGGCCCAAAAGTCAACACAAGTCAAAACAACTCCGTACTAACTGGGTTGTGGAGGTCAGACAGGCAGTCGCTCCATATAAAATACTGGTATTCAGCTGCATCCGGTTAGACTGGAAGCCGACCCCAACATAGTTGGGACAAGGTTAGGCAGATGATGATGATACTTACTTGAGAAACAGTTGGCTCTTAGCTTCCATGAGATCACCTCTATCTGACTCTTCAGGTTGTAAAGGTAGACCCTTCAGCAATGATGCGACAGCTTCCATGCAGGCCTGGTCTAATTCTCGGCAGCAGACCAGGTACCTGAGGATTTAAAATGAACACGGTAAGGTAGCTTCCCAAAGATATAAGATAAAGAAAAAGGGGTAACGGAAAGTAACTTATTCTTCTTTTGTACCAGATTTACCATAAAGATATGGTCTCTTACATTTTCCTTAAATTCGAACATAAAACCACACAAATTCTCTCGAAATGCTTTTGCTAGGCTGTAAGGCATGAAGGTTGCAGGGATCCGCTGGATGCGAGTCGCACGGGACCGGTCAATGTGCCGACACTTGGGGGAGGTCTATGTCCAGCAGTGGACGTCTTTCGGCTGAAATGATGATGATGATGAAGGCATACTAACCTGGTAATAGAAGACGCATCAGCCCGCAATGGCGGCGCTATCTGATGACTGGTACCCAACACCCAGTCCGTCACATATTCCACCATCTTGTTACGGAACTTCATTTCCTGTGCCAAAGATAACATATAAGAAACTAAAAGTCAAATCTCTCCTGGCAGTTGCGGTCATAAAAAGTGCGAGCAGGACAGTGAATATGTAGTGCCTCGTGTTATCTCGCTCCCGCGTTTTATAACCGCGGGTGCTATGGACGTTGGTTTCGTAGCATGTTGGATTTCTTCATTTTATCTCAGATATTTATCAAGTTATATAATTATTACTCAATGTCATATTTGACAAAGTTCAAATTACCAATAAAAAAAAAGTTATTTTATTTGAAACGGTCAAGCAAAAATCAACTTCGACTACATATTTCTAAAGTAGATATTTGATTAACTTGAACACATGTTTACATTAAACACATATCTAACTGACCTGTCTAAAAGCGAGGTCATCTCTCCTCCTCATCATGGCTTCTACAACTTGACAGAGCTTAGTCTTGATATGAACTGAGAGTACCGTCATATCCAAGTGACGAACGTATCTGTAAGAACACGTGACATGAATTTGAAGAACAGGGAATACGCATGTAATTTTTTCTTCACTAAAATCAATAAAATATAGTACTATCTAATATAAAAATATAGTACTATTTTATCGACCGCGAACCGGAAGACGCTGCGTTGGAAGGCCTCCCACTAGGTGGACCGATGACCTCGTAAAGGTTGCAGGGATCCGCTGGATGCGAGTCGCACGGGACCGGTCAATGTGGCGACACTTGGGGGAGGCCTATGTCCAGCAGTGGACGTCTTTCGGCTGAAATGATGATGATGATGATGATGATGATAGTACTATCTACCCAAAAAAATAATTAAAGGTGAACTTTATTCCATATTTTTAATCATTAAATAATTAAACTAACTAAATACATAATTAATTAAAAACTATTAAATAACCTAAAATAAGAAAACTAACAACAAACTATAAAAGCGCATCAAAAAATTCCTCCTCAACTCTGTCAGCTGGTAATGTGCCCAAGAGACTGGCGGCGTTGCCACGTTGTATGGCAACACTTAGCCTCTGGCCAAAGTAAAAGCCAGCCCTTGGGTCACGGGAAGCGTCAACTAGACGTTTCGAAATTTCCTTAAAAGGCTATGAGCACTCGGACCCCACGACCCCAGAGTTTCAACCCCAAACGGCTCGAATATATAGTTACCACAAAGGTTTCTATATTAAAAGTTAAGTTCAACTACAGCTTGTCACTCAAAAAAAAAAATTAACTCCTAAAATTTTCTAAAACAGTTCAAACGTCCACGACTGTCGCGGCCATTCATGTCATGTTAGGGCTCAAACACAAAAACACGTTACGACAACGCAACGTGCCACGTTGCACAGCACGTCGTCGTGGCGTAAAATATGGCTGAAAGATATGGATGGATTCAGTATTTTTTTTGTATCTTTTTCTTCTTTATCCATCTTCTTAATATTAGCAGGACCACACTAGACGTGTTCTCCACACGTCTAGTGTGGTCCATTTCTCGAAATTAACTGCGGCAATTCTACAAATGCGCCACCGTCAATACGACGTCGTTCAACGTGGCACGTTGCGTTGTAACGCGATTATTTACGTTGCTCGACGTCGATTTCCACGTCACGGCACCGTGACGCAACATGCAACGTCACGTTGCCGTGCGGTGACACGTTGCGTCGTCGTAACGTATTTTTGTGTTTGAGCCCTTATGTGACGTCATTTACATCTATTTGCCTTGTTTACATCCAATATTTTATCGAGTATATTAATTTTACTAATTGTATGTGCTTTATCCAAGCAAACATTGCAATAACAAAATCTTAGTGAAACTTTAAGTATTTTTCAAATAAAAGTGTTTTTTTCACACATAAGACTGCGTTTTGAGGTTGCATTCGGTTTCATAAAAAACACGCTACATAAAATATTAAATTGTAAAATACGTGTTTATATAATTTTCTAAATTAAACAAGCATACCACAATGTTTTTATGGGCCATCATGCAAAATACTGGTATTCAGCTGCATCCGGTTACTGACTGGAAGCTGACCCCAAAGTGGGGAAAAGGCTAGGCAAATGATGATGGTGATCTTACCTGACTATAGACAACATCAAAGTTTCAATAGATGTTGTACTAAGATGCTCGTTAGGCTGCCCACTTTTCTTAATGTCCAGTATACTCTTCATTATAAAGATGGTATGCTCCACGAATTGCGTGTTTATGTCTGTCAGCATTACCTGCGGAAAAAAGTTCATGTTAATGATGTTGTATTAAACGAATGCGCGTACGCGCTCCATAATTATCCAAATTATCTAGTGGGACTCCACAGGTGAGGTCAAATTAAATTATCTAGCGGGACTTCACACGTGAGGTCAAATTTAAGTAAATAGCAAAACTACACAAGTGAGGTCAAAATAAATCATCTAGCGAGACTTCACAGATGATGTCAAATTAAATGACCTATCCAGCAAGACTTCTCAGACGTGATCGAATCAAATATTTTTCGAATATCTTTTTGTTGTTTCACTTACTTGTTGCTGCTGATCAAAGAATTTGTCGATGATGGCCTTGATCTGGTCGAAGAGTATCGGGTAGAGTGCGGGGGACATCTCGTGCCCGACCAGCTCTTTCACGTGGGTTTGTATCTGTTGGCCGAAGCGCTCGTTGCTGCAGAGAAGGAGGCGGAGGAGTTGGCCTATGAATCTGTGGAGGAAGATTTTAGTTAGGTTTGCGCATACCAGTGGCGAAGATTCCATACAACTCGATTCCTACCGGCTTCTCTTTGAAAAATGGCACAGTCAGTATTGTATAGATAAATATATAATCACATTAAAAATTATGGACTCCGGCTTAACTTTTACAAAAATTGACCCTTCGCTACTGGCGCATACATACTACAATGGCGGCACTATTGCGGCGGATTGATACGACTAGCGAAGTTTGCACTTTTTAAGAAATTCCGTTAATTTTCAAATGACATAGAGATATATGTAATACTACACGGTCGTACGGGCCGCAATAACGTTGTACCCGTCACAAGCCATCATAAAATGTCGCTGATATAATGAGGAGCTTTTAGTTAATATGTTATTTAACTTGTTAATTTGTTTTTCGAAACTCAAATCGCCGATATAGGTCACACGGCTGCCAAGCTTAAATGGAACTGGGCTGGCCATATCTGTCGCATGCCGGGGGAGCTATGGGCTAAAGTAACCACACAATGGGTCCCAAACAGCAGCAAACGGCAACGTGGCAGGCCCAGAAGGAGATGGCGGGACGAACTAGACTCATTTCACAAAGATTGGCAAACAACAGCACTGGATACGAAAGAGGGAAGGGAGACCTTTGCCCTGCAGTGGGACACAAATGGCTGATAATTAATGTTATTTAGCTTATCGACTCTTTTTGGGGGGCTCTTTGGATGGGGATGATAATCTCACGCAAATCAATTTGCACAACATTTTTGTGGTTTATGGTAAATAAAGATTTTTGAAAATGAAAAAATGAACTTACTGTGTTACTGGACAGTACTGCACTTCTTGAGAGCTGTTCGCCAAAACGTTGTATTTCCTTGAATCTGCTAAAGAGAAAATAAAAGGAGATTAGGGACTCCATTCGAGTATAAAACAAATCGAAAAAAATCGGTTGTCTGTAAAGTCGGTTTACTGACGATAGTTGAACGTGACACCGTCATAAGAAAATACTGATGGAATGGTTGCATTTTTCAAAAAATGAATGTGCGTTGAGCAATTGTTTTATGGAACGCCTCAGAGCGAGGTAACGCCTCATTTTTTCGTGCGTGCAGCCGGCTCCATAGAATTATAAGACGTTGTCACGTCAAAATAATAATCAAATGTCTAGTAACAAGTGAAGAATCTATTGTTGAAAAATCGGGAGTTCCACATACTAATGTATGTATAAGACTGATTAACTATTTATTTTTGACATTGAAATGTCTCTCAACTTTAACTACAATTTACGAATTTACAAAAAACGGATAAAAATTATATCGTTTTTTTTTACAACTGGTTATGTTATTGTCAAATCTGAAGTCGCTTCTTACTAGAAAGTTATTAATATCTGTTTGCGGGGACAAAACTGTACCTTTCTGTCTTATCAGATATAATAATCTTATAGTTAAAAACACGCTTTGCATGTACATTTTATTTCTGGTATTTATCTCGGCAAACCCTT
This sequence comes from Noctua comes, assembly GCA_963082995.1. NCBI lineage: Eukaryota > Metazoa > Arthropoda > Insecta > Lepidoptera > Noctuidae > Noctua > Noctua comes. The sequence goes on along the minus strand of OY720295.1, from coordinate 6,613,101 downwards.
TCATTTGATACCCATATCACGGGGATGCATAAAAGTCGCCATCTTTAGTAGTCCGCCATATTGGATTTAGAATGACGTCACTTAGCTAACCGTGCATTGTCATCCTAACTAAACATGTATGCAAAATTTTAGCTCAATCGGAAACCTCCCAGTTTCCGATTGGGAAATGGGTCACAGTTAACTTCTAAGATTTGTTTTACATAGTTACAGTTACAGGTGAAGTTAATAAAATTTAAAGCGTGTTAATAAAAACGACAATAAATTTACCGTGTCCATGAAGATGCGACCAAGTGGTGGACGGTCTTCGCTGCAGACAAACGCCGCCAAGCGCGCAGAGGAACGATGTTATATTCGCCCATTCCTGTATCTGCATCTGAGAAAGTACTTTCATTCTTTAGTACAGGGGTGTCCAACATAATTTTATGAAGGGCCAAGTTTAGTATCTTTGTAGCCGCAGCGGGCCAAAAGAATTGCAAAGTGACCTCTAAGAGCCTGCGCGCACTAGCGATTTTAAGTTGGCCGATAGTTTGATCGGTCAGAGGATCAGTATAGAGTTATATGGCAGTGTGCGCACTTGAAGATTTATAGTTGTACGACCGAACTATATCTTTTTACGATTGCGACTGAACTATCGGCCAACTTAAATCGAAAGTGCGCGCAGGCTCTTTATTTAAATAAAACTAGCTTCGCCGGACTAGACTGCAATGATGCGGTCTGCAGTCGCGGGAAGGTAGGTGAGGTGGGGTGGGTAGGTAAATATGGGGCGGGAATGACTGACTTAGGGACAATGTTTGCGCAATATTTATTGAAGTCCTCATCATCATCACCACCACCACCACCACCACTACCACCACCATCATCATCATCATCATCATCATCATCATCATCATCATCATCACATCAGCCGAAAGACGTCCACTGCTCCCCCAAGTGAAGTCCTATTAATTTTAAATAGCTCGCGGGCCGGATGTAAGACCTATGCGAGCCGGTAGGTGGCCCGGGGGCTGTGTATTGAATAGGCCTGCTTTAGTATTACAAGAAAGGAAGATTTATGATTTCTACCACAGAACAGAAAAAAACAGTAGAAATCGCATAGAGCTTTATTAGTTTCGGAACCAGCGTACCCCAAACTAACACATAAACAGGTTAATTGTATTTCGTAACACTAAGAAAAGCGTGGTGTGATTGGTAATTTAATATTAAATGAAAGAAAGTAATATATTAGTCTTCGTTTTTTTGAATATAAACCATAATTACATGCCAATAGAGTGGTTTATTATCTACTCTGTTTACGTATTAGCTCATACGGAATAGTTTTACGAGCAAGTTCTGCTACTCGCCGCTAGATGTCACTATACTAAATGCATTTAATAAGCCTTTATTTGTTTTGGAATAAGATTAATATTTCCCGTAACGAGCTCGTTACTATTTGTGTGCTATTCGTCCTTTTCTAGGGTTGTACCCCTGTCGTTGCCCTTTTATCGACATTGCGTTTTATTTTCAAACAAAATTCAAGAGTCGATAAATATTTTTAAATTTAAAAATGAATTAAGTACTTATGTTTGAAATCAAGTGTTATAAATTTATAATAATGCTTATGATTTATATAACGAATAGTTAAGAATTTATTGTTATGTTAATATTGTCATGTTAAACTACTGATTGATTTCGAAAATTATACTATTTGATAGAAAGGTAACAGAATAAACTACACGATTTGTTACTACGGGTACCTAGTACCTACTTTCTATTGACATGGTGTAGTATCCTCTTGTAACGTACCTAATAGGTTGATAACACTGTTTACTAACTATATCACAGGCTCACCACACCACCAAGCCCCCAGTCCAGGGTACGCTTCACGTTCCAACTTCCCGCCATTCGTGGTGACTGACAGTTGTCATTAGTGACAGCTACCCGACTACTTGTGGCTGTGAGACAGTGTTTCTATATCTATTAAATAGATACACTACACATGGGAACCCTTCGATTTCGCCGGCAGCTACACTCGTTTTAAGTATGTTTTAGCTCGACCAACTCCTTAGCGAACTTTGATGTTTCAGACTAACACATAGGCCACTTATTATATTCTATTATATTCTTTTCTATCTGGATCCTTAGGAAATCTGAAGCCATAAAATAATACGAAACCCATTTTTTTATAGGTTCGAGACTTTATGAATGACATAGGGTGAGATAAATCTTTTCTCAATTTGAATATTACGAATAGATTCCCCATATCCATGTTTTAAACTTATTTCAATCCTGGATAAGGAAAATTAAAAAAAAGGGTAGAAGAGTTCATCATTAAAAAAAACGCACAAGGTTAATTTTTCGCCCATACATCATAGAACGTTGAAGTTTAAAATATCGATAACTCATTATCGATAACGTCAATCTCTAATTGAGTAGCGGACTGTGACATGTGCGTAGTTGGAATCTTCGAGAATAATATGTTTGAGTTAAAAGAAAGTAGACCCTATAAAATAAACAATAAAGTCTATTTGTACTTGTCTTGTATAATAAAATAATGTTTTTCAAATTTAATCGAAATAAAGTAAATTAAGACTTCCCGATGGTATGATATACCACCATTTGATACATTTTTGGTTCTGCTATCGTTTTTACATTCTAGAACAGCACAATAAGGCATTTTAGTATTTTTTTAACATTAAAATAGGTTTTATAAGAGTTATTGTCACTGTGACGCTTCTATCTAGACTGATGTGCGTGGCGTGGGCGTGGGGGAAACAGTTTGCGGAACAGCGCAAACCTCGGGGTACGCGCGGCCCGCCCACATGCTACTTCTACTGTTTTTTTCTGTTCTGTGATTTCTACTGTAGTGCATTTAGCTCTGAAAGAGGCGATCAGGGGACTAGCGTTACACAAATAAGAGCCAGAGTGACTGACTGAGCGCATTTTTCATTGTAGAAGATTTGAATCTTGCAGATTCAAATGCGGTTGAAAGAAGAAAATAAAAAAGCTTCACACCTAAATTCCAATAGTACGATTACTAATTTTAGTCTTTATTTCATCGTGTGCAAGATTGGATTTTTTAAGCACCGAAAACCGACCCTCGGCCTTACATACCGAGTTTCCTCCGTACTAAGGAAACCACGCTAAGCTGTTGATCCTGGCTGTCATTTGTAGATCTTTGACAGTCGTTACAGGTAGTCAGTAGCCCGAAAGTCTGACAACCAGTCTTACCAAGGGGTATCGTATTACCCAGTACTGACTGGTTTGGGGAGCTCAGATAGGCTGTCGCTCCATGTACAATACTGGTATTCAGCTGCATCCCGCTAGACTGGAAGCCGACCCCAACATAGTTGGGAAAACGCTGATAATGGCAGTACATGTTTCATACCTCAAAGTCATGTTCGCTGCTGGGATGGTGTGACACCCTGCGCTTTGCTACAGCGCGATGTAAAGCTTCCATTTGACATTCATCCATCTTGTCGCCTTGTCCTTTTGGGTACTTTTGGAGAAGCTTGCAGAGGGAGTCCCTGGTGGTAGAAGGTTTGGTATTACACAAAAAAAAAGTTGAGATTTATTAAATGCATTTTATAGTTAAAACATGCTTCAGTGTGACATGTAACATTTTATTTCTGGTATTCTTCAGTAAACCCTTACATTTGACACCCATTTCATGGGAATGCATAAAAAGTCGCCATCTTTAGTAGTCCGCCATATTGGACTAAGAATGAAGTCACAAAAGTTAGAATTCTTAGCTTTAGTAAAGCTGTTTAAAGTTCTTACTACGTTCTAATTCTTGTCTATAGCATAAAAATGGTTGCATATAAGTAACTAGCAATCCGCCCGCGAATTCGTCCGCAAACATTGTGATAGCTCGGCTAATATGCATGATATAAATAATTTATAGCCTTTAGCACACACGAATAATGTAGCTTTCTACCAGTGAAATAATTTTTAGAATTGGATCATTCATTCCGGAGATTACCCCCTACATACAAGCTAACAAACAAATTTAACCTGTTTATAATCTTCTTATATATATAATTCTCGTGTCACAATGTTAGTTACCATACTCTTTCGAAAGGGCTTGACCGATTTTTATGAAATTTTATATGCATATTCAGTAGGTCTGAGAATCGGCTACTATCTATTTTTCATACGTAGGTAGGGTAGGGTAGTTAGGTAAGGTAGGTAGCTAGCAGTGGCGAAGGTTCCATACAACTCGATTCCTACCGGCTTCCCTTTGAAAAATGGCACAGTCAGTATTCTATAGACAAATAAGATAATCACATTAAAGATATGTACTCCGGCTTACGTCTTACAAAAATTGACCCTTCGCTACTGGTAGCTAGGGTAGGTTGGTAGGGTAGGTTAAAAAAGTGCATTTCAACGCATGCCGGACACAGCTAGTATTAGTATAAATTACTTAAATTCAAGTTACAACTTTAACTTGATCATAGACACAATACAAGTGAAAGCATTTCGTAAAACAAGACCAACTCACCAACATCGGAACGTCTCCTCCCAAACGGGTTGAACACCATTGACACAGTGTTCGATCTTCCGGAGTAAGGCCATTATCCGTTTCTGCAGAGCAGCCGAACCTATAACATAACAATCATCATCATCGTCTTCCTGCTCTTGTCTCATGTTCATTGATCGGATAATCGGATGCATATTTGCCTAAAGTTCATTTTTGGTTAGGAAATTATGGAAGCGGCTTCTTAAAACATATTTTTTTAAACATATATCCCGGGATTCCAGAAAATTCGGGAATTCGAAACTAGTCTGTAACATGGTGAGGAAACGTCGTCTTTAGCATGTGGTATTTATTTTAAAAAACAGGGGGATTACATAATTATTAATGTGTTTTTACTTGAAGTTAATTTTAAAATGAACAATAGGAACTTCCTTCGGGTACCTGCACACAAGCAGCAATATAATTTGATTTTATTACCCGATTTGATTCTATAATAAAAACAGTAAATTCGTAGATTCCGAAATCGCGGGATTTTTTTCGATACAAAAGTGCATTCCATAATATTAGGCAACACCTTAAACTAAGTAAATATTCCTACACCCGATTTGATTCTATAGTAAGAAAAACTAAATTTGTCGATTCCGAATTCCCGGTATTTTTTGATACAAAAGTGCATTCCATAATAGCCAACACCTACACTTTAGGTAAATATGCATCCGATTATCCGATCACTGCTCATGTTACTTGGGGCCGGCGCAACATGTCTATCACTCATGTTGCAGAAAGTTTTGGCTTCGGTTTTACAGTATGAATGCGATTGCTGGTGGTTTACCCGCCACCGTGCGGGAGACCCAGAGTGCTTTATGATAACCACTGAGTTTTAAGCTGCCTTATTCGCCTCTTACGAGATAAAAATAAGCTGTTCCATCCATTACTATTAATACTAATAACGGGATATTTACCATGTTTGCTGTTTTCTATGAGTTCTAGTTTCTATGAGTTAGTATTAATAGTAATGAGTGACCATGATAGTTTAAAATCTTATATCTGTTCCATACATTTTCACCGTGTAGGTATTGCATTTTTGTAGGAAACAGCTGTTTTTTTTAATAACCGTTGAAATTTTTTTATATTTTTCTCAGAATGATGTACTGAATACGTAGTAACCGTTTTCGCGTCGGTGTCCCTTCCACCCCGTGTAACATACAAGAACCACATATAATCGAGTTAAAATAATGATCATATACTTCTCGTTAGGCCTGATTCAGAAGGCAGTACTCCTCGATAAGGATGGCATTGTGAGGAGGTTCCTGTCTCTGAAACCCTAACCACCGGTTGCTTGTACCCTGGGCTCGTCACCGGTAGACCACTATTCTTAGGGTTTCGTACATCAGGAAAAACCGATTTATCCTAAGTTCCCTCGGCTGTCATTTGTCTTAAATCTATATATATAAAATGGTAAACTGACTGACTGACTGGGTGATATATCAACACACAGCCCAAACCGCTGGTCCTAGAGACATAAAACTAACTGGATACTTACTCTTCATAAAGAACACATCCTGTAAGTATCCACTAAGAAAGGATTTTTGGGAATTCCACCCCTAAAGGGGTAAAATAGGGGATGAGAGTTGATATGAAAGTCCGTCAGTTTTGAAGTTAGGATCTTCAATTTTGGTGTTTAGGCTGATGATTGAAAATTAATTTATACGTGTCTCAGCGTTTTTGATAATTCTACCCCTGAAGGATTAAAAAAGGGGAAGAAGGTAAGTAACTATGTTTGTTCGGGTGGGATATTTTTCGACATCCACGCGGGCGAAGCCGCGGGCAACAGCTAGTTGGACATACTTACTGTGAATATTTTTGTAATAACACCCTCTTCCCATGTCCTGACTGGCTGCTTGCAAAGTTAAAAGGGAGAAGTTTTAAATACTGTAACGTACGCGACGAATGTAGTACGATCCTTACATACTTTTTTTCCTTATCCACGTTCATACGCGACGCGGTAGACCTCGCAGGAGATGGCGGGACGAGCTAGACAAAACTAACGACCAGTGGTCCACATTGGCCCTGGATCGTAGAACTTGGAAGTCATGGAGAGAGCCTTTGCCCAGCAGTGGGATGACACAGGCTAACAGTATCAGTATCAGTACGTTCATACGTCTGGTCTGGTGGTGTACTACGCACCTGATCTTTCTGAAGACCCTCACCAGTAAAGTCAGTGTCCTTCTAGGGCGTCCCCTTCCAGCGTTGCCATTTACATCTGCTTTGTTAGTCGCCTTTCACTCATCCTCTCCACATTATTACTCTATTAGTATGTACATACATACTTATCACCATCGTATCCCACTTTTTTGTACAATACATATTTTCATTATGCTTGCAAGCATAATTTATATAAATTTCTTTTTTTTTGTTTGGTATGTTTTTACTGTAGTACAACTTTTGAGCTTAAGTATTTCATACATAATGTTCCAGTAGTTTGTTTTTTATGTCAATTTCATATTTTTTGTTTAAATTTAAATTACAAATTATTAATTTTAAGCACTTGTTTACCTCCTTCCAATTTTAACTCTAGAATCTTGATTTAAATTTTTGCTGTAAATAAAATAGTATATCTAAGCCGGAGAGGTGATCTGTACCTCAGGACATACCTACTTCAGACACCTTTCTCTATTTAAGATTGTGTATTTACCAGTACCTGTTACTTCTGATGTTGAGATAAATAAAGATTTATGATTATGATGATTATGATTATGATTACATGACCAAGCCTTCTAAGCATATTCTCCTCAATTTTTGTCATTACATCTTCTTTTAACCCGCAACGTTCTCGTAAAACCTCATTCCTCAATTTATCATTCAATTAACTTTACACTTTCCTTTCGAAAAATACATAAGTTATTATAAAAAGGCTTGCACACAAATCTATCGAGATCACTTACCAGTTGTCAGCACCGTAGATGTGTGTGCAATCTCTTGAAATACCGCGTAGTTAGGCAGTAGACATTGCGTAGTGATTTCATCGGAGCCACACCGGATATCCGCTTCTTGACATAGCAGCGCGAAGCACGACATCGCTACCAGCACCACGTCTGTGTCTATCGACCACAGGCACATGAAGAATACGACCTATGGAAAAGGAGAATAGAGTCTATATTACACCAGCAACATTGATCATTAAGGAGTATTGCTACCAGCACCCAGGGATTGAAAACCGGTACGAATTTGGGTTCCGGTTCTTCATTTCGGTTCTTAAAAAGGTTCTTCTTTTCGGTACGGTTCTGGTTCAGGTTCCGGTTCGGTTCTGGTTCCAAAGTACCGGTTCCAAATAAAAGTTCCAATATATCGGTTCCGTATCATCCGATTTAAAGGTTCTCCAAGAAAGAAGGGGTATGTTTGACGCGTGCCTGGCGTGTCTTTTCTTTCAGTTCGCCTTCGAAATATTAGCGAGTGGAAGTCTGTACTGTACAGTGTCAGCAAATATTATTAGATAGTGGTTTAAATAATCTAGAGTAATAAAATTACTGTTAATTAATACATAGACTCGCTTTGAAGAAGAACCGGTTCAAATAAAGGTTCTTAAAGGTTCCAATTTAGGTTCCGGTTCCGGTACGGGTTCTAAGTAACGGAACCACTAAATACCGGTATTTTACCGGTATTTCGGGAACCTTTTCGATCCCTGCCAGCACCACGTCCGTGTCTATCGACCACATAAAGAATACCACCTATGTATAGTGAGAATACAGTCTATATTTCAAAAGCAATGCATGCAGCATGAAGGAGTATCGTGTGCGTACAGGTAGTCAGTGGCCCGAGAGTCTGACAACCAGTCTTACCAAGGGGTTTCGTATTACCCAGTACTGCCTGGGTTTTGGAGGTCAGATAGGCAGTAGCTCCATGTAAAAGACTGATATTTAGCTACATCCGGTTCGACTGGAAGCCCACTCCAACATAGGCCAGTTTTTATCCCGATATCACGGTATCTGGATATAGACTACGGTAGCGACGCCACGGGAAAAAGCTATGGTTATATTTTGTTTATTATGCGTAAGTGGGCAGGGCACATTGCTCGCAGAACGGATGGCCGATGGGGCCGAAAAGTTCTGGAGTGGCGACCGCGAACCGGAAGACGTTGCGTTGGAAGGCCTCCCACTAGGTGGACCGATGACCTGGTGAAGGTTGCAGGGATCCGCTGGATGCGAGTCGCACGGGACCGGTCAATGTGGCGACACTTGGGGGAGGCCTATGTCCAGCAGTGGACGTCTTTCGGCTGAAATGATGATGATGATGATGCGTAAGTCTGAAGTTCTGGCCGAAGGAGGTCTTGAGGTGAGTTGACGAATACCGTGCATTAATGGGCATTTTTCAAAAAATCTAACCTGTACTTTTTTTTTAGTTAAAATATAGTATTTTAAGAAACTAATTTGAATATTTTTGAAATTCTATGGATAGTTTAATTAATAATTAATTTTAAAATTTTAGGGCTGCTGACGTCATCACTGGAAAAGATTCCTTTGCTCATTCAACGGTTAAATACGCGAACACTAATGACAGTTTGTTTTTTAACGGTATTCACATGAGCTAAGGGCTTGCACAGACACGCGGGAACCGCGCGATTCCCGTATCCATATGTGAACGCAGGCTTAAGCGTATTTCACTATATTCCTTCTTGAGATAACGTCATTGAAGGTCAAATAAAGGTTTACCTTAATTCTTCAAATATATAACTGAATAAAAAATGGGTTGTGGAGGTCAGATAGGCAGTCGCTCCATGCAAAATACTGGTATTCAGCTGCATCGGGTTAGACTGGAAGCCGACCCTAACATACTTGGGAAAAGGCTAGGCAGATGATGATGATATAACTGAATAAACAGTATTTTTTTTTCATTTTAACGAGAAATAAATGATTAAAGACCTTAAGATTCCTCGAAATGGTTTTGCAATTAGCACATTTTTTGAAAACTGGTCAATCCCCATTATACGTGTGCGTTGACCTTAAGTTTGAACTAACCTCAAGTTTGATATGCGCCTGTTTACAAATAGGTATCTGCGAGCCCACATTGGCATACTCCTTGTGTTTAGCCAGGAACTCGTAACTCCTTGTATTTCTATCTGTCACTAACGTAAGCTACACATATCAAGTATAGACCCAGATGGGTGGCTCACATACGGTTTAATATGCGCCTGTTTACAATTAAGTATCTGTCATCCCGTTCGCATACTCCTTGTTTCTCTATTTATTACTAAGTTAAGCAACACTCGTCAAGGTATAGAACTGGATGGGTAGCTTACCTCCAACTTTATATGCGCCTGTTTACAAATAGGTATCTGCGAGCCCACGTTGGCATACTCCTTGTGTTTAGCCAGGAACTCGTTCCGACAAGTCAGGATGTCTCGGAGCCACCGCAGAACCTCGCGGTAGTTGCAGATCTGACGCTGGATCAGTTTTTGGCTTATGTTGTATAGGACTTGAGAGCTGTGGACAAGAGAAAAGGAATTGTAAGTCCACTATCGATTCATAGTCGCTTAACACGGTTTTTATGACTGGGCAAAATATTTGTTTTTTTTTTTATTTATGCAAGTTTAATATTAAAATAATTTGTCTAAACTATGGTAAACCAAAAAACCCAAATGGTTACATCCGTGGGAGCAAAGATGAGAGACAAATACACAAGTTTAACTTATAAAACCTCTCTGCTAGCGGCGGGGTTTAAAACCCGTATCATGATCCGTAAAACAGATGCTGGTGGACTACATAACCACCTCCTTTTTTAAAAGTCGGTAAAAAACAACGCGTTTCCTCGAAAACGAAAGTCAAATTAATGCAAATTAAACCCTGTATAAATAGATAACCTCGCCAGATGTAAGACTCTCGTGGCGATTGGTATGTTGCGTACACTCAATAAAGAAAAAACATAAAGATAGAAAAGCGCAATCGTGGTATACTTAACTAGCTTCTGCCCGCGGCTTCGCCCGCGTGGAGTTCGGGAACTGCCCACGGAATCTTACTTCTGGGATAATAAGTAATCTATGTATGTATAGTACATACATAGATTTACGTGTACTTGCTATTGCAAATATTTGTTCATAGTAATATCAATTAAATTACATAATATGTGAAATATCTTGGTTTGAGATTGGACACCGGGACACCAAACAAATGATTTATTAGGAATCTATTTATAGACATAATACTTTGACATAATATTTAATATCAATGTCCCGTATCGCGAGCCAACGCGAAAATCGGTGGAATAAACTATATTCACAGACATGTCTACCTCAGAAAAATCCTATCTACTTAGTAATAGGTAAATACTCCCGCGCCCCGCACGCCCCACGCAACGCTGCGCGGCATGCGCCCTTCTACGTGAGCTTCGAAGCCCTATTTAACTATATTGGGGGATGATTTTGGAAAAACTGATACACATCTATATATACAAAATGGTAAACTGACTGACTGACTGACTGGGTGATATATCAACGCACAGCCCAAACCGCTGGTCCTAGAGACATGAAACTTGGAGGGTGTGTTCTTTGTGAAGAGAAGGTTTCCACTAAGAAAGGATCTTTGGGAATTCAAATTTTCAATCGTCAGCCTAAACACAAAATTTGAAGATCCTAACTTCAAAACTGACGTACTTTCATATTAGCTTCCATCCCCTATTTTACCCCTTTAGGGGTGGAACTCCCAAAAATCCTTTCTTAGTGGATACTTACTCTTCACAAAGAACACACCCTCCAAGTTTCATGTCTCTAGGACCATCGGTTTGGGCTGTGCGTTGATATATCACCCAGTCAGTCAGTCAGTCAGTCAGTTTACCATTTTATATAAAGAAAAAAAGAAGAAGAAAGAAAGAAGATTAAAGATTAATGATAAAATCATCTTTATCTATCAAACTTGAACGCGTAAACAAAGTTTCGTGGCCATGCTACTAACCGCTGAAGAGTTCTCTCTTGAGGAGACGATCCTGGCTGCAGGATTAAGGAATGTTTGTCATAAAAATGTATTGTCACCAGAACCAAAGGTTTGTGCAAAATTTCAGCTCAATTGGTTGTACAAAATTGAGTTGCATTTCACCCAAACAAACATAGTATCTTCACCCCCCTTTTTAACCCTTCGGGGGTAGAATTATCAAAAACGCCGAGACACGTATAAATTAATTTTCAATCGTCAGCCTTATCACAAAATTTGAAGATCCTAACTTCAAAACTGAGAGACTTTCATACAAACTTCCATCCCCTATTTTACCCCTTTAGGGGTGAAATTCCCAAAAATCCTTTCTTAGTGGATACTTACTCTTCACAAACAATTCACCGTCCAAATTTCATGTCTCTAGGATTAGTGGTTTGGGCTGGGGTTTGATATATCAGTCAGCCAGTCAGGACGTTTAATTTTAAATTGGGGGATGATTTAGGAAAAACTGTGATACACGTGTCTCATAATTTTAACTGAAGAGTAAATACACAAATTTTCAAGTCAATCGACTCAGGGAATAAAAAGTTTCACAGAAAATTAAACACCCCATTTCACCCTCTTAGGGGTGGAATTTCGAAAAACCCTTTCTTAGTGGATACTTACTCGTCACAAAGTGTACACTGTCCAAATGTCATGTTTCTAGGACCAGCGGTTTGGGCTGTGCGTTGATATATAAGTCAGTCAGTCAGTCAGTCAGTCAGTCAGGACTTTGAATTTTATATGTATAGATAGTACACCAACGTTTCGCCAGTCATTAGTCCCATGCAATACACAATTAGCTAGGTTTAAAAAGAAAACATATCTATACTAATATTATAAAGAGGTAAAATTTGTTTGTATGTAGGGGGTAATCTCCGGAAGTAATGAACCAATTTAAAAAATTGTTTCACTGGTAGAAAACTACATTATTCATGAGTGCTATAGGCTATAAATTATAAAGATATCATGCATATTAGCCGAGCTATCCCAATTTTCGCGGACGAAGTCGCGGGTGTAGTGCTAGTAGTTAATATACACATAGAATTACGTTATAGATGGCGCCACAGGTGTCTTCTCAGCGTGATGAATGTTCTACTCTTGCAAAGGCCCATTGCGTTAACTGTTGGTGGGGTTAACGCAATGAACGTCAGCAAAAGCGAAGTATATGGGGGCGATGATCTTCGCAGGGTAGCAGCTGGATGAGAGGAGCCGAAAGCATTAGTATTTTTTTACATTTATTTAGACGTATACATGAACAACCTCATAGATTTAAATATACAGGATGGATACTGGAGATGGACACACTTCTTCCAATATCTGTAAAAGCAGGTCAAAATTTCTCAAAAAGTTATGGACTTTAATGGCACCTGCCCTTTGCAAAATTCCATTCTGTATTTAACAAAAGTTGATGTTAAAAATTCGAGAAACAAGAATATTAACTATAATGTTGAAACAAAGCAAACAACATCAACACATTCAGTGTCTGTCACCAAAGCACGTTTTACTCATTTTATTTTTCATACGTCCAAATATACACATGAAGAAACAAATGCATTGTAGATGGCGCCACAGGTATCTTCTCAGCCTGATGAATGTTCTATTCTTGCAAAGGCCCGTAACTGTTAGTGGGGTTAACGCAATGAAAGTTAGCAAAAGCGAAGCAAATAGGGCCATGATCTTCGCAGGGTAGCAGCTGGATGAGAGGAGCCGAAAGCATTAGTACTTTTTTACATTTATTTAGACGTATACATGCACAACTTCATAGATTTTAATACACAGGATGGATACTGGAGATCGGGGACACACTTTTTCCAAAATTTGTGAATGCAAATCGAAATTTCTCAAAAAGTTATGGATAGTCTCCTAAGACCGTTTTCCTGTAACTATAACGTTAAAGGTTTAAGGCCTTTTTGTCCATCGAAAAATTCCATCCTGTATTTACCAAAGTTAGTGTACAAAACTCGAGAAATAACATGAACACATTCAGTGTCACCAAACCACGTTTCACTCAGTTTAAAATAAACACACAAACAACCAGATATACACATTAAGAAATGCATTATAGATGGCGCCACAGGTATCTTCTCAGCGTGATGAATGTTCTACTCTTGCAAAGGCCCATTGCGTTAACTGTAAGTGGGGTTAACGCAATGAACGTTAGCAAAAGCGAAGCAAATGGGGCGATGATCTTCGCAGGTCAGCAGCTGGATGGGAGAAGCCGAAAGCATTGGTGTTTTTACATACATGCAAAACCTCACAGATTTAAAAAATACAGGGTGGAATTTTGAGATGGCAGTAGGGCAGGGCCGCCCGAAAGCGCGTTGCGTTGACAGATGGATAAGGGACGCACAGAACTGAGAAGAATGGCAGAAGAAAGGAAAGGCCTATACCCAACAGTGGGCGACTCTGGGCTGAAATGACAGTAGGGCAAGAACCGAAATCTCTCAAGAAGTTATCCTGTAGTTGTAACGGTCAAAGTATCATCTCTTTACTGTCCCCATTTTAAAGTCTTCTACTTCTACCCATTTTAAAGTCATCTACCTTGTCTTAAACAAAACGTGGTTAAAACCCGAGAAATTGACAAAACAAAACAAAAACACACTAGGCATGTTTTTGAACAAATAAGACAAAGGTATACCTAATAGAACACCCACGTTTCGCTAGTCATAAGTCCAATGCAATACACAATTAGATAGGTTTAAAAAGAAAACATACAGATGATATACACATAGGATTGCGTTATAGATGGCGCCACAGGTATCTTCCCAGCCTGATGAATGTTCTACTCTTGCAAAGGCCCATTGCGTTAACTGTTAGTGGGGTTAACGCAATGAACGTTAGCAAAAGCGAAGCAAATGGGGCGATGATCTTCGCAGGGCAGCAGCTGGATGGGAGAAGCCGAAAGCATTGGTGTTTTTACATACATGCAAAACCTCACAGATTTAAAAAATACAGAGTGGAATTTTGAGATGGCAGTAGGGCAGGGCCGCCCGAAAGCGCATTGCGTTGACAGATGGATAAGGGACGCACAGAACTGAGAAGAATGGCAGAAGAAAGGAAAGGCCTATACCCAACAGTGGGCGATTCTGGGCTGAAATGACAGTAGGGCAAGAACCGAAATCTCTCAAGAAGTTATCCTGTAGTTGTAACGGTCAAAGCATATTCCCTTCACTGCTCCATCTCAAAGTTCTACCTTGTATTTAACAAAACGTAGTGAAAAACATGAGAAATAGACAAAACAAAACAAAAACACACTAGGCATGTTTTTGAACAAATAAGACAAAGGTATACCTAATAGAACACCCACGTTTCGCTAGTAATAAGTCCAATGCAATACACAATTAGCTAGGTTTAAAAAGAAAACATACAGATGATATACACATAGAATTGCGTTTTAGATGGCGCCACAGATATCTTCTCAGCCTGATGAATGTTCTACTCTTGAAAAGGCCCATTGCGTTAACTGTTAGTGGGGTTAACGCAATGAACGTCAGCAAAAGCGAAGCAAATGGGGCGATGATCTTCGCAGGGTAGCAAATCATAGCCGATGATCAGTTTAAGCAAATATGTAAAACATTTATTAAGACATATGCTTGCACAATTACAAATATTTAAATCTATACAGGGTGTAAGGGACAGCCCTTCGCATACTGACAGGGTGTTTTCAGCTCCTAATTTTGTATCATATTCCACCGGAATTTTTCTAGGAGAAATTTACATTTTTTTATCGTTTTTTCAGTTACTATTGCTTTATTTCAATGTAAAATTACGTTTTCTGTACGCAGCACACCATTTATATGTAAACTAGCAGGTTGCCCGCGACTTCGTGCGCGAAAATAGTGATAGCTCGGCTAATATGCATGATATCTTTATAATTTATAGCCTATAGCACTCACGAATAATGTAGCTTTCTACCAGTGAAACAATTTTTAAAATTGGTTCATTACTTCCGGAGATTACCCCCTACATACAAACAAATTTTACCTCTTTATAATATTGGTATAGATAATACGGCTAGAATAAAATAAACCAACAATGGATGTTAAAAAAAAACTCTTAACGAACGACGCATGAAATCAGCTGTTCACTGCCTGCCTAGCTACAGAATTCATCGAACTCGTCGTCGCGCTTGCGTTCGCTACGTGCGTTTTGCCACGGTTACGATACATTGCGTATGAGGAAATTAAACAAATCGAACTTATTGGATTCCCATTAATTTTGACTTTATCTATAATAGTCATATTAAGACACTAACCTTTACTTTTTTCACGGGTCCACCTCATCATTCTGCATCACCATGATTAGCAGTCTCCTCAAATTCTTGGAGTGACACAACCTGGGTCCTACGAACTGCCTTTTCTAGATCTAGCGTGGAGGACCTAGAAATCAGTGAGGGTGTGCTTACCTGATATCCCAGAAGGTGTTGAGCGGCGCCTCAGGGTTCCACATATGCACCCTGTCAGGTCTGTGCAGAGCTAGTAGCGCATCCATGGCCGCTTGAGATATCTCTCCCATGCCAGTTTGGTGGACGAGAGATACTAGGCCGTTCATCAGTTCTGTGGTTGAAGATTGGATTTCGATGCTGGACCGGCCTGGGTTCTAAAATATAAAAAAATATATTTAAAATTTAAAAAACCCCCATCGCAACAAAGAAAAGCAAATAAACATTTGAAAAGTCAATAAAAGGCTGAGCCGGTTTTGATAAAACATGTCTAATTGTAATATACTCATCATGCCCTTTAATTTGATACCCCACTGATGATGAATAATCGAATATTTAGTAAAAATGGCTACACCGATTTTGATAAAATGTATCTAAGAATAATCGCCAAGAAAATAGCTTTCAAATAAAAACATACTGTATCCAAATCGGCTCACTCGTTTAAGGGCTACGGTGCCAGAGACAGACACACACACACATTGCGGTCAAACTTATAACACCCCTCTTTTTGCGTTGGGGGTTAAAAAATAATGTTTAGGAGATGAGGCGATGCTAAGGAGTTACTTGTAAGTAGGTTCACCGCTAAAAATCGGGTGTTTGTCACTTGTCAAAGTAATGTGCGACAAGACAAAACACTAAGGCTACGTACGCACTAGCAGGTGGCTCGCTTAGCGCCTGGAGCCTAGTGACTTGACATCTGGTTACTTGCTAGCGAAGGTGCTAAGCGCGCAGTGCGGTAGGACGTGAACATTTGAGAACGTTCGTTCCACTTCGCTACTCGCTAGGCACTAGGTGCTAAGCAAGCCGCCTATCAGTGCGTACGTAAACTAAGAGCGGTTTCAGACTACCGTACTTTTTAGTTGTTTGTCGCGATTAATCTCCGAAACGGGTGGACTGATTTAGATGGGACTTTCACTGGCAAATAGCTGATTTTATAAGGAGTAGTTTAGGCTACTTTTATTTTAGAAAAAGGATTAGGGTTCCGTGGAAAAAATTAAAACCTTTGAAATTGTTAACAAAATCCGGTTCAAATCAAGAAGTAATATTTTTAGCTAGTCAAAAATAGAAAATAAAATACTTACACTCAACATCAACATCGGATCAGCATGTATCAGCTTCACCATACACAGCAGTAGATTCCTGTACGCTGGCATTTCTTCGCTCTTGTTGAATTTTGACTGAACTTCTTTGGACTTGAGTGACAGAGAGATCATTCGTAGTGGGGTGTGGACTACGTAACCCTGTGAGATAGAAAGAGATGGGTGAGTGAATAAAATACGGATAATAGGAAAATTTATGAGGATCGCTCGATATATCCCTGGGATTCGACTCGCAAAAATTACTAACGTAAATGCAAATGTCATCTCCTATTAAACCCTTAGGCGTGTCGCCCACTGGTCGGTAGAGGCGGAGTCGCGACACGGTCGAGTCGTGGTATCTATGTGGAGTCGACGCGCGGGCTATGCTTCCATCCCTTTTCTGTACGTTGCTACGCACGAAACGAAATAATTAAATGACGTCACTCTCTGGGGCACTTCCGCGCCTGCACCTCGGCTCTTGATCGTGTGGGCGATGGGCCTTAGGCGACGAATTTAAACACTCTTTGTTTAGAGCTCATTTTTTTTTTTCTCGCTCTTTGAGATATATCTAACTTGCTTTAGGAGTATTTACACATTTTTACTGTTTATTAGCCCTTGTTATTTATGTTTTAATCTTGAGTAATTGTGGTCCTGAGAAATGACAAATTAAAGGTATCTAATTAGCGGTTTTCTAAAAAAACCCAAAGCGTGTGCGTTGCAATTTCCTTACTTTATTTCAAGTTACGAGTACCTTTAGGATTTAAGAGCGGCCAACCCGTCATACTTTTCATACAAATGCTCGTATGTGATTATGCCGTTGTAGCACAACTATTTTTGTTTTTTTTTAACTAATATATGGAAACAAAAAATAAAAATTTGGAGAAAAAAATTCAGTAAAAGCCTCCAAAATCTGCTGTTTTTCACATATTTTACCTAAACTTTGGCCGTTCATAATGTACTCATAAATTATTAAAGTAAAGAAAATATATTGATAGAAACCTTGCACATGTAATGGAGATTCTAAGTGGCAAATATTTATTTCACAAACTTGTAAGGCTTATTCAAAAACACGTATTTCCTGGAACAAGTTTATGATATTTGCGAACAGTAATTTTCGTTCAATGTTATCTTGTTAGGCGGTATGACGTGCGCGGGAGACGAGTCGTGCGGGCTCGGGGTGGGGTGAGACGAAGGAGTTGAAAGAAAATCACCGCAATGGTTCTGGATGAAACAACAAGCTTTTCGACCATGCTCGCACTCGACGGACCGGGAAGGGCCCTCTTAAGAGGAATCGGTGGTAAAATAAACTATGTACATAAAAAAATTACAAACCTGCGTAGCCTTATTAGACGTATCCGTGAACATAGCTCTGAGCTCTGCGGCTCTGGGGTAGAGCAGTTCTATTTGTGGCCACCACGGCAGCCGAGGTTGCTTTATTATCCTGCAACAAGATATAAGCCAATTGAAGAAATAATTACGAAACTTGCACTTGGTAACTTTGGTACGATGCATCTGGAATAGGATCACGAAGCAATCCGACTTGAGAGCCAAATGTGCCTACTACGCAGAGCTTTTGTTGACAGATAAGAAACGACGAGACCAATAAATCATGAATTGGTGATTTTGGTAATTTCATTATGGTCACCAAACTTGCCAACTGCTAGAGGAATCCTGTTCGTAGTCGGTTCTCATGCTATACTACCAAAAAAAAACACTTTTGGTAAGTTTGGTAAGGTTACCAAAGTCGCCAAACTTACCAATAATTAGAGTGTCTACCTGAGTAATGAATTAACAATGACATAATGGTAAGAAAGATGCGTGTTCAGATTGAGGCACACTTTTAACGCGGCATTATCGAGAATAGGGACACGAAGCAATCTGTCATTAGGTTTAGATGTTTACCAAATGTACATTTGTTTTCATGCAATGAATTAAAGCATGTTTTGACGATTTTGGTAGCAAAATTATGATTATAAAACTCGCCAATTGCTAATCCAATGCTGTAAGCGATAGATCGTCATGCTATACTACCAATAAAATCATGTTTTGACGAGTTTGGCAACTTTGGTATCATTGCCAAGCTCGCCAAAGTTTTTTGTCTCGATTTAAATACTAGATTTAAACCTGTAGTCCCAATGAAAGCGACTTTAGACGAGTTTGGCATCTTTGGTATGATTACCAAACTCACCAAAATCACTAATCTTCGAGTTATTTCTATATTTACCTGAGCAAAGAATTAACGATGACATAATGATAAGAGATGTGCGTATTCAGATTGAGGCACACTTTGAGCGCGTCGTTATTATGCGGCATTATCCGGAATAGGGACACGAAGCAATCCGTCATCAGGTCCAGTTCTGAGTATCCGGAGATAAGGTTGCCACGGATGTAAGATTTTGAGGGGTTGAATAGTAGAGACTGGAACAAAGAAATACAGATATAAACGGAGTCTACACGAAGTCGACAACCAAGCATTCTGTACATCAAACTAAGTACTCTAGGCAAAACTTATTGATGGGAAACGACTTTTTTTTGTTGAAAGGAACTGTTTGTGGTAGGACTCAATGTTACGCACTTAAAACATTGTGCTGATGGATGCATTGAATAGTGCAGGGGTCATGGAGGTATTTAAAGTAAACTTATAAAATTACAAACTTGAACTAGTTGGAACTTTGACCTCCAATATCTCTGTAACTAGAAGTTCCCAGGTATGGTCCAGAATAAAAAAATATTGCAATGACGAGGAGAACAAGTGCTTTTCGGTTTCGTGAAGGTTCTTATCACACCCATTATTGATAATACTTATTCGATCTTTTTAACCAATTCAAAACAAAGGAGGACATTCGAGCCAGGTATTTTTTTTAATAATTCCCACTTCATTGAAACTATCAAAATGAAAATTCAAGATGGCGCTGATGAAAATTTTCGATTTTTTCGTCATGGGTGTAAATTACGTGATTTTTGAACTCACCTTGAGATCGTTAATGACAGACTTGACGAGTATAAAGGTGACGTTGCCCGAGTCAGCTATATTGAGGTACGTGGAAGCCTTGCATAGCTTGACGCATGTCACGACTGCTGCCTCTGTCATCTGTTTTGAGTTGTTTTGAGGACCTATGTGGAAGAAAGCAATTGAATTAGTTATCTATAGCTAATAAAATAAGATCATAAAGGATGGAGAAACTCCATACTTCGCTCCAAAACTCAAATATCTGATACTGGCCTTACAGCTGCTAGGTTGAAGTGGAACTGGCTGGTCACGTCTGCCGCATGTCGGAGGAGCAATAGGCAAAAATTACCACTCAGTGGATACTAAATAGCAGGAAACGACAACGCGGCAGGCCCAGAAGGAGATCGCGGGATGTGCTGGACTCTTTCGCAAAGGATTGGCCTACAATCGCACTAGACCGTGAAATGTGGAAGGAAGGAAGGGAGGCCTTTGCCCAGCAGTGGGACAATATAGGCTTATAATAATATTAATAAATTTAAGGACAGCCCATGATGACAATGTTTATCATAGATATTAAGTGAAACTCGGATAAAATAAAAAAAACAGCTGTTTCCTACAAAAATGCAGTACCTCATCATCATCATTCTCATGCCCTTATCCCAATTCATTTGGGGTCGGCGCAGCATCTCTTCGTACTCGTCATCTCATCAGACACCTCCTTTCTTGCCACATCATTCTTTACACAGTCCATCCATCGTTTCTTTGGTCTTCCTCTACTCATATACCCGTCCACATTTATACTCAAAACTTTCCTCACGCCGTTTTCCTCATAACTCCGCATCACATGCCCATACCACGACATCCGATTACCACACAACTTAAAAGTGCAATACCTACACGGTTAAAATGTATAGAAAAGTTGTTTTTTTTATAAGCGACTAGCTGTACCCGGCATGCGTTGCAATGCACCTTTTCCTACTACCTACCTACTACCAACCTACTACCAACCTACTACCTACCAATTATTCGAATTTTTCTCACCTTTTAAACCTTCCCTAGACCTCCACAAACATTTCAAGACCAAGATAAGATAAATCCGTTCAGCCTATCTCGAGTTTTAGCGAGACTAACGAACAGCAATTGATTTTTATATATATAGATTTAAAATATCTATGTGGAGGTATTTGGTATGATGTACTGAATACGTGGTAACCGTTTGGGCGGCGGTGTTCATTCCACCCTGTATTTAGTTCGGAAAGCAATACTATAATTTGGTATCTTGGAGCTGAGCTGATGATGGAGCCGAGAGATTGAGGTGGATACTGGAACTTTTCAGTGGCTACTAGTAAATACGTGGATTTTGAGGTCATGATTCGTTTAAAAGCGTTTTTTTTTTTTTTAAATACATATTGTTACTAAATGGGGCTTCAATATTCATCATCGTCTGCCTAGCCTTTTTCCCAACTAAGTTGGGATCAGCTTCCAATCTAAACGGATGCAGCTGAATTTTAGAATTTTACATGGAGCGACTGCCTATCTGACCTCCACAACCCAGAACCCAGTTAGTACTGGGCAATACGATAGGTAGTAAGACTATTATACAAGGTGAACATAATAAACGCAAGACCTCCCGTGTGGTCTCTCGCACCATGAAACTAAACATCTTTTGTTCTACGAGTTCTTGAAATTCGCAAAAAAAAAAAAAACTTTCTATAGGAACGGACGCAATCAGCTGATCCACATGTATGGTAAAACTAAAAAAAAAAGTTATGAATTTCCAAAAGTCATAGAACAAAAGTTGTTCAGTTTCATGGTCTGAGACACCACACGGGTCTTGCGTTTATTATGTTACACGTTGTATAAATTATTAATATTAATTAACATAAAAGTTTTATGAAAATACTTACTAAGTCCTCTTTTGACGGAGTCAATAAAATGTTTCTTTTTTGTATGTCGCGGACTGCATGGCGCGCCGCTGTCCGCATTCACTATTTCTTCCAGAACTTTCTGTTGACAATTATAAAAATGCATTGTTAAAACCTTCGAAAGTAGTCGAAGAAAACTAGTACGACTTTATAAAAGAGTTGTCCTGACATACAAATATGTACCAGTGGCGAAGGGTCAATTTTTGTCAGAGGTAAGCAGGAGTACATATCTTTAATGTGATTATATTATTTGTCAATAGAATACTGACTGTACCATTTTTCAAAGGGAAGCCAGTAGGAATCGAGTTGTATGGAACCTTCGCCACTGATATGTACTATACATATACATGGTGGCAATGTAGTCATCTGCATCTGTTAATGAGGGTGGGTGATTCTTCTCGACATACTAAATATATGAAACTATCATACGACCCATAAAACGAAAAATCATTTCATAGTTTGTCTACTGTTGAATAGGAATTTGCGTTTTTTTTATCATTAATTAATTAATTACTTTATTTATTTTAGGTTATTTAATAGTTTTTAATTATTAATGTATTTAGTAAGTTTACTCTACTTAATTAAATATAACTTAATGATATAAAAAAAAATATTATGTGTTTCACAGCGAAAGTTGTTTAGTATAAAATTTATTTATAAGAGGGGGTAAAACCCCCTCGACGATTGCAGATTGACTAAATCCACCCTGTTTTTAAATACTGTCAAGACTTACAACTAACAGTATTGACCCAAGAACTTGTGTCAGAAAAAAAATCAAAAAATACCTATTAAAAACATCCCTATCGTGTTAAATTCAACCTTACTGTTAGACTTACAGGGTTCAAAACTTTTTCTTGTCTGACAAACTGTCTTGTATTTTATACTTGTATAGCTTATGCCCGCGGCTTCGCTCGCGTGGAGTTAGGGAATTGCCCACGGGATCTTACTTCTGGGATAATAAGTAATCTATGTATCTATCTATAATACATACATAGATTTACATGTACTTGCTTATAACTTGCAATTATTAGTTTAAAGTTATATCAATTAAATTAGATACGTGAAATATTGATACCTTGTTTTGAGATTGGACATCGGATTTACTGGATTTTATCTGAAGATTATGTACACAAATTTTCAAGTCAATCGACCCCGAGAGTAAAAAGTTTCACAGAAAATTCAACACCCCATTTCAACCTCTAAGGGGTAGAATTTTCGAAATACAGATACTTACTCATCACAAATAATACACCCTCCAATTTTCATATCTCTGGGATTGGGCTGTGCGTTGGTATATCAGTCAGCCAGTCAGGACATGGAATTTTAAATTGGGGGATGATTTTGGAAAAACTGTGATAAACGTATCTCGTCATTTTAACTGAAGTATAATATGTAGACACATTTTCAAGTCAATCGATCCCGTGACAGTTTCACAGAAAATTCAACACCCCATTTCACCCTCTTAGGGGTGGAATTTCAAAAAACCCTTTCTTAGTGGATACCTACTCTCCACAAAGAGTACATTCTCCAAATTTCATGTCTCTAGGGCCAGCGGTTTGGGCTGTGCGTTGATGTATCAGTCAGCCAGGCAGGACATTGAATTTTAAATTGGGGGATGATTTTGGAAAAACTGTGATACACGTATCTCATCATTTTAACTGAAGTATAATATGTAGACATATTTTCAAGTCAATCGATCCCGTGAGAGTTTCACAGAAAATTCAACACCCCATTTCACCCTCTTAGGGGTGGAATTTCAAAAAACCCTTTAGTGGATACCTACTCTCCACAAAGAGTACATTCTCCAAATTGCATGTCTCTAGGGCCAGCGGTTTGGGCTGTGTGTTGATGTATCAGTCAGCCAGTCAGGACATTGAATTTTAAATTGGGGGATGATTTTGGAAAAACTGTGATACACGTATCTCATTATTTTAACTGAAATATAATGTAGATACATTTTCAAGTCAATCGACTCAGAGAATAAAAAGTTTCATAGAAAATTCAACACCCCATTTCACCCTCTTAGGGGTGGAATTTCGAAAAACCCTTTCTTAGTGGATACTTACTCTTTACAAAGAATACACTGTCCAAATTTCATGTCTCTACGACCAGTGGTTTGGGCTGTGCGTTGATATATAAGTCAGTCAGTCAGTCAGTCAGTCAGTCAGTCAGTCAGTCAGTCAGGACTTTGAATTTTATATGTATAGATAGATTATACACCGTGACTTTTTAGTCGTCTTACAACGGCACTTCATGTATCCAATGACTACTAAACATTTATATAAAACAAAGTAGGTATTTATGAGATTATAATAATTAAAAAAATAAAAATATTATTCAGTATTATAACGCATGACGTAGTTACAACACCCCGTTGCGAGCGATGATCTACTGGACTCGAGCGCTGGGTCGATTTATGTTCTCCAGTTTGACATGTAAACATCATTAACGGCACGTTTCATAATTTTATTCTAATGTATTATTTATTTTTCTTTGTACCTATTATGGTAGGTAAAAAATAAAAAGTCGCGCCTAGAGCTATTTTATGTCGAGTATATTGAGTGGACCACCTTTGGAAGACGACTAAAAAGTCACGGTGTATCTCGAATAACGTGTGACATTTAGAAAACATGCAAAATTAAACCTTTTACCAACACTTACAGGGTTCAAAATCAGTAACATGATCTGTAGTGGCCACATAGCCACCCTAGATTTCTTGTTGTCTGAGAAACTATCTTGTAATATATCGAATAACGTGTCACAACACTTGCTTAATTCATCGTTAGGCCGACATTGGACTTCCGCGAATTCCTGAAAAGAAAAATTCTGATGATTCAGACGATGAAAACATGAATGGTGTTTAAAGTGGGAGGGGGCGGTGTTGGAGGGGCTCGTGGCTAATTAATAAACAGCCGCACGGGTCCATCTTCAAGGTTAAGCAACGGTTGCCGAGGTCACGCCTTGGATGGGTCACCATGCATCTTTGCATATATCGCGCCTCTGCGAGCATGGGAAAGCATGTTAAGTCATTGTTGCCGGCTGTCACTTGTAGATCTTTAACAGTCGTCAGGGAAGTCAGAATTTCGAATTAGAGGTGCAACCTTCTAGTTACCTTCTAGTTATTGGAGGTCAAAGTACGAACTTTTTAATGTTAGAACTTCACTTGAATCCTCTATGGTCCCTACTATTCGATGCATCAATCAGCACAATGTTTTAAGTGCGTTACATTGAGTCCTACACTCGTACAGAAAACCGTAAATGTTTCACCCCAAAAAAGTCGTTTCCATTTTTGCATAGTTACTTAAGTTTGATAATTAAACAGAATGCTTGGTTGACGGCTTCGTGAAGGGTATGTTTGTTTACACCTTGTCGTTGGGAAAAAGGCTAGGCAGATGATGAAGTAAATCCATAAATACCTGGGGGTATGTATCCATCCAATTCCATATCGCTTTCTCTAGGGACGAAACTAAAACTATGTGCGCCGACTTCCTTAATAACTTGAACTTTTGTATTGATTCTGAAACATATATTATATTTACTACTTGATTATAACAGTACATTTTGATATAAGTGGGGAAACTTTGTTATTGCAGTCGAGGCGGAATTCACACCCGAGCCGCAGGCGAGGTTGTTATGGAGCCGAGAACTACAGTAACAAATGCCCACGCATTTGTTCTCGGCTCCATAATATCATATCAAAAGACGTTTCTCAATACACTTTCGAAGAAATAAAATAAAAGATCGAAAAGTATTTTGACATACAGAGTAGAACCTTAGAACCTTTTAAAGTACAATCCGAAAGTGAGTAACCAAACAATTCAATTTTACTTCCAAATATTACACATAACATAACAACACGCCTGTAATCCCCGAAGGGTTAGGCAGAGGTGTACCTAATAGTCTAATAGTACACCCACATTTCGCCAGTTATGTTTTAAGTCCCATGTAATAGGGGGCGAGCATATTGCCATCAACCGGGCACAAATCCAGAATCCGTGACTGCTACTGAGAAATTCCTGATGGATAAACCCAATAACACTTTGCCCGACCCGGTAATCGGTTCCAGGACCTCATGCGCCATTTGCAAATATTTGGTGTGTATCAACATTATTTTTAGTATAATATGCGAAACCTGAATATAGTTTGTTCAGAATAAGTAACTGAATCGATTCCAATAATTTTTAAACCATGTAAATATTTTTGGGGCAAAATATATTTGTCCCAAAAATATATAAAAAAGTTACAAGTTGGCTACGAGCGACATTAAGTACCTATCGCAATAATTTAGGTACCTACTGCCAAATTATTATTATCAATAAGCTCAAGACGACACTGGAGGCGCGCGCGCGACGCACTGCGTGGTGACCACGTTTTTATGCGGACGAGCCGGTAACAGAACAAGTTTATAACTTTGTGATTTTTCATGATACAGTTTTGAAATTCTGTACATAGATTCTTTACATAAAAATACTAGACACGTGTTTCAGGTTTCGCATATACTAAAACTAATGTTGTATACAAATTTTTATTTGGTTGTTGTCTTCAAAGTCTGTCTGGTAGTCACGTGCGCGTGTGATGTAAACTCTTTAGTCATTAAAATAAGATTAAGATTACAATAACCGATAAGTGATTAATTACCTGTTAACAGCCGTATAAGCCTCAAAATATCGACATTGATGTGTTGTATTAATTCTATGTCTGTATAATCGGGGTTTTCTTCTGAGCTAGATGATAATTCCTGAAAACAAAAAAATGTTGCCATATTTCAATTTTTATCCTCAAAATATTTTAAAGTAAGGTCCAAAAATTTAGGATAAGTATAAAACAAAGTAGAAGTAGTGTGAGAAAGAGAGTGGAAAAAGAAAGGGAAACCGGGTGAAGTAGTGGGCGTAGTGTGTGTGTGTTTGTGTAGTGAGAGTGCGTGCGTGCGTGTCAATGTGTGTGTGTGAATATGAATGTGTGTGTGTGTGGTGTGTGTGTGTGTGTGAACGAAGAAGAAGTAAGGGAAAACGGGTGAAGTAGTGGGAGTAGTGTGTGTGATTTTTTTTTCATCACACCTTTACCTGCGGGGTATTTATAGATAAGTCTTTAAAAATGACACTGAGGTATCTACAACCATTTTTTCTCAAAGTCAATCGTTTGAAAGATAGACACTTCCAAAGTGGTAAAATGTGTGTCGGGACACACATATTATCATACAATACAACATATGAAAGAGCCTTCAAAATATTTTTATTATATTATTTGGTGCTACGGAACCCTATGAGCGTGTGAGTGCGACTCGCACTTGGCCGATTTTTTTTCTTATGCTTACGTTTTTATATAATTTTGTTTTTATTGTTAATTTAACCATTTTGTTGTTTTGTTCTGTGCGAGAGTAATAAATGCTTTTTATTTCTTTATTTCTGTAGCCCTCCAGACACAACACCCATCGGAGGTCAGAGGATCCTCCCTTTTTAATGGAGTATTGAGGAA
The DNA here is from genome assembly GCA_963082995.1 of Noctua comes. Taxonomy (NCBI): domain Eukaryota; kingdom Metazoa; phylum Arthropoda; class Insecta; order Lepidoptera; family Noctuidae; genus Noctua; species Noctua comes. The sequence goes on along the minus strand of OY720295.1, from coordinate 6,585,816 downwards.
CTTCACGCCCTGTTCTTCATGCCTCTAAATACTCTTTCTCCATATTCAAATGGACTCAGACAGAACTCGACGTCCTGAATAGGTGAGTCACGATCATGGGTGATGAGACTTAACATCCCACGGAAGTGCGGGAGTCGAGGCTTATTAAATGCGAAGACTCCTACCGCGGGATGTGCAGTCTCAGGGAATATTTTTTAAAAGCCGAGGTGGGTATGCTCCGAGGTGTGGTCGCAGTGGACAAGGGACTCATCCTGCTGTACATGGCTGAAGAACTGGGGCAAAGCTGTAGTACTCACTATCGATGACCGTAAGGAGATATGGCAAGGCAGGGAGCTTCATGGACGCTTCTATGATCTGCGTAGCTACTCACAAACGCTTCGATTCGATTTCGATTCGACAAGTCGTATGTCTATCTTTTTTTGGTATTACGAAAGCGAGCGAGATAGACATACGACTTTCCTACGCAGATGCAGCTATGCAGATGTAGATTTCCTAGTATCCGCATAATGGCTACGTTTCAGTGACCTTTTTGGAGAAACAGAAGGCTTTGTCGAACAACTACCGGAGACATATTATAAAGGACGGGACGGTTGGCGTGTGTCGGGCGTGCCATCGTCTGGGTGAGTCCATCATACATACAGGGTGTAAACAGACCCTTCACACAGCCGTCAACCAAGCATTCTGTACATCAAACCAAGTAACTTTACGCAAAAATTATTGCTGGGAATCGACTTTTTTTTTTGGGGTGAAAAATCACGTTTCACGGTAGGACTTGATGGAAAGCACTCAAAGCATTGTGCTGATGAATGGATTGAAAGGTACGGGGGTCGTGGTGGTGTTTAAAGTAAAAATCATACATTAAAAACGTTACTTAAAAAAAAACTTGTGAAAAAGTTGGAATTTTGACCTCCGTAACTAGAAGTGATCGCAAAGATGGGGAGTACAAGTGCCTTTCGGCTTCGTTAAGGGTCTATTTACACCCTTTATTATGAAGGACGCGACGGTTGGCGTGTGTCGGGCGTGCCATCGTCCGGGTGAGTTCATCATACATATTATCATCTCTGGTTGTTCTCGTCTTGTAAATGGCGAGTATTTGTACAGGCATAGCCAGGTAGCCAGGATTATTCACTTTTAACATAACATAACATAACATTACAATAGTAATCCCAGAAGGGTTACTAAACAAGGGCAACTACAGTACTTTCACAGTTTTTATGCCTTGTGATTGGGACTGTCGCTACATTTCATTGTTGTCTTTGTTTCGACAATTCAAAAGTGCCTGTAACTGGCCTACTTGATAAATGCATTGATTTTGATTTTGGTTAGGTAGAGGTGTACCTAATAGTACACCCACATTTAAGCCAGTTAAGTCTCATGTAATAGGGGGCGAGCCTATTGCCATCAACCGGGCACAAATCCAGATTCCGTGGCTGCTACTGAGAAATTCTCAGTTGAAAAACCTAATAACACTTGGCCCGACCTGGGAATCGAACCCAGGACCTCTTACTTAACAGACACGCTTGCGACCACTAGACCAACGAGGCAGTCACTTTTATTATTACTTTTTATCCCGGAATTACGATCCCGTAGGCAATTCCCGAACTTCAAGCGGGCGAAGCCGCATTTTCTAGCCATCATCTGCCTAGCCTTTTCCCAACTTTGTTGGGGTCGGCTTCCAGTCTAACCGGATGCAGCTGAATACCAGTATTTTACATGGAACGACTGCCTATCTGACCTCCACAACCCAGTTAGTACTGGGTAATACGACACCCCTTGGTAAGACTGTTTGTCAGACTTTTTGGGCCACTGACTACCTAACGGCTGTCAAAGATCTACAAATGACAGCCGGGACCATCGGGTTTACGTGCATTCCGAGGCACGGAGGAAACTCGGTATGTTATGGGTGGTCACCCATCCACAGATCAACCTAGGCAAGCACGGCTTAACCTAAAGATCGACCCGAGCGGCTGTTATTATTTAGCCACGAGCTCCTCCGAAGCGAAGCCGCATATGCTAGTGATACATAATTAAAATCCATATAACTAGGTCTCTGAAAGACCTAGTTACCAAAATTACCAAAATCTCTCAAAATATGAATAGAGATGTTTCCTGTGTAAAAAAATATCATTCTATTTAGATTATCGACAAATATTGGATTCGTATTTTTTGTTTTATCAAATCAATAAAAATTTACGAAGATAAAACCCATCAAAGATCATGAATGGGGGCCTGTGACGTTCGGTAAAAGTCAGTACACTTTACTTACAAGTATGACGTCACACGAGTTTTCGACGCACTGTATCGTCTTCATTTTTAGTTTTTGTGAAAAAAGAAAAAATACGTGTCCAATATTTTTGTGAATCTATCTGACGGACTAATTAGATTTTTTCAGGAAACATCCCTATTGGTACAATCTATATATCGATATAAGATGGTAAACTGACTGACTGACTGGGTGATATATCAACACACAGCCCAAACCGCTGGTCCTAGAGACATGAAACTTGGAGGGTGTGTTCTTTGTGAAGATTAAATATCCACTAAGAAAGGATTTTTTGGGAATTCCACCCCTAAAGGGGTAATATAGGGGATGGAAGTTTATATAAACTCGTCAGTTTTGAAGTTAGGATCTTCAAATTTTGTGTTTAGGCTGATGATTGAAAATTAATTTATACGTGTCAGCGTTTTTGATAATTCTACCCCCGAAGGGTTAAAAAGGGGGATGAAGGGAAGTAACTGTTTGTTCGGTACGTTATCGTCGGATATTTTTCGACATCCACGCGGGCGAAACCGCGGGCAAAAGCTAGTAATTATACATATAAGGTCCCATTGAAATAGATGGACAAATTTTAACACAGCGTTTAGTACGTCTAACCAAAGATATCCAAGCAAAAAAACACTGATCAAAGTGATTTTGTTTTGACCTAAAATAATAAATTGGCGGCTATGTTAGAGTGAGATGGCATAAGTTTAACAATGAACGCAGCGGGCGGTGACGTGCGCCTGCACATTTTGTAGTATCAGAATTATGAGATAACAAAGACATCGACAGCATTGGGTAAACAACATTTTTAGTGTATTTTCGTTAGCTGATTTTTTTTTTGTAAGTATCTAATGCGTTTTTCTTATTTTTTCTTTTACCACTGTCCTTATTATGGTGGTGTGAATGATTTCTAAAAGTTTGTCCATCTATTTTAATAGGACCTTACCGACATAATGGGTGTAAAAAGACCCTAAAGGAAACCGAAACGCACTTGTTCTTCCCGCCATTGCGATCATTTTTTTGTTCTAGACAATACCTGGGAACCTTATAGTTACGGAGATATTGGGGGTCAAAGTACCAACTTTTTCACAAGTTTTTTTCTTAAATACATGTTTTTATTGTAAGAACTTTACTTTAAACACCTCCACGCCCCCCGTACTATTCAATCCATCTATCAGCACAATGTTTTGTGTGCGTTACACTGAGACCGCGAATATAATATTTATAAAACGTTATTTTTCACTACGATTTTTCAACTAGAAGGATCCCAGGTATGGCCTGGGATCCTTCTAGTTACGGAGATATTAGAGATCTCCGAGTGTTTCACAAGTTTATTTTTAAATACTACTTTTAAATGTTACAACTTAAAACACCTCTATGACCCCTGTACTAGTCAATGCTGGATGCATTTGCAGCACAATGTTTTGAGTACGTAACATAGCGTCCTACTGTAAATCGTGATTGTTCAACCCTCACAAAATCGTTTCGCGATATTTTTTGCGCAATTGCTTGGTTTGATGTACACACGGCGGCACAAGAAGCTGTACATTTCCAGTATAACTTGGCCTGGCTTTATATAGATTTCCTATACAATGAGAGATCCGCATAAACTGGTTTTGTATAGCTTGATTGGCCGTCGTGCGTACAGAAGGTAGGTTTACATCTTGATATCACTTCAGAGCCCTTTATACATGGTGTTTTTATATCGCATAACTCTAGGGTATGATCAATGAGACCATATCAAAGAATCAACTGGCATACGATTATTTTTGAATTTATTTTCCTTTATTTATTTTCATACAAATCTTATACATTTTTAAATATTTCTTAAAATAAAAACAATATAAAAAATATAAAAAAGTTGTAGCCCACCGGTAACGGGAACAGGGTCCAAGCTACCGGCGGTCAAGGCTCCAGAGAGAGGAACCTCCTAACAATAAGAGCCGTGTCCAGGAGTACCGCTTTCTGAATCAAGCCCTTGATCCAGCTGCCTAACGAGAGCCTCCTCAGGTATTGGTCGAGGCTCTTGGCAATTAAGCCATGGGCTGATACAACTATCGGCAAAATGATCGCTGAGTCCACATCCCACATGTCGACAACCTCGTGAGCCAAGTCAATTATTTATTATTATTTTTCAATTATCATTTTTTTTTTTTTTTCATACAAAATAATGCACAGTAACTTATGGACGCTACCGAAAGCGCCAAACTAGTAGCTCAGTTATGGGCTGACACAATTTAGATTGCCATCGACACGCTAAGAAGAATTGAGTCACGATTATTAATGTAAAACACCCTTACGTGCAAAATGACAACGTCGCATTTTCTTAGCTATAAATATGAATGATTGGTTTGAATAAAAATGAATTACTCGTATTTATCAATGAAACTTAGATACATACACACATCGAGATATTGATTATATCTTCGAAACTATGCATTTTTGGACCACATATTCTAAGACTTTTTGTATTATTTTTACTTATAAAATATAACCCTAGAGTTATGAGATATAAAAAAAAACACGTTGTATAATTTTCCTTATTCAGTATTCAGACGCTTTCACTCACCATACGCCTACGCATCCACGCATAAATCGAGTGCATGATTCTGTTTATGTGTGTTGTGTACCGAAGTTGTGGAGACCTGGTGACCTAAGATACAGGTCTTTCGTCTAGCTTAGGCTGCAGTCTCCCATCCCATAGTATAATAACACAATGTTTTGTTCACGAAATCTAATAATGCACTAATGTATCGTTGTGAGAAGTAAATCTTTATCGCTTTATCTTTATGATAATTACTATCGGATATTTATTAGATAATCATTCATTTTGTTACTCAAAATGGTTTTCAGGGTTCCGTAGCCAAATTGCTAAAACGGAACCCTTATAGATTCGCCCTGACCGTCTGTCTGTCTGACAATCTGTACGTCTGTATGTCACAGTCATTTTACTCCGACACTGTTGTCACCACACAGATGAAATTTGGAGAGTAGGTGTCTTCTATGGACCAGTACGCAAAGTGATATGAAGTTATCAAAAAATTAAAACACTTGTTCTCCCCGTCCTTGCGATCATTTTTTGTTCTAAACCATACCTGGGAACCTTCTAGTTACGGAGATATTGGGGGTCAAAGTTCCAACTTTTTCACCGGTTTCTTTTTAAATACGTGTTTTTAAAGTACGATTTTTACTTTAAACACCTCCACGACCCCCGTACTATTCAATCTATCCATCAGCACAATGCTTTGAGTGCTTTCCATCGAGTCCTACCTTAAAACGTGATTTTCACCCCAAAAAAAAATGTCAATGTCATGTGTATAAGCTATATTGTTGCAATTTGTATGTATATTTTGTTTTTGTGTGCAATAAAGAATAAAGTAAAGTAAAGTAAGTCAAGTCGATTCCCAGCAAAAATTTTTGCGTAAAGTTACTTAGTTTGATGTACAGAATGCTTGGTTGACGGATATGTGAAGGGTCTGTTTACACCCTGTATATTGGAAGGTATGTAACTGTGTGGGATGTCTATCGACAGGTCTTGGAAAATGATATCGAGTTTCCTCAAACACTTTTTTTCTTAAGTCAATGGTTGATGAGATATTTCCTTATTAAGCCGTAAAAATGGTGTGTTGTAACTTTGACCCCCAATATCTTCGTAACTAGAAGGTTCCCAGGTGTGGTCCAGAACAAAAAAATGATCGCAAAGACGGGGAGAACAAGTGCCTTTCGGCTTCTGTTAGGGTCTATTTACACCCTTTATTTAATTATAGTTTAATTTAGGGAGAATACCATCATCTGCCCAGCCTTTTCCCAACTATGTTAGGGTCGGCTTCCAGTCCAACCGGATGCAGCTGAATACCAGTATTTTACATGGAGCGACTGCCTGTCTGACCTCCAAAACCCAGTTAGTACTAGGGAAAAATAAAGGGGGGGGTAAATTAGGGAGAATATAACAATAATTATATTTGCAGTCGGGTTGTTGATTTTTTAAATTATGTTACAGTTTGTTTTAAATTACCTATGAAGCTTTTAAACATTAACATATCTATGTGGGGGGTTTAGAATGATGTACTTGTCGGAACCGGTCATTAGTACGGACATAAAATGAATCGCAAGTCCGCTGGTGGTGAGGTCACGCGACCTACAAGTCTACCCCCACCACAGCGTGGCTTCTACAGAGCCCTGATGTTACAGCTCGGAGGCGAGGAGGACATTGAGTGTCTGATCGCAGCGGAGTTGAGACGTCTTGGAACTGTACCCGATTCATTGTGCCCCGTGTTATTGTGTTAAATTGTAATGTCAAGTCACACTCAGTGTATTTTCATTGCACGAAACCCATCGTCTGCCCACATGATGTACGAGCCTAACGGAAAAATCCTGACAAATCCGACATACTGAATACATGGTAACTGTTTGTGCATCGGTGTCCGTTCAACCATGTATACGTAGATAATAGGGATGTTTCCTGTGTAAAAAAAATATTCTATTTAATCCGTCACTTAGATTATCGAAACATATTGGATACGTATTTTTTGTTTTATCAAATCAATAAAAATTGACGAAGATAAAACGCATCAAAGAGTGGGGGGGCCTGTGACGTCACTTTTCGGTAAAAAATCAGTACACTTTACTTACAAGTATGACGTCACACGAGTTTTCGACGCACTGTTTCGTCTTCATTTTTAGTTCTCGTGAAAAAAGAAAAAATACGTGTCCAATATTTTTTGGAAATCTACCTGACGGACTAATTAGATTTTTTCAGGAAACATCCCTATTCCGGTAAACTTACTTGTAATCTTGCACTGATCCTGTTGAACACCGCATTGAAGAAGTTCAAGCTGAGCGCGAAGAGGACTTTGCTGGCCAACTGCCTTAGGAGCGTGTTGTTCAACGTGCTCTCATTGCGCATGTCCGTGTAGTAGTAGATGGACACTGTGGGGGGAAAGAATTTAATGAAGGATTTTTTTTTGACTTTGGGTTTTGATTTTCACTTTTGACTTTGACATTGACTTTTAATTTTGACTTTGACTTTTGACTTCGACCTGTCACTCCTTGTAATGCCTGCACCACACGCACAAGCTTCACCACAGTTTTGCCTGCGCAAGCAGCACACGGAACGGATGGTAAAACAAACCAACCGCACGCACGGTGTTCCGTGTACAAACCGGCTTGCGCAGGCAAAACTGTGGTGAAGCTTGTGCGTGTGGTGCAGGCATAAGATACTGGTGTCCAGCTGCGCCTGGTTAGATTGGGACACGACACCTGTTACGATATGCTCAGCAAAATACCAGCTTGCTGCACTTGACTCGGTGGAACGCAGAGCTAAAAGGCTTATAGGCAACGAGATGTTGGCAGCTACGCTTCACAGCCTAGCGCATCGGCGTAATGTTGCCTGCCTGTCGGTCTTCTACAGGCTGTACTTAGGTGAGTGTGCGCAGGAGCTCCACGACCTGATCCCACCATCACCTTTTTACCACCGGACTAGCAGACGCACTGCGGCGTACCATCCACACTTGGTTGATATCCCGACGAGTCGTACTCAGCGCTTCTCATCCACTTTTTTAATGCGCACAGCCAAAGTGTGGAACTCTCTGCCAGCATCTGTGTTCCCTCCCACATTTAACCCGTCTGCCTTCAAAGCAAGAGTGAACAGGCATCTTCTGGGCACGCTCGTCCCATCGTAGACCTCATCTATCGCTTTCCTTCAGGCGTGATCGAGGTCAAGAGCGGGCCTATTTCGTAATAAAAAAAAAAAAAAAAAACGAAATGACGAGGCAGATAAGGACTCACCTATAAACTGGCAGACCTCCCTCAGCAAGATCTTCACATTCATAGCCTCATCGTACTTCGCCGTATCCTTCGGCTGTGAGCTGAGGCATATCTCCAGCGTGTCCAGGACTATGACCAGGCTATCGTGATAGCCTTTCTCTAGCTCTGTCTGCGGACGATTCGCGCCTATTGATATTGTGGGCTGGTACTGCGGAAAGAAATACTGGTTGGCATTATTTATTTTGTTGGCGGCACACAGACCGTCATTCGCATATGTGCTGTAGTAAGTTTGTGTAACGTGTTTTTTAGTTAGTAAGTGCCCAGTTGTTTATGTCTTTATTTTTTTTATTTGTTATGGATGTCTGGTCTGAAAATAAAGTTTTTTTTTATTTCCTTTATTCATTCTTTTTCTTATTTAATACATTTTTAAATATTTTCAAAAACAAAAGTTTCAAAACATTTAAAAATTTAAAAAATACATGGCCCATCGGCATCAGGAACAAGGTCCAGGCTGCCGATAGTCAGGGCTCCAGAGAGAGGAACCGCCTCACTATGTGTGCCGTGTCCAGGAGTACTGCTTTCTGAATCAAGCCCTTGACCCAGCTGCGCAATGACAGCCTTCTAAGGTGTTGGTCGAGGCCCTCTGTTATTAGTCCATTAACCGTAATGACTATCGGTACAACGATTGCAGAGTCCACGTCCCACATGTCGACAACCTCGTGTGCTAAATCAAGATATTTGACTTTTTTATCATTCTCAGCTTTCACGAGATTCTCGTCATGAGGGACAGTGATGTCAACAACCATTGCACGGTGCTCTCGGCGATCTATCACCACAATATCAGGTTTATTTGCTAAAATAGTCCTGTCTGTGATGATTGATCGATCCCAATACAATGTGGCATGCATGACCATTCTCGAGAACTGGGTCGGGCACTGGATGGTTTATTATTATTAATCTAGCGACCCGCTGCTGATTCACACGGGTACAACGGCGACATCGACGTCAAAGCATCGAGATTTATAAAAATCATCTAACGGCTATAACGAAGCCATTTCAAGGGATTGTTTTTTTTATCTGAGTATATTTTTATAAAAATTAATAATTTAAAATTACTTGACCCCCAAAATAAATACTAGCTCCTTATTTTTGAACATCCATTACGCTAGTTTACTACGTCGTATTTACTTATCATTGTTAGAATATGGGTTTTATGCAAAAAGTCTCAAAAAAAATTTATGCTAGATATTAGTAGTCATAGTAATTATTTAAGGTTTTTCGTATTTTGGACTATTTTTATGTATTATAATATATATTAGTTTATTTCATTTTACTGTATATACGTGTATTAGTATGTACCTATTTATGTATATCAATTTATGCTAACAATATGGTATTTTTTTTTTTGTGTCTATCACAATGCTGTCCTATTTGACCCAAAGGTTGACTGGTAGACAATGCCTTGTGGCATTAAGTCCGCCTATGTACCACTCTTGTACATGAAGTTTTTTTTTTTTTTTTTTTCGAATTTACTCTATGTTTCTAGTTATTACAGTCAAATAATATTATTAAACACTTACCAGTTCATTAACTCTCTGCAGTATCTTAGTGAGGCCGGCGATAACTAGAGAGAAGCGGTGTCTACTGATCTGAACGAGGCACGCTTTGCATTGCTCCTCGTTGATGCGGGAGTGCAGGTTCTGAGCACCTGTCTTGTAGGGTAGCTAAGGACAAGATATAATAGTGTGTGATAACACATAATTTTGCATCTTACTTTTAGCATATTGTTTGAGATACTGTAAAAAAACTCTACCATCTATTTTATGACACATCTTGTTTAAAAAAACACCCTGTGAAAAACATCCTGTATAATACCACTTGTAAAAAACAACCTGTATAAAACCCCTTGTGAAAAACAGCCTGTATAATACCCCTTGTAAAAAATCAACCTGTATAATATCTCATAGAATAGAATTTCTCTTTATTCGAGTATCCATGACTCAAAAACTGTTAGTAAAACCTACAACTATGTTAGTAAGCACTGATAAAAACAAAACAACACAAGAAATAACAGTGGATCACTGCTGCAACAACCCATGAGTGATAGCACAACAGCGACCCACATAAACACAGTCCAGGCGACTGGCAATCATGTTTAACCTTTTCACCGCCACGGACTGCAATAGAAGTTCTAGATTTCCGTGCCACCAGCACCATGACTTCATCAGAAACTCTTCATTTTTAACTACCTATCAAACATAAAAGTACTGTATTTAAAGCGTGTAAATCTCATTCATCAATATGACAATACCCTCATCACTACTGTTTACTGTATATATTATACAATTATAGCTTGGCGCTGGCAAGGCATCGCGTTCTGTGTATGTTGGCGGTGAAAAGGTTAAGATACTGTTGGCATTCTGTAGTTTCTGCTTACCCCCATGGGGAAAAAGGCGTGAAATCGTAACTCTTGAATAAAAGAAACCTTATGTATAGAAAGTCATCTGTGTGAAGTTGGACAATGACACACAAAAATAAAAGGAAAGCCCATAACCTCATGCCTGTAATCCTCGAAGGATTAGGCAGAGGTGTTCTTCATAGTACAGCCACATAAATCCAGCCTCTGTGGCTGCTACTGATAAATTCCTGATGGAAAACCCAATAACACTGCCCAACCTAGGAATTTGAGTTTGGATCTATGCCCGGTAGATGGCAATAGGCTCTCCCCCTATGATCATCTGCCTAGCCTTTTCCCAACAATGTTAGGGTCGGCTTAAAAAGCTTAAAATATGAGATGCAATAATATATATTATATGCCCCCTATAATATGGGACTTAAACATAGCTGGCAAAATGTGGGAGTACTACTAGGTAGACGTCTGCCTAACCCTTCAGGGAATACAGGCGTGATGTTATGTTATTCTCAATTTATTTGGTGTTATAATAGAGCTGCTCCCAGAAATTAATTTAATTTAAGTGTGTTAATAAATTAAGTATATTAAATTAAACATATCTACAAGATAATAAATGAACATATATATTTATTTGTCCTCCAATCATTCTCAAATCAAAATGCCTATCAATATATTGTTTTAATATAAAATGAAGACTCCATCTATAAATAGAATGAATTATAAAATTGCCCCACCTCATCCCATAAAATAATCCAAAAACTTATATGAGAAGTTAGTTTTAAGTTAATCTAGAACAATGGATGGAGTTGATAGCGAAATAATTACTGAACTTCAGTTGATTTTTATTTTACATAAGTTAAAGTACCGGAATCGTAATGCCGGGTAATCGATCGATAACTTACAATAATATTGTCATATAAAATTAGATTACCTAATGAAATGGTACAAATAAGATGTAGAAAAATTAAAGAACGTAACTAAAATAGTATGTAATCGTTCTTAGTATAAAATAAATGGATAATGCCGAAGAAAAAAATATATTTTGTTTACATCCCCGCAAAACTCCTAATATGGGTGGGTCTTAAAATTAAATTAAAATACATAAATTGAGACTCACCTGTTCTTCGAAGCGGGCAATTAACGAATTGGCCCATTCTCCAGGCTTCTGCGTCCCCATTTTGTAAATAAAAGATGTATAATTTGTGTAAATAAATTAAAAACAACAATTTAATTTTTGCACATCCATTTCAGATCTTTGATTTATAAAAACTACTAAAATGATACAAGAGTCATTAACCCAAAGACTACTATACTATAAGATGGTTTTATTTCACGCTCTTGATCGCAGTCTGGAACTCGTTTAAAATCGTTGTGGTTATCGTCGCATACTACATCCAACAAATCCGACTTAAAAAGTCACTAATAGTTTTCTCATAATTTGAAATTTCAACTTCTATGAATTCGAATTCAACAAAAGTTCTACTAAACGGTTTGAATTTTTATAGTAGGAACACCTGACTCTGTCAGGAGAAAATCGATAATCTGTGGCATGCGCGAAGAGTAGAATACGGAATACTTAGACCAATAGTATCCTCCGTTCATATCTACGCCGAAATAAGCTATCGATTTTTTATAAATATAAAAATCTTTGTATAGCTGCCTCTTTGATATATATATCCGCATGCGCGAGTCCTGGCTAGACTATAGCTTCCTGACTGGCTAGGGTTAATCAAATTGATCCAGCCGCCGCGCTGCGCCGTCTTGGACTTGATGAATTGAATGATACTTTAATCTAAATGTGTCATTTAATTCATCTGTACGTATTTAAAGATCATAGCATGTCAAGGATTAGGCAAATGCCTCACACAAACAATTCCAGACACTTTTACACAGAGATTGTAAAAACTACCGCTGGTAAACTGCTGCAGAAAGATTCATTTTCAAAGAACCTTTTATACAATCGCCAGCTGTGAAACCTGTGGAGCCGGTACCGGCTGCATTGTGGAATAGAGCTTTTTGCGATGGATTTTCCACACCTAGTTCCTAGTTCTTTAATCATTCACTTTACTCCTCTTTATAAAGGTACTACTTATATCACTTTTTTCTAGTGTTTCATGATATAAATCCTGTAAGTAAGAATCTTTGTTATGTCTTACGCAAGTAGTGAAGTAGGTATGTGTGGTGTAACTTTGAATGCTCGATTGATGGTTTGGTCATTCTTGACGGATGAATGAAGGCACCTAACAAATAAATGGTATTTACAAAGAAGATGTGTGAGAGAAACGCCGAGAAGAGATGGTCTTCAGCAAGGTGAGGCGGGACCGTAGCAGGCCAGGCACCTACTCATTGCGTGCATGACCAATTCGCATGTATGAACGTCAACGAAGCAAAAGGAGTATGTAAGGATCTAATTTTCTGCCTACACAAGCGTTAAGATGTGTGTACTGTAGTACCAAAGTAATTCTACGGTAAAACTATCTCGAATATTATAAATAAATGGTGTTGCAGCTTCTACATAATGTAGAAGCTAAATAAACAAATAATTATTTGTTTCATAATCATGCTCGCAAAAAATTAAAGGAGTTCGTGGTTAAATAATAACAGCCACTCGGATCGATCTTTAGGGTAAGCCGTGCTTGCCTAGGTTGGTCTGTGGATTGGTGACCACCCATTTCACCGAGCCGACCGCCCGGCCGACCGTTTTCCCATTTTTCCGAGTTTCCTCCGTGCCTCGGAAAGCACATTAAGAAGTTGGTCCCGGCTGTCATTCATAGATCTTTGACAGCCGTTACAGATAGTCAGTGGCCAAATGTCTGACAACCAGTCTTACCAAGGGGTAGTGTATTACCAAGTACTAACTGAGTTGTGGAGGTCAGATAGGCAGTCGCTTCATGTAAAATCCTGGTATTCAGCTGCATCCGGTTAGACTGGAAGCCAACCCTAACATAGTTGGGTTCAAAGGCTAGGCAGATGATGCTTGCAAAAAATTCCGATGCGAAGAAAACAAGCTTCTTTTTTTTTTGCAAAACTTTGCAACACTAATTGATCTGTCAAGCTCGTGCTGACAGTTTTATATCAAATTGACAGATACGATTTTGACAATCATCTTCTTATTTTCTTGTGTGTGTCAAATAAGTTTGCGTAGCTCAATTTAAATTGTTGACTACAACAAGGAAAGTAAAATATAATTCAATTATTTATAACCAGCGGTTAGCTGCGACTATATTTAACAAAATGATGGTGAGTTTTTCCGCCAAAACGTGTTCAATAAACCGTAAATTGATTGTTTTTCCTACTTTGCCGGGGGGCGTCTCCGTCAATAAGAATTCTTGTATTATTTGTTAATTTCGCCGGATATCTAAAAGTTATGACTCATTTTCGTAGAGATTATGAATGTTTGGTGCATTTCTTTGTAAGAATTCGTTGTTTTTGCGTCTTTTGACGATAATTGGTTAAATGACGTGGATGCATGGAATTTGTTTTTTTTTTCGCCTGATAGCACAGGCGACCTTGTCTTTATTGATGTTTTTTATGAGTGTGTTAATTTCATTTTTCACGTTCGTAAGTTTTCATAATTTGTGTGAAGGAAACATTGGTTTTGATGTGTTGTGGTACCTACATGTTTGTTTTGTAATCTTATTGGATAAGTACGAAAAATAATACTGTGGGTATATGTAAGTACAGAAATGTCCATCCTTTACTTGAGATGATGACAATGATGCTGTGTCTAAGATCATTAAAAAAAAATCCTCCACAAAGTCCTTCACAAGCCCATGGCTTCACCCCTATTTTCTCATGGGATCATTCTAACTGGATAAGAAGTCTCTTATGTGTTAATCCTGGTTATAAACTATCTGTATCCCAAATTTCATCCAAATGCATTCAGTAGTTTTTACATGAAAAACATCCAGACATACATTCATCCTCACAAAAATTCGCATTTATAATGGTAGTAAGATATTCCTTGGACTTCTATATCCAGTCTTCTACATGATGTAGAAGATCATCAACATCTCGTCATCTTTTCTCTTGTCCCATGTTAAGGGTTGTCCTTTAATCAGGAGTGGTTCAAATAGAAGGGCAGGCAGTCAGAAAAAAAACAAAATTTATCACCAAGGGGGGGGGGGGGATGGGATATACGTGATTTTCGTGGTATCAAAAAAAAAAAAAAAAATGTGCGATGTGTAAAATATTTTTGCTTATGATGAATTTTAAATCCTAGAAAGTATTTAGTGTCTAATAACCTTGAACAAAAAAAGCCTTTTATTGAAACAGATTCTAAAAGTATGTAATCATTTCAATAACAAAAATACACATGATGCTGGGAGGGCGAGGAGGGGTAACTTGAAACATCACGCTGTATCACCAAGGGGGAGGGGGTGGCTAAAAAATTGGTCTAAGAACCTCACGTGATGAAAGGATCTCACGTTCTTCCGTTCTGCTGCAGCTTCCCTAATCAGACCAATTCTATGCAGCAAAAGGAAATACTAAAACCTAACTAAACAATTGCAGGACTGCGTTGAAGACACCAACCATGATCCCTTGTCAGCGCCGACAGCTCAAACTCCTGGCTCCGCAGACCCTAAGCTAGATAAGAAGAAGCCGAATGAGAATGTCTGTCTAGCTGACAACAGCTTGTTGGTAAGTAGAGAAGAAGGGAATAAATATTTGTTGCAACAACAAGCAATTAGAAAGCGGTGCTAAAGCCAAAATAAATTAAAGGAAGAGATCTATAAACAACAGACCGTGATCTGCAGTATACCGTGTACACACCCCTAACAAGTCTTTCAGTCCACCGATTGACAGACTCCGCAGCACCATTTCGTCTGTATAACTTAAATTATTGATGCTGAGACCGTCTATTCGACATCCAACCGGCATGCTGCTCAGTTTGAAAATCAGGGTATCTGTGTACAAATTAAATAGCTTCCGCGGAGTCAAACCGCCTTGTCTGACCCCACATTGTAGTTGATGCACATCCGACCTGGCATCGCCATATCTTACACTAGCTGACCCGCGCAACTTCGTCTGCGGCACGCGTGATGTTACATAGCCTATAGCCTTCCTCGATAAACGGGCTGTCCAACTCTGAAATAATTTTTCAATTCGAACCAGTAGTTCTTGAGATTAGCGCGTTCAACCAAACAAACTCTTCAGCTTTATAATATTATATATAGTATAGATATTATATTGACTTCTAACTAGTATTAACTTCTAAAAATACGTATCAGATCCCTAGGTAGGTACTACCGTTTTCACTGACGGTCTACCACCACCCTTATGTCCTGAGTAATAAGGTTGAAAAGTGGTTGACCATCAGTAAATTTGGAAGCACATCAAACTACCCGAAACTAAAATTTTCCAAATCAACTTTAAACCCAATGCTTTAGCGATAAAATTGAAAATACATTAAAGCAATTTGACAGATTGTAGAAGCTCGATGTGATGGTCTGTACATTGGCTCCATCCTCCGAAGTATCCACAGGATTTGTTAATTTAATAAATTGAAAGCCTGCAAAAGATCCAGGAAACACGCATATTGTTCATATCAGCATAACTATTAAATTTGTTGATAGTAAACATTTAAGCAATATTGTGTTTTCACATGATTAGATTAATTTATCACTGATATTTAGTCATGTGTCAAATAAATTGATTGATATTGGTTGACTTGATATATTTTAGCACATTTTTAACCAGTAAACTATTGGAAATAAAGGGTGTAAATGTAAATAGACCCTTAACATATACTAAAAGCACTTGTTCTCCCCGTCTTTGCGATCATTTTTTTTTGTTCTAGACCATACCTGGGAACCTTCTAGTTACTGAGATATTGGGGGTCAAAATTCCAACTTTTTACAAGTTTTTTTTTAAATACGTGTTTTTAATGTAAGATTTTTAATTTACACACCTCCACGACCCTCATACTATTTAATCCATCCATCGGCACAATGCTTTGAGTGCTTTCCATCGAGTCCAACCGTAAAACGTGATTTTTCACCCCAAAAAAAAAAGTCGATTCCCAACAATAATTTTTGCGTAAACTTACTCAGTCTTATTACAAAAAATGAAATAAACCTTGGTTTAGACCTGGCCTATGAAGTCCAGGCTTATCTGCAGAGCCATGGTTTAAATTTCTCCTTATTACAAAACATAAATAAACCATGGTCTTCTTAGTACTGATATTTGAACCAAAGTTTAAATATCAACCACAGATTACAACAAATACATTCATTCACCATGTTATCATTCAATTGCAACGTTCTGTTTTCACAGAAAAGAAAACGTTTTGATAATTCGCAATTGACTGATTAATGTTTACGAGTGTTAAAAATATTGATATGTCGTTATTTTGCATGGATATAAACGTTAGGTGGTTCCTAGATTGCAGTTTTGTTTACATTTGAGAAATTACTTGATGTCGTATTATTTACTTATAAGCATTAATACGTGTAATGAAACGTTACATTATTCCCGATTTCCCGCGCGATATACGAAACCGATTAAATTTTTTTCGCAAGTTCAGCTTTCCTAATTCCTTAGTTTTGGAACGTTTTACGTGTCGTGTTAAAATAATTGCCTCTTTTTTGTTGCGAAGTGCTAGTATTTTAATATTTGTATTAGTAATGTATACAGGGTCATGTAAAGATCATTTCATTGTATGGGAAGAAAAAAAACGGTTTTTTTTTATGAAACTGTTTAACTTACTTTCATGTAAGGATGATTTCATTGTACATACAATTAAAATTAAAATATATATTATTTAAATTAAAAGTCTTTCAATGAACTGCCTTCTTCTAATATTACCACACACATTGTTTTCCACTGGTAAGATAATAGCTTCAGATGTTTGTGTGTTATTGTCATCAGGCCCACTCGGAAACATCTTCCTTCATGTCAATAGCTATATTGTGCAATACAATATGCCACAATAGTTTTTTTTGCAGTCTCAATATTGCAGTAAAGGCCTCTTAATAAACAGCGGAACCTCTGCTTTCACAACCCAAAACATCTTTCCACTGCATTTCTGGTACTAATATGAGCACTGTTGTAGCGTTCCTCTTGAGGTGTTGAAGGATTCAATACTGGAGTAAACAAATATGGTGTGCAAGGATAGCCACTATCTCCCAGCAATATGCCTGAGAATGCACCAGCTTCAAATCGCTGCTTCACACGACTTTCTCTAAATATTCGAGAGTCACATACACTTCCACGCCACCTAGTTACAATGTCCATGATTTTTAAATCAGCATCACAAACCACCTGGAACAAGAGTTGAATTTTAGTGTTTCCTACTCACATAAATAAGCATAATTATTCATTATCAGTAGGATAAATTATAGACTAAAGACATGGCAATTCATTGTTATTTCATTTTTTTTTACATAAGCAGCTTACATTCCCACTGCTGAGACACAGGCTTTCTCTCAGTGAGAGTGGGCTTTAAATAACTATGCAGGCCCAGTGCAGGTGGGTGGGTTGTATGCACAAAACATTCCAATTATACTTTTTCACTGCATCTATCATATTCCATGCAAAGACAGGGTGGGTCATTACTACATATTTATTATATTGAAATAATCTGTTTACCAATCGCATTACACATGGATACACCAAACCCTGTGGTAGGTCTGCCTATTTTCTACACTACAACCAATGCCTCATCAGGGCTGTGTACAAGTCATTGTTCCTTCATTTTGGAAGAAAAATATGAATGGATAGTCAATAGTACCTGGACATTAATCGATGGAAATCCTTTACGGTTAATGTATAGTTGACCACCATCTTCACTGGTTTTTTTAATTTTAATATAAGTGCAGTCAATTGCACCAATGACTGTAGGGAAATTTGCAATTCTGCGAAATTTTTGCATCGCTTCCTCTTGTTTCAGTATTGTACCAGGCATTTCAATAAATCTGTGTGATCTTCGGGCTATGGCTTCAGCGATTTTTTTGCATATTTTGCTTATAAAAAATGGTTGTGAAACTCCATGCAAATCGTCTGTATCATCCTGGATCTATTTAAACAATAACGAGTTATTAGTTTGGTACTTAGGACATATTATTATAAATTGCTGACTATGTTTTGTTAAATGTAAGGTAAGCTTTGGGTCTACTTACTTCATGTCGAGCCCAGCTTCGTAATGCGCAAACCACTTGTATTTCAGGAGATACAGAGCATCCTCGAGGATCTCTAGTTATGTCTTCTCTAATTAAGTCCACTATTTTCATAGCATATCTTTTGCTAAATCTATACTTTTTCCTGAAATCTGTATCGGATAAGTCCACAAGGGATTGATTCGAATACGATTTCTGTTGGGTTCGCGTGGCGTTTCTAATAGCTCGACGGTTTCGATATCCTCAATATCATTTAAATCTACCATATTTAAATCCATTTTTGGATAAAAATAACACAAAATCCAAAATTACAATGAAAAAGACGCTACGAGAAACTGACACAACTTTGACAACTACGACTTAGACCATCGCTAAACTAGGGGGCGGCGTGGTTTATTGTTAGACCATGGTTTAGTTCATGGTTTAACGCAAAACCACGTTTTGTAATAACGTTTTTGTGTAAACCATGGTTTTACGAGATTTAAACCTGGGTTTTTAGTTAAACCTCTTTTTGTAATAAGACGGACTTAGTTTGATGTACAGAATGCTTGGTTGACGGATATGTAAAGGGGCTGTTTACACCCTGTATATACGGAACCATGCATTTTATGGCCTAATAAAATTTGCAGTAAAGGCGACTAATCATTATATTTCTACAGACAAGTATTTTACTTGGGGTCCACGCAAGATGTTTTTTTATTTCATTCCCCCTTGACACCTATCACACTATAACTTTTCTTTTATATCAATCCTCATACAATCCATACATTAACAAGAGAAGGCAGGTCATCATCTGTTGAGCCATTTTCCAACTATGTCGGGGTCGGCTTCCAGTATAACCGGATGCGTTGAAATCCCGACGAGTCATACTCAGCGCTTTCCATCCACGTTTATTATGCGCACAGCCAGAGTGTGGAACTCTCTGCATTCCCTCCCACATTTAATCCGTCTGCCTTTCAAAGCAAGAGTGAACAGGCATCTTCTGGGCACGAAGAGAATGAATAGAACATGAAATAAAAAAATCTTATGATTTCACAGGTCGACATATCAGATGCTCTAAGCGAGAAAGAAAAAGTGAAGTTTACCGTCCACACGAAAACAACACTGCCAGAGTTCCAAAAGTCTGAGTTCATAGTTGTAAGGCAGCATGAAGAGTTTGTGTGGCTGCACGACCGGTATGAGGAGAATGAGGAGTACGCTGGATATATTGTGAGTATTTAAATAAATAAATTTCTTAATTGCCATAAAAATAGGGTACAGAAAAATGTGAGACCCTGGCTCCAGAGCTAGGTTATAGTACAGGAGCCAGTGACTTCTTCAATTTAGGTTACAATTGGGCAAGTTTTATGCAGTAAAAGGTAACAAAATTATATTACTTAAAATTAAGTTTAATAGTTAATATTATACATTTAATTATGCACAAAAACACAATAAAAAAATTTGGAAAAAATTAAAAAAAAAAAAAAAAAAAAAGAAGAGAAATCAGTACATCATTCTGAGCATAGAAATTTTTCGTAGATTTAAAAAAAAAACAGGCGTTTCTCACAAAACTGCAATACCTACACGGTCAAATTGTATGGAACAGCTGATTTTTTTATTAAATAACCGACTAAAAAAATTCTATGTACTGGATTCAGAATGATGTATTGAATATGTGGTAACTATGTGGTAACCGTTTTCGCGTCGGTGTCCCTTACACTCGATATATTTCACATCATCATGCATCTTCACAGCCCAGCATTCCGATGCATAAAGTACGACATGCCTAATCACGGACTTGTGTATAAAAAAATAATAACTATTCCAGTAAATACCAAGTATACAAAATAAACGGAAAACAGAAGCGGATTTCTTTTAATACATTGTTAGCGAACAACGTTTTTAACAGTAAAATGCTCCATAATCTACACTTCATATATTGCAAGCAGGAAGTTACTCCATATTTATGTGATCCTTTATACCATTTACTTCCTATACAATTTATTTTATACTAGCAGACCCGCGCAACTTCGTCTGCGTCACATAAGAGAGAGAGGGTTAGAGAGAGTGGGTCGTAGGCACGTATAGTACAATTCTAGCACATCACACCCATCATTCCACATAATGAAAATGCGCGCGCGGTACCTGATAATTATTTTGCTGCGGAGTTATTTTAAAACTGTGATATATCTCCTAAGCTATTCATTGAAATCAAATGACGTAAGAGCAATTTCGTTCAAAATTAAATACTTGTGACGAATAACGTATTTATTTGGATAAGGATAAATACCATGTTTACAAAAACACCTTCGCAAATAATGCATTATTTAAAAAAAACATTGATTACCATAAAAAAAGGTTATAGTGAGTCAACCTTAAAAGATAGACATTATGCTATCACGTATTTTTTTTAGAACTTTTAAGATTTATTGATTGATTTTTGCGTAACCTTAACCGTTTACGCAGCGCACGCAACGGAAGCTCTCAAAAGGAATATATTTTCATTTTGACGGCCAGTTCAATTTTATTTATTTGCATACATTTTGTGTTGCGCTCATCATTGGGGGGGTTTGAGGTGGACCGATGACCTGGTGAAGGTTGCAGGGATCCGCTGGATGCGAGACGCACGGGACCGGTCAATGTGGCGACACTTGGGGGAGGCCTATGTCCAGCAATGGACGTCTTTCGGCTGAAATGATGATGATGATGTATAGATTTAACAATTATTTTTTTATTTCATATCAATTTTATTTCAAATATTCACCAGATACCGCCCGCGCCTCCAAGGCCTGATTTCGACGCGTCCCGTGAGAAGTTACAGCGTCTTGGAGAAGGCGAAGGCGCACTTACCAGAGAAGAGTTTCTTAAGATGAAGGAGGAACTGGAAGAGTGAGTATTATTTGCATGTTTTTTTTTTGTTTGTTTTTTTTATTTGTTTTTTTGTTTGTTTTGTTTTTGTCTCCTAACATCACAGCCCGTCGATTCTTGAACAGAATGCTTAGAGCAGTGGTTCTCCTTTTCGTCATGAGTACTGGTATTCAGCTGCATCCGGTTAGACTGGAAGCCGACCCTAACATAGTTGGGAAAAGGCTAGGCAGATGATGTGTCACAGTATGGAATATAGACTTACTAATTTATATTTTTCTTCACGCAGCGAATACCTAGCGACATTCAAGAAGACCGTGGCAATGCACGAGGTGTTCCTACAACGCTTGGCGGCGCACCCGGTGTTCCGCAACGACTCACACCTGCGCGTGTTCCTGGAGTACGAGCAGGATCTGTGCGCCAAGCCGAGGGGACGCATGGACCTTATAGGAGGACTGGTAAGAAAATCAATAATAAAGGGCGTAAATAGACCCTTAACATATACGAAAGGCACTTGTTCTCCCCGTTTTTGCGATATTTTTTTTGTTCTAGACCATACCTGGGAACCTTATAGTTGCGGAGTTATTGGGGGTCAAAGTTACAACTTTTTCACAATTTTTGTGAAAATATGTTGTTAATGTAAGATTTTTAATTTACAATCCTCCACGTCCCCCATACTATTCAATCCATCCATCAGCACAATGCTTTGAGTGCTTTCAATCGAGTCCTACCGTAAAACGTGATTTTTAGCCCCAAAAAAAAAAGTTGATTCCCACCAATAATTTTTGCGTCAAGTTACTTAGTTTGATGTACAGAATGCTTGGTTGTCGGCTATGTGAAGGGTCTGTTTACACCCTGTATATTCCCTATAGGACATTCTGCTCGTAATGTTCAAAATTCGGACGGTTTGCATGACACATTGCACGAAGTGTGCAAAATTATGATAGGCTTCCAGCCTTACTGGTTCAGGTAAGCAAAATAAGCTCGATTTGCACGAAATATTGCACACAGTGTGCAAAATAGGTACAGTATGCACGATACGTTGCACGAATTGTGCAAAATTAGGCCGGCCTTCGTGACACATTGTTTTAAGAGCGGCCAACCCGTTATACTTTTCATACAAACGCTCTTACGTGATTATGCCGTGGTAACACATCTATCTTGGTTTTTTTTTTACTGATAGATATCTTATGCACTATATCTAGGTTTCTATCAAAGCAAAAAGTAAAAATTTGGAGAAACAAATTCAGTATAAGCCTCTAAAAATCTGCTATTTTGCATAAACTTGGGCCGTTCATATTGTACTCATACATTGTAAAAGTAAAGAAAACATTGTGATAGAAACCTTGCAAATGTAATGGAGATTTTAAATGACAAATATTAATTTCACAAACTTGTAAGCCTTATTCAAAAACACGTATCTCCTGGAACAAGTTTATGAAATTTTCGAACACTATTTTTCGTTCAGTGTTGTCGCATTAGGCGGTATGAGGTGCGCAAGAGACGCTTCGGGCGGGGTCGGGGCCCTCTGAGACGGGGGAGTTGAAAAAACGTCGCCGCTGTGGCTCTGGATGAAACAACAAGCTTTTCGACCATGCTCGCGATGACGATAGGCGGACTGGGAAGGGCCCTCTTAAAGTCTGGTAGCCTACCGTGGCGTCTTGAGGCGGGAGTGGTTCCGGTGTGGGAGAGAGATGGCGCTAGACGACCTGTATAGCTCTGTCTCTTTCCCACGCTGGAGTTGCTCCTGCTTGGAAACGTCGTGGTGACCCCCCAGTTGTATACTAGATTATTAGTTTACCATTTTTGTATGTAAAAACAAGCGCTACTCGCCATCAAACTAAAAAGTTTGGCGAGTAAATTTTATATCAAAATAATATGTATGTTTGTGAACAGAGGAAAGTGGTAACTATATTTTCGAGCCGTTTCGGTTTGAAACTCTGGGGTCGTGGGGTCCGAGTGCTCATAGCCTGTTTAAGGAAATTTCGAAACGCCTAGTTGACGCTTCCCGTGACCCAAGGGCTGGCTTTTACTTTGGCCAGACGCTAAGTGTTGCCATACAACGTGGCAACGCCGCCAGTCTCTTGGGCACATTACCAGCTGACAGCGTTGAGGAGGAGTTTTTTGATGCTCTTTTATAGTTTGTTTTTTTACTTATTTTAGGTTATTTAATAGTTTTTAATTAATAAGGTAAAAAAAAAAAAATGTGTGTGTGTGTGTGGGTGTGTATATATGTATGTGTGTGTGTGAAGTGAGTGTGTGTGTGAGGTGTGATGTGTGAGTGTGTGCGTGCGTGTGTGTGTGTAAATAATTTATGTGTGTGTATAATAATGTATGCTAACTAGGTTAAATTATAAAAGTATTAAATAAATAAAAAAATATTATTTCTAGATGCGCTCAATGACAACGACAACAGACGAGATCTACCTCGGCGCCACAGTGCGAGATGTGAACGATTTCTTCGAGCAAGAGACCACGTTCTTGCAGGAGTACTACTCGCATCTGAAGGACGCCGTCGCTAAGGTCGATCGGATGACCACCAAGCATAAAGGTATGAGCTCAATTTTGAACCTTAAAACTAAGGCGCTAAGGCAGTGGGTGTATGTACCTAGGTACAATACGGCAAGCCCATAAGGCAAGTATCAGTAGCGAAGGCTCAATTTTTGTAAGATGTAAGCCGGAGTACATTTATCTTTAATGTGATTATATTATTAGGATGTAGACTAAGGATTTAGCATGTAAGGCCACTCTATCGCGTTGGATCGCAGATCTGTAATAGTAGTTGTAGGTAGTTCGTAAATAAATTAATTAATTTGTCTGTGGAATACTGGCTGTGCCATTTTTCAAAGGGAAGCCGGTAATCGAGTTGTATGGTACCTTCGCCACTGGCAAGTATTCTGTTCAGAAACCTACGGCAAACTGGTGATTAGGTCGATCGGATGACGTCCAAGCATAAAGGTATGAGCTCAATTTTGAACCTTAATACTATGGCTGTAAGGTTGATCGGGTGATTACCAATCATAAAGGTGAGCGGGGGAAATCAATTTTTGTCTTGATCGATTTTGAACCTTAAAACTAAGGCGGTAAGGTTGCTCGGGTGACGACTGAATATCAACAAGACAAGTGAGTATCCAGGAATGTCTCTTCTGAAGAATGCCGTCGCCAAGGTCAACCGGGCGACTACCAAGCATAAAGTATGTAGTCAATTTTGAACCTTAATAGTATGGCGCTAAGGATGATCGGATGACTGCCAAGAATAAAGGTGTCTTTTATAGATATTGTACCTTAAAATGATAGCAATAGAGTGTATTTCAAATTATTAATATACGGGGTGGAAGAAACACCGACGGGAAACAGTTACCACGTATTCAGCACATCATTCTGAGACCCCATATATAAATTTTTCATCGGTTTAAAAAAAGAAACAGCTGTTCCATACAATTTGACCGTGTAGGTATTGCACTTTTGTGCAAGCAACGAAACAGCAAATCAAAAAATGTTGTAGGAAACAGCAAATCAAAAAATCAAATCAAATCAGAAGAAAAAAATCAAAAAAAAAAAAAAAAAAAAACAATCAGATCGTTCTGATTTTCTTTTTGATAACCGATGAAAAATTTCTATATGGGGGACTCGGAATGATGTACTGAATACGTGGTAACCATTTTCGCGTCGGTGTCCCTTCCAGTGTGTATAACTTTCACAAAAAGGCAAGAGACAGATCTCTTATGAACTGCAAGAGTAGTGTATTAAAAAGGCAATTATTAATTACTCGCTTTTGCCCGCGGCTTCGCCCGCGTGGATGTCGTAAACATCCGATTACTTACATTCACCTCCCTTTTTTAACCCTTCGGGGGTAGAATTATCAAAAACGCCGAGACACGTATTTTAAATTAATTTTTAATTGTCAGCCTAAAC
The DNA here is from genome assembly GCA_963082995.1 of Noctua comes. Lineage (NCBI taxonomy): Eukaryota > Metazoa > Arthropoda > Insecta > Lepidoptera > Noctuidae > Noctua > Noctua comes. The sequence continues at coordinate 6,560,498 of OY720295.1, read as the reverse complement.
ACAAAATTTGAAGATCCTAACTTCAAAACTGACAGACTTTCATACAAATTTCCATCCCCTATTTTACCTCTTTAGGGGTGGAATTCCCAAAAATCCTTCCTTAGTGGAGACCTTCTCTTTACAAAGAACACACCCCCCCAAGTTTCATCTTTCTGGGACCAGTGGTTTGGGCTGTGTGTTGATATATCACCCAGTCAGTCAGTCACTTTACTATTTTATATATTATATAGATTATTACTCTTAAGACAAGCCTTGGTCAACTTCACTCAGCGGACATATAGCGACCTACGCGTTCAATATAATAATGCACTGAGAGTACAGCTACGACTGCCGTGGCGTTGTAGTGCGTGGTTTTGCCGCCATTATTAGAAATAGATGTGCATTCCTGATGACTCGTGTTCGCGGCAGCACCAACAGTATTCTCAGTGTATTTGCAGATCGATGTGCTTCCCCGATGCTGCGGAAGTGGATGCTGCTCCACGCTGGATTTCAATTGTATATGTTCATCTGTGTAACCTACTAACACTGGAAGTAAAAAAGAAAAAAAAGTAAAATTGTTACGTTGTGGACTCCGGTCTGAAATATACATTTTCTATTCTATAATATACGAAAATTATTTTCTGATTTTGCTTTAATTTTTCAGAGGTAGCAGATGCACACATCAGACTATCGTCGTGCGTCACACAGTTAGCTACGCGAGAACAGCCTCCAACCGAGAGGTTCTTGACCAGAGCTGCTGAAACCTTTGATAAGTGCAGGGTAAGTGGTAACTAGGGATCGGATATTCGGATGCATATTTATTTACCTTAAGGGTACACTAGCCGGTCATACTTCCATACAAACGTAGTATGGCGATTACTCCACTGTTTCATGGTGTACGTTCAAAATAAAAAATGATATCAATTTGTCTCATCATTATCTAGGCCTGTATGGAAACAAAAAAATAAAAAAAAAACATATTTGAAAGTTACGAGCGTTGGAAATTTCATATTTCAACACTAATTTTAACGCATCTTTGGGCGGAAATAAATACCATAAGAAGAAGGAAACTTGCAAAATAATTACCATACAGGAATAGTTTAGTTGTTTAAAAATGCAAATATTTTTATTTTGAACAGATACCTTCAATACATTTTTCATGATATCCATATTCCCGAAGGTCTGTAAAAAAAATTTCGCGCGCTCGTTTCGCGCATGTATGCGTCACTCAGCGTTAGGAGTGTGTATGTGTACGCGCACTAGCTTCTTACTGCTTTACATTTATGTTCTACATTAATTTAAAATGTCTTCTGCTCATAGAAAATTGAAGGTCGCATGGCATCAGACCAGGACCTCAAGTTGGCAGACACTCTCCGCTACTACATGAGAGACGCGCACGCTGCTAAAGCTGTGCTAGTGAGGAGGCTTAGGTAAGCCATCTTTCATATCTGCTTGCCTTGATCCAACTATCCGACGGTCACACCACAAGGCTATCACTGTTATAGGCTGCCAAGCCATAGGTCTCGAATTCGAACCAAAGACACGCACTTCTGATGTTTCGGATTCATGTGCGTATTGTATAATTATCACTTGCTTCGGTGAAGGAAAACATTGTGAGGGACCAGCATGCCTGACACATATTTCTTGACGGCATGTAAAGCCTAGTCAAAGGCCCATGGGCGGCATAAAAACTAACACCAGGTTAGGCACTAACCACACGATAAAGAGAAAGTTCCAACTATGTTGGGGTTGTCTTCCAGTCTTACCGGATGCAGCTGAATACCAGTATTTTACATGGAGCGACTGCCTATCTGACCTCCACGATACGGCAAAAACTGGTTGACAGACTCGGGCTTCTGACACCCATAACCACGGACAGGACAGACGCCTTAACGTGGTTTCCGAGGCATGGAAGAGTTTTCAAATACAGCAACTGGCCGCTATAATAGCATATAGAGTTCGCCTTTGTAGAGCTTCGTCCCTGGCTTTTACGTGTGAGACAGTCTGTTTTCTAAATTTCTACGTATAAACGGACAAGTCCCATGTATAAGATTTTAAACTGTCATGGTCACTAACATTACTATTAATACTAACGGGATATTTACCATGTTTACTGTTTGTTATGAGTTCCCGATATTTCGGCGCTGTTGCAAGCAAATTACGTTAGCTGCGATCGGAGGATTTAAAAAAAACCAAAAATGATTTAACTAAATTTATTTTAAAGTAAAAGAATTACATTGATTATATTAAATCTAAAATTAGCCTACGTGCCTATTCGAAGTATGAATATGGAATGGAATTTTACAGTTTTACAATAATTGAGTAATCTAGGTCTGTGCGACAGAAAGTGCTATCTCAGCTCGCCGTTTCCGCGTTTCCGTCGTTCGTTTAATTGCAGCGTATGTTTCTACAATAAAATTATTGAGTGCTGAGTTGGCGATTCCCCTTATGCAGCTGCGTGTAACATCTCCACCCGCAGATCAGAAATTATTTTAGAACTTTGAGAGAAAATGTTTCTGGGACTTTTCCTCTGGGCGCGCGATCCTCTTCTCTTATTTCAGGTTCTTCGTAAGTATGTCCCTTGGTGTTGGAAGTTTCGCAGCGTTTGCAAAACCATTTATTGCGATAGCCCAGTATAGCAATGATAAGTGCGCCTGCACCTAATAATGCAATGTAGAAGGGTATGGTCGTATGATATATGACATCTGATTGCAGTTGGTTAAGCTGTATCGGCTGACTCGTCATGACATGGTTCTGGATACTGTGTAGTCCTCTTAAGTCGATTGAACTGAGATGAACTTGAGTTAAGGCAGCATGCGGTGTGTCCACGTCGTTGTAGGGAATGTTCATTAGTTTCAAGGGCTGCCCTTGTATTACATCGTTGTCATTGATTATAGTTAGTTCCTTTGTACGGAGATAACAATTGATAGGTATAGTGGCGAGGTAGCTTCCCTGTAGCGTATTGAAGTCTTCTCTCCCACAGACTGATTGCACTTGCGTTGGATTTGGGAATGATATGACGTAATGCTGGTCATCTAGTTTTTCCATCGCTTCCTTTTCCAAAAATACTGTTTTAAATTGGCAGGAACTCTTGAGTGCTTGGTTCATGATAAGTTCTTGTATGCAGTCAGTTTTTGTTCGTATTTGATGGGTTATTTCCTTTTCACAGAGATACCAGTTATTAAACTTCGAGCATTCTGCTTCTATGTACACGAAAGAGTTTCCATTAGTTGCTATAAAGGGATAGGTAGGGATAAGGGCTTGACGATTTTTATTGGGTACTATAGATAACTTATATAAATCATAAATGATTTTGGAAATTATAGGAAATCTGAAAACTATAACTATTTGTTTTTCATTGAAATATGATCCGGGCCTGATAATGTCGTAGTATTCTCTGAGCTCTAGACTTAGTATTTCATCCTTACTGTATATTTGTTCTAACCTATTTACCATAGACCTAAGTGTTTCTATATCTATCATAGAATGAACAGTGCTTGACGCATGTATAAACGCTAACATATTCTCTATTCTAACTAATTCTAATCTTAAATCTTCTACATTTTCACTTATAATAGAAATGAGTTGACCAAACTTTGCATAAGTAGTTAAACTGCCTGTGGTAAGAGTGTTATTTAACAGTAACTCTAAGGTGCTATTGATTTTACTCTGGTTTTCGACTAACTGTAGTAAAACGTTATTATGCTTAGCCATCCATTCTTTACTGAGACTAATGTGATTATTGAATTCGTTAACTAACTTATTATTGTTAATTTGTAGATTTTTGATAGCGTTTTCATAATTTAAGGCATCTGTGTAATCTAGATTTCCGGTTATGCTTTTAACTACCGATCCGAGACCGTCTATTAGACCTCTCTTTACACGACCGGGCTCTAAAGATTTTAGCTGATTAGATACTTTGCCAATTCTGTTAGTAAGATAACTAATTTGGAACTCAAACAGTGTATAAGTGTCATTACTAAGCCGACTTTTGTATTCTGATATCTGATACTGTAGTGTTGTAATTTGATTTTCAATGTCCCTTAGATTCACGTACTGAAGAAATGTATGATGATGAGTCGTCATTCTCGTCGATCCAAGTTTATAAGGTAGTAAGCCGGGTCCATTGGCCAAGCTTTCAAGTTTTATCTCCGACGCGGTCGTCTCGCGAAGTACCAGCAATAATAGAATCCTGCAACAAGTTAGGTTCCTTAGGGCCTCTTTTTAATCTATTTTTGGCTACAGGGCCACGTTTTTTGGATGTGTAAACGTGTATGGGTAAATCGGCCAGAATGGTATCTTGGGTATATCGCGGTGCTGTTTTTTGCCGACTTGCAGAAGGGTTCTTAATGAATACCTGTTGTTGAGGAACGTATTCTATTTCAGGTTCGCGGTTCTTATTTCTATTTTCTATCAATGCAGTACGATTTAATAAAGAAGTTTCGTTTATGATATTATAAACTTCCTTCATTTGTGCCCTATGGTTGTGAACGTACTGTTGTAATGCTTGTTGCGTAAAATCGATGTCTAGAATGTCGCGGGGGTCAAAGTGACCAGTTAATAAATCGAATGGTCTGCATCTAGTAAAGCTATGTATTGAAGAATTATAACCAATTATAGCATAAGGCATAAGATTTACGATGGGCTCCTCTTTGTGCTTTAGTTTTAATATTCTTATATGTTCAAGGAGAGTTGAGTGGAACCTTTCTATGTTACCGTTATCGTTAGGCGAATGCGGTAAAACTCTATGATGGTTTATCTTATGAAGGCGTGTGAATTCTAAGAAAAGTTGGTTGGTAAATTCTGTTCCGTTATCAGTTACTATAGTTAAGGGAACTCCGTGGTGGGTGCAATATTGTAATAATGATTGAAGTATGCTAATGCCCGTACCATCTCGGAGATGGTATGCTTGTCCGTATTTAGTAAAAACATCTATAAATGTCACATACTTTTCATTATGAACAGTGAATAAATCCATGTGAACTATCTCGAATGGTTTTGTTGCCGGGGGTACAATATTAAACTGGGGTCTAACAGGTCTCCGGTCATATTTAGCTTGCCCACAAATAATGCATTCATTAATGAATTTAGTTATTTGATCCTTCATTTTGGGCCAGTAATACTTTCTTGAAAGGGCTAAATAACATTCAGTAATTCCTCGGTGATTAGTTTTGCCATCATGGTAGTGTTGAATTATCTCCTGCTGACGTAGATAATCTTTAACGTTTTCTAATTCTATCTTAGCTAGTACTAAGTTCATAGATGAACTCTTAAACTTTTCTTGTATGACTGGTATGATGGTATACATGGCGAGAGGTGGATTTATTAAGATACCGGTTTTTACTTTCGGGTTCACATACTCTTTGAGGGCATTAACTACATCTTGTTCTAATTTAGATGATGATATTTGGATTGCTATACGCGTGTGGGTATCAAATGGTTTAGTAATTACTGGTTTTCGTTTAACATCTTCCACTACAGTGAGGCATAATTGTCTATGAAATCTGTTAAGAGGTTCGTCTGTGATTGGGACTTCTAATATAGGATTTTCGAGGCTGGTGTGAACGGTTGCAGTGGATGAATTCGTGGATGGCGGGTTTTCTGATGGGTTAGGCATCAATGAACATAATTCGTCTATTATGGTGTTAATATCCTCATTGTGAATCTCCACCCGAGATAAGGCATCAGCGTTTGTATTTGATTTGCCTTTCTTATAGATAACGGTGAAATCGTATTCACTAAGTTTCAGCCTCCATCTAGTTAATCGCGAATTGGGTTCTTTAAGGTTCATCATCCACTGTAGAGGTTTATGATCCGTCAGTACTTTAAATTTACGACCAAACAAGTAAGGTCTAAAATACTTGGTGGCCCAAACTATAGCAAGAAGTTCCTTTTCTATGGTGCTATAGTTAAGTTCATTTTCATTTAGGGTTCGGGATGCAAAACACACAGGTTTGTCGGAACCTACAGGTCCTTGAGATAGAACGGCACCAATTGCAACGTTCGAAGCATCTGTCGTCAATATGAACTCCTTATTAAAATCGGGATACTGTAGTATGGGGTCATTTGTTAAGAGAGTTTTGCACTTTTCAAAACTGTTAATGTAGTCGGAGTCTAATATCACTTTTCTACCTTTTTTCAAACATGCTGTGAGAGGTTTCGTAATTTTTGCAAAATCCGGGATAAATTTACGATAGTAACCTACAAGGCCTAAAAATTGCTTAATTTCTTTTGGAGTTTTTGGAATGGGGTATTTTTCTATGGCTGTAATTTTATCTGGATTGGGTTTTATTCCTTCACTACTTATAATGTGTCCAAGATAACCAGTTTCATGCTTTAAGAACTCGGATTTATCCATTTGGATCTTAAAGTTCGATTCCCTAAGTCTATTGAAAACTTTCTCGAGATTCGTCATATGCTCTTGTAGTGACGTGGAAAAAACGATGATGTCATCAAGGTAGACCAGGCATATGTCATTCTGGAGACCTCTGAGGACATTGTCCATCACTCTTTGAAATGTGGATGGTGAATTCTTAAGTCCCATGGGCATTCGAAGAAACTCGAAATGTCCATGCTCGACATTGAAAGCTGTTTTTTGAATATCCTGAGGGTCCATTTCCACCTGGTAGAAGCCGCTAGCCAGGTCTAGAGTGGTGAAGTACTGGCACCTACCTAGTTTGTCAAGAACATCGCTAATGTTCGGAATGGGATATTTGTCGTTGATAGTTTTTTCATTGAGTTTCCTAAAGTCGACTACTAAACGCCATTTTTGTTTGCCTGAGGCATCCATTTTCTTGGGGACCACCCAAATGGGTGAACTCCATGCTGAGTCTGAAGGCTTTATTATTCCCTGATCTAACATTTTTGAAATCTGTTCCCTAACCTCCTGGCGATGGATGAATGGGTATCTATAACTTTTTGTATAAACCGGGACTTCATCTGTAGTCTTAATGCGATGTTTTATTTGATTAGTAAAAGTTAGTGCTTCGCCTTCGATGTAGAACACGTCAGCATATTTCGAGCAAAGAGCTATAAGGTTGACTTTTTCTTCCTCGTTTAAATGATCTGTTCGTAATCGCGCCGTAACCTCTTGAACTCGCTTGGTACAATGTTCGGTACGCATGCACTCGATATTAAATAAACTCGCGTGCACTGGTCGGTCAAGTGATAATACAATATCATTCGGGCTCGTATTTTCTATTTCCAAGTAGCCGCGATTATTGTCCACGATAGTAAGGCACTCGCGTACAGTACAATTACATATAGTCTGTTCACTTACTAATGCCGCACCGTTTGGAGTGTCGATCGGTATTCTAACTAATTTTGAAGATTGAGCAGGTATGATGTCTTCATACAAGTTAACATTATAGGAATTATACATACGGATGGGATTGGATGATGTGCGCGTTATTAACCTCTGATCTTTTAGGTCTATCTTAGACTCCCATTTAGTTAGCAAATCTAAACCAATTAAACCATCGAAATAATCATGGAAACGGTATATAAATAACTTGATAAACTCTGGATCGTTAAATTCTGCAAAGCAAGGTAAATTTATAGAATAATTATTTCTACTAACCGCGTGTACATTGGTAACTTCAAACGGGTCATAATTTAAGGGAAAATTTGGGAAATATTTTTCTACAGCCTCCGGGCTTATAAAAGATTGATTCGCGCCAGTATCAACTAGTAATTTTAGAGGTGGTTCTGCTATTAGTATATACGGCAATTGACGCTGAGTTTGGAGATTTAATTCTATTTTAACTTTTTTGATTTCTGATCCTCCTGAAAATCCTGACTTGAACCTTGAACACTTAAATCGCTTAAAGTCGGATCATAGTTGCACTCTAATGCAGCGAACGGACTATAATCGTAGTAAGTATTATCGTAATTAAAACAGACCGGCTCGTAATAGTACTCCGTCGGGTAATATGAGCTATCGTATGACGCGCACTCATTCATGTTCATCTCTCGATGTTTAAAATAATTAGTTGGTGGCGGATTGCCTGAATTTTGCCAATTATGACCAGATAACATGGGTCTAGGAGTAAAAGGTTGTACTCCACTCATAGGTTTAGGACCTTGATTTTGATTTTGCGCCGGATTGTTTCTAGGGGGCAAACGGAACATGTTACTTTGAGCGTTATAAGTTTGAGGTACCGCACGGAATATTTGCTGTGTACGATTAGGCATGCGATTTTGTGACTGCTGATTAATAAAGTTGGGATTAAATCTAAACGGTTGTGGCGGTGGTAGTTGGTTGGGTCTAATTCCTATGGGATTGGGCCAGTTGGGAATTGGTACTGCGAAATTATTATTACGTGGAGGGACTGGATTGGTATTTTTATGAGGTGTTGCAGGGTTAGAATTTTTTTGCGCAGTGGATTTTGAGACCTCACTACGTTCCTGTAAATACATAACGTTAAGTTCTTCCTGTACATATTCAAGGGCTTTTTCGATGGTATCGGGACGCATACACCGTATGCGGGACCCTAATGGTTCCTTTAATCCTTTAACAAAAGCCTGCATAGCAACTTTTTTGTACAGTGTACGTTTCGCTTCAACTGTGGTAGAAATTTGTTCGTGTAATGTTACATACGTCATCATCGTACTAAACAAAGTTTGGCATTCCTCATAAAATTCCTGAGGTGTTTTATTTCCCTGCGTAGCTAAAGAAAGGTCTCTATACAAAGTCGTTTCATCCCGTTGATCGGAAAAGTTATTGATTAAGGCCGTTCTAATCCCTAGCCAACTTTCAGGTATGCCGTTGGAATTGATGGTACAAGCGGCAGAGCCTTTTATTTTATTTAAGATGCCATTTAATAAGCATAAGTTGTTTAACTCGCTACCTGGGGCATTACTAACGTACTGAGTCACTATTTGATCGCATATTCTAACAAACCTAGTCAATACATTTGGGTTCCCATCGAACTCCGGGACCATACGAAGGGTCTTGAAAATTGTATCGGGGTCGTGGGCCATATTTAAACTATTTATACTACTATTTAAATTATCTTCTCTATCACTATTTAAATCTCTACTGTTATCTATAGCACTCCAGCGAGCCGTACGTGATGAGGGCTCCTGGGAGTTAGAATTTTTCGGGTGAAAAATCTTGGAAGTTGGGTGGTACTAGGACTAAATAGGAAGCAACACAGGAACAATTCAAGTGTACTTACAACAATTTCATCTCTGGTTCTCTTGTGAATCGAAGTCTGGATTCTCCTTCCGGAACTGCAGCTGGACCGTAGATTCGGATATTCGGCGCCGGGGCTCGATAGCCACCCAGGCGATTCGCGTACGCGGATGTCGATATTAGAGATCCCTAAGCTCGCGAACCGGCCCGCGAATATCCTACCGACTGCGCCAATTACGTTAGCTGCGATCGGAGGATTTAAAAAAAACCAAAAATGATTTAACTAAATTTATTTTAAAGTAAAAGAATTACATTGATTATATTAAATCTAAAATTAGCCTACGTGCCTATTCGAAGTATGAATATGGAATGGAATTTTACAGTTTTACAATAATTGAGTAATCTAGGTCTGTGCGACAGAAAGTGCTATCTCAGCTCGCCGTTTCCGCGTTTCCGTCGTTCGTTTAATTGCAGCGTATGTTTCTACAATAAAATTATTGAGTGCTGAGTTGGCGATTCCCCTTATGCAGCTGCGTGTAACAAGCACCATGATAAAACAGCAAACAAACAAAAAACAAACAGTAAACATGGTAAATATCCTGTTAGTATTAATAGTAAGTCCCATGTAGATGTTAATTTTATACCTTTTTTTTAATTTCAGATGCTTAGCCGCATACGAGGCTGCTAACCGAAATCTCGAGAAAGCCAGAGCGAAGAACAAGGATGTTCATGCGGTAAGTAAACATAATGTTGAAAGACTATGTACGGACAGGACTCAGGACACCGGACTTAGATTATTAAGGGGAGCGCCAGGGTCGCCCGCTTAATTAAAATTTTTACGATTTTTGCATTTAGCAGGTCAGTGTCAGGAGGAGCTCGTGGCTAAAGAATAACAGCCGCTCGGATCGATCTTCAGGTTAACCCGTGCTTGCCTAGGTTGGTCTGTGGATGGGTGACCACCCGTTCCATCTCGAGTTTCCTCCGTGCCTCGGAAAGCACGTTACCAGTCTTATCAAGGGGTATCGTATTACCCAGTACTAACTGGGTTGTGGAGGTCAGATAGGCAGTCGCTCCATATAAAATACTGGTATTCAGCTGCATTCGGTTAGACTGGAAGCCAATCCTAACATAGTTGGGAAAAGGCTAGGCAGATGAAGAGGTCAGTGTGAGGTTGTATGTTGACTGAAATATTATTCGCGACCGTAACAAATATGGCTTTACTGAGTTATAATCATTAAAATCTATACTTATAATAATATTATAAAGCTGAAGAGTTTGTTTGGTTGAACACGCTAATCTCAGGAACTGCTGGTTCGAATTGAAAAAATCTTTTTGTGTTGGATAGTCCATTTATCGAGGAAGGCTATAGGCTATATAACATCACGCTATGACCCTTAGGGGCTGAGCAGCGGGTGACACCGCGGGGATCAGCTAGTCATTAATACATGCCTCTCTCAGTTCATTAATCCCATTGAATGGCTTAAATACTGATTAATTGAATGACTGAATTTTAATTCTGTAAATACAACGTGTTACGGTCGCGAATCATATTTTAACCAACGTACAACCTGACCTGCAAATTGCAAAAACCGTAAGAAAATTTGAATTTCGCTGGCGACCCATGCGATATAAGATTTTAAACTATCATGGTCACTAACATTATCATTAATACTCGAAACGGGACATTTACCATGTTTACTGTTTGTTATGAGTTCCCGATATTTCGGCGCTGTTGCAAGCACCATGATCACGGATAAACTGAAGTTATTGCGGGTGGGTGTTTATGAGCAGACAAATCGGTCTACCCTCTTTCTTGTTCGTTTTTTGCACTCAGTACCGCTACCATTGTCACTCGCAACATATTATACAATACAAAACAATAAACAACACAACATAACAAACATACAAAACAAAACAAAACAGAACAAAACATAGGAAACAGTAAACATGGTAAATATCACGTTTCTAGTATTAATAATAATACCCTGGCGACATCACCTTAACTGAAATATCTGTGAAGATAGTTTTACAAAAGCGTTTATATATTCGAGTTTCAATTATTATTTTATTGCACCTACAATGGCGGCAGCTTTAGTGGGCAGTAAATGAAGCGACGACATGGTAACAATGGTATTTAATTGGGGAACACAACATGTACCTATAGCAGACTATCTTATACTGGGTGTTTTTTTAAATGTAGGCAATACTTTAGGCGCGTGTAGTACTCATGAAAATAAGAAACTTTTACTATGGGACTGATCACGAAATCGCTAAAAAAATATCAGCTGCTCCACACATTATTGTTCGCTTAACTCGAAAAAATATAGGCAACAGCAGATTTTTTAAATCATATTTCATAGTTAGCCCCATAGTAAGAGTTGCTCATATTTATGAGTACTTCATTCCCTTAAAGTATTGCCCACGTTTAACCAAACACCCTGTATACTACTCAACGCGGTTTGGGGCTCGCGATTCAGAGTTTAGGTATACGGCGCCACGCAGTTGCGCGTGGGCACTCTCTCGGGACCAGGTAGGCCGACTGCCCACGCGAGCGGGGCGCCCGAGCGGGCATGGACGTAGTAAGGTTGGAACGGTGCCCGCGTACTTACGTTGTTACACACCTTAATAATCATTCGTTTAGTTTTATGAGCCAACAAACATAACTTCATTAATTTATTTGGCACTTGTGAAGTGATTTTGTGATAAATGTTATTCACATTTTGATATTAATTGAGTGTTTTGTTTTATGCTGGGTACATATTGAACCAACTACTAGTGATTTACACGCGTAACATGACGGATGAAACGGGGGATGGTTTTGTCGACGGAAGAATAAACAAAAGTAAGATTAACAAAAGAAATCTATTATTTGTCGATTCTTCCGTCGACAAAACCCGTTTCTACTGTGGTCATGCTACGCATATTGATCTGTTGCTTTGACATTTCAACGAATAATTCCCAAGAAGAATGTCAAAATTACTCAACCAAAACGCCTGCTCTTCATCAGGTCCTAGTATTTTAGGTGGAAAGAAGACCAAACTCCCCGGCAGGACATCTGTCTGTTAGGTTAGAAGTACTTTGGGCGTACAATGCGTTTCAAATAAGAATAGGAACGTAAATGACCTTCACCTGTCAACTGTCACTTGTAAAGTACGGTTTGCAAAAAAAGAAAATGTATGTTTCAACTTTTGCTCTGTATTGGTAGCCGCCCAGGCTTGGCCAATGGAAGTAAAATTTTTTTTTGCATTTTTTTTGTCGCGAGTTTATAAGCTTCTTTTGGGTTAGCTCGTTTCATCGTTGACCTCATCTTTGTCCTAGGACTAGATTGAGGTCAAGAGTAGGCCCATTAAATATTAAAAAAATAAAAAAAGTTATTCCAAAATCAAAATATTTTATTTCACATAGGCCTCGATGGGCACTTATAAAACGTCGACAAAAAGGTGCACGGTTCGGGTTGGTCGTTTCCTATGGAGAAGAACCGGCAAGAAACTCCATGGTTACTCTGGTATTATAAAAGTATCTCTTTTGCTGACACTACCTAAGTTATTCGATTTGACAGTTATTTGCAATCGAAGAAGTACTATCAAAAATATCTCTTCCTACGTCACAATATGGCGCCAGGTCAGTCCTATTCTTATTTGAAATGCATTGTGTTGGCCATCGTTGGCCCAATGTGTACCCAGTATCACAAATGTTTGACGAGTAATCTTTCTGTGCATAACGCAGCCGATGGAAGTACAAGAGGTAATCACTAAACACGCTTGTTATGTGTAGAACTGTGTATTTTGTGTAGTTGGGTAGTAATTGTGACGTATTTGTGTATTAGAATGTGTATGTGTGTAGTGCAGTTGTTATACATAGTAATAAATAAAATTGAAATCTGTTTGTAATTTAAAAATAAACAGTTTTTTACTAAATGCTTGTGAAAGTATGTATACACGATAGATATAAAAAAAAAAAAAAAAAATGTCTATCTGTCCGTTTGTTCCGGATAACCTCCGAAACAGCTGGACCGATTTTGACGGGATTTTACTGGCAGATAACTGATGTTATAAGGAGTAACTACGGGGTAGGCTACTTTCATTTTAGAAAACGGATTAGGGTTCTGTGCACAAAAATTAAAACCTTTGAAATTGTTAACGAAATCCGATCCGATCAAATAGGGTAGTAATATTTTTATAATAATTTCACTCGGACGAAACCGCGGGTCACAGCTAGTCTTCAATAAAGTAATACTGCATCATAACAAAAAAATAAAACAGCCCCGAGTGAGTCATGCTCAAAAACCCAGGGAATATAAATATGTAACTCATTATTCTTAATTCAATTTCCTGTTAAGTACATTGTGAGCACAAAAAAAAAAAAAAATGTAATAATTTTTTCCATGTAGCGAATTTGTCGTTTGTGATTTTTGTGCATGTTTGTGTTAGAGATTCTTTGTAAACGCACTCACATTTAAGGAAATTGACAAAAAAACTACCAGCCTCTAATCAGTGGCGTGCCTAGGCCAACAATACGGCAAGCCTCTAGGGTGCATTAAGCATCATGAAGAGGCTCTTCATTTACTCTTCAGAAGAGTCTCTTCATTTACTCTTCAGAAGAGTCTCTTCATTTACTCTTCAGAAGAGTCTCTTCATTTACTCTTCAGAAGAGTCTCTTCATTTACTCTTCAGAAGAGTAGCAGGTTAAGAGGGCAAGCCGAGCTTCTAGGCTTGTTTGAAAGTACCGCCACTACCTGTAATTCACTGCTGCAAAGACCTCTTCTCATTCAGAGAGCGTTAATCACCACTTTTGCTCACGGCGGTTTGGTGATTTTAGACTTTGACTAAGGGATACTCAAAATGGCTCGCTTTGATCTACTTTATGTAGTTTTGAACCCTTAGTACGAGGATGTAGATACAGTAGTAGATGCTTTTAAAATTTCAACTTAAATGATTCTATAGTAAGAAATTCTTTAAAAAAAAAAGTTTATGGTGTCTCAAATCCTTAAAGTACGTAGACATTTAAAAGGTTAAACTTATACTGTCACTTACGGGATATCTTCCGTGATTGTTCATTATTTTAAGCTCCCGATATTTCGGCGCTGTTGCAAGCGCCATGATCGCGGGTTGACAATATCGGGAGCTCAAAATAATGAACAATCACGGAAGATATCCCGTAAGTGACAGTATTAGTTTAGTTGTAAACCGTGAAAGCTTAAAACAGTGATTCAATTGATTGAAAAGCTTTTTTGTTCACTAGACAGGGTGGAAGGGGCATCGATACACGAAACAGTTACCACGTGTTCAGTACATCACACTGACCCCGCCCAAATAGATTTTTTTCAAAGAAAGTAAAAAAAATAAAAATCTGCTATTCCATACATTTTTACCGTGTAGGTATTGCACTTTTGTAGAAAATAGCAGATTATTATTAATATTATAGCTAGCCCACATTGTCCCACTGCTGGGCAAAGGCCTCCCTCCACTCCTTCCAAAGGTCACGCTTCTGTGCTACTTCTTTCCAATTCTCAAGGAAGACATCCAGTTCGTCCCGCCATCTCCTTCGTGGTCTGCCGCGACCTCATGTCACTGTTTCAGGGCACCAATCCTGAGATTTACGAGCCCACAGTTCGTTAGGCATGCGACAGACATGTCCTGCCCAGCAGAAATAGCAGATAAAAAAAAAATCGGTTGTCTGTAAAGTCGGTTTACTGACGATAGTTGAACGTGACAACGTCATAAGAAAATACTGATGGAATGGTTGCATTTTTCAAAAAATTAATGTGCGTTGAGCAATTGTTTTATGAAACGTCTCAGAGCGAGGTAACGCATGTTTTTTCGTGCGTGCAGCCGGCTCCATCGAATTATAAGACGTTGTCACGTCAAAATCAGCTGTTCGGCTGTTCCATACATTTTGACCTTGTAGGTACTGCACTTTTATAGAAAACAGCAGATTAAAAAAAAAATACCTACGAAAAATTCTACCCTGTATTGTATTTTGTAGTATCTTCTAAAGCCACAAACTTCATTGTACATTACTTATAATGATAACATATTTTCCATTATAGGCGGAACAAGCTCAAGCAGACGCATGCGCTAAATTCGAGCAGCTATCTGCGCGTGCGCGGGAAGAACTTATCGACTTCCGTACTAGAAGAGTGGCTGCTTTTAAAAAAAGGTAAATATTACATAATAATAATACACAATTAATGTGAATGTACTATTTAGATACTCCTCTGCCTAACTCTTCGGGGATTACAGGCGTGATGTTTATGTGAAGTAACATACAATTCATTCATTTACCACATACAATACAACATTATTTTTAGTATATGCGAAACCTGAATATAGTTTGTTCAGAATAAGTACCTGAATCGATTCCAATGTTTTTTAAACCATGTTATATTTTGTCCCAAAAATATTTAAAAAAAGTTACAAGTTGGACACCGAGCGAAATTAAGTACCTATCGCAATCATTTAGGTACCTACTGCCAAATTATTATTATCAATGAGCTCGAGACGACGCCGCGTGGTAACCACGTTTTTGTGCGGACAGCCAGGTAACAGAACAAGCTTATAACTTTGTGATTTTTCATGATACAGTTTTGAAATTTTGTACATAGATTCTTTACATGAAAATACTAGACACGTGTCTCAGGTTTCGCATATACTAAAACTAATGTTGTGTATTACATTATAGAACATTAAGCCTTAAGGCGGGTACACAACACACTTAACCGTGCCCGTTACGCTGGAATGGCTATGGTCATTACCCAGTACTGGGTTGTGGAGGTCAGATAGGCAGTCGCTCCATGTAAAATACTGGTATTCAGCTGCATTCGGTTAGACTGGAAGTCAATCCTAACATAGTTGGGAAAAGGCTAGGCAGAGGGTGAGGTCAGTGTGAGGTTGTATGTTGATTGAAATAAGATTCGCGACCGTAACAAATATGGCTTTACTGAGTTATAATCATCAATGCATGCCTCTCGCAGTTCATTAATCCCATTGAATGACTTAAATACTGATTAATTAAATGACTGAATTTTAATTCTGCATGTAAAATACTGGTATTCAGGTGCATCCGGTTAGACTGGAAGCCGACCCCAATATAGTTGGGAAAAGGCTAGGCAGATGATGATATACTTACTTTTCTTTGGTTCTTTCCAGTCTCCTAGACCTCGCCGAGCTGGAGATCAAACACGCGCGCTCACAACAGGAGCTGTTCAGAAAATCGTTACAAGTGCTCAAGGAATGCCAATAATTACAATAATATACGTTATATTATACTATACTATACACTGAATATTCCATGAGATGTATCGAACTGAAGGATTGGACGGATACTGTGGGATACTGACGGATATTCGGATAGTAACTTGTTGATGCAAGGTCGATTTAAACTATGACGATATCTATAGACGGTGGAAGGGACGCCGACGCAGAAACGGTTACCACGTATTAGTACATCATTCTGGATTCCCACCCCTATATAGAAATTTATCATCATATACAAGGTGTAACATTATAAATGCAAAACCTCCCGTGTGGTCTCTCGGACCATGAAAATGAATAACTTTTATTCTACGAGTTCTAGAAATTCCCAAAAAAAAACATTCGGTTATCTATAGTAATTGACGCGATCCGCTGATCAACATGTATGGTAAAACTAAAAAAAAAAGTTATGAATTTCCAAAAGTCATAGAACAAAAGTTGTTCAGTTTCACGGTCTGAGACACCACACGAGAGGTCTTGCGTTTATTATGTAAAACTTTGTTTATGTGGAGATGAGGACTTATCATTTAAGTACCTTATAATCTAACTTATTCTAAAAACATTTTTATTTAATCTATATTTTTTATTATTTAAATATTCGTTGACACTGTAGTAACATTTTCTTATTAATAGCTTTTAATTTAAATAGATGGAGTTTACATCGGTAATCAAAACAAAATCGGATGTTTCATAAATTTTGATCGTGTATGTATTGCACATTTGTTGTTTGGGGGTATGAAGAACAGGGTGTAATGTTCTTCATCCCCCATAGAAAAGGGAGGATCCCTCGACCAGTAGGGAACATCCGATTTTTTTTTGGGAGGGGCTGTTTATAATTTGTGTGTCGGTGTCGCAGCCACCCTGTATACGATCACGCCTCATATGGAACTACAATTGACGTATTCTAGATAACATAAGTTTAAAGTGATTAACTTAATGTCGAAAGCGACTCGTTGGTCTAGTGGTCGCAATCGCGACTGCTGAGCATGAGGTCCTGGGTTCGATTCCCGGGTCGGGCAAAGTGTTATTGGGTCTTTCATCAAGAATTTCTCAGTAGCAGCCCGAGTCTGTATTTGCGCTCGGTTGATGGCAATAGGCTCGCCCTTCATTACATGGGACTTAAACATAACTCGCGAAATGTGGGTGTACTATTAGATACACCTCTGCCTAACCCTTCGTAGATTACAGGCGTGATGTTATGTTATACTGAAGAAACTCGAAAGCAAATATCAAGCAGTAGCTTTCTACCTACTTTCTCATAACTCTAGAATCAAAATAATCCATAGTTTCATCGATTTGTCATTGAAAGTCTTTACGCATAGTCAGAAACCAGAAAGTCTGACAACCAGTCTTACCAAGGGGTGTCGTATTACTCAGTACTAACTGGGTTGTGGAGGTCAGATAGGCAGGCGCTCCATGTAAAATACTGGTATTCAGGTGCATCCGGATAGACTGGAAGCGGACCCTAACATAGTTGGGAAAAGGCTTGGCAGCTCATGATTCGACATATTCGATCAGTGTCCTACAATTTCGTCGATTCAATCCTACAATAATATTTTTTTTATTTTTGTTTATTATTTTAATGAAGCGTTTAGAATAAAAACAACAAGAAATAATTAGTTCATTTGTTTTCCAAACAATGACAGGCGAGCATAATAGTTGCATATCACGAGCTAATGCCATTCACATAAGGTTTAAATTGCAAGGTAACTCATGAATTGTGCTAACGTCATGGATATAAGGTTCAAATTGCAATGTCACCCGCTCGTGAAAAGCAACAATTGTAGCAATATTTTACAGTAATATGCAGATTTTTTCGACTGAAAGGTTGTAAACGAACCTTAAATAAATATATGGCTAATCATACATTGATTGATGTTAATCTGTTTAGATTACTGATCATTTTCAGCAAAAAAAAGGTGTAAATAGATCCTTAACGAAGCCAAAAGGCACTTGTTCTCACCGTCATTGCGACCATTTTTTTGTTCTAGACCATACCTGGGAACCTACTAGTTACGGAGATATTGGGGGTCAAAGTTCCAACAATTCCCATTTTTTTTTTAATGTTATAACTTTACTTTAAATACCTCCACGACCCGCTTACTATTCAATCCATTCATCAGCACAATGTTTTGAGTGCATTACATTGAGTCCTACCGTAAAACGTGATTTTCCACCCAAAAAAAAAAGTTGTTTCCCAGGCATTTTTTTTGCATAGAGTTACTTAGTTTAATGTACAGAATGCTTGGTTGACGGCTTCGTGAAGGGACTGTTTATACCTTCTATGTCAACATTGTAAGTCATAATAGAATTTGCAGCCGACTGAATGGTCGTCTATTAAAACCAAATTTTTTACTTGATTATTAAAAAATGTAGCTTATTGTAACGGGTAAAAATTAATGTTAGGTATACAGCAGGCTCGTCTTTTACAGTCGTTACAGGTAGTCAGTGGCCCAAAAAGTCTGACAACCAGTCTTACCAAGGGGTATCGTATTACCCAGTAATAACTGGGTTGTGGAGGTCAGATAGGCAGTCGCTCCATGTAAAATACTGGTATTCAGCTGCATCCGGTTACACTGGAAGCTCACCCCTATAAAGGGTTAGTTTCCAAAGACCAGCCAAATTCTCAGATCTGATGCAGTACATCATTCTGAGCCCGGGCGGATGGCGCTTCACCTTAAACATAACTGATGAAATGTGGGTGTACTATTAAGTACACCTCTGCCTAACCCTTCGGGGATTACACGCGTGATGTTATGTGTTTTAAACATGCTGTATTCCTATCAAACATTGCAAGTATTTTTAATAAAAATGTTTATGCGGTTTCTGTTATTGATCTGATTCTTATTTCAGTCGAAGTCAGATTTGTCAACAGAATTACAGATTTACTTTTCTGAAACCTGTGTATTCATACCCTGGTATCTACAGTCAACTTAAAGTAATTACTTGAGTTAAAGTAATTACTTGAGTTAAGGTAATTACTTGAGTTAAAGTAATTACTTGAGTTAAAGTAATTACTTGAGTTAAAGTAATTACTTGAGTTAAAGTAATTACTTGAGTTAAATTAATTACTTGAGTTAAAGTAATCACTTGAGTTAAAATAATTACTTGAGTTAAAGTAATTACTTATGCAATAGACAAAAATTTTAATGAAGTAAGAATCGTCAAAGAAAGCAAACTTTAGACGGTTCTAACTTCAAGCAATTACTAAACTACAGAATAAAAATCGTATATTAAGTAATAACTTTTACTCAATTAATTATTACTTATGCAATATACAAGAATTTGAATGAAGTAAGAACCGTCAAAGAAAGCAAAGCTAAAAATTCTACCTTTTGACAGTTCTAACTTCACACAATTACTAAACTACAGAATAAAAATCGTATCTTAAGCAATTACTTTTATTTAAGTAATCACTTTGACTTGTTTATAGATACGGGTGTTAGATTATTCTCATAAATACAAACATTAGGTTGGTAAAAATGTCTCAGTAATTAATTCTTAGCATTTTATTGTTATCTATGCATTTTAGTTAGACTGTAATTTATTAGAAACAGTATAAAAATATAGTTCATGTAATTTTCTTAAGAGATTTTTATGAGGGTGCTTACATATCTACTATTCTACATGAATCTATACTAATAAAGGTAAAGTTTGTAAGTTTGGATGTAGGGGGGTAATCTTCGTAACAGCTGATCTGATTCCGAAAATTCTTTCACTGATGGGGAGCTACATTATGCCCGAGTGTCACAGGTTGTGATTTTCTTACGTTGTTTTAATTGGCTAGTCTGTGTCAGTCTTTATGTTGATTAAAATATGTTTCGCGACCGTAACAAATATGGCTTTACATGATTATAATCATTAAAATCATCAATACAGCCTTCTAAGTTCATTTCATCCCACTGAATGACTGTTTCATGAAATAGTCGTAGACTCGTAATAAAATTTGAATTTCGGCGGGCCACCTTGTCGCTTCCCCCTTAAGTCCTCACTTTCATAGATGTGTAAGCACCATTATCATAGACAATATTCAGTTATTTAACCTACTTCAAACTACAAGGAGGTTAGTCGATTTATCATTCTAGTAACACTTAATCGTTAGTTATTTTTTAATCATAAACCTGCAACACTAATCTTAGATTAGCAAAGTCAATATATTTCTCTTTATTTTTTATGTACGGTGCATATATTATTATTATTCTAATGTTTAGGTATTTTTTTCAATGAAACGTGAAACGTGGACCAAATTCATTTGTTACTTTTATGCAGTCCCGTTTTTATTATTCTTGATACTTTTTAGCGTCTCGTACCACAAGAGTGTAATAATTACTTGAATAAGATCACTTTTGTCTATGTAATAATATTAATTGGTACGGAACCATTGTAGCATAAACCAGGGTCAGGTTTGACCGGGTTAAGTTTAAATAACAATAATCTGAGGTCTTACGAGTACTGATAACCTTAAAATCAGGTCGTAAAATAATACAGCAAGTATTAAAAATGTGTGTTTATATTTCACCAGACTGCCGTTTTGGTCGAGTGGTCACAAGTGCGACTGCTGAGCATGAGGTCCTGGGTTCGATTCCCAGGTCGGACAAAGTGTTATTGGGTTTTTCCATCAGGTATTTCTCAGTAGCTGCCACAAAGCTTGTGCCCTGTTTATGACAATAAGCTCGCCCTTATTACATGGGATTTAAACATAACTGACGAAATGGTACACCCACATTTCGCCTTTGTGGATTACAGACGTGATGTTATGTATATTTCATCAGTTTCATGGCCTTTATTTCACACATTTAGAAATGACACACCTTTTTGATGCATGCTGTAAAAAAAACATCCTCAAAAATTACTTTTGTCAACAACTTTTTGAATATTAAAGCCTCGTATCCACTAGGCAACAATTGACCCGCAACACGTGACGCTCAACATGTTCGGCAGCGTTGCACAACATCGCGCGACGTTGCCAGCTGGCGCGCAACATGACGCACGGCTTGTTGTTTGTTTCGGAGCAACATGCAGTTGAGCATCAAATGTTGTCGAGTATAGACGTGACGCGCAGAAATGTCCGTGTGGTGTCGCCGCTGAAAGCAACACTAGTTCCACTAGCGACATGTTGTCGACTACTGATGCGACGGACGTCATGTGTAGACAGACAACGTTGCTGAACAAAAGTTCCGCGCTGACTTTCAACACGTTGATCAACATGTTGTGCAACATGCCGTGAGTCAAATGTTGCCTAGTGGATACGAGGCTTTAATTTAATATTGTAAATCATCCTATTCGGTGTTAAGTTTATCTAAATCACTTGTTTCGGCTATGCAATTAAAATAAAATAATTAGAGCGGTTTTTTTTAAGCAAGACAAGATTACGCAAGGCCCAATAACTTCGTCGTTATCTTTATACACGCATAAAAAGAAAAGCAGAAATTTCTCCTCGGCGCCATCTTGGATTTTCATTTTGACCTCATTTTCGTTATCAACGTCCCCGAAAATGTTGAACGACACCCATGAAGGAAAATCGAAAATTTTCTTTGGCGCCATCTTGGATTTTCATTTTGTTTTTCTGTTCCGTGGATAGAAACATTCTGCAGCTTACACAGAGAAGCAACAAAGTGTATAGTATGCGCGCGCGCACACACAAGGGAGTCGAGAGAGCGGTGGCGTAGCGGGGGTATCACGGCCTGACAGCGTCGTGCCATTTTCCGTCACGGCATTGGAAAGTGTTATTGGGTTTTTTAGGAATATCTCAGCAGCAGCCAAGGAGCCTGGATTTATGCCCGGTTGACGGCAATAGGCTCGCCCCCTATTACATGGGACTTAATTAACTGGCGAAATGTGGGTGTACTAATGGGTACACCTGCCTAATTCTTCGGGGATTACAAGCTTCATGTTATTCTTGTGTTGATTTGTTGCAATCTTGTCTTGCCATATAAAAAAAATCGCTTCAACCAAAGTCTTCGCACGGCGTCTATGGTTCGTGTAAGGAAAATGTGTTATTTTGAAATGTTTATATTTTAAGAAAATATATGATTATCCATATTTATTTCGTGTTTCATTTATGTTTGTTACTGGTGTCTAAAGCGGGAAATAAAACTCCAAGGAATTATAAAAATTGTTTATGGTAATAAAAACATTATATTCGATATTAATTAACCTAACTCGGTAAGCGTAAAGCGTCGATTTCATTAAAAATAAAACATTACCTTACTTATAGACTCCGCCGCATTTGGGTAGAAAAGATAAGGTGGAAATGGCGTTTAACCTTTTCACCGCCCACGCACACATAACGCGATGCCTCGCCAGCGCCAAGCTATAAATGTTTTTGCCGATTTTAAGACAAATAAGGGCTACTTTTGTGTGGAAAAGTAAAAAACAAGGTATTAGACCGTGTTATATTAAATAATAAAATGAAACGAAGCTTTTAAATACAGTACTTTTATATTTTTTTTATAGGTAGTTTAAAAATTAAGAGCTTCTAATGAAGTCGTGGGCGCTGGTGGCACGGAAATCTGGAACTTCTATTGAAGTCCGTGGCGGTGAAAAGGTTAAAAGGGTAGCATAATAAATATTAATTGTGTTCAGTCATCAAATCTATCTTAAGGTGGAACATACGGTCTGCTCGTGGCCTTTTTGCGGCTAGATGGCGCTGAAGTCAAATTTTTTAGTTTATTTTGTTTTATTTGTAACTAGCTGTTGCCCGCGATCTTCGTTCGCGTGTAATTATTTAAAAAATATATTACTTCCCTTTTTGAATCGAATTTTGTTACCAATTTCAAGGGTTTTATTTTTTTTGCACGGAACTCTAATCATTTTAATTAAACTCTAATTACTCTAATTAAAATAAAAGTAGCCTATGTTAGACCTTATAACATCAGCTATCTGCCAAAAATAAATTTAAATTACTGTTTTCGACAAAAGTGTAATAAATACCTACACCGTCCAAATGTATGGAACAGCTGATTTTTAGGAAACGCCCTTACTCCTGTCTGCAATTTTAATCCTACGCATAAATCTCAATAGCATAATCCAGTCTGTAGCTCCGTTGACTCTTCAGCCGCAGTTCGACGTAGTTGTATCCGATACCGCCTGATGTGATGTTCACTGATGCTTCGCTGTTCTGAAAGTCGTAGCAGCTTATCGCCTGTAAATTCAGAGAGAATGCAGCTTAGTTAGGTGTCGTTAATTTTACTGTGATTGACCTTTACTTCTATACAAGTCCAATATAAAAAAATATGGTAGCTCTTCGGTATCGGGAACAGCGTCCTGACCTTTACTTCTATACAAGTCCAATAAAAAAATCATTAGCTCTTCGGTATCGGGAACAGCTTCCTGACCTTTACTTCTATACAAGTCCAATAAAAAAATCATTAGCTCTTCGGTATCGGGAACAGCTTCCTGACCTTTACTTCTATACAAGTCCAATAAAAAAAAAATGTAGCTCTTCGGTATCGGGAACAGGGTCCAAGAACTTCCTAGCGATGCGGGCCGAGGCCAGGAGTAGTTGGATCAGGCCCTTGAACCAGCTGTCTCGCGAGAGGAGGTTCTCGTTTAATTACCGATAAAAATTTCGGTGTGAGGGAGTTCAGAATGATGAACCGAATACGTGGTAAGCGTATGTGCGTCGGTGTCTCTAAGGGGCGGGACAAACAGAAAAGGCGTAAGACGAGGACGCGTTTTTCATTTTGGCGTCTTGTCCGCGCCCTGTCTTTTCTGTTTATTTTGTGTGATGCTTAAGGTCATTTTATTTCACCACAGAAATATTTAACAGCTTATGAATATGATGCCTCGTTGGTCTGGCGGTAGCAATCGCATCTGCTGATCATGAGGTCCTGGGTTCGATTCCCGGGTCGGGCAAATTGTTATTTGATTTTTCCGCCAGGAATTTCTCAGTAGCGACCACTGAGTCTGGATTTTAACCCGGTAGATGGCAATACGCTCGCCCCCTATTAAAGTAACATAGCTGGCTAAATGTGGATGTACTATTAGGTACACCTCTGCCTAACCCTTCGGGGATTACAGGCGTGATATTATGTTATATTGAATCTTTTTAACGCTATTGTCACATATACGTGACAAGCAAGCGCGTGTCCTGTTCTCCAAACGACACAAATATGTGACAAAATGATTGGTGAAATTGTGGCTTGGCGTGAAGGGCACGCGCGTGCGTTTATGCTCTGGCGTTCAAAAGGTTAACAGATTATGAACATGATGGTTACCTTAATAGGCTTCGTCCCATTATAAATATAAGTCTTGATACGTTTCTTCAAAGGAATCGCTTCATATTTCACTTTATCCCTATTCACTATCCTTGTGTCCTTGGTTTGCTCGCCAAAGAAGTAAGTAGAACTTAGCACAGTTGTCAACGTCATCATGAACACACATAGTATTAATATTAACTTCATTTTGGTTTTTACAGTTTTATTTTACACTGAACTTTGTCGGCACTTCACTCTGTTTTTGATTGCGGTGTTGAAATCTGGAAGAATAAGACAACGGTTATTTTATTAACCTTTTCACCGCCAACGTACACAGAACGCGATGCCTCGCCAGCGCCAAGCTATAATTGTATAACGAAGTATACAGTAAACAGAAGTGATGAGGGTATCGTCATATCGATGAATGAGATTTACACGCTTTAAATACAGTACTTTTATGTTTGATAGGTAGTTAAAAATTAAGAGCTTCTAATGAAGTCGTGGGCGCTGGTGGCACGGAAATCTGGAACTTCTATTGAAGTCCGTGGCGGTGAAAAGGTTAACTGGTTTAAAAAAGGAGATTAAGTATTTGTCGAGTGCCGAGTAGTTTGGTAGTTGTGTGTGTGTGTGTTTGTCGTGTGTGCCTAATAACAGTACCATTAATTGACATTATTAACAATATTATAAAGTGGAATATTTTTCTTCTTTTGATTTAATTGACATAATTTACTCGAACTTGACTTTTTATTGTATAAATTCAGACTTACTTGTATTAGATAGGTACTAAAAAAAATGAATAGATTTGTACACCAATTTCATTGGTAGGACATAGAGCTCGACTAAATTGTATACATAAGATCTTTATTGTAATACCTATGTTCACAAATAAAGTTTGATTGATTGATTGATTGATCCTTTTACCCGATTGGAGGAGGGTAATGTGTTTATCAGTCTTTATATTTATGCAAGGTGTAATTGACAGCCCTCCACAAACTAATGGGGTGAATTCAGTATATCACACTAAGATGACCGGTACAAGAAATTATATCAAGAATGTTATGGGAACCCAATAAATTTGATTTGTTTTATTTCCTCATACGCAATGTATCGTTACCGTGGCAAAACGCACTTAGCGAACGGCAAGCCCGACGACGAGTTCGATGAACTCTGTAGCTAGTCAGGAAGGGGACAGCTGATTTCACGCGTCATTCGTTAGAGTATTTCAACATCCATTGTTGGATTTTTTATTTTAGTCGTATTATTTACATAAATGGAGTGCTGCGTACAGGGAATGTAATTTTACATTGAAATAAAGGAATAGAAACTGAAAAAAAAAATCCGGGGAAAAATTCCAGTGGAATATGATTCAAAATAAGGAGCTGAATGCACCCTGTCAGTTTGTGGAGGGCTGTCCCTTACACCCTGTATCAGTGGCGAAGGTTCCATACAACTCGACTCCTACCGGATTCCCTTTGAAAAATGGCGCAGTCAGTATTCTATAGACAAATAATATTATAATCATATTAAACATATGTACTCCGGCTTACCTCTTACAAAAACTGACCCTTCGCTACTGCCCTGTATGTTTGTTTCTTTGTTTCTCTAGAGACCAAACGAGTGGGCCGAGTTTGAGTCAGTTACAGAACACAGACAACGAAGACAACCTGCCTACCTGCTGATCCCTGGCTTTATGGTTTAATTTACTTTCAGCTTCTAATACAAAAAAGAATGGGAACTGTTCAACACTACAAATCAAATGACAGCAGATCGGCTTTTAACGCTGCTCAACGATAATAAAGCAACGGGTTGACACATCAGAATTAATTTACAATCTACCTTCATAATAGCTACTTTATTTAAGTTGTTTTTTTTTCTATGTTGTTTTGTCTCGTGTAGGTACCTAAAGATCGTACTAATAGCCAATTAGGTACTTAGTTTATAACTGAGAATTTAAATACACACGGGAGAATGGTTCCATAATTATCGTAATTGGGATCATAACACACCTACACGCTGTTATGTTCTGTGAAATAATTATCTGATCTACGTTATAATTAGGTAAGTAAGCCTACTTAGTCTATTAGATAATTGAGGTATTCCGTTTAATTAATAGGTAGGTACAGTCACGAGCATCAACACACACACACACAACTCACAACACACACAACACTCACAACTCACTCACAACTTTCACAACTCACAACGCAACACAACACTCACACACAACACACACTTTCACTTCACAACTTTTGCAAGCGTTTTTCTTCTATTTTTCTGATTAAAATTTCATGTTGTTACGAACAAAGTATTCTAGAGCTCATATTTTATTAAAAAGATCCTTTCTCCAACTTGCAATCGTTATTTCTCGCGAAAATCAAAATTGAAAAATTGAAATTGTACATGAAGTTTGAATAAATAAATAAATAAAATTGCTTTTAAATTTAGGAAAGTGTTTACATATATATTGGTGCTCGTGATTGTACCAGTGACAGTTTAATCTACACTATAATATAATATATATATATAAAAAAAAAAAGTGAAAGAAAAAAAAAAAAGAAAGAAGAAAGAGGAAAGATTTGTATGTTTGTAACAAATAAACTCAAAAACTACTGAACCAATTTCAAAAATTCTTTCACCATTAGAATGCTTCATTATGCCTGAGTAACATAGGCTGTATACCTACATTTTTTTTTAAAATGACCACCCGTGCGTAGCCGGGACGGGCCGCTAGTGAATAATAAGTCCGCCTTTCTTGAAATTTATACCCGATGATAATTATCTTACTACTATTATAAATGCGAAAGTTTGGATGGATGGATGTTTGTTACTCAATCACGCCAAAACTAATGAACGGATTTAGATGAAATTTGGAACACACCTGGATTAACACATAGGATACTTTTTGTCCCGGTAGTGTGATCCCGTGGGATAATTATCGACCTTCACGCGGGCGACGCCGCGCTCATAGTCTAGTAATACATAAAACGAGGCTGATATTATGTTACTAGCGAGCGCATTGTGAGTACTCGAAAACGTTTCTACTGGGACATCTTGTCTTTAGTCCGCAGTAAGAAAATCATAATCTATGCCTCGATAAAACATTTGAAGCGCAATCGTTCAAATGAAAGCTATCTCTTTTATTTACGTGCTTATCCTATCTTTTGTACTATTCATTAGTGAAACTTATCAGCAGTACCAACTTATCAGTAGTCGGTAACTATGAACGTAACTTAATGTTCTTTACAATATCATTGCTAACACCTCAATAAATAATAATTGTAACTATGAACTAAACACTACTCACATAATTTTTAAATCGCAATAAAAATAAACACGACTTATTCACATTACTCGTTTACGTAAAAGAACGCATTTGTTTTCCTAATTTTGGTCATTAGAGATAACATTATCATTGAATGTTTCTTCGTAAAGTATAAACAATTCCCCGAAATACGGTTTGATTAACGCAATGAGTGGCTCGGTAATACTGTAAGCGAAAAGATTTATTTGTGACAAGGTTATTCAAATAATTAATAATGAATTAATAATGATTGATCGATTGATTAGTATTAGTAAGTATATTAGTATTAGTAATTAGTAATATTAGTAAATGAGTAAATATAATACTTTACACACCTCCAAACCCCCGTACTATTCAATCCATCCATCAGCACAATGCTTTGAGTGCTTTCCATTGAGTCCTTCCTACCTTAAAACGTGACTTTTCACCCCAAAAAAAAAAAGTCGATTCCCAGCAATAATTTTTGCGTAAAGTTAGTTTGATGTACAGAGCTTGGTTGACGGATATGTGAAGGGTCTGTTTACACCAATCCCACTGTTGTCTAAGTTCCATGTACCTACTCGTAATAGGCCTATTTCTAGCACCAAATCTAGATTCCGTGGAAAAACCCAATTGGTACAATTGATCCGAATCACAACACGAAAATAAATAAGTAGGTATGGGAAAAACTAACTGCCATTAGATTAGGTTAGTAATAAATTAATCCGTAAAGCAGTGAAACAGATTATAAATTCCCTTGCGACGTGGGTGAACTATTAAGTACAGCCTAACCCTTCGGGGATTACAGGCGTGATGTTATGTTATTTCTCTTCTAAATAATATTTGTTTAGATATTAGAATAGACAATAGATTTATAAGTTTTTTTGTGTTACTAACAGTATACACCGTGACTTTTTAGTCGCTTTACAAAGGTGGTCCACTCAATGTACCCGACATAAAATAGCTCTAGGCGCGATTTTTTATTTTTTACCTACCATAATAGGTACAAAGAAAAATAAATGATACATTAGAATAAAATTATGAAACATGCGGCTTAATGATGTTTAGGTGTCAAACTAGAGAACATATCTAGCCAGCGCTGGAGTCCAGTAGATCATCGCTCGCAACGGGGTGTTTTAACTAGGTCATGCGTCATCATAATACTGAATAATATTTTTATTTTTTAATTATTATAATCTCATAATATACCTATTTTGTTTTGTATAAATGTTAAGTACCTAGTCATTGGATACATGAAGTGGGCTGTCGTTGTAAGACGACTAAAAAGTCACAGTGTATTATGGATTACATGACGTCTGAAATAAATGTCTTCTATTCTCAAAGCTAAGACGAGCCGCTGGTCAAAGTTCCAGAACCTTGAACCAATAATAAAGAAGTAGTACGAAGGTCAGCCCATCGCATAAATGGACATAACAATAATCCTATTAGCCTACATTCCCCCGACAGTGACAGCCGCTTGGCGCGGGAATGCAACAGCTGACAATTTGACATGTGTCAAGTTTCATATATTTTTTTTTACATTTCTACAAGTTTATCGGAGAAAAGATTTACCTATTAGGGCATTATTTGAATTATACCTAGTTTTAATCTACATTGAAAATGAAATAATTTCTTAGAAAATTATTTTTTAAGAGAAAATTCTGGAAATATAAGAAACTAAACCGAAAGCGGGTGGGGCTGTACCGAGAGTAGGTTTCAGTAGACAAGGGCCTTACCCCGCTCTCCCTGGCTAACGAGACCTGGCACAAGCCTTTAGTATTATAGACCGACCGCTTTAATGAGTCCTCGCGAAGGTATCAATTTAAATGGAATATTCTGAAGGTATCACGTATTGGTTCAATAAGTATCGTAATACCTACGTGGATTATGGTTATATTAAAGCAAATAACCTCATTTTTAGGACTTTGTGGACCCTTAATGTGCGTTTGATGGGGCAAGGCGGCGCACTCATTATAGCGGTCGGTTTTTAGACATTAATTTCCGCAGGAAGGTGTTCTATTAGGTAGGTACACCTCTGCAATTGCACACACAATCACATCACATGCATGGATGCAGCTGAATACCAGTATTTTACATGGAGTGACTGTCTATCTGACCTCCACAACCCAGTTAGTACTAGGTAATATGATATCCTTGGTAAGACTTTTTGGTCCTCTTGTAACGACTGCAAAGATCTACAAATGACAGCCGGGACCAACGGCTTAACGTGCTTTCCGAGGCACGGAGGAAACTCGGTATGTAATAGCTGTTCGCCGATCCACAGACCAACCTAGGCAAGCGCGGCTTAACTTAAATATCGACCCGAGCGGCTGTTATTATTTAGCCACGAGTTATAAAGGTATAAATAAAAATTAACATAATCTATGAAAAATACATCAATTCTGTACCAATGAACAGCATCCAATTTCCTTGGCAGTTTCTTTACAAAAGAACTCCATTCACACAGTAAAAACATTTTTCATCTCATTAAATGCACACACACATACACACACTGTATTTTTTACTACCAAGATTGGTGTCAAACTGACAGAATAGTTCGACCACCGGCCACTCGGGCGCGTGACTAACGAAATGTTCGCAATTTCATATGCAAGGCTACTTCGAATCGATACTATTAATGACCTGTGGTATGGACGTGGCTTATATACAGGCTGTTTTGTTAAACGTGGGCAATCCTGACAAATATCATTCAATCAATCAATCAATCAATAGTCTTTATTTGTAAACATAGGTTACAGCAGTGTGCAAGATGTTACAATAATTGTTATACATAATATAGTATCTCTATGTTTTGCCATTTGGCGTACAAATATACATTTAAAGGAGGCTTTCGCCAATTAGATAAATTCATCTATAGGTACTAGTATTATAAAGAAGTAAAAGTTTAATTCGTAATAATTATCAATATCAATTTTTTATTCATTTATTTGCGTTTTACAGGTAAAAACATGGTGTTATACAAAAGGCTTAGAACTAAGAGCAGTTGTAGACCCCGTCGGGGCACAGCAAAATTTAGTGAAATTCGTACAAACTTAAAATTAAAATATACTTGAAACAAACAATTACCGACATTCGCAATAAAAAAAAAAAAAAAAATCAATTAAAATTCAATAAAAAATAGACAATATTAATTGAAATTATAAATTGAAAAGAGTATGCTCAGATGCTTTGGTTATGTGGAGAGGATGAGTGAAAGGCCTCTAACAAAAGATTTACGAGGCAGATATGAGTGGCAACGCCGGGAGGGAACGCCCTAGAAGGACGTACACTGACCTTATGTGTGAGGTTCTTCAGAAAGGTCAGGTGTGTAGCAGTAGCGATGGGTCAATTTTTGTAAGAGGTAAGCAGGAGTACATATCTTTAATGTGATTACATTATTTGTCTATAGAATACTGACTGTGCCATTTTTCAAAGGGAAGCCGGTAGGAATCGGGTTGTATGGAACCTTCGCCACTGGCGTGTAGTACTCGCAACCGCTGTGCGTGTATGACCAGAAATATGTGGATGTCTCTAACTGTTCTCAAATTTTTTCTCTTCTTTCGAATCATATTTTACAGTAATTTTCAAATCATTTATATTTTGCTCAAAATAGTTACAGCACTGATAACAGTATTTCTGTCACTTGTTTAATTTAGTACTTTACAATATTCTCTTACTTTTGTCTAGATTCTTTTTATCGATTTTTTGTGAATGTGTGGACATTGTAGGCTTTGTAGATTCCCAGCTGCTTGTTAACTTTTGTTAACTTTTTATTTTGTTCTACATTTTTTGTGTAATAATCAACGACTTATTGTCGGGCCTACGCTGTCCCCCCATACTTTAGTACAGATGCTGTATCCATAATACTGTTACACCAAATGATTTGAAAAGAGTAACCATGGAGTTTCTTGCCGGTTCTTCTCCATAGGAAACGACCAACCCGAACCGTGCACCTTTTTGTCGACGTTTTATAAGTGCCCATCGAGGCCTATGTGAAATAAAATATTTTGATTTTTGATTGATTTTGATTAGAAATAAATACTATACAGGGTGTACAAACGATAACCAGAAAGGGTGTAGTCATATGAAAGGATATGTTGCGATATGTTCCATACAAAATTTCAATACCTACTGAACCCAAATGTATGGGACAGCTGACAATTTTTTCGCATTTACGATATTGGACCCAAGGAAAAAGTTGTTCAGTTTGATGATCTACAGCATATCTTTTCATGTGACTATACCCTTTCTGTTACACCCTGTATACATAAATAAAAAATATTTATTTATATACAGGCTGTTTGGTTAAACGTGGGCAATACTTTAAGTGAGTGAAGTACTCATAAATATGAGCAACTCTTGCTATGGGGCTAACTATGAAATATGATTTATAAAATCTGCTTTTGCCTATATTTTTCGATTCACACGACCAATAATGTGTGAAGCAGCTGATATTTTTTTTCGCGATTACGTGGTCAGTCCCATAGTAAAAGTTGCTTATTTTCATGAGTACTACACGCCCCTAAAGTAGTTTACAAAAACACCCAGGATACAACGTGTAACATAATAAACGCAAGACCTCCCGTGTGGTCTCTCGCACCATGAAACTAAACATCTTTTGTTCTAAGAGTTCTTGAAATTCGCAAAAAAAAAAATTACTTTCTATAGGAACTGACGCAATCAGCTGATCCACATGTATGGTAAAACTAAAAAAAAAGTTATGAATTTACAAAAGTCATAGAAAAAAAATTGTTCAGTTTCATGGTCTGACACACCACACGAGAGGTCTTGAGTTTATTATGTTACACGTTGTATATCTATTTAAAAGACTAGTTCTTATAAAAAGTGAATTTGGATTTTTGTTGTTGACAGAAAAATAATCAAACTCACTCACCTGGCTATGATTCACTAAATCACAACACCAAATAAAAAAATCTCAGCACTAAGATTTTTTCCGCTTGAGATAAGATAGAAAACTAACTGATAACAGATACTCCAAAAGTAGGTAAACGACAATTTTCTACTTATTTGCTTTCAATAACACGTCAGACAAAAATATTGGCTACAATTTAAACAATCGAATAGAAAACTATTAATATTAAACACCAACCTAAAAGTGATATTTTAATGACAATCTTTTGACATAGTATCTTTGAAGTTTTTAGGATCAAATATTTATCAACTAATCTGTTACGCAGCTACTAGACCTGACCTCAACTAGCTACAAAAGCTGAGACTGTAATGAATGACCGTTCATGAGTCCTTTCGTCCACAACATACTCTAACCTTAAGCGGTTTCCTCACTAAACACTTGGCCACAAAATACACGACACGCGTGTTGCGACAACGACTGTATTAACAAATGAAGGGAGAGGGAGCATTATTCTTCATGTCATTTTTACCATTTTTTGTACCATATTTACAGCAAATAAATAATTTTGACTTTAACTTTGACATGCGACCGTTTAGGCTAGTCGTTTTGTTTAATTTAGTATTTTACAATATTTTCTTACCTTTGTATAGATTCTTTTTATCGATTGTTTGTGAATGTGTGAACAATTGAACATTGTAGGATTTGTAGATTCCCAGCTGCTTGTTAACTTTTGTAAACTCTTTATTTTCTTCTACATTTTTTGTGTAGTAAGCAACGACTTATTGTCGGGCCTACGCTGTCCCCTCATTC
Source organism: Noctua comes (assembly GCA_963082995.1). NCBI lineage: Eukaryota > Metazoa > Arthropoda > Insecta > Lepidoptera > Noctuidae > Noctua > Noctua comes. The sequence continues at coordinate 6,526,969 of OY720295.1, read as the reverse complement.
TTAAGTACAAATGCTGTATCCATAATAATATTGTAATACCAAATGATTTGAAAAGAGTAACCATGGAGTTTCTTGCCGGTTCTTCTCCATAGGAAACGACCAACCCGAATCGTGCACCTTTTTGTCGACGTTTTATAAGTGCCCATCGAGGCCTATGTGAAATAAAATATTTTGATTTTGATTTTTTAGGCGCAGAATGCCCAATTCGCAAAATGTCTGCGACGCGACGGTAAAAATCACTCGAAGAAAATAAGTGACGCGCGCGTACGGTCCCCAGATCCATGATTGTTTTTCGGGAGAAAAAATCGGGCATTTCTCACAATATTTCTAGCTATACTGGTGGATAAAATTGATGGCGGGCACTGGGCGGGTTGACATGTCATGTGCGCTCAGACGCCCATGTCGCCAATTAGATGTATTGTTTATTTATTTATTGTAATTTTGTTATTTATTAACTATAGGTTAGGATTATACTAACACTATGGTCTGAATTAAATAAATAAATAAAATTCTGAACTTTTCTTTCATTTCAATTTTACAGTATAATTTTATTGAAATTATTAATTCTATTTAACAGTTTTCTTTTTTGTGATCGACTGTTACTTTTCTCATTTGTGAAAATTCCGGACGGTTTAGATTTACTCCTGCATTTCGGACACTGTGCTGGAAATTAAAATTAAAAAAGAATAATCTTTTCACATATTATTTTCATAATTTTAAGAATTTGTTCATATTATTATCTTTGGTTGATACTGATTGTGCGTGTTGCAAACAATGCTGTTACGTGATCATTTTATTTTCGATTTTAAATCGACGTATTAACCACCGCGCGCTTGTCCCAGGGTCACGGATCGCCCGAGGTCGTGTTCGGCGCGTCAACACGTCACTGGTCATAACTCGAAGATATACGACCAGCTTGTTCAAACGCAATTGCAATGACCCCCTTCCCGTTGTCTCGCTGAGGATATGACGATCGGATTCATTCCGAGAATTCCATAGGCCTTTCTGGATTAGTAATGGGATAAAATCCCTGAATATGATTATCATTAGATGAGTGTTATGTACGTCACTGAGAGCAGCGGTGGCCCAATGGTGGCGGCCCCGACTTACGAACAGTAAGTCGTGGGTTCGAACCCAGGCAGGCGCATTACTTTGTGTAATTTATTTCATCACCACTGTTCTCAAAAACGGTGAAGGAAAACATCGTGAGGAAACCGGCATGTCCTAGAACCAAAAATTCGAAGACATGTGCCATCTACCAACCCGCACTGGGCCCGCGTGGTGGATTATAGCCCATTCCCTCTCATAGAGAGGAGGCCGTGTGTCCCAGCAGTGGGAACATTATAGGCTGATTATGATGATGTACGTCACTAACATCATTCATACAAGGTGTAAATGGACCCTTCACGTAGCCGTCTACGAAGCATTCTATACGGCAGTCAATCTGAGTAACTCTACGAAAAATTATTGCTAAAAACACACAAATTGATGAAAAAATAATAACAAAGGAGATCGGGCAATCTTCTATAGACTCTGGTCCAAGAAGCTTTGTTGATTCTAGGATACACAAAACACTTGTTGTGTTTGATGCTTTTCAATTACCAAAGCTCATGGAAATCGCTTAAAAAAAAAGGGTATAAATAGTACTTTTAGCAAATCGAATTCTTAATTTTTATTAAAAAAGCAATACAAGGTAGTATAGGTAGCATGAAGCCCTCAACACTTCATCACTGATAAACATAAGCGAAACCTTCACGACCATAATCCTTAGAGGGGCAAGCAGACAAGTTTCATCGTTTGCCGAAGTTCACAGTTGGTTGCATTAGTTATTGTGAGTTGAAAACGATCTGTTTGCTAAGTCCTGGAGACAATCTTCACGACTATAATCCTTAGAGGGGTAAGCAGATATGTTTCATCGTATACCGAAGTTGGTCGCATTAGTTATTATGAGTTGAAAACGATCTGTTTGCTAAATCCTGGAGACGAAATCTTCACGACTTTAATCCTTAAAGGAGTAAGCAGACATGTTTCATCGTATGCTGAAGTTCACAGTTGGTCGCAGTAGTTGTCATGTGATGAAAGCGACCCTTTACCAAATCCTTGACACAGCAAAAACCTTAGAGCTGCTTGAGAGTAATCTTACAGGACAGTTCGACGAAATGATTGATGAATGATTCGACTATTAACTATATGCAATAGAGTCGAGGAAATGCACAGGATGGCACTACTTCTTCTTGGTGACGTGCCTAGACCAAAGTCCATAATAAAGACATTATTATGTGCGCAATGGTACATTTACCGGTAACGCACGTACAGTAATAATCACCGACGCTCCTTATATCTCTTGAATTAGAAGATTTTGTTTTCACTAATTGTGCATTATGGCGTTTAACTTTTTTTGTCCCGGCGCTGATTTGCTTATATTCTTAACAAAGAATAACCCTCTTCTAACAAGCTTTAAAATGATGTGCGTCTGAATCACCGACGCTCCTTGTATCTCTTGAATTAGGAGATTTTGTTATCTGTATTATACATAATGGTGTATAACTTTTTTCTCCCGGCGGTGATTTGCTTATGTTCTTAACAAAGAATTACCCTCTTCTAACAAGCTTTAAAATGATGTGCGTCTGAATCTCCGACGCTCCTTGTATCTCTTGAATTAGGAGATTTTGTTATCTGTATTATACATAATGGTCTATAACTTTTTTCTCCCGGCGGCGATTTGCTTATGTTCTTAACAAAGAATAACCTTCTTCTAATAAGCTTTAAAATGATATGTGTCTGAATCACCGACGCTCCTTGTATCTCTTTAATTAGAAGATTTTGTTTTCACTAATTGTGCATTATGGCGTATAACTTTTTTCTCCCGGCGCTGATTTGCTTATATTCTTAACAAAGAATAACCCTCTTCTAACAAGCTTTAAAATGATGTGCGTCTGAATCACCGACGCTCCTTGTATCTCTTGAATTAGGAGATTTTGTTATCTGTATTATACATAATGGTCTGTAACTTTTTTCTCCCGGCGGTGATTTGCTTATGTTCTTAACAAAGAATTACCCTCTTCTAACAAGCTTTAAAATGTTATGTGTCTGAATCACTGACGCTCCTTGTATCTCTTGAATTAGAAGATTTTGTTTTCACTAATTGTGCATTATGGCGTTTAACTTTTTTCTCCCGGCGCCGGTTTGCTTATGTTCTTAACAAAGAAATACCCTATTTCAACAAGCTATAAAAAGATGTAAGTCTGAATCACCGACGCTCCTTGTATCTCTTGAATTAGAAGATTTTGTTTTCACTAATTGTGCATTATGGCGTTTAACTTTTTTCTCCCGGCGCTGATTTGCTTACATTCTTAACAAAGAATAACCCTCTTCTAACAAGCTTTAAAATGATATGTGTCTGAATCACCGACGCTCCTTGTATCTCTTTAATTAGAAGATTTTGTTTTCACTAATTGTGCATTATGGCATATAACTTTTTTCTCCCGGCGCCGATTTGCTTATGTTCTTAACAAATAATAACTGTCTTCTAACAACCTTTAAAATGATGTATGTCTTAATCACCGACGGTGTTTGTAATTAATGCCATCGTTGATTACATAGTTCATTCTAAATGATCAATAACTTTTTTCTCCATAGAGGAATTTTTTTGACGCCATAACAATAAATGATGCTCTTGACATCAGCTTCAAGAAAATATAGGTATAGTTCACCGACGCTACTTGGACCGCTTCGGCCCGATCTCCTTTAATGTTTTTTTGGAAGTAAGGACTTCCAAAAAGACACTAAAAAAATCGGTTGTCTGTAAAGTAGGTTTACTGATGATAGTTGAACGTGACAACGTCATAAGAAAATACTTATGGAATGGTTGCATTTTTCAAAAAATGAATGTGCGTTGAGTAATTGTTTTATGGAACGCCTCAGAGCGAGGTAACGCCTCATACGTCATGTTTTTTCGTGCGTGCAGCCGGCTCCATCGAATTATAAGACGTTGTCACGTCAAAAAGTCTAACATAAATTTACTTTCGGAAGTCGGTGGCAAAAAAGTCGATGAAACAAACAAAGTCACCGACTTTGTCTTTGTTTCGTTTTTTTTTGGAAGTTGGTTTTTTTTTGCAGTTTTTTTCTTTCGTATCATTTCTCACACAATCCATCCACCTTTTCTTTGGTCTTCATCTCCCTCTCCATCCAGCACATACCATAATGAAAACAAGCTTACTCCTATTATGGAATCATGTTACAAATCTTCACACTGGATTCGTTAAAGCGTCGCATTAGCTCGATCATATTTACGAAGTTAAAACGCGACCAAATTGTCCAGTACGCAATTTGCAATTTATGCGTAGTATTTCGGAAGAGGCGTTTTAAGGATATCAGATCAGGATACGTGTCATAGCTTGATTACCTGGTATCAAGCATATTTTCTTATTTTCTCAAGGCTCATCATCTGATCTGACTCGCTGTCCGACCATGGACCATGCCCGGGTCGACGGCGCGTTGTGTTCCACGCGCGCCTCAAAGAGTGTCAGCATAATGACGGGGCCCCCTCTAGAGGGCCAAAGCCTGCCGGGGTCGCGGGACTTACAGAATTACCGTGACCCTGGAACATAAAGGGCTATTGAAGGACACCGTGGATTTTAGTCAGTACAAGTCTGACAATCCCTCCCGCTCTGCCCTGGGTGGGAGGACTCATTTGATGATTTTACCACGTTAAAAAAAAAAAAGACTCGTCATCTGCCTAGCCTTTTCCCAACTATGTTAGGGTCGGCTTCCAGTCTAACCGGATGCAGCTGAATACCAGTATTTTACATGGAGCGACTGCCTATCTGACCTACACAACCCAGTTAGTACTGGGTAATACGATACCCCTTGGTAAGACCGGTTGTCAGACTTTTTGGGCCACTGACTACCTGTAACGACTGTCAAAGATCTACAAATGACAGCCGGGACCAACGGCTTAACGTGCTTTCCGAGGCATGGAGGAAACTCGGTATGTAATGGGTGGTCACCCATCCACAGACCAACCTAGGCAGCACGGCTTAACCTAAAGATCGACCCGAGTGGCTGTTATTATTTGGCCACGAGCTCCTCGTTTATTGGTCAACACACACAGTACATTTTATACCTTACCAGATGTCAAGGGAATGCGCAGTCCACCGTGTTGTACCAATTCAGGCTTGCAGCGAGCGAGATCAGCACGATTTTAATCGAAATTGAACCAGCATAATCAGCCTATAATGTTCCCACAGCTGGGAGACACGGCCTCCTCTCTATGAGAGGGAATGGGCTATAATCCACCACGCGGGCCCAGTGCGGGTTGGTAGATGTCACATGTCTTCGAATTTTTGGTTCTAGAACATGCCGGTTTCCTCACGATGTTTTCCTTCACCGTTTTTGAGAGCAGTGATGATGAAATAAATTACACAAAGTAATGCGCCTGCCTGGGTTCGAACCCCCGACTTACTGTTCGTAAGTCGGGGACGCCACCATTGGGCCACCGCTGCTCCCAATTGGGCGACCGCTGCTCCCCGCGAAATTGAACCAGGAGTTTCGCTTTTCTACTTACTTAATACTTTTTGTAATGCATTTATCTTAAAATCTCAGAAATAAAACATCTAGTGTTGGTGTTTGAATAAATATTTGCAAACACATTTAAAGGACAAAAAAAATCTAAGTACAAATATTATATTTCTGTCAACAATCAAAATGAACGCGACCAAAGCGAACATAGGTACATAAGTACGTACATGGACGCGTTACCATGGTTACGGACACCACAACAAATTAGTAGCTCCAAAACAAACTAGCAATTTTGTATATCATGGTTTTAAGTAATCTAAATAAAATGTTTTAAGTAGCTACGTTAAATAATTTTTAAGAAAATAAGTTAATATTTAAGTGAGTGTTCTGTTAATTATAAGGAATTTAAAATCTACTCAAGGTGAGTTTATTTTATTTATGGCCTACTAAATTATGTAGGTACTAAGTACCTATGTCTTCAGAGAAAATCGTTTAAAGTGTATAGGTACCGTCCTTGGGCCTAATAGGTAGGTCTTAAGCAAATTAATTGATTGGTAGAAAAGGGCTAAATTGGACCCAAACACACCCTTCATAAATTAGTTTTTTATTCTTATAAAATTCAAAAAAAAACTTGGCAATCTTTTTCATTTATACTAATTCTAAATGAAAATTGCGTTTAACTGATTATGTTTTCAATGAAGTCTACCCCATTAAAGGCCTGTTATTTTTACCAAGCTGTACCAAACTACCCGATTCTCCCCCTAGTTGTGTCATTCAAATTACGCTCTTTGTCCACATGTCAATAAAAATCTTAGAGCAAACCTTACATTCATCATCTGCTCAGCCTTTTCCCAACTATGTTGGGGTCGGCTTCCAACCTCACCAGATGCAGCTGAATACCAGTATTTTACATGCAGCGACTGCCTATCTGAGCTCCATATCCGGCAAATCTAACATTATTATCGATTTATTTTTAATAATCACTGTTTTTAGCTTTCACGGTTTACAACTAAACTAATACTGTCACTTACGGGATATCTTCCGTGATTGTTCATTATTTTGAGCTCCCGATATTCTGAATCAACCCGCGATCATGGCTCTTGCAACAGCGCCGAAATATCGGGAGCTCAAAATAATGAAAAATCACGGAATATATCCCGTAAGTGACAGTATAAGTTTATTTTTAATAGCTTTGATTAATTAAAAATACTAATGACCACTGTGGACCATTCGATATTTTTTTTATTCGGATGGATTGACCAATAATATGATTACTGTATGTCCGTTTACACAGGGTATAAGCAGACCCTTGACGAAGCCGCCATCCAAGCATTAAGTACATCGAACTAAGTAACCTTACGCAAAAATTATTGCTGGGAAATTACTTTTTTTTGGGATAAAAAATCACGTTTTACGGTAAAACGCTCAATGTAGCTCACTCAAAACATTGTGCTGATGGATGCTTGGAATAGTAAACGGGTCATGGAGGTAATTAAAGTTATTACATAAAAGACTAGTATTCATAAAAAAAATAGTGAAAATTTTGGAGCTTTGACCTTCAATATCTCCGTAACTGCAAGGTTCCCAGGTATGATCCCATTAAAAAAAATATGAGGACCATGCAGATTACTGTCTGAGATGGTCTTTTGAAGAAAGAACCACACAGATTTGAGTGGACCTGTTCAGTCAGTGCAAACATTTGTCAGTGATCGTGTAGCTCGACTCGTATACTAACAAAAAAAATAGGACTTAAATAAACATCTACTAAAATCATTATTTAAAATATTTCAGATCTAAACTCTTCAAAAAGATATTAAAAGGTCCAGAAAATATACGTAAATTAATAACCTCCTTGAATTTTGGTACCAGGAGCATATGAATAACAGGAGTTGTAAAATCAATAATGCATCGGTTACCAGGAGCGTGTTTCCTAGTTTGCTTGCTGATGACGTCACGGATTCACTCCAAATGGGTGGAAGGCAGGATCGATACTAAAGACGTAAGTATCTACTTGTTAGTAAGACTTTTATGACTTTAGACCGCCAGAGCATAAACGCACGCGCGTGCCCTCCACGCTAAGCCACAACTTCACCAACCATTTTGTCATATATTTGTATCGTTTGGCGTGTAGGAAACGCGCTTGCTTGTCACGTATATCTGACTATGGCAGTCAAAATGTTCAGGTACATTAAAATAATAAAAAAGAAGAAAATATCACTCTTTTTCAGACACAGAAAAAAATCACTCCAAATTAAAATCATTTAAGAACCCATATTCCTATCGTTTACTTCAGTATTAATTTAGTAGGTAACCCATTTTTTTTTTTTCGGATTTGTAATCATCAAAGACCTCCCAACTCGAAGCGGAAGGGAGTGTCAGACTTATACTGACTAAAACCCATCCATGTTCCTTCTTTGCCCTTTGCGTTCCAGGGCCACGGTATCTCTTTCGAACAGTCCCGCAGTAGTAGGTAACCCTTTAGAAGCTTTTTATTTAAACTTGACTCAAATGCCCACATCTAGCCTGGAATCGGACCCGCGCCGTATGTACCTAACTAACACAGAAAAGCAATTACTGAACTAATACTACCCTCATCATCTGCCTAGCCTATTCCCAACTATGTTGGGCTCGGCTTCCAGTCTAACAGGATGCAGCTGAATACCAGTAATTCACATGGAGCGACTGCCTGTCTGACTTCCACAACTCAGTTAGTACTAGGTAATACGATACCTCTTGGTAAGACAGTAACGAGTGTCAAAGATCTACAAATAGCCGGGACTAACGGCTTTTTTTGTTTTCGCATTGAAAATCATCAAACGACCCCCTCCCCGCTCTGGGCGGAGCGGAAGGGAATGTCAGACTTCTACTGACTAAAACCCACCCATGTTCCTTGTTTGTCCTTTGTGTTCCAGGGCCGCGGTATCTCTTTCGAACAGTCCCGCAGCCCCGGCAGGCATCGGCCCTTGCGGACCCCTTGCTGTGTGCTGACATCTCTTTGACCAACGGCTTAACTTGCTTTCCGAGGCACGGAGGAAACTCGGAATCAATACTACCCTAAATATCTTAAAAAAATCTTTATATTACAGAACTGGGCATTTCTCTCTCGCTTTTGTTTCCTGTCTTTGGAAGGCCAGTTTGAATACCTGATAGAATATGACAAGGAGTCCGGTATACCCAACCTTTTGCTGTACTACGATGATGATAGCCAGTGGCCTTCGGTGTACCATAGCAGTAAGGTAAGTTAATACCTGTCTGTGTTCGTTTCTACATTGACACTCAAATAGTAAGAATGAAAACGGTACTCGAATGATTAAATCTTATTAAGATACTGCCTAACCTTCTTGTGTTTTGAAGTCGGTTAAAAAGAATGTGTCCCAATTGGGCGACAGTAATCAATTTTGGCGCCCAACTGGGACCAAATTTTATTTATAGAAATGGTAGAGCTAGAGAAATTTGTTTTTAGTATCTATAATTTGACTCGACTGGAGCCTGGACTGCTGGAATACCAAGGAGGCATACCACATGCATAGTAGTCGTAATCACGACCTTTTTTAATAAGTGTTCTCATATTCCATTAAGACTATCCCAGTAACAATCTGGAGACTGTACTTGTGCCCAGTGGATGCCAAAAGGCTCGACCGTTACACACGTGTAAGGACGGAAACATAACTGGAAAAATATGATGTGCATGTAGACTTCTGCTTATCCCTTGGTGAATACATGAGCATCAAGAGATGTAATGTTACTTATGAGATGTAATGTTACTTTTTGCTCCCATTTCTTTGCAGACTTGTAAAGAACGAGAGGAAGTATTAAACCGAGCTGGTCAGAACCAAATTATAAGGTTATCTCACTGGTATCCTGATACAGAATACTCTGGCTGCATCATCACTAAGCATAATAAAGAAGTCCCCGCAGCGAAGCAGAGGTAAGGCTTTTATTTATTTAAACCAAGGTTAATAGCACTCATCAAGGATCTTCCATGAGTGGATGAGCATCCATTAAGTACCAAATTTCCTCCATGCCTCGGAAAGCACGTTAAGCCGTTGGTCTCGGCGGTCATAAGTAGATCTTTGACAGCCGTTACAGGTAGCCAGTGGGCCGACAGTCTGACAACCAGTCTTACCAAGGGGTTTCCTATTCTATTACCGAGTCAGTAGTGGAGAAGCCAACTCCAACATAGTTTGGAAAAGGCGGCTTGGTGGGATTGTGAACCCTTAAAGTCACTTGAGTAAACCATTTTCAGACTTGATTGGGGTTAGGTGTGCCCGTGCATTCATTTCAAACAAATGCGGCTGGTTTTTTGGCGTGCTTTTCAGTATAATATTAGTTTAAATAAACTATTTGAAGCTGCGAGCAATGTGCCCTGCCCACTGCCACTTAACTTTGGCAATTCTTCGGGCTACGTCGGTAACCTTGGCTCTCTTACGGATGTCTTCATTTCTGATTTGATCACGCAAGGAAATTCCGAGCATAGCCCTCTCCATTACCCTTTGGGTGACTTTAAGCCTTCTGATGAGACCCATTGTGAGCGACCTCGTTTGGCTCCCTTATGTAGTCACTGGCAACACACACAGGTCACACTAGGCGGACTTATGACCTGGTGAAGGTTGCGGGGATCCGCCAGAAGCGAGTCGCACGGGACCGGTCAATGTGGCGACACTTGGGGGAGGCTTATGTCCAGCAGTGGACGTCTTTCGGCTGAAATGATGATGATGATTTCGCTTAAAGAGCCAAAATATCCTCAACCTCGATAGCCTACAATGAGCTACGGCATAAATGCGAAAAAAATAGAAGCTATCCCATACATTTGGGTCGAGTAGGTATTGAAATTTTGTATGGGACAGCTGATAATTTTTTCGCTTTTACGATATTGGACCCAAGGAGAGAGTTGTTCAGTTTGATGGTCTGCAGCATATCCTTTCATATGACTATACCTTTTCTGTAACACCCTGTATATCTGTGATTCTGTCTTACTGATAGGCAAATCTCTTTCTTATATTTAGCATGTGATATACAGGGTGTGAACAGACCCTTCACATAGCCGTCAACCAAGCATTCTGTACATCAAACTAACTTTACGCAAAAATTATTGCTGGGAATCGACTCTTTTTTTTTTGGGGTAAAAATCACGTTTTACGGTAGGGCTCGATGTAAAGCACTCAAAGCATTGTGCTGATGGATGGATTGAATAGTCCGGGGGTCATGGAGGTGTGTAAAGTAAAAATCTTACATTAAAAACGTGTATTTAAAAAAAAACTTGTGAAAAAGTTGAAACTTTGACCCCCAATATCTCCGTAACTAGAAGGTTCTCAGGTATGGTCTAGAACAACAAAATTATCGCAAAGACGGGGAGAACAAGTGCCTTTCGGTTATGTTAAGGGTCTATTTACACCCTTTATTTGTCAATCTTAAAATATTTTAGCACAGAAAGCAAGTCCTTGACTCCGGTCATTTCTAATCTTAATATCATCGCTCCAAATAGCCAAGTTTATGTTATTACCCTACATACCAAATAGCTACTTTGGCTAACAAATATTGCCTTTAGACTGGTTAAATGTCTCCCAAGAGTAATATTATTGCATTTGTCGTTTAACCCACCCACGATTAAATGAGATAAGTGCACAAATATGTGGGTCATTGTTGTATTCATAGACGGGTTAGTAACCTAGACTTAAGGATGAATTCCACCAAACGGCTCGCATCGCATAGGATATTCTGATTTAAAAGAGTGTCCATGGAGTTTTTTGCCCGTTCTTTTCCATAGAGATCTACGTTAGGGAATGGGCAACTACAGTACTTTCACAGTTTTTATGCCTTGTGACTGGGACTGTAGCTATTGTTGTCTTTGTTTCGACAATTCAAAAGTGCCTGTAACTGGCCTATTTGAAATAAATGCTTTGATTTGATTTTATCGGAGAGTATACGAACGCGACAGCCAATCGCATCCGGCAGTATGTCGACGTATACGATCGGCTCCGTACCTTCGCTTGAGTACGTATCCGTTTCTGCGCCTAGTCAAATAGTTTCATTCCTACCGTGTCGGATACAACGACAGGCGAACGGAGCCGATCGCGCGTCGCAGCATACCTTAGGCTACGAATCGTAGCCTACGATCGCGTATCGCGGAAGACGCCCGCGGTCAAGCTGCTATACGCGGCTTGCTAATCATCATCTGCCTAGCCTTTTCCCAACTATATTGGGGTCGGCTTCCAGTCTAACCCGATGCAGCTTAATACCAGTATTTTACATGGAGCGACTGCCTATCGGACCTCCACAACCCAGTTAGTACTGGATAATACGATACCCCTTGGTAAGACTGGTTGTCAGACTTTTTTTTGGGCCACTGACTACCTAACGACTGTCAAAGACCTATAAATAACAGCCGGGACCAACGGCTTAACGTGCTTTCCGAGGCACGGAGGAAACTCGGTATGTAATGGGCGGTCACCCATCCACAGACCAACCTAGGCAAGCACGGCTTAACCTAAAGATCGACCCGAGCGGCTGTTATTATTTAGCCACGAGCTCCTCATATACGCGGTTTGGTAATATAGGCTTTAAGTACTGTGTACACGATTTAATATCGTTTAAAGATTGTAAAATCCGTTCCGATCCGATGCGATGCGAGCCGTTTGGTGGAAATCTTCCTTTACTTGTATAAATTGGTTCGTATTTATAGCCCCGTAAAGGGCGTTAAGGGACCGTGTTGTTTGGTTAGTGGGTCAGTGGCGGATTTGCAATCTTGACCGCTCTAGGCCCCGGGCCATATTCTAGGCCCCTTTCTCAGCACCTATCATAGACTAGGTACATACTGAATTTACTTTTATCGAAATCGGTTCAGAAATTTTGTTAACCATAAGTGCTATGTCTTACAAAAATGAACAGTGGACCGAAATGGTACGGCTTTACGCCACCGAGGGTGATAACCTGAACGAGGCTCGTAGGATGTATGCAGAGGTTAGATTCTCGAGTGGGAATCCTACGAAAACGAGCGGAGGCATGTGTGGCCGTAAATGAATCCCATTTGAACAGTTGTTGAGATTAATGTAGGTAAGTGTAGATAGAAGACCATAATGTGCGCGAGAATTTTAAATATTTAGGTACTTTGCATTTGAGTTATTTCTTGTTATCATCAGTTATTTTTTTGTCACGATTTGCCGCCCCTAATATCTGGCCGCTCTTGGCCCGGGCCTATTGGGCCTTAGTTAGGGCAAATCCGCCACTGTAGTGGGTAATTGGGTTGTGTATGTGTAGGTCAGATGGTAATCGCCCAAAGTCGATAAAACACTAGGTAAGCATGGAAAGTGAATGCAAGGCCACTCGCCACTTCCTTAACGAACACCCATTGACCTTGTCCCAACTATGTAATAAACTAGCTTTAGCCCTCGGCTTCGCCCGCGTGGATGTCGAAAAATATCTGACGGGGACGTACCGAACAAACATAGTTACTTACCTTCATCCCCCTTTGGGGTTAGAATTATCAAAAACGCTGATATACGTATAAATTAATTTTCAATCGTCAGCCTAATCACAAAATTTGAAGATCCTAACTTCAAAACTGACGGACTTTCATGTAAACTTCCATCTCCTATTTTACCCCCTTAGGGGTGGAATTCCCAAAAATCCTTTCTTAGTGGATACTTTATTTTCACAAAGAACACACCCTCCAAGTTTCATGTCTCTAAGACCAGCGGTTTGGGCTGTGTGTTGATATATCACCAAGTCAGTCAGTGAGTCAGTCAGTCAGTCAGTCAGTCAGTCAGTCAGTCAGTTTACCATTTTATATAATTATAGATAAATAAATAGTTGGGACAAGGTCAATGGGTGATCGTTAAGGAAGTGAGGAGTGACCTGTCGGTACCTACCGCAGTTTGTTCAATGGTCGGCAATTGTCTGCGAAGCAGTCATGTCGCAGAAGGAAGCTGCAGAAAGGGAAAAGGAGATGAGATGGTGCCCTCTCATCCCGCAGCAGGCTCTGGACCCGAGAAGTGACCGTAGTGTTCCACGCGCGCCTCTCAATAATAATATTCATTTTATTTCGGACATTTTACATCCATATAGTGTTAGTAAACATGAACCTTAAAAACTATGTTAGTGAAACATGTAGGTTTGACAAATAAAACATGAACGGACAATCAAATTTCCCCGAAATGACATTCAGGAGACAGTTCGAACTGCCCCGGACCCTCTGCAGCAGCGACGCGGCACGCTTACGTCTGATCGCTGGGAAGCTATCAGTGTGCGCATCCGCAAACATTCCCGACGCACTGCAGAAGCGTGGCAGCCCCAACAGCATCCTGAACGCATTGTTATATTGAATTCGAAGAGCATTGATGGTTTTCTGCGTACAGCTTGTCCAGAGGTTACACGTGTTCAATGTCTGACAATATGCTTTAGCTTTTATGCGGGCCGACACCAGTCCAGGGCAGCAGAAGTCGCATTACATCCCGCTGCCCCCAGACGCCAGTGTGCGAGTGAGCAACGGTGTGGTCTTAATCAGTACCAGTCTGACAGACCCCTCCGCTATTCTTCTTTCAGTTCAACAACACCAAAACCAACAGATCCACCGAAGAAGCCAAAGAACTCGACCAAACTTCAACCACCAGAACCGTCATACTATGACCAGTTCCTAAAAACAACGACACATAACCCGAAACCTACATTAACAGATACCAATACTAATACTACTTGGTTTGAGCTCCTACCGACTGATGACCTGAATATCACCACCATGGCTCCTGAAGATGAGTTATGGGAGAGTATTGGAACAGGAAATGGGAGCCATTTTGGAAATATAAATGATGAAGTCGAAATTCTGTTTGATAACCGGAACAGGAGTGGGGTGAGTAGTTATTATTTCATTTATTCATCTTTTGATTGTTTACACTTTTTTTATTTAAGTAAAAAATAATTTACCAAAAACTTTTAAAAATCGTAGGTCACCGGGTCGGTAATCGGTCCTCAAAAAAATATGCTGATTTTCTACCATTAACCAATATGAACTGAGGCGAAGACTGTTTGTTTGTTTGAACGCGATAAGCTTTTGAACTAACCTAAACTGAAGGCTTTGTAGATTCCCAGCTGCTTGTTAACTTTTTATTTTGTTTTACATTTTTTGTGTAGTAAGCAATGACTTATTATTGTCGGGATTACGCTGTCCCCCCATACTTAAGTACAACTGTATCCATAATAATACTGTAACACCAAATGATTTGAAAAGAGTAACCATGGAGTTTCTTGCCGGTTCTTCTCCATAGGAAACGACCAACCCGAACCGTGCACCTTTTTGTCGACGTTTTATAAGTGCCCATCGAGGCCTATGTGAAATAAAATATTTTGATTTTGATTTTGAACCGTTGGATAAAAAGAAGATTCATGTATTTTATACCAAATTTGTTGATGAAGGCTATAGACTGTTTAATATCACGCTACGACTCTTAGCAGTCTAGCAAAAAGACAAATGGCAGGCGCAACGACGGGCAAAAGCCAGTAATAAGTAATTTTCTTTCAGCATAAAATAAAACGCTCATTAGAATTATACGAACGTTTCCGCCGCCGTCGTTTAAACGCTGAGGCTCACAGTTTACCCAGCCAGAGCGAAAAAGAGAGACTGCTGGTCTCATGTCACAACACGAGGAGGTTCCGGTCTGCGAGGGAACGGTGGTGGTTCATCGCTATCAGTAATTGTGAGAGTAGTAAGGTCAGTAACGTTATCATCCACATATGTTTGTATACAAGGTGTTAAGGGACAGCCCTCCACAAACTGATGGAGTGAATTAGGGCTTCGTTGCCACTAGTTCCATTAACACTTCCATGATGGAACTGATTGTTTTTTTTATCATTAGTTCCATTTTAAAAGATTCAGAAAATAATGGAACTAATGTTGAATTTGTTATCACTAGTTCCATTTTTAAAAGAATATGAAAATAATGGAACTAATGTTGAATTTGTTATCGCTAGTTCCACATTATTATTTTAGGCAGTAAAACTAACAAATGATATCAAATTCAAATTTCAAGATTGTATTTTGAGTATTTTAATGGTTTTTACAGGGTTTGGACGTCAAGTACAAGTTCCTGATGACAAATGGACCCGATGGTGACTTCTGGCATGAACACTTTTCCGCTGATGAATTTTGTAAGTACTACCTTTTTGTTACGATTCTTAAATGATCACTGAAAATGGGAAATTTACCATGTTATGTTAGTTTATCCGTGATCATAGTGCTTGCAACAGCGCCGAAATATCGGGACCTCAAAACACATAGTAAACATGGTAAATATCCCGTTTTCAGTGTTTATGATAATGTATCTAATCTAAAAAAAACATGGCACTAGTCCGGGGCAGCGGAAGTCGCATTAGATCCCCCTGCCTCCCGACGCAAGTGTACGAGGGAACACCGGTGTGGTTTTAGTCAGAGAACGAGTCTGACAGACCCCTCCGCTCTCACCAGGGCGGAGTACATCCATTGAGGATTGGGCGGAGGATCCGCCCATAGTTAGGAAAAGGCTGAACAGAAATCTAAACTGCCAGCAGTTCCTCAGTAAAAATAATTCGAAATAACTTTTTCTTACACCCCACAGATGTCCTGCCAGTCCTTCTGGCCTACACCTTCGCGTACGTCATCGTCATGATAGCGGTAGTAATGTGCAGTGTTGAGCTAAAGTCCCGACATCTGCTGCACTCGACATACAAGCTGTTCCTGATGTCGATAGTGGCACAGCACTCGGGCGTTATGCTGCAGAGCTTGGCTTATATTCGATATGCTGCCAACGGGTTTGGGAGCGACAATGCTAGGATTGTTGGTAAGTACGGCAGAGGCGTTAATCAGGTCGTCAAGAGTGCAGGTAAACGGACACCTGGGACACTCCAGCAGGTGGGGCATAGTTTGATCCGGAGCGCCGCACTCGCACTCGGTGTTGGAGGAACCAATAATACCCCATTTTGCCAGATTATGTTTGCAGCGGCCTACTTGGGTACGCAATCGAATAGAAAGGAGGTGACTGCTGACATAACGAGTAATAGAGAAGTATGGAATAAGAAGACATGCTGCGCCGACCCCGAATGAATTGGGATAAGGGCCGGAGAATGATGATGTTTTATCAGTGTGGGGGAAAATTGCACTCAATACAACACCCCCCACACGTATCTGCACCTGCCTGAACCTTAAGAGGGCCCTTCCCGGTCCGTCTATCGTCATCGCGAGCATGGTCGAAAAGCTTGTTCTTTCATCCAGAGCCACAGCGGCGATTTTTTTTAACTCCCCCGTCTCATAGGGCCCCGACCCCGCACGAATCGTCTCTCGCGCACCTCAAACCGCCTAATGCCACGGTCCCTAACCTGGGGGTAATTACCCCTGCGGGGGTAAAACTGGTATTCTGCGGGAGTAATAAGCTGGTAATATATAAAGATAAATAAATAATGGTAATGTATAAACAGAGTTTATGAACTTTGTGAAGAAATAGGATTGTTTTTGGAAAACCAGAGAACACAAAAAGAATCAGAGTTTTACTCAAAAGTCAAAGACAAAACATTTATCCAGATGCTCTACGTAGACAGTCAATTTGTATTTATGTGTGTTGTTTTGTTTTGTGTTCATTGGTAACATGAGGGAGAGCGGGAGGGGTAAATCAGATTCTCTAGCTAAGTCTTGGGGTGACAAGATCGAAAAGGTTAGGAACCACTGGCCTAATGCGACAACATTGAACGAAAAATAGTGTTCGAGAATTTCATAAACTTGTTCCAGGAGATACGTGTTTCTATCACAATGTTTTCTTTACTTTTACAATTTATGAGTACAAAATGAACAGCCAAAGTTTAGGTAAATATGTGCAAAATAGCAGATTTTAGAGGCGTATACTGAAGTTGTTTCTCCAAATTTTTACTTTTTGCTTTGATAGAAACCTAGATATAGTGCACAAGATACCTATCACTTAAAAAAAAATCAAAGATAGATGTGTTACAACGGCATAATCACGTACGAGCGTTTGTATGAAAAGTATGACGGGTTGGCCGATTTTAAATGGCGGTTTTACTTTAGCATGATATTATGTTTTATCTTTTTCAGGTCAATTCTTCTGCGGTCTATCAGAGATGACATTCCTGTTACTGCTTGTGCTTATGGCTAAAGGCTACACCATCACCCGAGGCAGACTCAAAGTGGGGTTCACGGTCAGACTGACCGTGTTCATGTGCTGTTACATCGTGACTTATATTGTTCTCTTCGTTTATCAGGCTAAGGTAATGAGTAATGATATATATTGTTAAGGAACTAATCAGACTTAAGCAGCTCTGTTCAGCTTTTGTACATAGAAAACAACGATTTTGTTTGGAGACGCATACGCATCCGTTTAGCTTTCCGCGTCTATTCACAGAGTATTCCAGTGTGTGTTGCCAGTGATTACATACATGACCGGAACGTGGTCGCTCACAATGGGCCTCATCAGAAGGCTTAAAGTCACCCAAAGGGCTATGGAGAGGGCTATGTTCAGAGTTTCGTTGCGTGATCAAATCAGAAATGAGGAAATCCGCTAGAGGTTACGGTTACGACGTAGCCCGAAGAATAGCCAAACTTAAGTAGCAGTGGGCAGGGCACATTGCACGCAGAACGGATGGCCGATGGGGCCGAAAAGTTCTGGAGTGGCGACCGCGAACCGGAAGACGTTGCGTTGGAAGGCCTCCCACTAGGTGGACCGATGACCTGGCGAAGGTTGCAGGGATCCGCTGTATGCGAGTCGCACGGGACCGGTCAATGTGCGACACTTGGGGGCGGCCTCTGACCAGCAGTGGACGTCTTTCGGCTGAAATGATGAACAAAATATGATTCGCGACCGTAACAAGGTATCATCCTTGTTACGGTCGCGAATCATATTTTGTTCAACATACAACCGGACACTGACCTGCAACTTGTAATCTCCGAAGAGTTAGGCAGAGGTGTACCTAATAGGACACCCAAATTTTGCCAGTTATGTTTAAGTCCCATGTAATAGGGGCGAGCCTATTGGCATCAAGTGGGCGCAAATTCAGACTCCGTGGTTGTTACTGAGAAATTCCTGATGGAAAAGCCCAATAACACTTTGCCCAACCTGGGAATTGAACCCAGGACGTCATGTTCAGCAGTCGCGCTTGCTAACACTCGACTAACGAAGCAGAGACTAAGTTTACAATGACATAATTATAAAAATCTTTTATTCCCAGGCCTTCGATCCAGGTGAAGTGCTGTACCTATACGAGAGCCCAGCTGGCTATGGCCTCATAATACTGAGGATCTTAGCGTGGTGCATGTTCGCTTACTCCACCTTCTTCACCGTCAGGAAATATCCGGAAAAGGTATATTTCAATTGTTAATAATGTGGTGTAACATAATAAACGCAAGACCTCTCGTGTGGTGTCTCAGACCATGAAACTGAACATCTTTTGTTTTATGACTTTTGGAAATTCATAACTTTTTTTTAGTATTGCCATACATGTTGATCAGCTGTTAGCATCAGTTCCTATAAAAAGTCCAATGTTTTTTTTGGGAATTGCAGGGTAAAATAGGAGATGGAAGTTTGTATGAAAGTCCGTCAGTTTCGAAGTAAGGATCTTCAAATTTTGTGTTTAAATTGACGATTGAAAATTACGTGTCTCAGCGTTTTTGATAATTCTACCCCGAAGGGTTAAAAAGGGGGATGAAAGTAAGCAATCGGATATTTTCCAACATCCACGCGGGCGAAGCCGCGGGCTAGTAAATAACATTTGTGTTACATTTTTTTTTTTTTTTTTTTTTTTTTTTTAGATTTCAAAAAATTTTATTATAACTAAATAATATTTACATTAAATTTTTAATTCAGGGACTAACCACGTTCCGAACTAAATGTTGCATGCCTAGTGCAGAATATGGTGACACTAACAACTTTCCTGTTCTTCAAAAACCCACCTGTATAACTACCCATATTTGCAATAAATGAATTTGAATTTGAAAGGCACTTGTTCTCCCTGTCTTTGCGATCATTTTCTTGTTCTAGACCATACCTGGGAACCTTCTAATCACGGAGATATTGGGGGTCAAATTTCCAACTTTTTTACAAGTTTTTTTTTTAAATACGTGTCTTTAATGTAAGATTTTTACTTTACACATCTCCACGACCCCCGTACTATTCAATCCATCCATCAGCACAAAGCTTTGGGTGCTTTCTATCGAGTCCTAGCGTAAAACATAATTTTTCGCCAAAAAAAAATCGATTCCCAGCAATAATTTTTGCGTAAAGTAACTTAGTTTGATGCACAGAATGCTTGGTTGACGGCTATGTGTGCTGTTTCTCATACCTCGAATGTTTTGTTGTTCTGGTCACATTACTCTAAAGTGATTTTTTTTTTTTTTGTTTCTTTGCAGAATATTTTCTATTGTCCTTTCTTCATTTGCGGTACGCTGTGGTTCTACGCTGGACCCCTGTTCATTCTGACTGCAAATACTTTTGTAGGTAAGTAATCTGTAATTGTTAGTTGCTATTTTGTTACTAGCGAGGTTAAGAAAACAGTTTTGAACTACAGGGTGTAAGGGACAGCCCTCCACAAACTGCTGGGATGAATTCAGTATATCATTCCAAGATGACCGGTACAAGAAATTATTTCAGGAATGTTATGGGAATCCAATAAATTTGATTTGTTTTATTTCCTCATACGCAATGTATCGTTACCGTGGCAAAACGCACGTAGCGAACGGCAAGCGCGACGACGAGTTCGATGAACTCTGTAGCTAGGCAGGAAGTAAACAGCTGATTTCACGTGTCGTTCGTTAGAGTATTTCAACATCCATTGTTGGATTTGTGATTTTAGCCGTATTATTTTTATAAATGGAGTGCTGCGTACAGGAAATGTCATTTTACATTGAAATAAAGGAATAGTAACTGAAAAAAAAAATCCAGCGAAAAATTCCGGTGGAATATGATTCAGAATAAGGAGCTGAATGCACCCTGTCAGCTTGTGGAAGGTTGTCCTTTACACCCTGTATATATTAACCCGACAACGACTGTCGGGCATAAGCCCACAAGATATAACAGCCGTCTGGTCGGAGGATTCTCCCTTTTCCATGGGGGATGACGAATTATACCCCCTGTTCTTCACACCTCTATAATTCAATGCATAGTACCGAATCATTAAGAGATGTTTTCAAAACGGAGGGTTTCATGACACTGACTGGTATTTATATACTCGAATTATGTGTATTTGTTAAAAAAAAAAATTGCAATATTTTAATTTCAAATCAAATTCTAAAAGAAACATTCGGAAACAATATAAATATGACATTAATTTACTGGTTATCCATATTTCTTATTTCCATACAGTAATATTGCCAAATTAATTAAAACATTATATAAAGACTACAAATGGAACTAAACTAATGAAAACAAAAGAATTAAACATAAACAAATAAAAAACGACGACAAAAGGACACTTCAAAGTGCGTCAAAGTACTCCTCCGCATCGCTGTCAACTGGAAACGTGCCCAGAAGACTGGCAGCATTGCCACGCTGAATGGCAATGCTAATTCTTTGGCCAAAGAAAGAGCCAGCCCTCTGGTCACGCGAAGTGTCGACCAGTCGGCGAGAGATTTCCTTAAAAAGGAGACGCGCACTCGGGCCCCATGACTGGTTATTAACTTAATAATGTGATGTATTATAAAAGTACCTATGTTACTGCTATTCGTGTGTACAATCACTTACCGCCAGCAACTAAGCAATTAAATGGAAATATGTTTAAAAATCAATTGAATGAGTTCTTTGAGAAAAAATAATATTTGTACGCAAATAAATTCCTTAAAATACCATCGCATATCCGACTTGGGTAAACTGTTGAAACTAAAAATGTAATGTTTACTAATAAGAACTTAATGTACACAGTTATGCAATACATATATCTTTATCTTGCATACATATTGGTGCTCGTGAAATTACTATCGTCATCATCATCATTTCAGCCGAAAGATGACCACTACTGGACATAGGCCTTCCCCAAGTGTCGCCACATGGACCGGTCCCAAGCGTCTGGCATCCAGCGGATCCCCGCAACCTTCACCAGGTCATGGGTCCACCTAAATTATAAATACTATTAAATGTTTTAATTTGCATTATTTCAGATAAATGGGTACGGGAGAGCGTGGTAACAGCTGTGCTACTCTTTATAACCTTCTGTGGTCACATTATGTTTTTGGTAAGCAAATCAATTCATGAAATGTTTGAAATCATCATCTGCCTACCTTATTCTACACCACTTTCACAACTATAGTACTTTCACAGTTTTTATGCCTTGTGACTGGGACTGTAGCTATTGTTGTCTTTGTTTCGACAATTCAAAAGTGCTTGCAACTGGCCTATTTGAAATAAATGCTTTGATTTTGATTTTGATTTCCAACTATGTTGGGTCGACTTCCAGAATAACCAAATTCAGGTGAATACCAGTATTTTACATGGACCGACTGCCTATCTGACCTCCACAACTCTCTTAGTACTGAGTAATACGATACCTCTAAGTAAGACTGGTTGTCAGACTTGGGCCACTGAATATTACCTGTAACAATTATGTCAAAGGTCTACAAATGACAGCCAGGGACCAACGGCTTAACGTGCTTTCCGAAGCACGGAGGAAACTCGTTGTGTAATGGATATTTACCCATCCACGGATCGACCTTGGCAAGCGCGGCTTAACCTGAAGACCCGTGCAGCTGTTATTATTTAGCCACGAGCTCATTGACATGATTTGAATTTAATGTTCTTGATTTTTTTTTTTTTTGTAATTTACGACTTTCCGAGATGAAAACCTGCAGACATCTATCTTCTATGATGGTGAACTGACTGACTGACTGACTGACTGACTGACTGGGTGATATATCAACACACAGCCCAAACCGCTGGTCCTAGAGACATGAAACTTGGAGGGTGTGTTTTTTGTGAAGAGTAAGTATCCACTAAGAAAGGATTTTTGGGAATTCAACCCCCGAAGGGTTAAAATAGGGGATGAAGGAAAGTAATCGGATATTTTTCGACATCCACGCGGGCGAAGCCGCGGGCAAAAGCTAGTAAATAATATTTGTGTTACAGCTGCTGACACTACCCGTATTTGCTAACAAGAATTTCCCTTACCACGTGAGGACAACTCAAATTGGTGTAATGGAGGTAAAAATCCTATGATCATTATATATTATTTCTTTTCAAGCACAAGTAATCATCATCCGCCATCCTTTTCGACCTCCAGTTTAACCTAATGTAGTTGAATACCAGTATTTTATACAATATAGGTTTTAGTATATGCGAAACCTGAAAAACATGTCTAGTATTTTTATGTAAAGTATGTACAAAATTTCAAAACTGTATCTTGAAAAATCACAAAGTTATAAGCTTGCTTGTTACCTGGTTGACCGCACAAAAACGTGGACATCACGCGGCGCCGCCGTGCGCGTTTGGTTGCCTAGTGGCCTCGTATTTCATCTTCATTGCTCACAAAACGGTGAAACATAATATCGAGAGGAAACCGGCATCTCCCAGAACAAAAAAATCGAAGACATGTGACATCTACCAATCCGAACTGGGCCCGCGTGGTGGATTATAATTGTAAGTAGTTAAGCGAAAAGGATCCAATCCACAACATGGCCAAAAATTACTTTAGTGCATCATACTGATGCTTAAATATCGAAACTATCAGCCAGTAAAAAGATCCAACCAAAATACAAAAGGTTATCATTTTTTTCAACATTGGAACCAACCCACACGTAAATGCGGCTTATAGTATCAGCATTTAGCATCAGTTTGTGAACTAAAGTCATTTTTGGCCATGTTGTGGATTGGATCCTTTTCGCTTAACTACGTCCAATTATCACCCACTTCCCCTCATAGGAGCATTCCCAGCAGTCGCAACATTAGAGGCTGATTATGCTAAATTGTGCCTTATTGTTTACAGGTGACTGGCAACTCAGCTCTTGACGGCTTCGGTCCTAACGCCTACCACCCAACGAACGTACCGCCTCAGACAGTCATCATACCACTTACTAGGTAAAAACCATCTTAAGTGGTGTTTTATATTAAAATTATTAACGTACACATTATGTTAATAAACCCTATCCGATCCGAAAGGAGCACGTAGGTATACCAATGACATTATCAATTAAAATAAGATACAAAATATTCCTAAAAGTGAAAATATTAATGAATTTTAAAATGCATGATTTTTGTCCCAAATTACCACCGTGTCCCAAAATTCGATCAAAGTTTTAAAAGGTGACAACACCATCTTCGGCGTAAGTATGTTCGATTGTCAATTGTTATTTATAACGTCACTACCCGAGAAGCGATGTCACCATGTGTGTGTTGCCATGTAAGTTTCCTCATTTTAGCACATTTAATTTAATTTTCATCGAGGTATTTTTTGTGTACGTTACCCCAGCAGGAAGGTGTCTCCTAGAGTGATAGGAGTGGAACGTATAATTAGTGTATAATCTGCTGTGAATGTGCACCACATAAAAAATTGGTGCGCTTTGTCGTTTTGGAAAAAAACGGAAAAAACGATTCCTGCTAGGGTAACGTTCTTCCAGCAAGAAAATTCTAAACGAATGATCAGAGAGAGAAATATTGTGCATGGCCAGAGAGCTTATATTTGTGTAAAAAAGTGCACCGAAAATGGAGGTTGTGCGTCTTCAGGTTTTCGAGATATTGCATTTCCTGCTAGGGTAACGTTTTGCAGAATCGTGTACCTCTAAAACCATTGCATTTGGGCGTGTAGAATAAACATACACGTGTAGCTCTTAATTTGTGTAAATTTGTGACAGAATAAGTTTTAAGAAAATATTTATAATTTTCAAGTAATCGCGGTTTTTTGAAAACTCGAATAAAAATCGCAGCGCCTAAATGAGAAAACGTAGAAGCTCGCTGAAAACTGTATTCGGACCTTCTTGACGCTTATAATAACCATAAAAAGTTTCAAAAGTGTAGATGCATGTGTTATTGAATAATATTGCTAAAAGTCAAAACGACGGTGTCATAAGTTTGACGGCAAATACAAGAAACCGGCTCAACCCAAGACGTGTAGGTGCAAAACCAAAAATTAGTGTATTTAGTTAAAAATATATAGTGAAAATATTCAGCTTGGAATGTTTCGCATTAAGTAAATATAAACAAAACACACAACATGTAAACAACGGCGGGTTTCCGACCAAATTTGAAAGACTACAAAAAAGCGACGGATTCATACATATCTATGACCTTCTTTATCGGACGTATTAAGGGCTCATTCCCTTATTCGGCGGCGCGCTCTAACTATTCCCCTTGACTTTGTTAACTCGACCAATTTTGTAATTTGTTACTTAAAATTATAACTTTTATGTTTAACTGCTAATCTTTGTGCTTTGATAGATTACATTTGTTGTCCTGATAGTTATTTCATTTCAATTTCCTAAAATTTAAACCTAAGCTGTTGTCCGTACAGTCGCGTTCAAACGGTTGTTGGCAACTATATGACTAATACTATAATTTTGGAGGATAATAAAAAATTATATTAAATGCACCTTGAGACCATATCAAATGAAAAAGATTATTTTTATTCCCTTAATTTTGATTCTTAAAGTAATTATAGCAACAAATCACAGATCAAATTACCTACCTGTAAATATTAGAACACAAATAGTGCTATCAAATTATTTGTACCTTGTGTAGCCATTATTATTTGAAATCACGGATCAGTTTTTCAAATTAAATTTTAAATCACTGATAAAACGCCACCAAATCAAAATTATGTGACAAGACTTAACTAGCTTTAATATTAAAATCGTAGGTTATAATATCCCACATACGTAATACGATAATGGAAACACGTTGTTGCAACACATATCTTTGTGCGGTTGACAATGTATACACTAAATACATTTCTCAAAATTGTACCAAAATTTCTTTGCTTAACCCTATACAATTTTGTCTAATCTACCATGTAGAACTATTACATGTGGCATTATATTTCCCGCGTCGTTGGATTTTGCCATATAGGTCATCATAACATTCAAATAAATTACTATTATATATAATTACTATTTTTCTGTAGCAGTGAGCCCTGTAATTTCCAATGCTTTCGGGTTTTCAAGCGGGTTTATATTCTATTAAAGACAGAATTGAGTAGTCCTTATTATTTATTTCAATGATAAAAAGCAGATCATCCAACAAGGCGACACGTCACGAAGTTCAAAAATGATAATGTCTTTAACATCGTATAATGAATGACACATTTCCACTGCGACAAATATAACACTCTGGAGTAAATTCTCTTCTCAAACATGATTCGCAAGCTTCTTGAAGGTGGTTGATACCTTTAGTATTTATTATATCCAAGTTCAACGGCAAATACTTGCAATTGTACAATTTGTTTTACGTTTTATTTAAACATATAATAATAGTCACAGAAACAGTTAGAAGAATATAATCCAATAACAACTTTATTTTATTACTTCTTTTCTACTTCAGTGTGCTCAGGCAAAACACGTTTCAACCGACTCGTGAGTAAGTAAAGAAGGTCATAGATATGTATGAATCCGTCGCTTTTTTGTAGTCTTTCGAATTTGGTCGGATAACCAGCTGTTGTTTACATATTTTGTGTTTTGTTTATATTTACTTAATGCGAAACATTCCAAGCTGAATATTTTCGCTATATATTTTTGACTAAATACACTAATTTTTGGTTTACACCTAAACATCTTGGGTTGAACCGGTTTCTTGTATTTTGCCGTCAAACTTATGACACCGTCGTTTTGACTTTTACCAATATTATTCAATAACACATGCATCTACACTTTTGAAACTTTTTATGGTTATTATAAGCGTGAAGAAGGTCCGAATACAGTTTTCAGCGAGCTTCTTCGTTTTCTCATTTAGGCGCTGCGATTTTTTTTCGAGTTTTCAAAAAACCGCAATTATTTGAAAATTATAAATATTTTCTTAAAACTTATTCTGTCACAAATTTACACAAATTAAGAGCTACTCGTGTAAGTTTATTCTACACGCGCACATGCAATGGTTTTAGAGGTACACGATTCTGCAAAACGTTACCCTAGCAGGAAATGCAATATCTCGAAAACCTGAAGTCGCACAACCTCCATTTTCGGTGCCCTTTTTTACACAAATATAAGCTCTCTGGCCATGCACAATATTTCTCTCTCTGATCATTCGTTTAGAATTTTCTTGCTGGAAGAACGTTACCCTAGCAGGAATCGTTTTTTCCGTTTTTTTCCAAAACGACAAAGCGCACCAATTTTTTATGTGGTGCACATTCACAGCAGATTATACACTAATTATACGTTCCACTCATATCACTCTAGGAGACACTTTCCTGCTGGGGTAACGTACACGTATTTTTTTTTAACTTGTTCTCCAAAAAGGATTACATAAATAGAATCTAATCTCGATACCTAATAATACCCTCACGGATCGGACAGGGTTTTTTTTTAACATATTATAAACTTCTTTCTACTTGGGGTCTCTTCTAAGCTCTAATGTCCTTTTCATTGATTAATAAGTAAATGCCTAAGAAATGTTGCAATGTTAGAATTAGCTATAGAAATAAAATAGTTTGCTTTCATTTACACATTCTTTTAGGTGTCGCCTTAGGGAAGCTAGGTATAATGTCGACGTGCGTAATCCGATAATTCTTGCTTAGTGCAGAATTTGAGCGATTACTTTCAGTCGCAAAACGGACATGGTTTCGATTCCCCCACGAAACAAATACAGGGTGTTGAACAGACCCTTCACATATCCGTCAACCAAGCATTCTGTACATTAAACTAAGTAACTTTACGCAAAAATTATTGCTGGGAATCGACTTTTTTTTTTTGGGGTGAAAAGTCACGTGTTACGGTAGGACTCGATGGAAAGCACTCAAAACATTGTGCGCATGGATGGATTGAATAGTATGGGGTCCTGTAGGTGTGTAAAGCAAAAGCTTACATTAAAAACATGTATTTAAAAAAAACTTGTGAAAAAGTTGGAACTTTGACCCCCAATATCTCCGTAACTTCCGTAGGTTCCCAGGTATGGTCTAGAACAAAAAAATGATCGCAAAGACTTGGAGAACAAGTGCTTTTCTTTTATGTTAAGGGTCTATTTACACCCTTTATGTTTGGCCTACAATTATACGTTCTAGAACTACCTTTTTGACTCACTGATCTTTTTTGTACATCTTATCCTACCTAATTTAATAAATGTGAAACTAAGTTTGTTTGTTTGTTACCTTTTCACGCCTATACCACTGAACCGATCATCCTGAAATTTTTCATAAACGTTGTCAGGTGTACAGAAACGGACATAGGGTACCTTTCATACCGAAAAAAAGTACTGTTCCCGAGGAAAACAACAATAACGTTCTTATGATAATAGTTGAATCATGATTGAATTATAGAAACCTTGGTAGTGTGTGTGTGTGTCTAATTGTCAAATTCTGAATTAACGCGAGCGAAGCCGCGGGTAAAAGCTAGTTTAACATATTTTTTTTGCAAGAAAACACTGTTTACTTCCTTTAAAATTCAACTCTTGCACTCTAATTTAATTTCCATCTTTTCAGGCGCACTGAAGAATTAATAGGTAACATGTACAGCCAATACATGGCTACCGCCCCTCCCCTCTCCCTGGAAGACCAGATACCGAAACTAAAGAACATACCAAAAAGAATAGACTCAATATCACCAAAACACCGCCTCATATCTCAAGATAGTACTGAAACAAATTCCTCAGCAGACATTAAACCTATGATACCAAAAGAAGAAACTCCCAAACAGATTTTTACCGTTGAAAATCAAATTTCAAAAATGGAACCTTCTATGTTGCCAGTTCAAAACAAGATAATGTTGCCAGGGGATAATTTGGAGGATGTGAATAGGGGTGATCTACCTAATGTTATGAGGTCAAGGAGGAATATCTTGGAGCCTATAAAGAGGGAGGAGAATGTACCCTCTTGGTCTTTGGCGAAGGGGCCTTGCATTGTTGGTATGCAGAGGAAAGCTGTTCCGAAGAGTGTTGATGAAGGTATTTAAATATTGCTACTTTTCTTGTTCTTATTAAACGGGATAAGGCATATTCGTCTACTTTTTTTTAAACAGGCTCATTTATTGATCTGACAAAAGCGTGAGTATTGAGAAATTGTTTCTAGAATTTGCCATCTATTATGTTGGAATAGAAAATGGGTTGTTATCTGTGGTTCGTCAAATATAGGTATGATTTCTAAAATATCGATTGTTTTGAAAAACTGATTAAAAAAAGTAGTTGAATAAAGTAAAAAAGCCGACTGAAGAAACTGAAACGCGTAAAACAAGCACATTTCTAAATTAAACAAAAGCTGGAAGCAGGCGGGGCCAATTTGAATATAAAATTATGAAAATGGAACGAGCCACGCCTGCTTGCTTGGCGCAGAGCGACGGCAATCGTTTCTGCAAATACCTATTTTTTGGCCCTGTTCCCTGCTAATATCTTGCCTTCTTCCATTTCAGACACCGCAGAAATCAACGGCCTTCTAGTCAACGGCAAGAAAGTCCCGCCAGTCAGAAATGGTCTTCAGTCCAGCTCTGGAGAAATATCCACGATCATGGAAGGTCGAGTGCAGAGTTTTCCCAGTGGGGTCAGTAAGGCAACGATAGATTTGTTTACTGCTGGTAGTAATAAGGGGTGATCTAGGATTGTTCATAA
This sequence comes from Noctua comes, assembly GCA_963082995.1. Classification (NCBI taxonomy): domain Eukaryota; kingdom Metazoa; phylum Arthropoda; class Insecta; order Lepidoptera; family Noctuidae; genus Noctua; species Noctua comes. The sequence goes on along the minus strand of OY720295.1, from coordinate 6,497,759 downwards.
TACTATATAATATTAATACTCAAGTTTATGTTTATATCAGTGATCACAATCATCGTCTGCCTAGCCTTTTCCCAACTATGTTGGGGTCTGCTTCCAGTCTAACCGGATGCAGCTGAATACTAGTATTTTACATGGAGCGACTGCCTGTCTGACCACCACAACCCAGTTAGTACTGGGTAATACGATACTCCTTGGTATGACTGGTTGTCAGACTTTCAGGCCACTGACTACCTATAACCACTGTCAAAGGTCTACAAATGTCAGCCGGGACCAACGTGTTTAACGAAGAATAGCCAAACATAAGTGGCAGTGGGCAGGGCAAATTGCTCGCAGAACGGATGGCCGATGGCGCCGAAAAGTTCTGGAGTGGCGACCGCGAACCGGAAGACGCTCCGTTGGAAGGCCTCCCACTAGGTGGACTGATGACCTGGTGAAGGTTGCAGGGCTGTATGCGAGTCGCACGGGACGGGTCAATGTTGCGACACTTGAGGCCTATGTCCAGCAGTAGACGTCTGTCGGCTGTAATGATGATGATAATGAATTTCCTTAAATACTGTATTTTTTAGTAACACAAGCGATTCTCAACTCAATGCTTCTGGTGTATGTGCTACAACGATTTTTTTCATCATTAGTACAGGCACCAACGATTCACTCTTTTTTGAAATGCTCATTTTTATGTTAAAATTGTCTTAGATGTGTTTTTTCTGAAATAAAAAATAAATAAAAAGATATTATGGCATTGTTGGAATTTTAACTTTCCGCACTGTACTAAGCCTCGAAAATCCAACAGTACTTTTGTATTCATTCATTTGTTTTGGTGTCACCTTTTGACGTAACCTATTCCATGGAAAGCCACAATGGGAAAATCCAAGAAAACACTACAATCTCCGCGATCAATGTAATTCGGATGAAAGTTATCCCAGCACTGTCAGTTAAGTCACAATTAATCTGTTTACTGGGTCCAGTAATAAGAGGTTATCTAGTTTTACTTAAAAGAATACTCATTTTGTAATTTAAGAAGATGGCATAGAAAATGGCGCCCAATTATGATAAATAGAAAACATTAAAGATGAAAGCGCGAGGGTAGCACGAAATTCACATTTTATAGGGTTTTTGCTATTTACAGGTCAGTGTCAGGTTGTATGTTGAACAAAATATGATTTGCGACCGTAACACGTATGTATTTACAAAATTATAACCTAGACATAGTCATTCAATGGTGTTAAGTGAACTTAAAGGGGTTGTATTGATGATTTTAATGATTATTACTCTGTGAAACCATGTTTGTTACGGTCGCGAATCATATTTTAATCAACAGCCTGACACGGGGTACCCTGGCGCTTCCCCTTAAAAGTGTGCATCACCCTGACGTCCCTAATAATTCACTTTTACAATGTAAAAATTATGTTGCCACAACAATTGGAAATACCTTTTGTGTTCTGATATCCGATTAATCGATTGTGGTCTCGTTTACAAACAAACAACAACACAATTATATTCTCAAAAAAAAAATCATGTTGTTTGAGTTAAAAAAACTCTTTTTTCAGACAATCGAACGTGGTCCCATTTGGGTGCCATTATCTAAATTGGCGCCCAACTGGGACTGAATTCGATTAGTGAAAAAAAAACTTTTAATAATTCTACCTTTAAGTGGGTGGGCCTGATGGAGGAAATTGCCGTCAAGGTCGACCGCGGTAAAGGTGGCGTGAGTATTTGATCTTGTTTGCGGGGCTAACATAATCAGAGATAGCTCAAAATAGTGAGATTTGGAAGGCGAAAGAACCTTGCCCAGTACAATAACACTAAATAGGCTAACAAAAAAAAAAAAACAACTAATCGTTTTTTTTTTTAATATTGGAACTAGTATAACAAACAGTCATTTTGAAAAAAAAATCTAAAGGCCTAACAATTACTGAGTCCCAATTGGGCACCATTATCGCTATTGGTACCCAAATGGGACTAATTTAATTTATTGAAAATTTTCTCGATTTTCTAAAACATCATTGTTTATGTTAATTTGTCTTGTCTAGTCATTCGTACCAAGAGTTAATAAATGTAGTCTTATAAGAAATATAATAAATAGTTTTGTAAATACCTCTTAGCAATAAGATAAGGATAATAATTATAAAGGGTGTAAATAGACCCTTAACATAACCGAAAGGCACTTGTTCTCCCTGTCTTTGCGATCATTTTTTGTTCTAGACAATACCTGGGAACCTTCTAGTTACGGAAATATTGGGGGTCAAAGTTCCAACTTTTTCACAAGTTTTTTTTTAAATACATGTTTTTAATGTAAGATTTTTACTTTACACACCTCCACGACCCCCGTAGTATTCAATCCATCCATCAACACAATGCTTTGAGTGCTTTCCATCGAGTCCTACCTTAAAACGTGATTTTACACCCCAAAAAAAAAAGGCTATTCCCAGCAATAATTTTTGCGTAGTTACTTAGTTTGATGTACAGAATACTTGGTTGACGGATATGTTAAGGGTCTGTTTACACCCTGTATAGGTGCTTAAAATAAGGTTTTCAGTGTGTGTGATGTTTTCTAGTCGTAGTTTTGAAATAAAAGTTGAGAAAATATTGATTGTTTGATTTCATTTTAATTTGATGTTCATGGGCATAGATTGGAAAAGTTAGAGTTTATTTCCCTAAACTTTAAGTAAGTTATGAACATGTTGATAATGAGAATACCTCCCTAAAAAATCCCGGCCCAAAGGTATTATTTCTAAAGAAGTTCTTACAGCAGATCTGCGAGTGGAAAGTTGAATTAGAAATGTACAGTGCAGCAGTGTGTAGAAAAGACATAACAGGATAATTTAAATTAGAACTTAAAACAAAAAGATAACCATATAATATAAACGTACATCCTAACTAATATTATGAATGTGAAAGTAAGTTTGTTTGTTTGTTACCTTTTCACGTCTAAACCACTGAACTGATCATCCTGAAATTTTGCATATTATACATTGTTAGGTGTACAGAAACGGACTTAGAGTAACTTTTATCCCGAAAAAAACACTATTTCCGAGAAAAACAACAATAAGGTTCTTATGATAATAGATGGCGCCACGTGTCTTTCGAATCATGATTAAACTATATTATTATGTAGAAACTATAGTAGTGTGTTAGGAGTGTAATTGTCAAATTAAATAATAAATAAACGCGAGTGAAGGCGCGGGCAAAAGCTAGTAAAAATATGTTTATATTTTACGGCTACTAGCCGAAGTTCGGCTAACCCCAGGTTTAGCCGGCTAAAACAAGGTGCGGCCGGTTAAACTTAGAATATGTATCCTACTTATCTTCGGTTAGAACATGCAACCAATTTGGGTGTAGCGCTCGCCGCGCCGCTGCCACGGCACCGCTCGCTGCGCTCGCTCGGCTCGCGCGCGTTTTGTCACAGTTCTAACCTAATCTTATCCATTTGCTCGGTGTGTCCTAGCAATAAAAAGAATAAAAAACTGCCTAGCCTTTTCCCAACTATGTTAGGGTCGGCTTCCGGTCAAACAGGATGCAGCTGAATACCAGTCAAAATCAAAATCAAAATCAAAATCAAAGCATTTATTTCAAATAGGCCAGTTACAGGCACTTTTGAATTGTCGAAACAAAGACAACAATAGCTACAGTCCCAGTCACAAGGCATAAAAACTGTGAAAGTACTGTAGTTGCCCATTCCCTAACGTAGATCTCTATGGAGAAGAACGGGCAAGAACCTCCATGGACACTCTTTTAAATCAGTATACTTTTACAAACTCTTGGTTACATTATTCATGTTGAGATGGTACATTATGTGAGAACGATGTAGCAAGATGTGTACGTTAAAAGTGTCCATAGTAAACAATTCAAAAAAATAAAATAAAAATAATCAATTCAAATAAGCCGTGGCAACCAAGAGATGACCAGTCACAACTGACAGCGCCCGTTCACGAACATGACGCATGTATCAGCACCGTTCAACTCAACCATTTTGAAGGGAACTAAATGATCCGACACACGCGCCACCATCAGCGAGACATTTGAGTGAGCATGACACACTCCTAACCGCCAGGGCACATTCAAGTCAAGAAAAGACGTAGGTTTCCCGCGAATGACAGCTTTCTATTACATAGTACTCACACAATATGGGCTATGCGGCTATATAATACTAAAGAGATTGAATTTATACAAAGCAAAGATAGTTGTACAATCTTCAGCAGCTCCAACATACTATTTAATGCTTCTTCTTCTTAGCGTTTCGATGGCAAAAAGTTTAAATATGCTTAGCCCAAAACTCAGCCACGTGTACCCCGCTCACTGATGCAGTAAATAAATCATCAAGAGCGCAGGTGATTGGGATATGTAATGCTATTCATTTATGCGCCCCTGTCCTTGTGGAGCAGGACCGGCATTGAGCCAAGCATTTTTATCAACGATATAATCGTCTAACTTGTAATATGCTTGCCTACACAGTGTGCGTTTAATGCATGTTTTAAATTTCGTTTCATTCAGTTCAAGAATACTTTGTGGAATTTTGTTATAGCATCTCAAACAGTACCCCATGAAAGATGAGTCTACTTTAGCGAGTCTGAAGCCTGGCTGAACTAATTGGTCTCTATTTCTAGTACTGTAATTGTGTCTGTCACCTCTTTTATTAAAAAGATGTAGATTTTTTCTTACATACATTATGTTTTCATAGATGTATTGAGAATGTACCGTCATGATGTTAATTTCCTTAAACAGTTCCCTTAGAGAATCACGCCTACGAAGATTATATATGGCTCTGATGGCTCTTTTTTGCAGAATAAATATAGACTCAATGTCTGCAGCCCGTCCCCATAGTAAAATGCCATACGACAGTAAACTATGAAAGTAACTAAAATAGACCAGTCTAGCGGTATCTACATCAGTATATTGACGGATTTTTCTAATAGCATATGCTGCTGAACTTAGCCGCCCCGCAAGAGATGTTAAATGAGAACCCCATTGTAGCCTTGAATCAAGCGTAATCCCCAGGAAAACTGTTTTATCTACAAATTCAAGCTTCTCTTTATTCAATACTATATCACAATCGCTACTTTTAACATTTGGTAAAGCAAATCTTATGCATTTCGTTTTTTTTCCATTTAACACTAAATTGTTTGCTGTGAACCAGTTATGGACCTGAAGTAGGGCATTATTCACGTCATCTAGATTTTGGGCCCGTCTATTTATCTTAAAAATAAGGGAAGTGTCATCAGCGAATAACACCATATTATGAGGTTGGTTTTTCAATAAATAGGGTAGATCGTTTATATACACTAAGAAGAGGAAAGGACCCAATATTGAGCCTTGCGGAACCCCCATTTTTACTTTTAAACCCTGTGAATTAACACCATTTATTTGAACTTGTTGTTGTCTATCCTTCAAATAAGATTTCATCAAACTAAGTGCAAGTTTACCTAGTCCGTAATGCTCAAGTTTCAAAAGTAATGTGTCGTGATTTACGCAATCAAATGCTTTGGAGAGGTCACAAAATATTCCTATGGCGTCTTGGGACTCTTCCCACGCAGTAAAAATGTGCTTTAATAAGGTTACACCGGCGTCAGTTGTACAACGTCCCTTGGTGAAACCAAACTGTTGATCGTGTAAGATTCTGTTGGTGTTAAAATGATTGAGCATTTGATTCAGCATTACCTTTTCAAAAACCTTGCTAAAAACTGGCAACACGGATACAGGTCTATAATTATTAGTATCTTTACTATCTCCGGATTTGAACAGAGGTATGACTTTACTGTATTTCATTAGATCAGGGAAAACTCCTTGGTCTACACACAAATTAAAAATAAAGGCTAAGTATGGTGCAATAGTCTCAACTATGGATGTACAAACTCTGATAGACATTCCCCAAAGATCTTCGGTCAGTTTGACTTTTATTTGCCGGAAAGCTTTAATAACTATCATAGGGTTTATGTGTTTAAATTTAAATTCAGCCAGGCAGCCAGACACATTCGCCTTTAATAAACCCATTGAGATTTCAGGAGACGAATTAAGAGCCTCCGTAGTTTTTAACGGTATATCGGTAAAGAAATTTACAAATTCATGAGCTACTTCCTGATTAGAGCTTTTAGGACCATACGCTGTATCTAATGCGTAGCTAGTGTTACGTATTTTCTTCCTGTTAGTCTCGTTATTTATGACTTTCCAAACTGTCTTAATTTTGTTTTCTGCAGTTTTGATCTTGTTGCTAATGTGCAGGGCTTTGGCAGCCTTGCATGTATTTTTAAAAATATTTGAATACTTAGCAACATACTTGTTAAAAGTGTCAGTGTTTATATAAGGCTTAAGGCCATAAAGCTCAAATAGTCTTTCCCTACTTTTTCTGATACCTCTAGTTGCCCAATCACTAAATATAAATTTAGGGCAAATACATTTTGTCTTCTTTTCAAAAGTTTTGTTGAACTCAGTGTGAACTATTGAAAAGAAATTATCATACAATTGATTTATATTAATATCGTCCATACGATGGCTCATAACGCTTAACTTATTCTGAAGGGAAATATTGTACCTATTTAATTTATTAGTAGTTATTGGTCTAAACTGAATCTGAACTTTTTGCAGTGGAATGTTACACCTAAAAGTTACAGTTTGTCCGCTATGGTCAGACGGCAAACAATTTACTATGGCTTTATCTAAGTAATCACAATTGCAGAAAACATTATCTATACAAGTAGCAGAAGATGGAGTGACTCTCGTAGGTTCTATAAAAATGTTGGTCAAGTCAAATGACTTAAAAAGATTTAATAACCGACTGCTATTAGAATTTTCTTCTAAAATATTGATATTGAAATCACCACAAATAATTATAGATTTATTACTGGCTGCAAGTTTTGCCAGGACATCTTCCATTATTGAATCAAATACGGCAAAGTTTTGATAGTTTGGGGGTCTGTACACACACACAATTACATGCTTATCCAGCTCAACACAGGACAGTTCGACGCACTGTTCAGCCGAGAGACCTACTATGTCATTGCGTTGCTTATATTTAACACAATTTTTCAATAATATTAGGGAACCTCCACGCATCATAGATTTACGGTTAAAGCAGCTACCCACCGTATAGTTCTCATAATTAATAAGCATTTGGTAATCCTTTAGCCAATGTTCAGTAAAACAAATAATGTCGAACATACTTTTTTCTAAAAACAATTCAATTTCTAATAATTTGGAAGAAATGCCTTGGATATTTTGGTGGAATAATTTTATGGTGTTCTGCTGAGGCCCTTTTTTACTAACTAAATGAGTGCAAGAAGGTACCTTGATGTTGGTAGGTTTAACAATATTGTTAATGGTACCTTCTGTTGTCTCACTTCCTAGTTTAAATTAATATTAATATCTGGAGTGAGTCCCGTGACTCCCGTTCCATCACCAGATAATAAAATCTTATTACTAAAATACCCTAATTGAGAATTTTCCACGGTGACATATGGATCCTCCTCAATACAATTTTTGTAAACATTTATAGCACTAATGCTATATTTATTTAAGGTCACCACCTGTTCCTTAGTAATATTACTAATAGACGCAGTGTTAATAATATAACTAAACTTCGACATACTACTTATGTCTGAGTGAATATTAAAAGCTAATAGCCGAGCTATTTTGTGTCTACATCTAACAGGTAGATACACTTTACCCCGAGTCGATTGAAGTTTATCAACAAAAGTGTTGATATCAAAATATATAAGTTTGTCACTATAGTGACCTACTAAAAAATGCACATGTTTATTTAACATGTGTATATAATTGTTTTTTCTATAACATAAATTTTCAAAGTATGGAAAAGCACACAATATGATTTTACTACAATTTAACTTTAACAACTCTGATACACAGTCAGTGATGTCTTCCTTTTTAATCTTAGAACTATTACCAACACAAATGGTAATGGTGGTATTAGGATCACAAACAGTTTTTGTTACTGATGCCATAATTTGTTTGTAGGTTGACCCTGGCATACAATTGTTTTGGGTACAATAACTCAGGTTATTACTAATTAATTTTCCTAGCCCTCTACCTATACTGTCAGAGAACATAACTGACTGATTACAATCATTACTATTAGGTGAGACAAAATCACCAATCTCAGGCTGTACTACTTGTGAAACATGAAGTGTAATGTCAGGTATTATATCTTGGTCGATGATGATACCATCTTGAGCACTCACAGCTTGGGACGGGTCCTCCGTTGCCTCAGGCTGGAGAGCATCAAGACTGGGTTCACTCCGACAAGTACAAGTGTCTATCAACTCGTTTGTGGCAAGAATATGCTCCTTAATTTGCTTTTTAGACCTTTCATATTTATTACATAAAGACTTTAGTGACATATTCAGAGCCTGTATTTCAGATTGCAAGCGCTGAGTGTCTATTTCATAAATATTTATACTATCTTCCAATTTTATCTGATAGTTATTTAATCTATTAATAAGAGAAACACGTTCTTTCCTTAATTGAATATTTTTGGAATAGTGTTTTTGTTGTTTCTGGTATATTTTACATTTTTTAATGAATTTATTCAATCTTGCATATTTCTTAATTTTATTTTTACTAACTTTGTGGGTATATTTATGGTTAAGTAAGGAGTCCTCTGTAAGGTCTATTGTTATAATAGAATGAGGGTTACTATTGGTATTTACTAATTCATTGTACAAATGATTAGTTTCTATAGCCTGAGTGTGATCCTTTTCTTTTTTCAAATTAAAAAGTTTAACATTGGCATGGATTAATTCATCCTCTAGGTCCCTTATTTTACACAAAGCCTCCTCATACAAGTTACTACAGTTGCTGAACCCATCCGTGACCACCCGTAGTTGATCCCGTTCATTGACAACATTCAAGTACTCCTGATGAAGATCTACTAGCTCCCGTTTTAAGCTGGAGTTTTTGTTATTAACGTTATTGACCTCCTCCTCACTGTCTTCTATCTCCTGTAACAGTTGTTGACATTGGAGTTTTGAGTCCTTAAGTTCTTGGAGGGCCGTTCTCAATTTAAGCTCCATATCCTGAGCAGTAGCCTTACGGGTCATCACAGGCATGGTTTCCGGATTGGTTACTGAAAATTCGAAATATGGAAACGGTAAGAACTAATAGGGTAGACCAATGAAGAAAATTTAGAGATGAAAGGGGGAAAAACAGGGAAAAACTTTAGCTTTACTCAAAGAAATGAGGGAGGTTGCTATAATAGTTTGAAAATATTGATATTATCTAGCCTTTTACTAAATTTTACTGCTTTAATATGATTTTATTTTACTTTTTCATAAGTGGGTAGGTTGCCTAGAATGAAAAACTAAGATTTTTTAAAAGATAATTTTAAGACATGTAGTAATAGAATAACGAAAAGGAACGTGATACGTAATAAATATTTTATAATAAACAACGTTTAGATCGTTAAACAAAATTACTTTTTATGAACATACATTATTGACAACAAAGCGATTTAGAACGAAAACAGGGTACTAAATCAGCAAAAAATAAAAATAAAAATCTATTCTAGAATTGGCGTGAACGTGTTAAAGAGTTGAAGGGACGATTGTGTGCTATTATAAAATAAAAAGTAAACAAATACTCCCCGTATAAATCCGTAGTTAAACCGTCAGCTGTTGTTTTTAGGTTACCGGTAACGTCGAATAACCGAATCCTTCATTAATTATCAGGAAAACAATTTTCCTGAGTATTTACACACTTGAAATACGATATCACATATAATTACAACATAACACAACTTAATTACTAATTTAATTTCAGTATTTTAGGAGCGACTGCTTATCTGACCTCCACAACCTAGTTAGTACTGGGTACTACGATACCCCTTGGTGACAGTGGTTGTCAGACTTTCAGGCCACTGACTACCTGAAACGACTGTCAAAGATCTACAAATGACAGCTGGGACCAACGGTTTAACGTGCTATCCGAGGCACGGAGGAAACTCGGTATGTAATGGGTGGTCACCCATCAGACCCCACCGACCAACCTAGGCAAGCACGGCTTAACCTAAAGATCGATGCGAGCCATCTAACTGACGTTAGAATTTTTCAACATCATTGTTTTACTGAAACGATAGTGGACGTAATAGCAAGATCGGATCCTCGCAAAAATGAATAAAATGAAAAACGAAAAAAAAAGAAATGATGAATGATGTAATTATGAATTAAATTATGTAAATTAAATTGAATTGAATTAGTAATGTTGTGTATGTAATGTGACTGTGTGTGTGTATAATTATTTCTTTTATGAGTCAGTGATGCTCGAATTAAAATGTTTTTTTTTTTCTTTTTGTGTCATTTAACAACTAAAATAACAAAAGGAGGTCAAAGTAGCTACTGCCGTGGGGTTGAGACCGAAGTCTCTTCTTTATCAGTTTCTTTATCAACATTTGACATTGAATTATTACCTCATGATTGCTTTCTGCTTAGCCTCATCATTTTTGGTGGCTAGGACTTAGACCGGCTCCTAGCCAGACCGGTTTCCGGAGTAGCTACGGACCTCCCAACAGCTGTACATGAAATTCAGTCTCATTCGAAACAGACGCGAAAACTTTGCTTGCGCGATGTAGGATTTCAATTTTGAGATTTTTTTACGAAGATTTGGCTATGACAAAATCAATTGTGAAGATTTGAATGGTAATAAAATAGAATGAAGTTTCTTGTGGTATTTTTTATTTTTGTGTACAGTTTTTGTTTAATAAGATATCAAAGGAAATAAAAAATGAAAATGCCTTTACGGTTTTTCTTATAAGAGCGAAAAGGATGCTTGATTTTCGCACTTACTGCTTTCGCGTTACCCTATTGGGTTTCAGCATTTGTTTGACGATCAACTGTTTGTATATGCGACACCTTATTATTGATTTAGAAGAGAGATACGAATACACTTTTCAGGAACGTAAAAAAGAGAGAACCGATAAGTTTCAGTACCATTTTCAGTGCGATCGTAGTGACACCTTAACGACTTCACAAGTACTAAACAGTCAGGCAATGAACAGCGAGTACGAATACAGAAAATATCTTTAGTGTGTAGGTAGAGGACGCTTTTTCTTAGCGTATCGAGAATTGGTAGAAGCCGCTACAAGACTCTGTACTACAAAAATGCTAACTTATAACGAGTACGCAGCCCCGGATCTTGAATTATTTCGATGCGGGGCAAAAACTGAAAAATGCCGCCCCCGCCTAACAATATTTTTACCTTTATCATCATCATCATTTCAGCCATAATACGCTCACTGATGGACATAGGCCTCCTCAAAAGAACGCCACAACGACCGGTCAAGCGCTGCTCTTTCTCTGTTAAGCCTAAATTTTTAAAATACATGGACGTGTTGGACGAAATCGCGATCTATGTTTACGCGCCCCGCGAAGAATAATGAATTGTTTATTTTATTATTTTACTATGCTGCCCGTTAGTAATCGCAAAGTTGCGATAATGCTGAGTAGTGTATTCGTCTACCAAGCTTGAATTTGCCGCCCGGGGCACGGGCCCCGGCTTGAACCCCCTTTTTATGCTTAGCATAGGAGTCCTCCTAGTTTGAGCCCAGTTGGACTTCGGGCCTGTGGACGGTGTGTAATGGCCTAGCTCGCCGTCCGTCCGTCTTATGACGATAGGCCGTTTCGTGTTCCACGCTCGCCTCAAAGTGATGTCAGCACACAGGCAGAGGTCCGCAAGGGCCGATGCCTGCCGGGGCTGCGGGACTGTTCGAAAGAGATACTGCGGCCCTGGAACACAACGGGCAACGAAGGAACATGGATGGGTTTTAGTCAGTAAAAGTCTGACACTCCCTTCCGGTCCGCCCAGAGCGGAAGGAGTCATTTGATGATTTCCCATCCGAAAAAAAAGAAAAGGAAACGCCCAGTTGCACATGTTTTGTACCTTGCCACTAAGTTATAAAGTCTAATTTAAGGCACAATAAAAATATTGTTTATTGTTCACACTGCTGGTAAGTACGTAAGCCTTAAGTAAGTAGTACGTAAATAGTAGTAGTAAGTAAACTTATACTGTCACTTACGGGATATCTTCCGTGATTGTTCATTATTTTGAGCTCGCGATATTTCGGCGCTGTTGCAAGCGCCAAGATCGCGGGTTGACTGGAGAATGCGGGTGGATGGAAAATAAATTATTACGAGCAGTCAAATCTATCTACCCTCTTTGTCTTTTGCTACGCGCACTACTGGAACTCGACACTAAGTCACGGCAAAACACACAGTATCACCAGGTTTTGTGGAGTCCTTATTACGATGCCGGCTGCTACTTTTGAGCTTACTCAAAACTGGATTCCACGAGTTTGAAGCCATCCTCTCGATTGAAATTTTTGTGTTTTCTTATTTCAATTGCTTCTTATGTCAGCCTTGGTACGTAATGTCTGTCCGTTGACAAAATACGCGGCTTTTGAAATTCGATCCAGTGATTGGGCCCTGACTGCTGCAGGTGTTCAGCTATGAACAATCACGGAAGATATCCCGTAAGTGACAGTATAAGTTTAGTTGTAAACCGTGAAAGCTTAAAACAGTGTTAGTAGTAAGTAGTACGTAAGTGCCCTCCTCTCTGTAAGAGAATGTGGGCCATGACCATGATCTACGACGCGGGCCCAGTGTGGATTGGTGAATGTAGGTAGCATGACATCACACACGTAATCCCCGAAGAGTTAGAAAGAGGTCTACCTAATGGTACACCCACATTTCGCCAGTTATGTTTAAGTCCCATTTAATAGGGAGTGCGCCTATTACCATTAACCGGGAAAAACCCAATAGCACTTTGCAGAAAGCGGGAATCGAACCTGGGACCTCATGCTCAGCAATCGCGACCGACGACAACTCGCCCAACGAGGGAGTTAAAATATACTTCGGCTCTAATGTCTGGTCGACACTGAAGAGATAAGTACGAGCATCGAGTTACATCAGTGCAAATGCATTTATGTTTGACGCGCATAAATTCTATGCGAGATATAGATGGAGTTATCTATGGGCACTCAGTATCGGTAGTCAGAGTGGCTTAATGATGTCTAAAAGTACGCCAGAAAAGCACGCAGGGCCGTTTGGGGTTGAAACACTAGGGACACATTTAACCTCACAAACCACACCTCACATCACCCGTAACAACTACCTGAAGGACGCAGTATTATATTATCTGTGTTGTAGGTAAACACTGTCTGTGAGTGTACACGTTTGGCCCCGTAAGTCATAACGGGGTAACGCAGCGGAGCGCAGAGTAGCACGGCGGCGACTGGAGCAGTCGCGCGCATGCTCTTGTAGTAGCTTGAGGGCGCACCGAGCACCGCATGCGAATTTATTCTTATATTGAGCGTATGTCAAGGTAGTTAAGGTTAATATTAAATTGTTGTCTTCAATTGCTCTCCGCCGCGCCTCCAGCGGTGTGCGCTGGGCCTAAAAGAACTGTAGCTTGGTTTTTCTTAAGGTTTACGAAGACAAAATAAAACAGCATTTTATTGTATAAAAAAAACATATTTATCGCGTACATTACATTATTATGCTCTCTACACAATATTCTAGACGGCTCACGCCGCTCGCATTGCGTCCATAGATAAGCAGAAGAGTTCTCGATTTGAATTCAACTGTTATTTCCTTAACCTTATGAACGCCATTGTCACAAATACGTGACAAGCAAGCGCGTACCCTGCACGCCAAACGAAACGAAAACGCCAAAGTGATAGGTGAAATTGTGAATTGGCGTGGAGAGCAGGCGCGTGCGTTTAAACCTGCTAAAGCTACCACGACCAACTTTTCATAATAACCATTTGAACATAAACGCAAGCGGGTGCCCTCCACGTCAAGCCACAATTTCTGCGCAAATACCTAACAAAAATAATATTGTGATTCCAAAACTATTTAAATGGTTATTTCTATAGTGCACCGCATTTTTGTCATATGTTTGTGACTTGTCACGTATATGTGACAACGTTTGGCTCTGCCGTTAAAAAAGGTTAACCTTTTGAACGCCAGAGCCAAACGCACGCGACTGTCCTCCACGCCAATTCACAATTTCAGCTACCATTTTGTCATATTTGTGTCGTTTGGCGTACAGGGCACGCGCCTGCTTGCCACGTATGTGACAATGGCGTTCAAAAGTATAAAGATTTGTCTCGATTCACTCCCGCATCTATATAATTCACAACGTTGTATGGTATGTACTACCGCGCTCACTGACGGTCGACCACTTTTAACTTTATTACTGGCATAAGAGTGAAAAGTGGTGCTCGAAAGCTTGCGGAAGTGATCTTGATGACGTCGCGTTAAACGTGGTTCATCACAGTCCTAGGTACCAATCAGTATTTCTATACAACAAGCTTCCCATAGAATTTAAAACTATAAATAGCGACAAACATATAAATTGAAGACATATTTACTGAGGTAGGGCTACTACAGTGTCGATGAGTACGTTGATGATAAGCGACAGCCGTAATATTATTGTTCCACATTGGAATTACTTTAAATGGTGTTGATTATTATTATTTTGAATTTTTATACTTAACATTGACATATACAGGGTGTTTGGTTAAACGTGGGCAATACTTTAAGAGAGTGAAGTATCATAAATATGAGCCACTCTTACTATGGGGCTAACTATGAAATATAATTTAAAAAATCTGTTGTTGCCTACATTTTTTCGAGTAACGCGACCAATAATGTGTGGAGCAGCCGATATTTTTTTCGCGATTTCATGGTCGGTACCTACTCTAGAAAAAGTTGCTTATTTTCATGAGTACTACACGCTCCTAAAGTATTGCCCACGTTTAAAAAAACACCCTGTATTTTTATTTGTTTTCTACTGTATTACTCATGGATTATTAAATGACAAATTATCTCTTGTAATAATTATAAATTTTATTTTTGACATTCCATTTTTTACTATTGTATTTTAAAATTAGATTTATCTATTACTGACATTTTTATAACAACTTGTTGTGACATTCCATTTTTATTATTATTTTTTGTTTATTATTATTCACAGAAATTAGGTGACAGATTATTAATTATTTTAAATTGAATGTGGATTATTCACATTTTTGAATTTGTTATTCCATCTTTTTCGATTTTTTATGTTATAATGGTACTTTTTATTTTAAATTAATTTAATTATTTAATTTTTTTTTTTTTTTATGTTCTGAAATAAATGACTTATGACGTTGCTCGAAGGCTGCGCTGACGTCCATTTCGGGGACACCAGTGTGGGGTATGGAGAACAGGGAGGAAACTTCTTCCCCCCCACAGAAAAGGGAGAATCTAACCAGACAGGTGGTCTGGTGGTCTACTACCCAACAGTTGTTATCAGGTTCATCTACAACGTGTAACAGAATAAACGCAAGACCTCTCGTGTGGTGTCTCAGACCATGAAACTGAACAACTTTTGTTCTATGACTTTTGGAAATTTATAACTTTTTTTTTAGTTTTACCATACATGTGGATCAGCTGATTGCGTCCGTTCCTATAGAAAGTATTTTTTTTTTTGCGAATTTCAAGAACTCGTAGAACAAAAGATGTTTAGTTTCATAGTGCGAGAGACCACACGGGAGGTCTTGCGTTTGTTATGTTACACGTTGTATACGGGGTGGAACGAACACCGACGCGAATACGCTTATCACGTATTCAGTACATCATTATGAGCCCCCCCCCACAACTTATTCATCAGTTATTAAATCAGCTGTTTCCTACAAAAGTCCAATACCTACACTGTCAAAAAGTAAGGAACAGCAGATTTTTTTTTAATCGTCGGTGTCTTCCGCTCCGTATAGTTATAAGTCGCGGGTAACTTGACTTGCGCGATGTAGGATTTCGATGTTTTTAGTTCATCAACTGTGTCATAGATGGCGCTGTAGTACTTTTTGTTCTATGTTGCTGTAGTACTCTTTGTAGTGCCGCTACATGCCCCCGTAGCATGACCACCGTAGACAACGATTTCTATGACGGAAGAATCGACAAAATGGCAGATAGTGCAAAGAAGGTCAAGAGCGGGCCCATATCGTAATAAAAAAAAAAAAAAAAAAGAAATCTGTCATTGTGTCGACACAATCTGTCATTTTGTCGATTCTTCCGTCAAAGAAATCCTTGTCTACGGTGGTCATGCTGCGGGGGATGGTCGATCGTCTGCGTCAGTGAACTAGTTAGTAAATTCTTTCTCAAAGTTAAAAATATATTTATTACTCAGGGTATAAGAGTGAAAAATGGTCGACCGTCAGTGAATTCGGTTAGTACATTCATTCTCAAAGTTAAAAATACTTTGTGCTTTATCAATATTTTTATTATTCTAGTCCCATTTCTTGAATTCACAGCAATCTGGCGGTTTCATTTCGACTTTATCTTGACCTACTTGATTCCAGTTTGTGCTGAGGACTGTACCTCCGGATTCAACCTGAAAATAGAAGAAATATGTAGTTAATAATATAATATAACATCACGCCTGTAATCCCAGAAAAGTTACGCAGAGTTGTACAGTCACGAGCTCTAATATATGTATAGATATCACCGGAAAATAACAAGAACCGCCTTTTAATTTATAAATTTTCTAGGAAATTTATAAATTTTCTAGGAAATTTATAAACTTTCGTAGGATTCTAAACGAGAGATAAATTGTATTATTTTACGGCCACATTTTCACAAATCTCGGGACTTGGGGCACCCCGACTTTAGGTTAGGTTAGGTTACTTTAAACCCTGCAAACAGAAATAAAAGCCCCGTGCGAAAAAGTGGCCGTAAAATAATACAATATATCTCTCGTTTAGAATCCTACGAAAGTTTATAAATTTCCTAGAAAATTTATAAATTTCCTAGAAAATTTATAATTGGCGGTTCTTGTTATTTTCCGGTGACATAGACATGCATTATTTTTTTTTAATTTTGGCTCCTGCTTAAAATTTAAATTTTCGTTTAGAAACGGTTTTCCTTTAAAGGTTCGAAATATCTATACAAATAAATTAAATTGAAATGTCTGTTTGTAATTTCAAAATAACAGCTTTTTACTGAGTGCATGGGAATGTATACAGTCGTTAGGTAGTCAGTGGCCCAAAAATCTGACAACCAGTCTTACCAAGGGGTATCGTATTACCCAGTACTAACTGGGTTGTGGAGGTCAGATAGGCAGTCGCTCCATGTAAAGTACTGGTATTCAGCTGTATCCGGTTAGACTGGAAGCCGACCCCAATATAGTTGGGAAAAGGCGCCGCAGATGATGATGTGAATGTACACAGAGTGAATTTTTCAAGTGGGCGTGAATGGCCAAATCAGAAACTATGAGGAATAGCGAAAAATACTCAAAAAAATATCGAGACCGATTTTGATAAAAACTAAAACTGCATCATTACATTTTTGGAAAAATCCATATTCCTAGCCAGGATCCTACCCGTTTAAAATGAAAAAAAAAAAGAAGAATATTCAAATAGGGAAGTAATCATCATCATCATCATCATCATTTCAGCCGAAAGACGTCCACTGCTGGACATAGGCCTCCCCCAAGCGTCGCCACATTGACCGGTCCCGTGCGACTCGCATCCACCGGATCCAGGTAAGTCATATTTTTATAATAATTTCACGCGGACGGAGCTCGCGGGCAACAGCTTGTCTATACCAAATTTGTTTGTTAGTTTGTTTGTAAGGGTTAATCTTCGGAACTATTGAACCGATTTCGAAAATTCTTTCACTAACGGGAAGCTACATTATCGCAGTGTTATAGGCTAAATTTAGTTCAAAGTAGTACACAGTACCCATCATAAAAGGTGCCTTTTTACGAATACTTACAAAACTCTTGTTCATAGCTCGCCTCACTTCATCGGAGCCTTCTCCATATATCTTTTGGAAGAGAGCATTCAACGCTGCCTCGCCTTCCGGTTTCTCTTGTTCTTCCTTTAATGAGAAAAAAAATAATATGTAAAGAAAAGCATGTTAGAAAGTAGTAGTGTAGGAGGAGCTCGGGACTAAATAATAACCCCGCTCGGATCCATCTTCAGGTTAAGCCGCGCTTGCCTAGGTTGGTCTGTGGATGGGTAACCACCCTTTATATGACGAGTTTCCTCAGTGCTTCGGATATCACGTTAAGCTGGTTGGTAGGCATATATGCATACATGGTATAAGGGAAAGCCCTCCGCAATCCGCGTATGAGGATATAAAACAAATCAAATTTATTGGATACCCATAACATTCCTGAAATAATTTCTTGTGCCGGTCATCTTATTATGATATACTGAATTCACCCCAGCAGTCTGCGGAGGGCTGTCCGCTATGGCTATTGTAACGTAAGTATTTTCGCTTTTGTATGGTAATGATGTCATTATCTGAATGTGTGGTGCAGGTGTGATTCCACGCAGATGAAATATTAAAGAAAAATGAGAAGTGAAGAAAATGGTAAGTATTAATATAATTAATAATACTCACCATTTTCTTTATGTCCTTCTCGATTTTATCCCAATCTTTTTTGAACAGTTTCGGAGGCTGCAGTGGTCCAGACGCGTCTATGACAGCTGTAACAAATAAACCAATTATTATTTTATTTTATTATTAGCCATTTGTGTCCCACTGCAGGGCAAAGGTTCCCTCTTATCCCTGTACAGTGCGTATCCATAAAGATCCAGAAGAAATTTGTGAAAAGAGTCGAGCTCGTCCCGCCATCTCCTTCTGGGCCTGCCGCGTTTCCGATTGCTGCTGCAACCAAGTTTAAAATGACCAAGCAAGTTCAAAATGACTCGAAAACACCGGCCAAGTGCGAGCAGACTCGCAGACAAAGGGTTCGGAAAGAACCAAGAATCCGATTCCCGACATCCCCTTTACGATTACACAACGACCCCGGGTAGGCTTAAAAGTCGCATGAGCTTCTTACGCTCCACGCAGGCTATTCGAGACAAATCACCAAAGGTGAGAAGCAAACCATGGGAACCACCCACCACCTCCCGATTTCGTTAAACCCCAGGAACATCTGCCTCCTGGACATGATCTGCAGTGACCTGTTTGGGAAGCAAATGTGGAATAAAAGATCCTTCCGACACACAGTGTGAATGCGGTACTCCCAACCAGACGATGTCCCACTTGCTAGAGTGTCCGAAGTGTCCCAACCTTTTAGATTAACGTGGCCACATACTGGGCCCAAGAAGTTTAAACAAGTCGTACCATCGACACGAAAGAAGAAGATCTACTATGATTCAAAAGATACAGTTCTGGGACAGACAGACGGACAGACAGCGTAGTGTTAGTAATAGGGTCCAACGGGGCTATTTGGGAACATAACCGAACTGAGAAGAAAACCAAAGAAAAGATGGATGGATTGCGTGAGGAATGTTATGACAGAAAAAGCAGTAGAATGATGCCGCGATGGCTGACAGCAAAGGAAAAATTGGAAGAAAAAAACGTGTTGCGCAGACTCCAAGCAAAGAAGGATTAGGTAGAGATTAACCTAACAAGTAAACCCATATTTCACCAGTTATGTTTAAGTCACATGTAATAGGGAGCGAGCCTAGTGCCATCAACTGGGCACAAATCCAGACTCTGTGGCTACACTGAGAAATTCCTGATAGAAAGCTAAGCAGTCTCGACTTGTTAACAAAAAATTCTGTGGTATACTACAAATAAAATCCCCGACTATTGAAAAATCACGCTCTGATTAAATTCGGGGCTTACAATGTAATATCAACTCCTCCTATTGTTGAAGTCGGTTAAAATGTAGCCTATTTTACCCGGGCCATAATAACGAATCGATTGACACCTTATTCATCAAAATCGGATGAATAGTTTAGGCGCTATGGAGGAACATGGACTAGGATCATGACCGTTCCTTTTGAATTCGCCATAGTCGGGTAAAGAAATTAGTCTTAATGTGCCTACAGACGATAAAATCTCACTCACCCTGCGGTATAGCCTTAAGATTATCTTCTTTCTTATCTCCATCCAACTGTGTCCATCTCAGTCCCTCCTTCTTACGTAGCTTAACCTCTATTTTGGATGGGGTGACGACATGGGTGCACATGTTTGGTATCACTTCGTGGGCTAGGTCCAGTTCGAGACTGTATTCCGAGTCTGAATCGGGTATAGAGCTGGATAGCGATAGCTGAAATGAAAATATGTAACTTTGGTAAACAAATGGTAATTAAAAATTCTTCTTTTGGTAGGTCGTGGGTTCGGAGCTAGATAGGCGCATTACTTGGAGTAATTTATTTCATCAACATGGCTTCCAAACAGTAAAGGAAAAGATAAAAATAGATTTGAATGTGGCTCCTCTTGAGAAATTCCTGATGAGAATGGACCCATTAACACTGTGTACAACGTAGGAATGAAACCCAGCACCTCATACTCAGCAGTTGGGATTTTGATTACTAGACCAACAAAGCAGTCTGTATCCATAGTAAGAATAAGATGAGATGATAAAAAGAAAAAATGGTAAAAAAAACCAGCCAAGTGCGAAGCGGACTCTCGCATGAAGGATTCATGCGAGAGCGCATGCAGGCATGTGCATTTTTTTTTTTGGAAAAAAACCTATGCATTGTAGTAGCCTACTACGATGAATAGGTTTTTAGTAGGAGAGCCCCTTTTAATTTTTAAGTTATTTTTATTGTCTGTTGTATAGCGGCAACAGAAATACACATTCTGTGAAAATTTCAACTGTATATATTTTACAGATCATGAGATACAGCATGCTGACAGACAGACGGATGGACAGACAGCAGATGCTTAGTAATAGGGTCCCGTTGGTTACCATTCGGGTAGATAACAGCAATAGCTTACACTTCTTTCTGCATAATTGAGTTTAACTTTATCCTTTGGTGCGTTCTTGACGAGTATCGTGATGACAACCTGTGAGTCCGTCTGATACCAGTCATGTTTTATTTTGTGACGAGGTGGCTGTAAACAAAGATAACACAATTTAGAAACAAGGAATAAGGCCTGGGTACACAACCAAACCCACTAAAATAGAAGACTTAGTTTCCACAAAAGTGGAGATGAGCGGAGAGACGTCTAAAGGCTCAACTGATCACAGTAGACACAAGAGACGTCATATGGATATTTTCCAATGTGATTGGTCGATTCCCATCCCCGCTCTGGCTCTGCGCATCCCATCTTTGATGGGAGTCAGGCCTAAGCATTTGTGAAAACTTTTCATTAAGGTGTACTTCCTTGCCCACTCCAAAGCATAGATCTCATGGAGAAGAATGGGTAAAAAACTGCATGCACACTCTTTATCATTACAAGATGACCATGTTGGCTCCGTGCCAGTTCCTATTTCATAAAGAAACTACTTTTATATTCATGATAAAGTAAATCCTACTATCTAAAGACGTAAAAATTACATTTATTTCTGCAGAATGTTGTAGAAAAGTGCATAAATCATAAATAAGGCAGTTACGATGAAGGCCACTGCCAAATATTCAAAAATTTTTTTTTTCAGAATACCGTTCTGTTACTGTTTCACTGAAGAGCAATGGCATCTTCTCATAAAGAGAATGCATGCAGCATTAACCTTCGGTATGCCAGAATGTTGATATAATCGTCAAGTCATTGTTAGGATGCTAGTTTTTTTTTTAAATTTTAGCGTCTTCATTGACAATACCTCTGTTTCAAACATGAACAAGAATATGTAATAATGCCTTCGGGCAATTTCATGCTTTGTTCAGACCAACACTAATCAATAATTTTGGCATCTTCCGCAGCTGATTTTCCACCTTTGGCAACATATTCTAATTCGAATGTTAAACTTGTACTCGTTACTCTTTACAGCATAATTAACATTATCATTAAATAGGCAATGTATGCCAGCAATACTCGGAAATCTGTACTTTTGCGACAAGATTTGTTAATCTGTTTATTTCGCAAGTACAAATGGATAAAACTTGCCATGGTAACATTATAAAATGGTTTATTGAACTAGTTTATTATAAATCATGTAATACTTGTATCCAGGTACATAATACATTTCAGGTTTCTGTTTTGGTTCAGTAGTTTTTGTTTCTAAGCCAGTGTGTTAGCCAGTTATTTTTAAATGTGCAAGTTATTACCTTTTTCTGAATTGGGGGTTTCAACGAGTTGTGTTATAGTAAATATTGTTATTAGTGTTAGTAATTTGGTTTTAGGTCTACATCAAGTTACACGCAGAAGCTAAAAAACCAACAAAGGCAATGTTGATTTCTTTTTAATAGAAAGTGCCTCAGATTCTAATTTCAAATATAAGTAAAAGATAAAACCATACCTGCATCGCCGCATTATCTTCAGTTTCAGTCATGTTTTCTTCTCCGATGAACGAAAAAAGTAAATTTCCCAGAAATTGTCAAAAATATTTATTTTTACACCGACACACAAATCAGCAGATTTTTCTAGACTGATGGTGCGTTATGAATGTGCGTTCGTATTTTACCAATCGGAATGTTTGATCAAATTCCTGCGAAAAATTAGTAGAATTGCTTTTTTGTGTTTCTTTAAAGTTATTATTTTTATGAAAATGTTTGAATCAAGTATTAGTAATACACAAACTAGTAAATAAATTCCAAAATTTATATTTTGTTGCAAGTTGACGCTTTGATGTCTTTTGGTTCTAGTTTTTACACAACTTACTTTGTGATGTCAGTTCATTACACGCATAATTCTATTCAAACAAATTGCCCTCGGAATGATTCGATATTCTGTTGTAAAAATCCTAGGTTATTTTTATATTTTTTGTTTGTTTTGAAGCTAGCTTTACTTTTCCTGAAATTATAGAATGAAACTGATGATTGAAATTATTGCAAACTAAATTTCATTGAAACTAAACGTAAACGTAACCTAAGTAAAAAAAATGTCAAAACAGTGATATTGTCAAATAAATGTCATTTTGCAATTTATGATTTTAGAGAAGTGAGCGGTATCGTAGAAATTATTGTATGGTTGATTAAATTACCGCCAGTAATTTTAAATTACCAAAAAAC
Organism: Noctua comes; assembly: GCA_963082995.1. Lineage (NCBI taxonomy): Eukaryota > Metazoa > Arthropoda > Insecta > Lepidoptera > Noctuidae > Noctua > Noctua comes. The sequence continues at coordinate 6,474,862 of OY720295.1, read as the reverse complement.
TCTTTGCCGAACCTATCTTTTAGGTCGTATGATGCGGGTAAGCAGTACTTAAAATTACAGGTTATGGACGTTTGTGCATTCAGTTTAATATTTACATAATATATTCACTATTAGTACAAGTCTTATCAATAAGACAATAAAACATGGCAAGGTCAAGCATTATAAATATAAGTTTCACTTGTAAACAACATTTTCTGTCACTTTTCATTAGCAAAATTACAAAGCAGAATATTTTTATTTATTTTGAATCATGATTAAAATACAATGGGTGCATTCAAAACAAACAGGTTTAAAAAGACTCAATTATCGAGCCGTTATTATACTCATTTTGTACATCAAACTAAATACACATTGATTAAAAATAATAACTAAAGTAACTGCTGGAGTAAAACCTTTTTAGATGGCAAGCTTATTGCCATAAACCATTCACTAATCCAGACTATAAAATCCAGACAGCTACTCAGAAATTCCATATGAAAAACACAATAACACTGTTTTCATTAATTTTTCCCTTTTATAGAATTGGCATATAAACCTACTAAGAACAGTGACGCGTTTAGATTTCATTCGACAAGCAAGTAACCGCAGCATGTCAGATGTTAAGAAGATAGCCGTATGTCAGATGACTTCCGTTGCTGACAAGGCTGCCAACATGGAGGTAGTCAGCAGTTTAATTAGTAAAGCTGTCAAAGAAGATGTGCAGGTATGTTTAGACACAAAATCAATATCTAAATATTTTATTACACACCGATAAAACATCAAGAAAAGGTGCACTGTTCAGGTTGGTCATTTCCTACAGAGAAGAACCGACAAGAAACTCCATGGTTACGCTTTTAAAGTTATTTGGTTATACAATATTATTATGATACAGCATTCGTACTTAACCTATTGACCGCCATGGACGGCTATGCGCGAATCGTTAGCGCTTTAAAAGCTTTTAAAAGTGTTATTTTCGAGGTGCCATGCCGTCCGAAGCGTCGTGAGAACTTTTTGATTTGACGTCCATAGACGTCTGTGGCGGTCAATAGGTTAATTATGGGAGGTCAGCATAGGCAACAATAAGTCCCCAAAGACAAACTTAAATTATTCTGTCTTATTTCTACATTACATCGCGCCTGTAATCCCCGGTGGGTTAGGCAGCGGTGTACCTATATCCTATACCATATTTATAGTACATCCACATTTCGCCAGATAAGTCCCATGTAATAGGGGGCATTTCTCTTTACTGATATTTGTCACAATAAATAACTCAAAATCAAAATCAAAGCATTTATTTCAAGTAGGCCAGTTACAGGCACTTTTCAATTCTCGAAACAAAGACAACAATGAAAAGTAGCTACAGTCCCAGTCACAAGGCATAAAAACTGTGAAAGTACTGTAGTTGCCCATTCCCTAACGTAGATCTCTATGGAGAAGAATGGGCAAGAAACTCCATGGACACTCTTTTAAATCAGAAGCATCCAACTACTGTGTTGGTCTCGTGACCAGTTATTTTATAACTATCTGTACCCTGCGGTTTCACCTGCTCTCTCTTTTCGCTCAGCTCCGTGATGTAAAATAGCTTATAACTTTTCTCAAGAATTAGGCTATATTGCAAAAAGATTTTTTCAAATCGGACTAGTAGTTTCAGAGATTAGTGTGTTCCAACAAACTCCACAGCTAAATATATAAGTAAAGATTTTTACTCATCATCTGCCTAGCCTATTCCCAGCTAAATTAGGGTTGGCTTCCAGTCTACTTGGAAGCAGCTGAATAATTTTACATGGAGCTACTGCCTATCTGACCTCCCCTTTTTTTTTCCGGATTGTTAATCATCAGATGACCCCCCCCACTCTGGGCGGAGCGGAAGGGAGTGTCAGACTTCTACAGACTAAATCCCATCCGTGTTCCTTCTTTGCCCTTTTGTGTTCCAGGGCCTCAGTATCTCTATGGAACAGTCCCGCAGCCCTGTTATACGATACCCCTTGTTGTTAACTTACGGGCCATTGTTCCATACATTTTGACCGTGTAGGTAGGTATTGCACTTTTGTAGGAAACAGCTGTTTTTTTTTTTAACAACTGATGAAAAATTTCTATGTGGGGGGCTCAGAATGATGTACTGAATATATGGTAACCGTTTTCGCGTCGGTTTTCCTTCCACCCCGTATTTATAGAATACGTACAGATTACTATTAATACTAATGGGATATTTTTTTTTTTTTTTTTTTTTTTTTGCGCCGAAATATCGGGAACTCATAACAAACATTAAACATGGTAAATATCCCGTTAGTATTAATAGTAATGTTAGTAACCATGATAGTTTAAAATCTTATATTACGTACAGATTTTACTGTAAATACATAAATCTTTTTCAGATGCTATTCTTCCCGGAAGCCTGCGATTATCTCTGTGACAATAAGAAAGACACATTCAACTCCGCTGAGCCAATTATAGGGGGCGCTACTGTAGGCAGCTACAAAAAACTGGCAGCTGAGCATAATGTTTGGCTGTCTATGGGTGGCATTCATGAAAAGGTTCGTATTCTATCTGTAAATATTTGAAAATGAAGTCGCCTGGCTGTGTGTCTAGAAAAGGCTTTCAAATTGTAGCATTAGGTACACTCAGCTCCAAAAATATGTAAACATGGACTAGGAACCATTTCATTGTCTACAACCAGAAGACGAGAGAAGAAAGGGAGTACCTATAATTATTTATGTATTACAACTTCAACAAAAACAAATGACACGTCACTCACGTCATGCATGAAATGAAAAGGACAGAAAAAAAAAAATAATAAAAAAAAAAAATCAAAACAATGAACAATAACGGAAGATATCCCGTAAGTGACAGTATAAGTTTTGACAGAAATAAAGTTCTTGTTCTTCTATCAAACGAAGTTCAAGACTTGTCTATCGTTGCAAATCGTATGACAATGTTAGCCTGTGTACATTGTTTCATAAAGTGTTTATTACAAGCAGAGATACGGCGAAGCGTCACCGTTATAATATGGTTGAAGTTCCACGGATCCGAACAAAGCGCTATGCTTTTTTTTTTTTTTTTTTTTATCGTTGTAAAATCATCAAATGAGTCCTCCCACCCAGGGCAGAGCGGGAGGGACTGTCAGACTTGTACTGACTAAAATCCACGGTGTCCTTCAGTAGCCCTTTATGTTCCAGGGTCACGGTAATTCTATGAGTCCCGCGACCCCGGCAGGCTTTGGCCCTCTAGAGGGGGGCCTCGTCATTATGCTGACACTCTTTGAGGCGCGCGTGGAACACAACGCGCCGTCGACCCAAAGCGCTATGCTTCCACATTTATTGTGAGAACCGCCAGTCTTTGGAATTCACTGCAGGCTTCTCTGATCCCTGATCATTATAATCTAGATCTCTTCAAAGTTGGAGTGAATCGGTGCTTCTAGGCAAGCGTGCTCCAGCCTAGGCCGCATCATCGCTTCACATCAGGCGAGTTGCGCTTGCGGCCAAATGCAAGCCTATTTAGTATTAAAAAATAACAGATAGTTTTGTCATAAAAGATACTAGTGGCAATAGGCCCGCCCCCATTACATGGGACTAAAACATAAGCATGGCGAAATGTGGGCGATCTACAAACATCAACATCATCATTTCAGCCGAAAGACGTCCACTGCTGGACATTGGCCTCCCCCAAGTGTCGCCACATTGACCGTGCCCGTGCGACTCGCATCCAGCGGATCCCTGAAACCTTCACCAGGTCATCGGTCCACCTAGTGGGAGGCCTTCCAACGCAACGTCTTCCGGTTCGCGGTCGCCACTCCAGAACTTTTCGGCTCCATCGGCCATCCGTTCTGCGAGCAATGTGCCCTGCCCACTGCCACTTAAGTTGGGCTATTCTTCGGGCTACGTCGGTAACCTTGGTTCTCTTGCTGATGTTCTCATTTCTGATTTGATCACGGAAGGAAACTCAGAGCATAGCCCTCTCCATTGCCCTTTGGGTGACTTTAAGCCTTCTGATGAGGTCCATTATGAGCGACCACGTTTCGGTCCCGTATATAATCACTGGCAACACACACTGGTCATAGACTTTCGTCTTGAGACACTGTGGTAAGTTGGACGAGAAGATACCACGCAACTTCCCGAACGCTGCCGAGTCGTCACAGATTCGACGATTGACCTCTTTTATCAACAGATTTACCCTGACTATATAAGGTGGAGACGACAATACGACAATTTTGGCCAAGGTTTTTGAAGTAGCGAGTTGGCAACATTTGTTTAACGTTTATACCGATGCGGGATTCGTTAACCTGTTGGTGGTAGCCTATTATCTACACTGTGTAGAAAATGCTAAAAATGAAAAATAACGTCCTGTGAATAAACTGCATACAAAATTTAATCGGAAATATCCAGTAATTTTCGATTGAATTTTTGTATGCAGACTGGGAACGTCATGAGTTACATACAGTTTAATTTATTGTCGCATTGTCGTCTCCACCCTGTATAACACTGGTGAAACAAGCGTGAAGTGATGTTCAATAAAAGGGACGACAGTCAGTATAGGTAGCTGCATTCCAGTATTGGTTTTATTGACATCTAGATTAAATTAAAGCCCCATGTTATCACTGTTTAATTCTTATCACTTTTTTTCGGTGCATAAACATGTATCATTGAAATGATAACGCAATTGATAAAGGTTTTATTGTACTTCTACATATTTTAACATCATCATCTGCCAAGCCTTTTGGGGTAGGCTTCCAATCTAACCGAATGCAGCGGAATACCAGTATTTTACATGGAGCGACTGCCTATCTGACCTCCACAACCCAGTTCTTTCTGGGTAATACAATACCCTTGGTAAGACTGGGTGTCAGTTTTTCGGGCTACTGACGACCCGTAACGACCGTCAAACTTTGACAATTGGCCTAGGTTGGTCCGTGGATGGGTGTCTTTGACAGTCAAAGATCTCCAAATAGCAGCCGGGACCAACGGCTAAACATGGTTTCCGAAGCACGGAAGAAATTTGGTATGTAATGGGTGGTCACCCATCCACGGACCAACCTAGGTAAGGCTTAACCTGAAGATCGACCCGAGCGGCGACGATTATAAAAATCCTGTAATAGTATAAAAGGCGTGTTAGGTGTGACAAACAAGGCAGGAAAGTAGAACCTCAGTGTCTCTGAAAGCACGTTAAGCCGTTGGTCCCGGCTGTCATTTGTAGATCTTTGACAGTCGTTAGGTAGTCAGTGGCCCAAAAAGTCTGACAACCAGTCTTACCAAGGGGTATCGTATTACCCAGTACTAACTGGGTTGCGGAAGTCAGATAGGCAGTCGTTCCATGTAAAATACTGGTATTCAGCTGCATCCGGTTAGACTGGAAGCCGACCCCAATATAGTCGGGAAAAGGCTACGCAGATGATAACAGGGTTTTACAATAGTTATGTTTTTTGTGCGATTACCACTTCCCATGAAAGTTGGCTTGATTAATACACGTATCAAAGCCTCAAAAGGCCGCAATCCTCAACACTTGCAAGGTAGTCAGAATTTTTTTACAAAATAAAAATGAGACAGTAATCTCCACTTCACGCACTCGGCCACCAAACACCCCACCGGCACAGGTTAATGGACACCAGTGGCGAAGGTTCCATACAACTCGATTCCTACCGGCTTCCCTTTGAAAAATGACACAGTCAGGATTCTACAGACAAATAATATAATCACATTAAAGATATGTACTCCGGCTTACCTCTTACAAAAATTGAACCTTCGCTACTGATGGACACTCATCATCACACAACCTGACCATATCATCGTCTCATCATATCACCACTCTCCCGGGGTAGTACTAGGCTTCGGCCCGTAGTATCTTATTAATCCGGTATAAAGCCGAGCTACGTAAAAGTATGCAAATATAAATACAGGGTGTAAACAGACCCTTGACATAGCCGTCTGCCAAGCATTCTGCAAAAATTATTGCTGGGAATCAACTTTTTTTTTTGGGGTGAAAAATCACGTTTTACGGTAGGACTCGATGGAAAGCACTCAAAGCATTGTGCTGATGGATGGATTGAATAGTACGGGGGTCGTGGAGGTGTGTAAAGTAAAAATCTTACATTAAAAACATGTAAATAAAAAAAACTTGTGAAAAAGTTGGAACTTTGACCCCCAATATCTCCGTAACTAGAAGGTTCCAAGGTATGGTCTAGAACAAAAAAATGATCGCAAAGACGGGGAGAACAAGTGCCTTTCAGTTATGTTAAGGGTCTATTTACACCCTTTATATTTATTTCTCAAAAATAAAATAAATTATAACTTTACCGTTTATTTATTTTTCAGGACGAAGAGTTCCCCTCAAAAATCTGCAACACGCACATAATCATAGACAATAAAGGTAACATAGTGCAGACTTACCGGAAGCTGCATCTGTTCGACGTTGAGATACCGGAGCGCAACATCCGGTTGAAAGAGAGCGATTTCTGTGAGCCGGGCAAGCATCTTGTTGCTCCGGTTGATACTCCCATTGGGAAAGTTGGTGAGTATTACCTTTCTTTACTATTAATAATATAATTAGTATCGTTAGGAGGTTCCCCTCTCAAGAGCCCTGACCACCGGTAGTTCGGACCCTGTTCCCGATGCCGGTGGGCCACTATTCTTTATAATTTTAAATGTTTTTATATTACTTTGAACAGAAATATTTAAAAATTTAAATTGTAATGTAGGTAATTGTATTGTTGTAATTGTGTTGTATTGTAATTGTATTGTATTGAAAATAAATCTATACATATAATAAAATCGTAGACTTTCCGTGTCTGTACATTACATATTTTTACAAAAAAATCACTGGAAGGTGCTAGAAATAAGTAGTAGAAAGTAAAAAAACATTTTTTTAAATTTTTGTCTGTTTGTCGGTTTGTCGGTTTGTCGGTTTGTCGGTTTGTCTGTTCGTTTGTGCGCGCATCACGTAAAATCCCCTCATTGTATTCAAAATCTAAATATTACAAAATAAGAAGCATTGTTCTGGGTATTATTTAGCGTTTATTTCATCAAAATCGACCAACAGACGCAAAAGATATTAATATTTAAAATTTAGTTGGTAACCTCATGCGCGATTTCTATGATAAAAATAATTTACGTAAATAGGTTTTAGTTTCGCCAATTGTGAACCGATTTTAATGATTCTTTTTTTGTTTGGAAGAATATTATTCCGCGATGGTCCCATTTTTTATTTGGTGAAGATCTGATGGTGATCTTCGGAGATATCAATGGAACTCTTCAATAATAGACAGCAAATCTGTCGTGATTGCTGCAATCGCTTGGATGTTTATTGTTTACACAACACCATAACATAATATCATGCCTGTATGCTCTGAGGGGCTACGCAGATGTGTACAGTGCACCCACATTTTGATAATTAGGTATGTCCAGTTCCATTTTGTTGGGGATAAGCCTATTACCATGACATGTATTGTTAACGGTTATCTAATGTTTCACCAAAACTCCTTTGATAATTTTTAACCGACTTCAAAAAAGGAGGAGGTTCTACGTTCGACTGTATGTATTTTTAATGTACACCGATTTCTCCGCCAATCGTCGACCGATTTTGAAAATTCTTTTTTTATTCGAAAGTCTATACTCCTGAGGTGGTCCCATTGTCATCAAGTCAGAATCTGATGATGGGGTCCCAGGAAAATTAAGGGCAACCCTCAAATTTTATGGGTATTGACTGATACAGTATACTTTCCATGTGGTCCCATGGTCATCAGGTCAGGATCTGATGTTGGGATCCTGGAGAAATCAAGGGAATTTTGTAAATTAAGCTAATCATTTTTTTTTTTTTTTAATAAAAAATATAAAAAAAATTGTATTGGTACACATACTCGCAGGCATTATGCCTGGTAATCATCATTGTGTGTAAGTTCAGCGATACCTTTGCCAATAGAGAACCTATTTCAATGATTTCTTTTTTATTTGGAAGAATATTATTCGGCGGCGCTGGCCCCGTTTAAATTTGGTGAAGATCTGATGCTGATCTTCGGAGATATAGGTACAATGGAACTCAACAAAATTAGGCAGCAAATCTGCCGTGATTGCTGCAATCGCTTAGATGTTTATTGTTTACACAATATCCTAACATAACGCCTGTATGCTCCGAGGGTGTACACAGATGTGTGCAGTATAACCAGATTTGTTTATTTTTGTTGACAATATAAAATAAATGCATAGCAAATATTAATTGTATAGGATATTACAACTTAAAATGGAAAAATAAAAAAACTTTTTTGCAAAAAATAAAACCGCCTTCAAAAACACTAAAAAGTGAAAAATAACTTTAGCTTCAGAAGTCAGTGACTTTGTTTGTTTGATTCGATTTTGTTTCCTTTTGTCTTTACTCTTTGCACTAAAAATTTGGTACTGAAAGAGAGGTTTAATTATGAGAAATCTATCTAAATATATGAAAGCGAAAGGTCGAAAACCGCTTGACGTATAAATCAAAAGTCCTTCATTTTGTGTGCTATAAACTTTAAAATTTGGCAGGGAGGTAGTTAACGTTAGTTGACGTTCGCTAAGAACGGATTTTGCAACAGGGCCGGATTAAGGAGATCTAAGGGCTCTCGCAAGTTAGTATGAAAGTCCGTCATTTTTTGTGCTACAAACTTGAAATTTGGCAGGGAAGTACTTTATAGTTAGTAGCCGTTCGCTTTGAACGGATTTTGCGACAGCGCCTGGTTAAGGAGGACTAAGGGCTCTCGCAAGTTTGGATGAAAGTCCTTAACTTTTTGTGCTCCAAACTTGATATTTGGCAGTGAGCTAATTTATAGTTAGTAGACGTTCGCTAAGAACGGATTTTGCGACAGGGCCGAATTAAAGAGGTCTAAGGGCTCTCGCAAAAAGTCATTTAATGTTGTATACAGAACGGTATTAGAATAAAAAGCGCTACACAAGGTTCACTTTGAAAAAAAGTTGTACAGTGCCAAAATACACCGATTTTTGAAGCCATATCGTCGCCTCAACGCCATTTAATTTTGTTTCGGACCTCTGCCGCCCAGAATTACAGCACCCAAAAGGACGCCTTTTGTAGTCAACAGTACATTATCACCTTTTGATCTGGCAGTCAGTTCTCACACATAACATAACGTCACGCCTTAAAGCCCCGAAGGTTTGGGCAGACGTGTACCTAATCGTACACACACATTTCGCCAGTTATATTGAAGTCCCATGTAGTAGGGGGTGAGCCTATTGCCATCAACCGGGCACAAATCTAGATTCGCGCCAAATATCACCCAATCTTATGTTGATAAATCTCACGTGAGATTATTTATTATTATTATTATTATTTATTATTTATTTACCACCAACCATAGCAACATTACAGACCAAGTCCAATACGATGCTAAAACAGAATTAAACAACATAAACAGTAAAATTACATTAAAAAGAAATATTCATTAACAATTATAATGGCTATCGTAAAAATATATACCCAACCATGACCAAGCTCATAGTTGGACACCCCCTTCAATTATTATTTGTGCCCTTTGAACAAATCTCGGCAGGTTTTAGGAGGGAAATGAGGGGGTCAAGCCAAATCTCACGACATCCCACCAGGGGAGGAGGGGGGTCGAAAAATCGCCTCACATAATTAATGGATGCCCCCTAAAACAAGCATCTCCTTGCTTAAAAGGTGGTCTTCCAAATCATGTGTGTGATAACTTTATGTAATTGAAATAAACATTTTTTTTTTTAACACTGCCCGACCCGGGAATCGGTCCCCACGCTTAGTAGTCGCGCTTGCGACCACTAGACCAACGTGGCAGTCTCACACATGCACACCAAAATTTCCACGCGAACGAAGTCGCGGGCAACAGCTAGTAAAGGAATATAATTATAGAGGTTAAGTTTGGAGCGGAACTACATTATCTTACTTCTTACTACTATTATAAATGCGAAAGTTTGGATGGATGGATGTTTGTTACTCAATCACGCCAAAACTACTGAACGGATTTGGATGAAATTTGGAACACAAATAGGTTGTAACTTGGATTAACACATAGAATACTTTTTATCCCGGTAGTGTGATCCCGTGGGACAATTATCGAACGTCACGCGGGCGACGCCGCGCGCCTAAGCTAGTCCCCATATAAATCGTGAAGTCAGTACAAAATGCTTGCAAACGTAGTTTACTCTAAGTAGCGTACGAAGTTTCATTAAAATCGGTTCAGTCATTTTGAAAAAAAATCACTTGAAAGTTTGTATGAAATGCCGTAAGACGTTAACGGTCTTAAGGTTGTTTTTACACCCATTATTACCGATTTTCTATTCCACAGGTCTCGCGATATGCTACGACATGCGTTTCCCAGAGCTGAGCACATCCCTCAATATAATGAAAGCAGAAATACTGACGTTTCCATCAGCGTTCACACAACACACGGGGGCAGCGCATTGGCATGTACTACTCAGGTAATATACAGGGTATACAGACCCTTCACGAAGCCGCCAACCAAGCATTCTGTACATCAAACCAAGTAACTTTACGCAAAAATTATTGATGGGAAACGACTTTCTTTTTTGGGGTTAAAATTCACGTTTTACGGTAGGACTCGATGGAACGCACTCAAAGCATTGTGCTGATGGATGGATTGAATAGTACGGGGGTCGTGGAAGTGTTTAAAGTAAAAATCTTACATTAAAAACATGTATTAAAAAAAAAAAACTTAGAAATAAGTTGAAACTTTGACCCCCAATATCTCCGTAACTAGAAGGTTCCCAGGTATGGTTTAGAATAAAAAAATGATCACAAAGACGGGGAGAACAAGTGCCTTTCTTTTAAAAAAAATACATTAAACACATGTATTTAAAAAAAGTTGGAACTTTGACACCCAATGTCTCCGTAATTAGAAGGTTCCCAGATATGGTCTAGAACAAAAAAAAATATTGCAAAGATGGAGAGAACAAGTGCCTTTCGGATATGTTAAGGGTCTATTGACACCCTTTATATTCTAATACAAGCCTGCGTAGCTGTAACTCAGATCAATTATTAAAGTATTCTTGTTAGGAATTATTAAGAAACTATGAACACTACATTGGCTTTTAATACCTGGATAAAAATATGAGAATTATTTATATTATATACAGACTACAAATAGAACTAACCTAATGAAAAAAAAGAATTAAAGTAAGAAAACATAAACAAATAAAAAACGACGACAAAAGGACACTTCAGAGTGCGTCAAAGTACTCCCCCGCATCGCTGTCAACTGGAAACGTACCCAGAAGACTGGCAGAATTGCCACGCTGAATGGCAATGCTAATTCTTTGGCCAAAGAAAGAGCCAGCCCTCTGGTCACGCGAAGTGTCGACCAGTCGAAAATTAAAACGAAAAAAATTAAGCTATGATTTAATTTGCTTTTTTTCTGTTCTTTGCTTTCGCTAGGTTGAAGAAGAAGCAAAGTGCCGCTAAACAGCGTAATATGAAAAATAGAAAATTCAATTATTTTGAAATTTAGATCACAAATGTTAATTTGTTCATTTTATGAACAAATTAACATTTATGATATTCCATTCCGACCATCTAACCCCAACTTAGCGTTCGCTTGCAGTATAGACACGGTCTTATTCCTCCCAGTTTGCATGGCCACTATTGGAGTGACGTTATTCCCTTGGTGACCGATTATAAACACAATTTAAATACTCAAAAAATATTTACGCCGTAAAGACGCATAGCTGTTTGCCGAGATTTAAAAAGAAAAAAAAAACAATTACCGCCGACTATAGTCATTGAACCCATTTGGACTTAGTATATGTATAGCAATCTGTGGAAATTTTTATTTCCGCACGAGTGCGGAAAAATATTAAATATCCACAAATTGTGATTGTTGTTAATGTTTTGGAATATTTTGACATTAAGCTTTTTTTAACATTACCCATTACGTCATAGTTATACTTCATTATATGATTTGCGAGATTTATATTTAATTCATTAATTATTCTGACTTTGTTTATTTTTTTTTGTTTGTTTTGTCTTGTTATTATTGGTCTGATCGGTAACTAACTATTAAATTTGACTATGGCTAATAATAATCGTACCTAATAGCTGTATCTATACTATTATTTAATTTAATTCAAACCTAATAAATATGTTGCACGCCGTAAGGTAAAATGTATCGGGACACTTAATAAATATTCCAACTTATATGTATACCTACATTATTAGCAAATAAATGATTTCTTTCTTTCTTTCTTTCTTCCACGTGTGTGAAATACATTGCATGTTGAACCAAATCGTAGTGCGATAAATTATTTTCTTTCTTTATGATTCTCAGAGCCAGAGCAATAGAAAACCAATGCTACGTCATAGCAGCAGCTCAGTCTGGAACCCACAACCCCAAACGGAAGTCCTACGGCCACGCGGTCTGCATAGACCCGTGGGGCGAAGTCCTAGCTGACTGCAAGGTGGAGTCCCCTTGCTATAAGGTAGTGGAGATCAGCGAGGAGAAGCTTAAAGACGTGAGGAAGAATATGCCTGTTTTTCAGCATAGAAGGTAGGTTTTGATTTAGTTTTTGTTAGTAGTAACTCTTCTTCATTTGCTAGCCTTTTCCAAAATTTGTTGGGGTCGGCTTCCAGTTTAATCGGACGCAGCTGAATACCAGTATTTTACATGGAGCATGGTGAAGTTCTTGAGTGGAGACCGCGAATCAGCAAGCGTAAGGTGAGCAGGCTCGGTGGAGCGACGATCTCAGCAGAGTGACTGGTAGCAACTGTATGAGAATTACCGAGAATCCAGTTGAGTGGGAATTTGAGAGGCTATGTCCAGCGGTGGACTGCTGTAGGCTGATGATGATTACGAGGAGTGACTGCGTATCCGACCTCCACAATCGAGATACGGAAATGTGAGCACAACAAGCTCCACAATGCTAAAAGCAGGTCCTACGGCCACGCGGTCTGCATAGACCCGTGGGGCGAAGTCCTAGCTGACTGCGAGGTGGAGTCCCCTTGCTATAAGGTGGTGGAGAAGCTCAAAGATTGGTATTTAAGCTTAAGATATTTTAACACATAACATCACTCCTGTAAACCTCGAAAGGTCAGGCAGAGGTGTACCTAATAGTACACCTACGTTCCGCTAGTTATGTTTAAGTCCCAGGTAATAGGGGGCGAGCCTATTGCCAACAACCGGGCATAAATCCAGACTCCGTGGGTACTGAGAAATTCCTGATGGAAAAACCCAATATCACTTTGCTCGACCCGGGAATCGAACCCAGGACTTCACGACATTTTCCTCATTCCTCCGCATCACATGCCCATACCATGATAACTGCTTACCACACAACTTTTCAGTCACCGGCGCCACTTTCAGACTGCCTCTTATGTACTCATTTCTTATGTATACAACATCCTTTATTTATTTTCTTACATATTATAGTTTACATTTTTAAATATTTCTATACAAATATAAAAAAAAAACATTTAAAAATGTAAAAAAATAGTAGCCCACCGGCATCAGGAACAGGGTCCGAGCTACCAGTATACAACATTATTTTTAGTATATGCGAAACCTGAATATAGTTCGTTCAGAATAAGTAACTGAATCGATTCCAATAATTTTTAAACTATATTATATATTATGTTGTCCCAAAAATATTTAAAAAAGGCTACAAGTTGGACACCGAGCGACACTAAGTACATATCGCAATCATTTAGGTACCTACTGCCAAATTATTATTATTAATGAGCTTAAGACGACATTAGAGGTGCGTACGCGGGCGCGCCGCTTGTTGACCACGTTTTTATATGGACAACCAGGTAACAGAACAAGCTTATAACTTTGTGATTTTTCATGATACAGTTTTGAAATTTTGTACATAGATTATTTACATAAAAATACTAGACACGTGTTTCAGGTTTCGTATAAAGGGTGTAAATAGACCCTTAACACATCCGAAAGGCACTTGTTCTCCCCGTCTTTGCGATCATTTTTTTGTTCTAGACCATACCTGGGAACCGTCTAGTTACGGAGATATTGGGGGTCAAAGTTCCAACTTATTCCTAAGTTTTTTTTTTAATACATGTTTTTAATGTAAGATTTTTACTTTACACACCTCCACGACCCCTTTACTATTCAATCCATCCACCAGCACAATGCTTTGAGTGCTTTCCATCGAGTCCTACCGTATCACGTGATTTTTCACCCCAAAAAAAAAAGTCGATTCCCAGCAATAATTTATGCGTAAAGTTACTTAGTTTGATGTACAGAATGCTTAGTTGACGGCTGTGTGAAGGGTCTGTTTACACCCTGTATACTTAAACTAATGTTGTGTAAACTACCTATGTAAATAATCCTACTTATACATATTACAAATGCGAAAGTTTGTAAGGATTGATGGATGAATGTTTGTAGCCCTTTCACGCAAAAACTACTGAGCAGATTTGGACGAAATTTAGCACGCAAATAGTTTATAACCTGGATTAACATATAGGATACTTTTTATCCCGGTTGTACGATCCCGCGTATTAGACAAATAACGGTCAGTAAATCAAGAAGCGTTTATTGAAAGTAAGGTAGATGCAACACACGTAAATTATAATATAGTTAAATCAGTTTAATCCATTTAAATGCAAGATAGTATTTTAATTATAAATAAACACAAATGATCATATTTTATGGGATTAAACATAAATATAACTTTTAGTAACGTTTCTCAACACTGTGTATAAATGAACTAAATAATATTTACATTATATACAGACTACAAATAGAACTAACCTAATGAAAAAAAAGAATTAAAGTAAGAAAACATAAACAAATAAAAAACGATGACAAAAGGACACTTCAGAGTGCGTCAAAGTAATCCTCCGCATCGCTGTCAACTGGAAACGTGCCCAGAAGACTGGCAGCATTGCCACGCTGAATGGCAATGCTAATTCTTTGGCCAAAGAAAGAGCCAGCCCTCTGGTCACGCGAAGTGTCGACCAGTCGGCGAGAGATTTCCTTAAAAAGGAGACGCGCACTCGGGCCCCATGACCCGAGCGTTTCGACCCCAAACGGCTCAAAACTGTAATTACCAATAAGGTTACAGTATTTGCGCCGCTTGAGGATCTCAGCAGCCGCAGCAGCAGCGCCTGCACAGCCCGCCGTGCTTGCAAGGTGAGATGGCGCAAGGGTGTCTACACAAGTTGAATTATATTGAAATGCTAATTACAGATAATCAAACAGTAGAATTTTTAAAAAATAATTAAGTGTCGGGAAATAATGTTTCACCAACATTGCTGATACCCTTGTACACGAAATATCTTGGCCACGGAGGGTTGTTGTCTCGACGATGGTGCGTGGTAAAGTGTCGTCCGCAGCGGTCTTCAAAAAATGAGCTGCCTTGGCGCGCCCCTCCTAACCTCTTTTGGTATGGAAATAGCAAGTGCGACAACACGTGGGACATTACCGAGCTCCACACGGGCATAAGCTAGTTTTTTTTTTTTTTTTTTTTTTTCAGGCCAAAAGTATACTCCCTGTACAGTTTAAGTGTCCGCAAGGATCTTCTACCTGTCCACAAAGAGCCGTCCAGAGACCCCACGGACGGTCCGTCCGCATCGGACACGGACACACACGCAGCCAGTCCGGACGAGCCGCTATACGTATTCGGACACGTCAAAGTCCCCGAATCTTGTGTTTTCTTTAAGTCGAAGCTGACTTATGCTTTCGTTAATTTGAGGTGAGTGAATAGATCTTTATTCTCAAACATACAAGGTTCAATTTTCAAAAAAATTACTTGCGTGTTAGTCCGGCGAACCGTACTACGCTTTAGGTGAGTAAAGGAATTTGGAGCTTATGATGTGAAAAATAAAGCCGATTTTGCAGTAAAAAAAATATAGTGCATGAAGATAGTGAACTTTAATTCGGAGTTTCTCTTGATTTGAGGCGAGTAAAAGAATTTGGAACTTGTTGTAAGAGAATTTAGATTCATTTTCCCGTAAAATAATCGAAAGTCAGCCGCAATACTTTATTTTCTTCAAGTCGAAGCTGATTTATGCTTTTGTTGATTTGAGGTGATCAAAGGAATAAAAGACGAAATAGAGTCGATATTTCTGAAAATATTTTAAAGAGAACTGAAAAAACTCTTAATATGGTTATGGAAAATGTTATCTTATTGCTTGAGCGATGAGATTGATATTTAATTTAATTTGTGGGTCACAAGTTCACAATGTATTTACTTTAATTCTATGACTATACACCGTGAGTTTTTAGTCGTCTTACAAATAAATTGATTTGATTTGATTTGAAAGGTGGTCCACTCAATGTACCCTACATAAAATAACTCTAGGCGCGATTTCTTTTTTCTTACTACAATAGGTACAAAGAAAAATAAATAATACATTACAATAAAATTATGAAACATCCTGTTAATGATGTTTACGTGTCAAACGGGAGAACATACCTACCCAGAGCTTGACTCCAGTAGATCATCGTTCGCAACAGGGTGTTTTTTACTAATCTCAATAAAATAGAAATCTGCAATGCAATAAATGTGAAAAATTGCTCGAAGGTACTAAAAAGATACTTTCTAGATTGTGGTACAGTCTAGAAAGTGTCTTTTAAGTGCCTACCTATACTGCTCCTATATATTTCCAATTAAGAAATTCTTAAGTTGTTTAAATAATGATTAATAATGTAGTAGCACCGAGTTGCCGTGTCTGGCAGACCACTGTTAAACCCACGATGGTTTGTGTGGTATGTTTCCGTTGGTAAAATATTGTAACAGTGTTTATGGAATAATAAAAAAAAATAAAAAGAAAACTAATCTAAGTCATGCGTCATACTCATAAGACTGAATAATATTTTTATTTTTAAATTATTAAAATCTCATAAATACCTATTTTTTAAATGAATGTTTAGTAGTCATTGGATACATGAAGTGGGCTGCCGTTGTAAGACGACTTTTCAGTCACGGTGTATAATATTAAATTGTCACATATTCTTAACAGAAACACGGTTTTTATTTACCAAAATAAAGTCGAAAATAAATTAACAAAACTGGATTCCGCGAACTCATTATATTTTAAACCTTATTTCAAAAGCACTAAGAATGAAATTTCTTTGACAAAAAATACCATATCTATCGTCGATGTGTGTGATTGAAGTCATAATTCATCGTCGGGGTCACGTGGTGGCTCCCGGCCACCGTAGGCAAGAAGGAACATGAATGAGTTTCAGTCAGTACAAGTCTGACACTCCCTTCCGCTCCGCCCAGAGTGGGGGGGGGGGGGTCCTTTGATGATTTGCCATCAGGAAAAAAAAAAAAGTCATAATTCATTATCTACCTTACTCCAACTCACACAAAGTTCATATTTCACTATGAACTCCAAAATAACCTCTTTCTCATATATTTATTTACAGATGTGTCATACCAGGACACGTTTTAGTAGCTCCTATCAGAATGGCGGAAAGAAACAGGGATTTGACTGAAGAGGAGGCTTCAGACTTCTACAGGACGATACGAATTGTACAAAGGGTGAGAATTTAATTCTTCTTATACTGTCACTTACGGGATATCTTCCGTGATTGTTCATTATTTTGAGCTCCCGATATTTCGGCGCTGTTGCAAGCGCCATGATCGCGGGTTGACTGGAGAATCTCCAGTCAAATAATGAACAATCACGGAAGATATCCCGTAAGTGACAGTATATGTGTAAACCGTGAAAGCTTGAAACAGTGTTTAATTCTTCTTCTTTATCGTGTGGTTAGTGCCTAACCTGGTGTCAGAGTTTTATGCCGCCCATGGGCCTCTGACCTGGCTTAACATGCCGTCGAGAAATATCTCTCAGGCATGCTGGTTTCCTCACGATGTTTTCCTTCATCGAAGCAAGTGATAATTAAACAATACGCACATGTATCCGAAAATCAGAGGTGCGTGTCTTGGGTTCGAACTCGAGACCTATGACTTGTCAGTCCGACGGTCAGACCACTAGACTATCACTGCTATCATTGATTTTCTATCGCATACTGGATTTTCAACCCCGAGAAGCTCGTGGCTACATAATACCAGCCGCTCGGGTCGATCTTTAGGTTAAGCCGTGCTTGCCTAGGTTGGTCTGTGTATGGGTGACCGGCCATTACACACCAAGCTTCTTCCGTGCCTCGGAAAGCACGTTAAACCGTTGGTCCCGGCAGTCATTTGTAGATCTTTGTCAGTCGTTAGGTAGTCAGTGGCCCAAAGTCTGACATCCAGTCTTACCAAGGGGTATCGTATTACCCAGTACTAACTGGGTTGTGGAGATCAGATAGGCAGTCGCTCCATGTAAAATACTGGTATTCAGCTGTGGTTAGATTGGAAGCCGACCCCAACATAGTTGAGGCAGATGATGACTGAATTTTCAACTCTCAGTATTGAGCCGAGCTTTGAGAATTCAATGAAGCGTATTCCAGCGTGTTAAAAACTGTTGGATTTTAAACTTTGTGCGGTAAGCAGTGCGTTCAAAATTCAGTGTCGAATACTTCTCTATTTTGAGTTTTGAGATTTTACTTTTGAAACTGGAAGACGTGGCGTTCGAAGGCCTCCCACTAGGCGGACCGATGACCTGGTGAAGGTTGCAGGGATCCGCTGGATGCGAGTCGCACGGGACCGGTCAATGTGGCGACACTTGGGGGAGGCCTATGTCCAGCAGTGGACGTCTTTCGGCTGAAATGATGATGATTACTTCTGAAACTTAATAGAATAGAATAGAATAGAATTTTATTTTGCAAATATGGGTAATACATAGTAGTTCTTAAGATTACATTTAGCTCAGCCACATTTTACCAATCGGCATGCAAACATTTGAAATTATTTGTATCACTATTATTACACTTATATAGATCAATTTATAAATTACTATTATACAATTCTGAAATCATCAACTTAATTAAAACTATATGTTTGTATTAAAAGGAAAATATAAATTAGTATCATAAGATTAAATATCATGTCATTACTATTACAAATATCATACCATTATCATTACATCATTTAACATGTCATTACTGTTACAAATATCATTATTATTACAATTCCAAAATCAAAATGTCAGAAATCAAAATGTCAAAGATCAGAATGTCAAAAATCAAAAATGTCATAAATCAAAAATCAAGATGTCACTAATTAACAAATATTTTTCTCCGATAGGAACTCAGCTACACTGTATAATATTATATGTAATATATTGTACTGTATATGTAATATATTGGTATCTTATGTTACAGTTGATGGAAACGGTCCACGAGGCACAGTCTTGTACAGTGACGATACAAGATGGTAGAGAAGCTGGCCAAACTGTGAAGGTAATTTATTAATACAGGGTGTAATGGAGGAGCTCGTGGCAAAATAATAACAGCCGCTCGGGTCGATCTTTAGGTTAAGCCGTGCTTGCCTAGGTTGGTCTGTGGATAGGTGACCGCCCATTACACACCAATCTTCCTCCGTGCCTCGGAAATCACGTTAAGCTGTTGGTCCCGGCTGTCATTTGTAGATCTTTGACAGTCGTTAGGCAGTCAGTGGCCCAAAGTCTTACCAAGGGGTATCGTATTACCCAGTACTAACTGGGTTGTGGAGGTAAGATAGGCAGTCGCTCCATGTAAAATACTGGTATTCAGCTGCATCCGGTTAGACTGGAAGCCGACCCCAATATAGTAGGGAAAAGGCTAGGCTGATGATGACGGTGTAAGGGACAGTCCTCCACAATTGTATTGTATAACGGACTGGTGTCCGCAACTCCACGTCAAAGCGCGTATTTTGCGTGCGGGTGGTTTATTCGATCCACCCTAACTCCTCGAGAAAGGCCAGCAGCGCCTTGATGTTGCTGACAATCTCGCGGAGAGTACCTGGAGTACCGAAGTACTTTGCCCTGTATGTTGCAACCACTGCCCCCGTAGCATGACCACCGTAGACAAGGATTTCATTGACGGAAGAATCGACAAAATGACAGATAGTGCAAAGAAATCTGTCATTGTGTCGACACAATCTGTCATTTTGTCGATTATTCCGTCAAAGAAATCCTTGTCTACGGTGGTCATGCTACTGGGGCTGGGCAGTGTAGAAGCTCGTGGGCTGCCGTTTCGTCTTCCTCCATGCAGGCTCGGCACAGGGCTGTCTGTGACTCCTATGACAAAGAGGTGTTTATTAAAAGAGCCGTGTCCAGTGATGGCGGCTGTAAGTGTGCGCAGCAGTAGTGTTTTATTCAGCCCTCCACAAATTGAATTCATTATATCCTACTACGATGACCGGTACAAGAAATTCATCATCATTTTCCTGCCCTTGTCCCATGTCACTTGGTCGGCGCAACACGTTTTTTTCTTCCAATCTCCTCTGTCAACCGTCACGCTATCATTCACTCCTTTAACTTTCATATCATTCCTCACACAATCCATCCATCGTTTCTTTGGGCTTCCTCTCCCTCTCCATCCATCAACGTTTATATTCATAACTCTTTTAGTCACATGCGATTCGTCCCTCCTCATCACATGTCCATACCAAGACAGTCGATTCCCTTTCAACTTTTCTGTAACTGGCGCAACTTTCAAACTTCCTCTAATATACTCGTTCCTTACCTTATCCATTCTTGTCACACCACACATCCACCTCAACATTCTCATCTCCGCTACATGCAATCTTTTTTCATCCATCTTCTTCACAGCCCAGCATTCCGATTTGTATATTTTCCCCTTTAATTTTCTAAATTATTCAAATCAAATCAAATCAAAGCATTTATTTCAAATAGGCCAGTTACAGGCACTTTTGAATTGTCGAAACAAAGACAACAATAGCTACAGTCCCAGTCACAAGGCATAAAAACTGTGAAAGTACTGTAGTTGCCCATTCCCTAACGTAGATCTCTATGGAGAAGAACGGGCAAGAAACTCCATGGACACTCTTTTAAATCAGAATACTTTTACAAACTCTTGGTTACATCATTCATGTTGAGATGGTACATTATGTGAGAACGATGTAGCAAGATGTGTACGTTAAAAGTGTCCATAGAAAACAATTCAAAAATAAAATAATTAATTCAAATAAGTCGTGTCAAAATGGCGGGTGTACCATAGCGAATCAAATTATACCAATTACCAAACAAATGTACCTAAAATGTACTATTCTGTACCTAGGTTTAAAAAATCTGTACCTCCTTCAGAACGAAATTATTTCGAAATTAAAATACACCCGCCATATTGACGTCAAGATGGCGGGTGAACTAAGAGATGACCAGTCACAACTGACGTTGACTAAGTTATTTCGTCGAAGAAAGAGAGGTCGTAGTTCGAGATACTTAATTTTATGTACAAAATGCTTGGTTGACGGCTTCGTGAAGGGTCTGTTTACACCTAGCAGTGGCGAAGGGTCCATACAACTCGATTCCTACCTGCTTCCCTTTGGAAAATGGCACAGTAAGTGTTCTACAGACAAATAATATAATCACATTAAAGATATACACTCCGGCTTACCTCTCACAAAAATTGACCCTTCGCCACTGACACCTAGTATTAGTTAAGATTAAGATGTAATATTAGTTTAGAATAGAATAGAATAGCATTTATTTGCAAATATGGGTAATACATAAGTAGGTAGTAGTAGGTATACATCAGAGTTCTGCCATATTTCACCATTCGGCATGCAAACATTTTCATTTTAAAAATTGTTAAATTAAAATTCTCATTAAAACATTAAATTGATTATTAAATTCAAAAAATAAAATTATTAAAATTCAAATTGTCATTAAAACATTAACTTAATTATTACATTAAATAACAAAAATTATTAACATTAATACATACATTAAATAAAATTGATAACAAATTAAATTGTCATTAACAGTATAATCTAGACTAATAAGTTTTCGCCTTATTTTTATTTTAGCATCTCCACTGCCATGTAATGCCGAGAAAAAAAGGGGACTTCATTGACAACGACCTCATATACTTGGAATTAGCTAAACATGACCAGTAAGTGCCATTTGTGTTCAAAATTAAACCTTAAATACTGTTCCGTAAGTATCTACAGAGTGTAAGGAACAGCCCTCCGCAGACTGCTGGGCTGAATTCAGTATATCATACTAAGATGACCGGTACAAGAAATTATTTCAGGAACGTTATGGGAATCCAATACATTTGATTTGTTTTATTTCCTCAAAACGCACGTATCGAACGGCAAGGGCGACGACGAGTTCGATGAACTCTGTAGCTATGCCGGAAGTGAACAGCTGATTTAACGCGTCGTTCGTTTGAGTATTTCAACATCCATTGTTGATTTTTTTATTTTACCCGTATTATTTACATAAATGGAGTGCTGTGTACAGAGAATGTAATTTAACATCGAAATAAAGGAATAGTAACTGAAAACCCGTTAAAAAATTATGCTCCCTATCAGCATCATAATGTTTGCCAAGCCCTCGTCGTGATCTATTCGTACGCCGAGATAGTATCAGTATGGATCAAAGATTATAAAAACCTCATTTCCAAAAAGCATTTATTTCAACCCGTATTATTTATTTTATATTTTATATTTGCCAGTTACAGGCACTTTTGAATTGTCGAAGCAACGAAAACAATGAAATGTAGCTATAGTCCCAGTCACAAGGCATAAAACGACGCTTGACGCGCGTGACGCTTTTTAAAGCATATTGTCAGACATTGTACACGTGTAACCTCTGGACAAGCTGTACGCAGAAAGCCATCAATGCTTTTCGAATTCAATATAACAATGCGTTCAGGATGCTGTTGGGGCTGCCACGTTTCTGCAGTGCGTCGGGAATGTTTGCGTATGCGCACACTGATAGCTTCCCAGCGATCAGACGTAAGCGTGCCGCGTCGCTGCTGCAGAGGGTCCGGGGCAGTTCGAACAGTCTCCTGAATGTCATTGCGGGGAAATTTGATTGCCCGTTCATGTTTTATTTGTCAAACCTACATGTTTCACTAACATAGTTTTTAAGGTTCATTTTTACTAACACTATATGGATGTAAAATGTCCGAAATAAAATTATTATTATTATTTTATTATTTATAAAAACTGTGAAAGTACTGTAGTTAGTTCATAAAACCAGAAAGTCAATTTTTTTCAAATGAAACATTAGTTTTATGTATTTCAGGTTCAAATGCGGTCACCCATCGAAGCCACCTAGAACTCGTGAAGAAATGATAGAAGAGGCCACATTTTTAAGATCAGAGTTAAAGAAAATATTGTCAGAAGAGGGTAGTTGATAATTTACTTAAATTTCGTTAGTAGCGTCAGGCTAGCCCGCGAAATTCAAATATACTTAAGTTTTTTGCAATTAGCAGGTCAGTGTCTGGTTGTATGTTGATTAAAATATGATTCGCGACCGTAATAAATAAAGGGTGTAAATAGACCCTTAACATAAAAGAAAGGCACTTGTTCTCCCCGTCTTTGCGCTCATTTTTTTGTTCTAGACCATACCTGGGAACTTTCTAGTTACGGAGATATTGGGGGTCAAAGTTCCAACTTTTTCTCAACTTTTTTTTTAAATACATTATTTTAATGTAAGATTTTTACTTTACACACCTCCACAACCCCCGTACTATTCAATCCATCCATCAGCACAATGCTTTGAGTGCTTTCCATCGAGTCCTACCGTATCACGTGACTTTTCACCCCAAAAAAAAGGCGTTTCCCAGCAATAATTTTTGCGTAACGTTACTGTGTGAAGGGTCTGTTTAAACCCTGTATGGGAATTATAGCATTGGTACAGTAATAGACTGGGATTATTATTAGGTATATCATACAACCGTTAAAGAGTGACATCTGTGATTTAAATTTACGTAAAGACTACAGCTGTAGGGTAGGTAGTCAATTTGCCTTGAAAAATCAGACCCAAACATCAAATTACAAAGACAATGTACAGTCACGAGCATAAATATGTAAACACTTAAAAACTTTTAGTGTAAAGCGATGCCTCCTACTGTTCTAATTAAAATTATATTTTCAAAATTTCATTTTAATCAGAACAGTGTTGTTACGTACATAGTATTCTGGAACTCATATTTTTATGAAAAATATCCTGCACTCTGTCGATTTTAATTGCTTTTAAATTTTGGAAAGTGTATACATATTTGTGCTCGTGACTGTACTCGTATGTTAATGAACCACAAATTAGATGTAAGAACGTTTATTTCAATCGAATGTAGATTGTAAATAATAAGTTATGTATAAAATTAATTTGTTAAATAAATATTTTATTTCTTTAAAATCGTTATTGTTGTGTTTTATTCTGCCAAATAAGTACAGTTAAATACATCGTGCAGAGACATTATGTGCTAGTACAAAAAATCAAAGACATGCGCTTTACAGGAACCCGTACTGGACCCGTGTGGGGAAAACAGTCCTCTCCCTCTCGTAGAGAGGAGGCCTGTGTCCAACATGTCGATACTTGTTGTGTCTAGACGTGCCTATAAGAGAGGCACGTCCTGTATTTTCTAGAACTTTCGCTTTTTAACCTTTTAAACGCCAGAACATAAAAACACGCGCGTACCCTCCACGCCAAGCCACAATTTCACCACCATTTTGTCACATATTAATGTCTTATGGCGCACAGGGCACGCGCTTGCTGGTATGTATTAATTTATTTATTTAAACTTCATGTATGTAGTACATAGGCGGACTTAATGCCACATGGCATTCTCTACCAGTCAACCTTTGGGTCAAATAGGACAGCATTGTGATAGAGTACAAAAAAGTAAATAAGAAAAATACTATTTTGTTAAGGCTGATGTCAGACGGACCGCATTTCAACTGCAATCTAACCAAAAATTTAACCAAACGTGCAGTCCGATTGCAGTTCAATTGCAGTCGGCGTGCACGCTTGGTTTGTAGTTCTATTGCAGTCGTGTCAACTGCATTCAAACTATCCGAACTGCAATTTGCGGTTAGATTGCAGTTGAAATGCGGTCCGTCTGTCTAGAGCAGTGGTTCCTAACCTTTTCGATCTTGTCACCCCAAGACTTAGCTAGAGAATCTGATTTACCCCTCCCGCTCTCCCTCATTTTACCAATGAACACAAAACAAAACAACACACATAAATACAAATTGACTGTCTACGTAGAACATCTGGATAAATGTTTTGTCTTTGACTTTTGAGTTAAACGGATTCTTTTTGTGTTCTCTGTTTTTCCAAAAACAATCCTATTTCTTCACGAAGTTCATAAACTCTGTTTATACATTAACATTATTTATTTATCTTTATATATTACTAGCTTATTACCCCCGCAGAATACCAGTTTTACCCCCGCAGGGGTAATTACCCCCAGGTTAGGAAACGTGGGTCTAGAGCCTTACATAGATTGATATACAGAAATAGAAACATACTAACGTATAATGTGACAATGGCGTTCAAAAGCTTAATCTGTCTCGAATAAATAAAAAAACCTCTAAGCCCACATTTTTTACAAGTATCAGACCAGGACTTCACCAAAGCAGATATTATGTGCGAATTGAAAGGAGAGGAGATGCATAGTAGACAGGGTGTATCCACCGAAGCTGTGCGGAGATGCGTACTGGCTAGACTGGAGGAGAGATGTGTGTGTGTGTGATATGATGTGATGTGAGTGTATCTGATGGGTGTGTGTGTGTGGTGTGCTGTGGTATGGTGTGTGTTGTGTGGTGTGAGTGTGTGTGGGCTACTCACGCCCAATTTATTGCCATCTAACACAAAAGGCAGACGCCGCTCACCACACGCCGCTCACGTCTCTTCTCGTCTCCGCTGTGCGCTGTTGCCTGCTAGGCCCCCGAGTGCAGAGGCTGGTCTTAACAAATATAAGACATCTCTCTGCTCAACCGCTTCCACTAAAGCTGCGGAGACGCGAACTGTAAATAACACAGAAAATTCTATTGATGGAATTGGATACGCAGGGTACGAAAGTGAGACGCGTAGTGAGGTTCAGTATGTAATGAATGTATTTCCATTCCATTTGAGAAGTGTTCCAAACAGACTAAAATTACAGATTATACGAACACAGAAAAATTATAATGTCCTTTCATAATATACAATGTCAGACACATTGTATCTGTCTTGGACTAGCGATACTTTAGGTAGGTACTTATAAAGGGTGCAAATAGACCCTTAACACATCCGAAAGGCACTTGTTCTCCCCGTCTTTGCGATCATTTTTTTGTTCTAGACCATACCTGGGGACCTTCTAGTTACGGAGATATTGGGGGTCAAAGTTCTAACTTTTTCTCAAGTTTTTGTTTAAATACATGTTTTTAATGTAAGATTTTTACTGTACACACCTCCACGACACCCGTACTATTCAATACATCCATTAGCACAATGCTTTAAGTGCTTTCCATCGAGTCCTACCTTAAAACGTGATTTATAACCCCAAAAAAAAGTCGATTCCCAGCAATAATTTTTGCGTAAAGTTACTTAGTGTGATGTACAGAATGCTTGGTTGACGGGTATGTGAAGGGTCTGTTTACACCCTGTATAACAACTATTCTATTGCACCTATTTGTTGACAAAAAATTGTTGATTTACATTTTTTTTTTAATATTTTCTGGACTTTAATTCTTTTTTTCTTAAAGTTACGATAATGTGAACCCATTATTTCATAATGTAGGCGATAGACAACATCTTTGCCCTCTGTATATGCCTATTTTTATCTCAGTAAGACCAAAACTTTGAGAGATACGATTTTTTGTATGAAAAACAAAATAGCTGCCGAATACCAGGGAAGTGGATTGGACCCAAGTGTGTAGTGTATTTGTGCATTAAAATTGTTGTTTTATAAATACCTAGAATATCGCTAGTTCATGACCGGACACATTGTATACGTGTTATGTGAAATTTTTAATGTACCTACACATTCAATAATACTACTTAATAAAAATGGCGTTGTATTTTTTTTAACCTCAAAAATATCACTGGTTGCTACGACTATCGGTTTTTACGACCAAATATGAGTAGGCCATTCGATGTCGTTATGGCCTATTTTGACTTTCCAAAAGTCGAACCCTTTTTTACACTATATGTTGCAAAAATTAATACATAGTGGGTACTTTAAAAAAGTTGGTTTCAACACAATGATGTCAAAATACCCTACGTGCTGTGTTATATCGTGTGAGGATGATATCCCGCTACAATGGTTTATAACACATCTCGGCCACGTGTATAAGATGCCAGATTGTAAGCTTGAAGAAATAAAATGAAATACTGCAACGGTGTTCTGGCTGCGCCACTTTCTGACGCAGCTAGAGCACTACAGACTAGCTATGCAAAGATTTAATTGATTTACATTGTATTATTTGTTAAAATTTGTAAAGCCTATCAGGGCGGCATAATCGCATGTGCGACAAAGCCCTTTTTTCTAGAATAAAAAAAAACGTCGCGGCCATTTTGTCGACCATTATGGCTAACTCATTTAGTTCGGTTTTCTTGGCTATAGTTTCGCTCACAGCTTGATGGCGCGTGGAGATGTCGGTAGGTGCTTCGTTCATATAAGACGCAGCGAGCTGTCAGCGATCTTGCTACCGGCTAAATTTTGCATGCGGCGTAGCAGTTGCGGAGGCTTCAAATCTTCTAGTTCCACGTTGGACAGTAGCTGCTCGACTTAAGCGTGGTCGCTCTTGTCGTAGGTTTGGATGAGCCTCATCTTCATGATGCCGTATCTGTTTTCTGTTGCATTTCTGGTATCGAACATGATGTTATAAATTTTGACTAGATCTTGTAGCTCGAGTTGGCGGCTCTGATAGTACCTTGTCGCTTCGTTCTCCAACAGATACGACCGCTTTAAATTGCAGGAACCAAAGCTTGATTTCTCCATAGAAGAGGTATCCGTTGGTTGTACGAGACGGCTGACAGTTTGTGCGAATATTTTTGCGGCGATGATGTTTCGCTTCCATCGTTCAGTTTCGAACTACTCGGGTTCATTTTAGCTTCTTGGAGTTCCTTCAGTCGGGGTCACCACTATTTGATACGCAGGGTATGAAAATCAGACGCGTGGTGAGGTTGTGTATTGAATGAATGTAGGTATTTCCAAAAGTCGGTTCCTTTTTAACTCGACTACGGCGAATCCATAAGGAAGGGTTATGATTTTATCAGCATGTTTGTGGTTACGTATGTTCCTCCGTAGCGCCTAAACTATTCATCCGATTTTGATGAATAAGGTGTCAATCGATTCGTTATTATGGCCCTGGTAACATAGGCTACATTTTAACCGACTTCAACAATAGGAGGAGTCGATTTTACCCTGTAAATCCCGAATTTAATTAGAGCGTGATTTTTCAGTAGTCGGATTTTTAGTTGTAGTATACCACATAAATTCCTTATTCTTCTTTAATTATAGAGGGTTTAATCACAAACTGAATATGCCAACCTCATCGGTATAAACAAATATTTCTTACGATCTAAATCCTATCTTAGCTAATGTATAAAGGGTTCTTGCATTCTTTGACAAAGGTGACGCAAAAACACTGTTGCATTTACCAATGGGTAAAATGAAACGTCTTTCGGCCTCGTTCCGGACACACTCCATCAGAATATGGTGTGTCTTCCACTGTACTACACTCCGGACAATTTGGTGAATTAACTTTACCCATGAGGAACGCGAAACTGTTCAATGGTATGTGCCCCGATCGAAGCCGAAGAGCCATAACAATTTCCGATCGACTCATGTTGGCCTACCCCCGTAGCATGACCACCGGAGACAAGGATTTCTTTGACGGAAGAATCGACAAAATGACAGATTGTGTTGACACAATGACAGATTTCTTTGTACTATCTGATGCTATCATGCTACGGGGGCTGGTCGAACCATGGGCCTCGAGTAAGTGTTGGTTGGAATAAATTCTCGTTACAATATCTGTCGCAAAAATTTAATACATAGTGGGTACATATAAAAGTTAGTTTCAACACACGTCTATCGTCATCGCGAGCATGGTCGAAAAGCTTGTTGTTTCATCCAGAGCCACAGCGGCGATGTTTTTTCAACTCCCCCGTCTCAGAGGGCCCCGACCCCGCACGAACCGTCTCTCGCGCACCTCATACCGCCTAACATTGAACGAAAAATAGTGTTCGAAAATTTCATAAACTTGTTCCAGGAGATACGTATTTTTGAATAAGGCTTACAAGTTTGTGAAATTAATATTTGTCAATTAAAATCTCCATTACATTTGCAAGGTTTTTATCACAACGGTTTCTTTACTTTTACAATTTATGAGTACAATATGAACGGCCAAAGTTTAGGTAAAAATGTGCAAAATAGCAGATTTTTAGAGGCTAATACTGAATTTATTTCTCCAAATTTTTACTTTTTGCTTTGATAGAAACCTAGATATAATACACAAGATACCTATCAGTAAAAAAAAATCAAAGATAGATGTGTTACCATGGCATTATCACGTAAGAGCGTTTGTATGAAAAGTATGACGGGTTGGCCGCTCTTAATGGAATCCCTCTAGGTTAAAATGGGACTGGGCTGGTCACATTCCCAGGTTGGGTCAGGACAGATGGTCTAGAATCGTCACACAGTGGCTGCCTGAAGACGGTCGTCGTCACCGAGGCCTAAGAAACCTGGCGTGACGATTTGGCCTCGTTCCTGATTGGCCAGAGAAGGCAAAACACCGGGAGAGCTGGAAAGGAATGGGGAAGGCCTTTGCCCAGCGCTGGGACAGACAAGGCTAACTAAAAAAAAATAAACTTGAAGTTAGGGCTCTGTCGCAAAATGACCACTTCTCAAAATGACTACTGGTAGCAAAATGTCCCTTTCTCAGAATGCATGCACATAAACTAAAACATGTAATAGAAATCGAAGTTTTTCAGATTTACTGTCACCTCATTTTACTGATTAAACATTACTACAGTACCCCTCTGTTTTAAAATGGGTGAGGGTAAAAAAACTGGGTATCAGTAAAAAAACTGGGTATCAGTAAAAAAACTGGGTATCAGTAAAAAAACTGGGTATCAGTAAAAAAACTGGGTATCAGTAAAAAAACTGGGTATCAGTAAAAAAACTGGGTATCAGTAAAAAAACTGGTCAAGAGCCAATAGGTGCTAGGTACTAGCTCTTGACCAGGTTTTTTACTGATGAAAGGAATTAATGCCTGTTTGAGGAAGGGGACATTTTGCGAAAGGGACATTCTGCGAAAGGGACATTCTGCGAAAGGGGTATTTTGCGAAAGGGACATTCTTGGAAAGGGGCATGTTGCGAAAGGGACATTCTTGGAAAGGGGCATGTTGCGAAAGGGGCATGTTGCGAAAGGGTCATTCTGTGAAAGGGACATGTTGCGAAAGGGACATTCTGCGAAAGGGGCATGTTGCGAAAGGGGCATTTTGCGAAAGGGACATTCTGCGAAAGGGGCATGTTGCGAAAGGGACATTTTGCGAAAGGGACATACTGCGAAAGGGGCATGTTGCGAAAGGGACATTTTGATACCTGTAGTAATTTTGAGAAGTGATCATTTTGCGACAGAGCCGAAGTAAGAACTGTCAAAATTTGCTTTCTTTGACGGTTCTTACTTTGTTCAAATTCTTGTCTAATGCATAAAATTGCTTACCTTGACTATAGATACAAGTGTTATGGCCATAGACGTCTTACCCGTCACCATTCCAAAAAAAAAATCTACATAATAAATTTTCAGTGCAAAATATTTACGATAATAAAATTTCACGCCGGCTTCAACCCCTGTAACTTTATAAAATTAAATCGAGTGGAAAGGACCGGTATACGACGTAACAAAACACTTTGTGATGGGACAACTGCCAACAGATACGATTTAAACTTTTAAGAGCTGGTGTATTGTGGAATGTTCAATAAAATACCGAAACAAATCAGAGAAACTTATACTGTCACTTACGGGATATCTTCCGTGATTGTTCTTTATTTTGTGCTCCCGATACGGAACAACAACAACAACAAACAACAACAACAACACAACAACAACACAACAACAACACAATCACGGAAGATATCCCGTAAGTGACAGTATAAGTTTAGTTGTATACCGAGAAAGCTTAAAACAGTGTTTGAAATCAGAGAACTACCAATTAATTATTTCAAAATGAAACTGAAGAAATGGCTCTTTAATAACGTGTTCTATACAATTAATGAGTTTTTGACTTATAAACCCATTTGTAATGGTTAAGTAGCTTTTGTTCCTATTTTATTGATTTGTTATGTTTTTTCTAATTTTATTACATTTTGTTAAATTTTTAACTAGTACTGGGTACCTAAACCAAGAGTACATTGTGTTAGGTATTTTAATTTTAAGTTAGCATGCTGAAGTCTGAGGAAGTCAGCGAAATATGTGAAACCTTTTTTATTTTATAAGACCATCATGTACCATATTTCATGCAAAATAAAGAATCTTGAATCTTGAGAAAAGTTTTCTTTAGCCATTTCAGAAAATCTATTCGGCAGCGTTATATGACAACCTGTTACTTTCGCACACTCACCACACACACACCCACACCACACACACACACACACTCACTCACCCCAGTCACACTTAGGTACCCACACTATCCTCAGAGCGCAGTGAGAGGTACCTAACCTAATTTAATTAATATTATGCATGCCATCTTACAAAAATATCAAATATTATAAATGTGAAAGTGTGTGAGGATAGATGGATGGATGGATGTTTGTTACTCTTTCACGCAAAAACTACTGAATGGATTTGAATGAAATTTGGCACATAGATAGCTTATAACCTGGATTAACGTATAGGATACTTTCGTCCCGGTAGTATGATCCCGTGGGACAGTTACCGAACTTCACGCGGGCGAAGCCGCGGACATCAGCTAGTATCTTATAATGTACTTATCTCATTTTTTTAGTTTATGGTTTTTATATTCTCTGTAAATTGAGAGGTCTGGCTCTTGTGATATAGGAAATCCTAGTACAAGAGCCAGGGCTACACTTATGTTTGAGTAATCACTTGTCAACAAAGATTTTATTTATTTATTTATTTATGTACACACAAAATACTTAATAAGACATTACATTATATGATAGAAGAGCACAAAGCAGACCTGCGAGAGGAAAGTAGGATTAGAAATGTAGACACAGTGTGTAGAAAAGACAACACAGGAAAATTTAAATTGGATCTTAAAACAAAGTTATACCTATATAAAATAAACATACATACAAATATACACATATAAAATAAATACAACTCTTGTAAATATATACCTATAATATATATCCAGAATATTACAGTATAGAGGAGAGGTAATGCTCTTTGACTTGCTTTTAAACAAAAATAAAGTTTTACAATCGCGAATGTTAGGCGGAAGTGAGTTCCACAAACGTACTGCGTGTACAGAGAAGGAGTTAGAATAGAATTCAGTTTTATGGGATATTTATTTATTTATTTTGGACTAGATTTTTCTTGCGGCGTCGAAGAGAGGTTGGAAATTATACCCCAAAAATATACTAACTACACATCTATACCTTTTTTTTTTCGGATGGGAAATCATCAAATTATCCCCCCCCCTCCTCCCCCCCGCCCTGGGCGGAGCGGAAGGGAACTGTGTCAGACTTCTACTGACTAAAACCCATCCATGTTTCTTCTTAGCTCTTTGTGTTCCAGGGCCGCTGTTATTCTTTAGAACAGTCCCGCAGCCTTCTACACTTAAATTATTATAAAGCTGAAGAGTTTTTTTGGTTGAACGCGTTAATCTCAGAAACTACTGGTTCGAATTGAAAAAATCTTTCAGTGTTGGATAGCCCATTTATCGAGGAAGGCTATAGGCTATTATAACATCACGCTACGATACCGTAAAATTCGTACTTCTCGATATTCTTTCTTGAGATGACGACATTGAAGGTCAAATAAAGGTTACCCCCTTTCTTCAAAAATATAAATGAAAATAGAGTATCTTTTCATTTTAACGAAAAAAAATATTTAGAGATCTTATTCTTCGAAATGGTTTTGTAATTAGAACAATTTTTAAAAAATAATAAATAAAAATAAAATTCATTTATTTCAGGTCATATTGACCCATATTAGGATACAAAGCATTATATATATAAGCATATACACTTTTGTCAATTTTACAGACGCTATTCATGCACTAAATAAGTAATAACTGATTGATTAACAAATACAGTGTATTTGTTGATCAATCGGGCCAAAATAACCACGACGTGGAGCCCTGACACAGCCAGGAGGCGACGCGGTAGACCTCGCAGGAGGTGGCGGGACGAGCTGGACAAAACTAACGACCAGTGGTCCACATTGGCCCTGGATCGAAGAATTTGGAAGTCATGGCCTTTGCCCAGCAGTGAGATGACGCAGGCTAACAGTATCAGTATCAATTTATTTAATTTAATAAAGTTAATTACCTTTTAGTCTATGTCTTGTATGTGAATATCCGAGTCTGCTAGTACGCTCTTAATTTGCTCGTCCACTATTTGTGTGAAGAAACTGCCTCCTAAGATACAGGATCTTCCTAGTTTAGGAGTCAGGGCCCAAACTTTGTATTGACTGTACTTTACCATTTTTATGTGTGAGTGTGTGTGTTTTGTGTGTGTATGTGTGGGTGTGTTTTGTGTGTATGTGAGTGTTTTTTTGTGTGTGTAATATGTCAAACTTGTACTTTTCTAATAAAGACTATTTTATTTCCTTTATTTATTTTTACACATATTCAATACATTTTTAAATATTCTAATATAAAACAATATAAAAAAAACATTTAAAAATATAAAAAATAGTGGTCCGCCGGTATCGGGTGCAGGGTCCAAGCTACCGGTGGTTAGGGCTCCAGAGACAGGAACCTCCTCACAATGCGAGCCGTGTCCAGGAGTACCGCTTTCTGAATCAAGCCTTTGATCCAGCTGCCTAACGAGAGCCTCCTCAGGTATTGGTCGAGGCTCTTGGCAATTAAGCCATGGGCTGATACAACTATCGGCACAATGATCGCTGAGTCCACATCCCACATGTCGACAACCTTGTGAGCCAAGTGAAGATACTTGATTTGCTTACTATTATTATTATTATATGATTAAATGACGTAAAAATATGAGAAACAAACAAACGTCAGATCCAATCAATTAAAGTTAATTTGCCAAAGGCACAAAGCAAAGAAAAAGGACAATACCCATTACCTACCACTGTTCTACCAAATATTTACTTAGCTACCTACTTAACTTTCACTTCAGGTGTTCTAGTCAGAGCACGAGGTGAAAATTTTGTTACACTTAAAATCGAGTTTGAAGAGGTCGTGTCACAGCCCTATCCGATTACTGAGCACCCTTGAGCTAGTGATGTGACGGGTGTTGATATCCGAAATATCCGCGAAACAATAATTTGCTGTTAAATTTTGCATCAAATTTTTTTTTTTTTTTTTTAAACATTGCTCCACACTAGGAATTTCTCCTGTATCGTGGGTGCGTTTACAAACATTTAAACTCACATACACAAACAGCCAGACCCGGAACAACTACCTGTAGATCATACAAATATTTGTTCCGTGCGGGGATCGAACCCGCGACACGCAGCGCAGCAGCTGATCACTCAGCCACTGCGCCAACCGTGCCGTCAAATAGAGTAGCTGTCGTAATTTCTGCAAGAAGACGTTTTCTTTAGCCAATAATTCTCGAAGTTTCGGACGATTTCGCGACTGGATATTGCGTCGGACTATTCGCTTTTATTGCTTGGGCATTAAGGTCTTTCTGATCGGCTCAGGCTGCTTCTACGTCGATAAGTTTATTTCTATGAGGGAGATGGATAGACTTTCCATATAAGGGAAGGATCACTCACTGCCTTATGATAAATCAATACTATGGGGGTTTTATACAGGGTGTAAACGGACCCTTCACATAGCCGTCAACCAAGCATCAAACTAAGTAACTTTACGCAAAAATTATTATTGCTCGGAATCGACTTTTTTTTTGGGGTGAAAAATCACGTTTTACGGTAGGACTCGATGGAAAGCACTCAAAGCATTGTGCTGATGGATGGATTGAATAGTACGGTGGTCGTGGAAGTGTGTAAAGTAAAAATCTTACATTAAAATCATCATGTATTTAAAAAAAAACTTTTGAAAAACTTGGAACTTTAACCCCCAATATCTCCGTAAACCTACGGAACCTACTAGTCCCAGGTATGGTCTAGAACAAAAAAATGATCGCAAAGACGGGGAGAACAAGTGCCTTTCGGCTATGTTAAGGGTCTATTTACACCCTTTATAACTTATACTCGGATTGTATGTATAGCTTCCTATTGGTTATATCGTCATCTATACAAATAAATAAAATTAAAGTGTAAGTTTGTAATATCAAACTAACAGCTTTTTGCTGAATGCATGAAAATATATACCGCACTTTAAAATTTTTGTCTGTATTTGTCCCGTCTAATCTCCGAAACTGTAGGACCGATTTCAACGGGACTTTTACTTGCAGATAACTAATGTTATAAGGAGTAACTTAAGCTACTTTTATTTTAGAATAAGAATTAGGGTTCCGTGAAAAAAAATAAAACCCTTGAAATTGGTAACTAAATCTGATTAAAAAAAAAGTACATAATATTTTTGTATAATAATTTCACGCGAACGAAGTTTGCGGGCAACAAATATGTGTAAATAACAGTTATATATACATTAACATCATTAATCAGTAATATCGGGTTGTAACCGTGTAGTACAGAGGCGGAGCTCGGGGCTAAAAAAATCACAACCGCGCGGATTGCTCTTTAGGTTAAACCGTGCTTGCAGAAAGGGTTTTTCGAATTATATTTTCTTTTTTTTTTTTTTTTATTACGAGATGGGCCCGCTCTTGACCTCGATCACGCCTGATGGAAAGCGATAGATGAGGTCTATGATGAGACGAGCGTGCCCAGAAGATGCCTGTTCACTCTTTCTCTTCCTATTTGGCTTAAAAGTAAAATAACAAGTAAAGAAAATATAAAGGGTAAGTATTATAAACTAAAAGTAAATCATGTAACTAGTGGGTAGGTGAGTATTAGTTGTGATCAAGAGTGTATACGTGCTACTGTGCGAAAAAGTACTATTTCCGCTACAGGTCACGATTCATAAACTGTAGCGGATTAAATTGTATGACCGTAACATTACATATTGATGGTCAAATGTTAAAGAGAGTTCATCAAGAAAAGTACCTTGGTTTTTATACTTGAGGATCAACGTGGAAACCACATATAAAAAGTACCAAGTACAAAACAAGCTTACATCAATAAGAGGTGCGCTCCGTTGCGTAATATAGTGCGATGTCTTTCTAGACATGTGATTTATACCTACTACATGTAACTCCATGGTTAAATCTCCCTTGGACTACTTGATTGAGGTCTGGGGAACTGCTGCCAAATCAGACCTAAAAATACTCCAAACTGCCCAAAATAGAATATCAAAACACTATTAACTCCTACTGAAAAAATCTACAATGAAACACAACTTATGAATCTCCTTCAAATATATAAGTACACATGCATACTCATAAGAAAAATTCTAACTAAAAATATACATTCTCAGATTATATTTACAAAAAGGGCACAAACTTACAAAATTTTAACAAGACAAGCTGACATCTGCTTAACCCAGCCTAGGACTAAATATGGAACGAGGAATATTATGTATAAAGAGGCCAACTTCTACAACAAACTACTTAAAGAAATAAAAGAAATCAAATCGTCATACATATACTAGAAAACTTAAAAAAATATAAATTAAAAAAATAAAATCATAAATATTTAAAATAAAAAAAAAACATACAAACAAATATAATCAAAAATAAATACTGATAGTCTATACATAAACAAAATAAATAAATATATGGTACAAATATTAAAATAATTTAATGAATCGCTATGTTCTGCACTGTGTCGTAGGCCTTAGTAAACACGCATCAACTATTAAATTGCACCCTACCCTCATGTCCAAAACTGTTGAGTTGTTTCTTGTGTGTACCGTCTTCTGATTTGTTTAATTTGTACTTGCTAAAACGATGTATATTAAGAGCGTTTACGACTTACGGCGTTTCATACAAACTTTTAAGTCCTTGGTCTTCGAAATGACTAAACCGATTTTAATGAAGGTCGCGGGACTTATAGAATTACCGAGACCCTGGAACATAAAGGGCTATTGAAGGACACCGTGGATTTTAGTCAGTACAAGTCCGACAGTCCCTCCCGCTCTGCCCTGGGTGGGTGAACTCATTTGATGATTTTACCAAGATATAAAATAAAATAAAAAAAAAAAACGATTTTAATGAAACTTCATACGCATAATCAAGATACATAGGTCTAAAAAGTTATCAATGATGAAAAAGTTATGAATGAATATTTTCGAAAAATAGCTAAATTAGACCGATTTTAGATTTTCCGACCGATTATAGAAACAGGTAGCATTCAATGGTGTTACATTGAATGATTTTTCACTCACAGCATTGTGTCGGTGGATGCATTGAATAGTACGGGGGTCTTGGAGGTAGTAAAGTTATAACATTAAGAATAAAAATAAAACTTGTGAAAAAGTTGGAACTTTGACCCTCAATATCTCCTTAACTAGAAGGTGCCCAGGTATGGTCTAGAACAAAAAAAATGCAGCAATGATAGGGGGAACACGTGCTTTTCGGCTTCGGTAAGGGTACTTTTACGTCCACTATGTCACGTTCTATACCTAATAGGTACCTATTCGTATCATATAGGGTGTAAACAGACCCCTCTCATAGCCATCAACCGAGAATTCCGTACATCGAACTAAGTAACTTTACGCAAAAAATATTGCTGGGAATAGACTTTTTTTTTGGGGTGAAAAATCACGTTTTACGGTAGGACTCGATGGAAAGCACTCAAAGCATTGTGCTGATGGATGGATTGAATAGTACGGGGGTCGTGGAGGTACTTTAAGTAAAGTTATAACATTAAAAATCAGCAGCAGTACCTTTGTGCTCTTCTATCTTAATGTAATCTCTTATTAAGTATTTTGTGTGTACATAAATAAATAAATAAATAATAAATAAATAAAAATAAAATATAGTCCGGTTAAGCAGACGACAACCTTCTTGTTTGAACTGCGAGATGCCACGTCGAAAAAAAAAAAAAAAAACTTTTGAAAAACTTGGAACATTGACACCCAATATCTCCGTAACTAGAAGGTTCCCAGGTATGGTCTAAACCCCAAAAAAAAAATATAACAATGACGGGGAGAACACGTGCTTTTCGGCGGGTACTTTTATATCCACTATGTCACGTTCTATACCTATTAGGTACCTATTCGTATCATATATTCGACACGCAACGCTCGTATATCATTAGTTACAGTCATTTGTCAATATCGTTACAGTATTTTGGACATGATTACAACCTATAGATTATTTAAAGTTGTAGGTAGGTAGTTATTAACTATGTTACTTCGGAAGTACTTTGTGAATTACTCAGAATTTTTGACGTGACAACGTCTTATAATTCGATGGAGCCGGCTGCACGCACGAAAAAATGAGGCGTTACCTCGCTCTGAGGCGTTCCATAAAACAATTGCTCAACGCACATTCATTTTTTGAAAAATGCAACCATTCCATCAGTATTTTCTTATGACGTTGTCACGTTCAACTATCGTCAGTAAACCGACTTTACAGACAACCGATTTTTTTTTTCTGTGTAGGTACTTGTGTATTAAATTAGAAAATGTATGTTTTATTCAATTTATCGGACATCAGGGTTTTGCATCGCTTGCAGCAGGTCGTGATCCTCAGTCATCTGGGTCTCTGCGACCAATGATAAATGATGATGTTGATTGATGGCCAATAATATTGTGTATTTGCAAAACCTTTTATAGTATTTTAATGAAATGTTTAGAGTGGCAGAGTAGTTTAGCTCGTGGCTAAATAATAACAGTCGCTCGGGTCGATCTTTAGGTTAAGCCGTGCTTGCCCAGGTTGGTCTGTGGATGGGTGACCACCCATTACATACCGAGTTTCCTCCGTGCCTCGGAAAGCACGTTAAGCCGTTGGTCCCGGCTGTCATTTCTGTACATCAAACTAAGTAACTTAACGCAAAAAATTATTGCTGGGAGTCGACTTTTTTTTTGGGGTTATAAATCAAGTTTATAGGTAGGACTCGGTGGAAAGCAATTAAAGCATTGTGCTGATGGATGGATTGTATAGTACGGGGGTCGTGGAGGTGTGTACAGTAAAAATCTTACATTAAAAACATGTATTAAAAAAAAACTTGTGAAAAAGTTGGAACTTTGACTCCCAATATCTCCGTAACTAGAAGGTTCCCAGGTATGGTCTAGAACAAAAAAATGATCGCAAAGACGGGGAGAACAAATGCCTTTCGGTTATGTTAAGGGTCTATTTACACCCTTTATAGCATACAATAACGTCGATGTAAAAAGTTTAATATGTGCAACAATTAGGAGTTAGTTCTTATGTGTAGGTACTTTGGAATTTTTTAAAAGAGAGATATTTAAGAATGCAGGTAGACTCGGTTCCATTTGGCTCAAGGTGACCCTTTTTCGCCTTGGCTTTTAATTTAGCGCCCGCCTAGGTACCAGTAGCGAAGGGTAAATTTTTGTAAGAGGTAAGCCGGAGTACTTTTCTTTAATGTGATTATATTATTTGTCTATAGAATACTGACTGTGCCACTTTTCAAAGGGAAGCCGGTGGGAATCGAGTTGTATGTAACCTTCGCCACTGCTAGGTACTATAAAGATTTGCAATGGTATCAATAATATTTGAATTTCACAATACGCTGACGATTTTGCGACTTGTGATAAAGTGCGGGAAGGAAGCAAGCAGATACAGTTGGGTTCTCTTCTTGAAATCGAATGACGTGAGATCGAAGAACACTCACTCGAAAACGTTAACTCGATAGTACTTGAAATCGATGAAAAAAGTTACAAATTATAAAATGTAAGGGACTGTCTCCACGAGCGAGAGAATCGCAGCGATATTATCGTCATGTCACGTATTTCTATACACTGTCTTAGGGGCCGTCTCCACGAGTATTCTCGTATAGAAATACGTGACACGACGATAATATCGCCGCGATTCTCTCCCTGATGGAGACGGCCCTTAAGAGAGTGTATAGAATTATACGTGCCACGACGATAATATCGCCGCGATTCTCTCGCTCGTGGAGACAGCCCCATAGTTGCTGCAAAGCTGTAACACAAAATCTAGACGTGATCAAATCAAAATAAATGTAGTGTTTTACTGAGGGTAGGTAGGTTATTCCAAATTAGTAAATCCTCTTTCTTGTTACAAAATTTTGCTGGCCACTCTTATGATCGCGACAGTTCACTACAAAATCAAAATCAAAATATTTTATTTCACATAGGCCTCGATGGGCACTTATAAAACGTTTAACGGTGTACGTCTTAGTGGCATCATAATTTCGTTCAATAATTTATAACTACATCATCATTTCAGACGAAAGACGTCCACTGCTGGACATAGTTCTCCCTCCCCCAAGTGTTCCCACATTCAACCTTCACCAGGTCATCGGTCCACCTAGTGGGAGGCCTTTCAACGCAACGTCTTCCGGTTTTCGGCCCCATCGGCCATCCGTTCTGCGAGCTATGTGCCCTGCCCACTGCCTCTTAAGTTTGGCTATTCTTCGGGCTACGTCGGTAACCTTGAATAATTATAACTTACAACGTAACAAATAAAGCCTGTCAGTAGAGCTATACCCAATGTTTTGGTAAGAAGCTGTCATACAAGTGGCCAAACCGTTGTTTAAAATGCAAAAAGAATCGCAAGATGTCAGGATCGAACTCACGGCACCTTACTTGCGTATCTCAATGACTTATCACTCGGCTAGCCGGACTTAGCAGTAGATCGTGAATTAACTCATGTATTTCTCACTAGGAGCACAGGAGTGTCACAGCGAAGATTGAAGTAGAGATTTGTGACCATATAAGGTAACGTTTCTCGTCGTGCGGTGCGCTCTGACTCACCGGCTGTTAGCCAATAGGAGCGGAGCACGTCGTGTGACTCAGTTACTTACTTGTTTCTTTGTTTCTCTTCCAGTCCTTTGTATTGTTCATGTTACTGAGGACTTGGAAGATTTTTGTATGAAGCCTGGCTGACCTACCTTCAGCCATTTTTTTTTTTGAATTTTGGGCCATGCATAAAACCTATATGAGCTAACAAAGTCCATTCACTGATGG
Organism: Noctua comes; assembly: GCA_963082995.1. Taxonomy (NCBI): domain Eukaryota; kingdom Metazoa; phylum Arthropoda; class Insecta; order Lepidoptera; family Noctuidae; genus Noctua; species Noctua comes. The sequence goes on along the minus strand of OY720295.1, from coordinate 6,433,822 downwards.
CATCTTCACAACTTTGATAGCTTATATCTCGGAAACGTGACACTTTAGAACATTTTGTCTCATACAAAACTTGTTTGTATTGATGCCAGCTATCGATTGATACAGGTTTTATGCGTGGCCGTTATTTTGAAAATAAATCAAAATGGCGGAAGCTAGGCCGCCCATAAAATTTAAACCCCTATAAACAATAATTTCGTTTGTTTATGTTGTAGACTTGTATCACACACTATTCATTTTGTATTAATTATTATTTATTATGACTCTGATTAAAATTTCACATAAAACTACTTAACGAAGCGACTCGCAACACATCTAGCTCTGAGTGCGCGTGGATGGATGTTTGTTACGCAGAAACTACTGAATGGATTTGGATGAAATTTAGCTTACAGATAGCTTATAACCTAGATTAACACATTGGATACTTTTTATCCCAGTATCATGATCCGGTGGGACAATTATCGAACTCCACGCAGGGGAAGTCGCGGGCATAAGCTAGTAAATTCTAATCATACTAGTCTGTGAAGAGAAAGCACGAGCAATGATCACCACGCTTGCTCCAGCATCAGGTTTCCTCACCACGTTTTTCCTTTACCGATGTCAGTCATCTCCAAGATAAAAACGCCCTAGGCCACTCACCGCTTCACATCAGGCGAGTTGTGGACTTAGGCGCGAATTACACAGAAACGGCGTAAGGTGAAGGCGCGGCGCAGGCATGATGCCGTTTCAAAACGTTTTCAAACAAAATGTACAGACGCCATCACATCAAGCTCTACTACTAAAATCTGTTAAATTTCTTTAAAAGATTTTCAACTTTATCGCTATAGCATTAGGTTCAAGGTTGATTTGGAAAAATTGACAGTTTCGGGTAGCTTGAGGTGCTGGTGTCTGTACGTAGGCGACGTGTCGTGAATTACACTCAAGCGGCGCAGGGACGCCGTTCTTTCGTTTCCTTATAAATTGCACACCTGCGCTGCGCCTGAGCCGCTCCGTCGCCTTACGCCTTTTCTGTGTAATTCGTGCCTTAGGCAAACTTATTTATTATTTAGCATTAAAACTTAAAAAGTACCTATAAATGAATTGAAAAACTCGTACTAGAAAACCTGGAAAAAAAAAACAATAGAAAAACAGTAGATTTACGTAGATTTATTTCTAAGTATAATGTAACGTGTCCTATATAGGAGAAAAAAAATAAAAAGAAAACAAGCAAACAATTTAAATTAAGTAAAAAAAGAGCGCGGACCTCCATGTCTACGGTAGAAACTCATTGTAAAAAAAAAAAATCGGTTGTCTGTAAAGTCGGTTTACTGACGTTAGTTGAACGTGACAACGTCATAAGAAAATACTGATGGAATGGTTGCATTTTTCAAAAAATTAATGTGCGTTGAGCAATTGTTTTATGGAACGCCTCAGAGCGAGGTAACGCCTCATTTTTTCGTGCGTGCAGCCGGCTCCATCGAATTATAAGAAGTTGTCACGTCAAAAAAAAAAATTGAAAACTCACATTGTTACTCGCCCGGATTTTAACCCACAACGTGGTTAACTTCTTTACTATAGTTAAGCAAAATAAAATGTAGAAATACCTACATTTAAAAAAATCATAATTTCATTTTAAAAACACGTTCTGCTCAATAGCGTAAATAACGCAGTGCATACTGTTGAAGTGAAAAAATTCATGGCACTATGATTGTGAGTGTTACGTACACACAGCGTCAGTATGTGCTAGCCCCTCATGTTTTAAAATTTTACTCTGCTATAACATTGAATTCGTTACGAATAATCTAAAGAATATAAGTTTTTAATCTATCGTGGTCACTAAATTTATCCGTTTATACGTGATCATGGTGCTTGTGGCCCTGGAACACAAAGGGCAAAAAAGGAACATGGATGGGTTTTAGTCAGTACAAGTCTGACACTCCCTTCCGCTCCGGCCAGAGTGTGGGGGGTCATTTGTTGATTTACCATCCGAAAAAAAAAAAAAAAAACAGGGTGCTTGCAAACAGCGCCGAAATATCGGGATCTCAAAATAATCAGTAAACATGGTGAATATCCCGTTTCTAGTGTTAATGATAATCTAAAGAATACTTCAAAAAGAGTTCCTTGTTTCGAATTGGATTCGAACCACCGCATCACCGAATGTCGAACTAACCAGCGAGCCTATACAACGTGTAACAGAATAAACGCAAGACCTCTCGTGTGGTGTCTCAGACCATGAAACTGAACAACTTTTGTTCTATGACTTTTGGAAATTCATAACTTTTTTTTTAGTTTTATCATACACGTGGACTGATTGCGTCCGTTCCCATAGAAAGTTTTTTTTTTTTTGCGAATTTCCAGAACTCGTAGAACAAAAGATGTTTAGTTTCATGGTGCGAGAGACCACACGGGAGGTCTTGCGTTCATTATGTTACACGTTGTATATGAATTGCGATGAAATTGTTATCTACTACCGTTCGAGTCACTTTATCTTTAAGTCTCAGTCTAATCGATAGATGTTATAATTTGAGGGTATCTATAAATTTTACTGCCTTACTTTTTCTTTATAAAACGAATGCTTACCCTCAAAATATAACTACAACGTTTGATGTGTACGTTCACTTAAAACGACTAAGTTACCCTCGTTGTTATAAAATTAACTTTACTACAACGTCTTTGCAATAAGCTAGGTATTTGACTGAAAAAATCTATTTAGTCCGTCAGTTAGATTATCAAAAAATATTGGACACGTATTTTTTCTTTTGTCATGTAAACGAAAAATCACCACGATGACGTCACACGAGATTTCAACGCGCTGTGCGTTGAAATCTCGTGTGACGTCACAATTTCCGTTACTTTTTACTAGCCAGTGACGTCACAAGCCCCCTCTCTTGAACTTTGATGCGCGCGAAAAGAAAAAATACGTGTCCAACAGTTTTTGGTCATAGATTCTATTGATGTTGGCATATACAAGGTGTAACAGAATAAACGCAAGACCTCTCGTGTGGTGTCTCAGACCATGAAACTGAACAACTTTTGTTCTATGACTTTTGGAAATTCATAATTTTTTTTTTTAGTTTTACCATACATTTGGATCAGCTGATTGCGTCCGTTCCTAATAGAAAGTATTTTTTTTTTTGCGAATTTCAAGAACTCGTAGAACAAAAGATGTTTAGTTTCACGGTGCGAGAGACCACACGGGAGGTCTTGCGTTTATTACGTTACACGTTGTATAAGGTCCCATTAAAATAGATGGACAAACTTTTAGAAATCATTCAGACCACCAAAATAAGGACAATGGTAAAAAAAATAAGAAACTCGCATTAGATATTATATTAACGAAAATACACTAAAATATTGGTTACCCAATGATTTTAGGTCAAAATAAAATCACTTTAATCAGTGTTTTTTTTGCTTGGATATCTTTGGTTACACGTACTGAACGCTGGGTTAAAGCTTGTCCATCTATTTTATAATAGTAAAAGAATAAAATATAATATGACAATTTTTTTTCTATAATATTTTTTTTTTTGTGTTTCCATATATATATTTTGGCTACCCCGTTGTCTAGGACAGCTAAAAATCTATACAAAATTGTAAACTTACGTATAAGCGAAGTTAGATATACAGGGTGTAAACAGACCCTTCACATATCCGTCAACTAAGCATTCTGTAAACCAAACTAAGTAACTTTACGCAAAAAATATTGCTGGGAAACGACTTTTTTTTTTGGGGTGAAAAATCACGTTTTACGGTAGGACTCGATGGAAAGCACTCAAAACATTGAGCTGATGGATGGATTGAATAGTACGGGGGTCGTGGAGGTGTGTACAGTAAAAATCTTACATTAAAAACATGTATTTTAAAAAAAAACTTGTGAAAAAGTTGGAACTTTGACCTCCAATATCTCCGTAACTAGAAGGGTCCCAGGTATGGTTTAGAATAAAAAAATGATCACAAAGACGGGGTGAACAAGTGCCTTTCTTTTGTGTTAAGGGTCTATTTACACCCTTTAGAATGCCCCTATGAGGGTGACATGGTCATACTGATCAAACCATCTATAAAAAAATAAAGAAAAAAAACTTCACTTTATCCGTGATTATGGCGCTTGCAACAGTGCCGAAATATCGGGAACTCATAAGAATCTTTCCCAGACTCACTTAAAGGCCAATATTCTGTCCGACCATGGACCATGCCCGGGTCGACGGCGCGTTGTGTTCCACGCGCGCCTCAAAGAGTGTCAGCATTATGACGGGGCCCCCCTCTAGAGGGCGAAAGCCTGCCGGGGTCGCGGGACTTATAGAATTACCGTGACCCTGGATCATAAAGGGCTATTGAAGGACACCGTGGATTTTAGTCAGTACAAGTCTGACAGTTCCTCCCACTCTGCCCTGGGTGGGAGGACTCATTTGATGATTTTACCACGATAAAAAAAAAAAAAAAGGCCAATATTCAGGTCGCGGGACTTATCTCGTCGCAGGACTTATAGAATTACCGTGACCCTGGAACATAAAGGGCTATTGAAGGACACCGTGGATTTTAGTCAGTACAAGTCTGACAGTCCCTTCCGCTCTGCCCTGGGTGGGAGGACTCATTTGATGATTCTACAACGAAAAAAAAAAAACAAAAAAGGCCTATATTCAAACCTCAGCGGTATTCAATGCCGCTGTGGGTAGAGGTACTTACCGCGCGGGTTTCGCTCAGGTATTTAGTATCAAGATGAGAGCGAAACCCGCGCTGTATATACCTCTACCCACAGCGGCAGCGAATACCGCTTAGGTTTGAATAGGCCTTAAAGTTGCAAGCTTCAGTCCAATTTACAAAGCTGGAAGTAGAACTGACCCGGGCAACTATTGACCAGTATAGGTCTTACCCGCTATTTCGAAAATATTCGAACGAGTGTTATACAACCGTCTAAAAGAATATTTGACTAAGAAAAAAAATCCTAATAATTATTACACCTAAGGGGCCGTCTCCACGAACGAGAGAATCGCGAGATCGAGAGAATACGAAAATATCGCCGCGATTCTCTCGCTCATGGAGACGGCCCTTAAGAGAGTGTATAGAAATACGTGGCACGACGATAATATCGCCGCGATTCTCTTGCTCGTGGAGACAGCCCCTTAGGAGGCTCTCATTGCGCGGCTGGGTCAAGGGCCTGATTCAGAAAGCAGTACTCCTGGACACGGCACGCATAGTAAGGCGGTTCCTCTCTCTGGAGCCCTGACCACCGCCGACAGCCTAGACCTTGTTCCTGATGCCGATGGGCCATCTATTTCTTATATTTTTAAATGTTTTGTATACTTTTGTTTTTAAAAATAAGTAAAGAAAAAATATATTTAAAAATGTATTACATAAGAAACATAATGAATACAGGAAATTATAATTATACCCATAACAACAAAAATGAAAGCTCATCAATATGAGTTTTTATTATTTTTATAAAATCTACTAAGGCTGTGAGAGTACTTGATTTAGGGCGGAAACCATATTGTTGATCAATTGGGAATTTTGAAATACCGTCAACGTCAACGTTTTTTTGATATTGATCAAAAAAACGTTGTTGTGGGTATTTGCATCGACCTGAAACCGTATGATAGGGTAAGCCATCAAAAGCTACTACAGAAATTAAACTGTAGTGAAACACACGTAGGTTGGTTAAACATCGATGTATTTACAGACACCCTCACATACAATTATTATCTTATATTGACCTACCGTCAACTACATAATATACTACATTTTTTCCCGTCTTAGGCACGAATTACACAGAAACGGCGTAAGGTGAAGGCGCGACGCAGGCATGATGCCGCTCCAAAACGTTTCCATACAAAATGTACGTAGGCGACGTGTCGTGAATTACACTCAAGCGGCGCGGCGCAGGCAAGCCGTGCCATCGTTTCCTTATAAATTCCACGCCTGCGCCGCACCGTCACCTTTCGCCGTTTGTGTAATTTGCGCCGAAAACAAAGCAAGATATTATTAAAAATTAAAGAACTAACTATAACTCAAGGTATGCCAACATGCAATGGAGCGCAGCATTCTAGGCGCCAAACTTACCAACCGTGTACGCAACACCACACTGCGCTCCAAAACCCAAATTAAAGCCGCTAAGCTGTAGTGGGACTGGACTGGCCACGTCTGCCGTATGCCCAATTAGCTGTGGGCCAAAATAACCACTTTCAGAAGCCCTAACACAGCCAGAAGGCGTCGCGGCAGACCTCGTTGAAGATGGCGAGACGAACTAGACAACCAACGACCAGTGGCTCACATTAGCCCAGGATCGAAACAACTGGAAGTCCTGGGGAGCGGCCTTAGCTCAGGATTCTGTATACCTACATAGGATTCTTTATACTTTTTATTTTGTCGTTTAAATATTCGCATAGACTATAATAGCATTTTTAATTCTGGTAGTTTGTTATATATTTCTATGGACTTCACAAAGGGGCGTTGAATTTATTTTTAGCCAGGAATGTGGAATGTTTAATCTTGATTCGTGTCGGAGTGTGTAACGTGATTGTATGTCTTCGCGTTTTGTATAAAATTCTTTATATTTACGAACAAAGCAGGTTTCTAATATGTATAGACGAATGCGTGTGTGTTCCATTATTATTTATTAGCTTTACTTTCACTATGTATCATGGTATTATGATATAATAGGTTCAAGTCCGATTTAACTGTTTTATGTTTTAAAAAGCCCTACTGCTGCCACCATGTAGGTTGGTTAAACACCGATATATTAATGGACACCCTCACAAACACCAACCTACCGTCAACTATTTAATATACTACAAAACGACATACGTATTTCAGGAGCAATTTTAGATTTTCCATAGAAACAGAAATTTGAAATTATCTTTTTTTTTTTAAGGAATTTCTATAATGTTCTCTGATAACTTTTAAGACTTATGTATTCTGCTTATGCGTATGAAGTTTCATTAAAATCAATTCAGTAATTTCGAAAAAAAAGAACTTGAAAATTTGTATGAAAAGTCGTAAGTCGTAAACGCTCTTATAACCGATGCCCAAAAGGACCTTGACTTGACCTGCTCTGTGAATGGTTATAATAAAACTTACTGACTATTAACACCTCTAAAACATCATTTATGATTTTCGCCTCGAAAAATACACCATTACCGGAGTTCCCATCTCTCGATCAACGGAGAGACAGTCAAACGGTCTACTCACGAAATATGTACTCGAGAAATATCTTGGACTGTGGGTAGATGACAAACTTACTTGGAAACTGTACATCGATCATATTAAAACCAAATTAATATCACTATTAGGAGCCTTACAAAAAGTTACAAAATGTATCCCGAAAAAAGTCTGATTATAAAGGGTGTAAATAGACCCTTAACAAAGCCGAAATTCACTTGTTCTCGCCGTCATTGCGATCATTTTTTTGTTCTAGACCATACCTGGGAATACTTCTAGTTATGGAGATATTGGAGGTCAAAGTTCCAACTTTTTCACAAGTTTTTAATGTTAGATTTTACTTTAAACACCTTCAAGACCTCCGTACTATTCAATCCATCTACCAGCATAATGTTTTAGTCCTACCGTAAAACGTAATTTTTCACCCCAAAAAAAAGTCGTTTCCCAGCAATAATTTTTGCGTAAAGTTACTTAGTTTGATTATCAGAATGCTTCTTGGTTGACGGCTTCGTGAAGGGTCTGTTTACACCCTGTATTCAACTCTCTATAAAATCAAACCTAATCGAAGTGTGGGGATCAGCCGCTAAATCTAATCGAAACCCACTACATAGAATACAAAACAATATTATAAAAGTACTATTTCACTACCACTACCTGTATCCAACAAAAATAAAATTAAAAAAAAAATTACCCAACAAAATCTCACACAACTTTACACCTTCATTTTCATAAAAAAATTACCAAGAATTGCGTACAATCAAACATACAACTACATAAAAAACATTAACATGCAACACAAGAAGTAAAAACAAATTCCAATTAGTGACTTCATGTGCACGAACTAATTACGGCAAAAAAACAGTACTAGTGGAGCACAACCAACTGTTCAATGATTTACCAGAAATAAGGAAGTGTGATAATATTAACATATTTAAGAGTAAACTAAAAAAAATATGTATGTACCCTATAATGTCGCCAACGCCCCAGAGGCAAAAATTATATTATTGGTAACTATGTATCTCATTATAAGTGAACTGTTATATTTTATAAGTTCATAAAGAAATAAATATCTTTAAGTCCAATAGTAAAAACCGGCCAAGTGTGAGTCGGACTCGGCACACACAGTGTTCCGTAGCACCAAACAATAAAATAACAATATTTTTAACGCTTATTCAGATTTAATTTTACAGTTAGCAGTACAATTAAGTTTGTTTTTAAATGATGTAAAGTAAAGCAAAGTAACTGCTGCAGTTAGACGAAAAGTGCCTGATCTTAAAAACTAAGTATAAAACTTTATTCGAGCCAGTTTTCATTGATAGTTTTTTAAGTTCTACATACCCACTTTTTTTAAGAATTTTCGTCTCATCTGTTCCTTTTGACATAAAAAAAAAATCAATTTTTTAAACTGTGACTTACAGTATAAGTTTATTTGTAAACCGTGAAAGCTTAAAACAGCGTTTACATTTTATTTTATTTTTAGAAGCAAATATCTCATCAACCATGGACTGAAGAAAAAAAGTGCTTTAGAAACTTCGATATAATTTTTTAAGTGCTAGAGACGGCATTCTGAGTTAGCAACTAGATTAGTTAACAACTTAGATTTATTATATCTGAAAATATAACGTTGAAACATATTTAAGTACAACTACCCACAACACTTCTTCCATTGACGAAATCTCTCTGAATCCAGTCATTCAAGTGTCAAGTGAGACGATCCAAAGAGGTGCTCCGAAGCACATTAGTTACCTGATTAATATTTCTTGAGGAACTCAATCGATCCTTTGTAAAATTTTCCTCACAGTTATAAAACAGCATGTAGGGTATATTGACATCATTGTGTTCAAACAAACTTTTTATATGTACCCACTATGTTTTTATATTTGTAACAGATTTTGTATAAAAGGAGCCAACTTTTGAAAATTCTTTCATACCGTACTCAACCGCACCACGAGTCTCACTGTTTAAATTCGTATTTAAATAATCTTCCTAATAAACCGTGAAACTTTTAGTTTTAATATCTTCTACAAAAATATTAAATAATTAACCGTTTACCTCTCCCTTGAAAATTTAAAAATGGCAAACGCAGAAAAGACAGTGCGCAAAGTATTAACCAAAATCGCTTCAGAACGGAACTATAAAAAACCTGAAATAATTATAACTGAATTATCAAGCGGAGGAGCCAACTACACGTCAAAACTATTCACAGCGGTCGTAAAAGAAGAAAATAAAGAAGAACTTAACTTATTTGCGAAAGTCGCAACAATGGGAGAAGCATTTCGCAAAGACCTGCCTATGGACCTCTACAAAAATGAACAATTCGCATACCAAAAATTAGCGAAAGTTTACGCGTCTTTGGAAGAAGAAAACGGAGTGCCCGAGGAGCACAGACTACATTTTCCAAAGTTCTATGGCTTCGATCCCACCAAATACCAGGAGACAATGGTGCTTGAGAACTTATTGGCGAGCGGGTATGGTCCTCACGATAGATTCACGTCTATTGATTGGGAGTACGCTTCTTCAGCAGTAGGAAACTTGGCGAAGATGCACGCGCTGTCTTTCGCTTACAGTAAGCATCGCCCAGATGATTATGCGAAGAGTATGGCGGTTATTCATAATCAATGGGGAGATTCTGAAAGCATGGCCGTTCATTTTAAGAAAGCTGCTAACAAGGCGTTGGAAAAAGTCAAGCCGGAGAACAAGGCATTATTGAAACAATTCTTTGGCGATATGAAGAATCCATTTATTGAAATTAATACGATTGTGCGCAGTACCGTCATTGTTCATGGGGACTTCAAAGGAAATAATTTGATGCACAGAGTGCGAGACGTAAGTTTTTATAATATCCTTTACATAATTTTGTGCCCTTCAAGAGCGTCAACGTCTTACGGCATTTCATACAAACTTTCAAGTGATTTTTTTTCGAAACGACTGAACTGATTTTAATGAAACTTCGTACGCATAAGCAGGATACATAAGTCTAAAAACTTGACTGAGAACATTTTCGAAAAATAGTGTTACAGCTAAATTAGACCGATTTTAGATTTTCCATAGAAACAGAAATTTCCAATTATCTTTTTTTTTAAAGACTTTTCGAAAAGTTGTCAGTCAAGTTTTTAGACTTATGTATCCTGCTTATGTGTAGGAAGATTCATTAAAATCGGTTCAGTCATTTCGAAAAAAAACTCACTTGAAAATTTGTATGAAAGGCCGTAAGACGTTGACGCTCTTAAGCTTTGTCTAAGGGACGCAATCGAAGTGCCAATCATGGATGATCCACGAAGCACATCATTCATCATCATCATCAGTTACCCTGCTCAGAATAATTGACCGTCCCAGGGTTGTCTAAAGCGAAGCTTTTAACTAATGAAGGTACATTTTATTTGTCGTAATTGCAATTTTGTACTTCACTACATAGTATAAAACAAAGTTGCTTCCCGCTGTCTGTCTGTCCCTATGTATGCTTAGATCTTTAAAACTACGCAACGGATTTTGATGCGGTTTTTTTTAATAGTGATTCAAGAGGAAGGTTTATATGTATATATTGCACCCGTGCGAAGCCGGCCGGGTCACTAGTTCCACAATAACCTATTGTTAAAGTGCGTAATTTACGTCAACGTAATGGTTTTTTTTTGTTCCTTCTACCTACTAGTTACGGAGATATTGAAGGTCAAAGTCCACACATTTTTTTCAATACAAATTTAAAATGTTCTAACTTTCTGCCACTGACAGTATTGATTGTACTTTGTCTGATTTTAGAAGTCGGTTATTTTTTTTGCAATAAAACTATTTTGTTGTACCCTTTTTAGTTGAGCTAAAAGTTGTGTGGGATATTCACACAATTTTATGTATAAAATTCTCGTGTCACGGTGTTTGTGGTCCCACTCCTCCGAAACGGCTCGACCAATTTTTATGAATTTTTTACGTATATTTGGTAGGTATGAGAATAGGTCGTGAAGTATATTTCACACCGCCAGGCTGCAAATTCTAAATTAACGCGAGCGAAGTCACGGGCAAAGGCTTTGCGAAGTATTTATGTTTATATAAAAAAAAAAAAAAAAAAAAACGGCCGACGCAAAGCGGCAAATCGCCAGACACCGTCAGCGAAGACTAACTTCATCTTCGACGATCCTGCCGTTTAAATTTAGTTTAGTTTATTTATTAATAATTATCGAAATTACAGGTCATATTTTGAAAAATAGTAAAAACACAAATCATACTACATTAAAAAAAAAAAACATTATTCGTTAAACAGAGCATCGAACACAAATTATCATAAATTAAAAAAAATCAAAATAATAATAATAATTTATAACATTATTTTTTTTTTTTTTTTAATTTATACCACAATAAACAGAAAAATAGAACCACATAGTATAATAATCACGTCAATTTTCTTAAAACCATTGTTTTAGGTCATATAATGCCTGGTCGGTTAGCCAGCCTTTGAGTTTAGCTTTAAAAATAGTGTCAGTTGTCGCGCTCAAAATATTATCAGGTAGCCGGTGTTATACCGATGGACCCATCATCATCTGCCTAGCCTTTTCCTAACTATGTTGGGGTCGGCTTCCAGTCTAACCGGATGCAGCTGAATACCAGTATTTTACATGGAGCGACTGCCTATCTGACCTCCACAACCCAGTTAGTACTAAGTAATACGATATCCCTTGGTAAGACTGGTTGTCAGACTTTTTGGGCTACTGACTAGCTGTAACGACTCTCAAAGATCTACAAATGACAGCCGGGACCAACGGCTTAACGTGCTTTCCAACGCACGGAGGAAACTCGGTATGTGATGGGTGATCACCCATCCACAGACCAACCTAGGCAAGCACGGCTTAACCTAAAGATCGATCCGAGCGGCTGTTATTATTTAGCCACGAGCTCCTACCGATGGACCCATAACATGAATTAACTTTCCAGGCTAGAACCTGGATTTAGAGACTTGGGTTTACAGAGGATTTAAAAATTCGCTTCACAAACACCCGTTCCAACAGCTATAGGTGTGACGTCTCGTATAATTATGGTCGAACATCTAATTTTAAGGCGCCCTTACTGTCAATGCAAAGAGTCGAAGCTACTTCAAAAGTAACGAACAAATCTTACCATTTTTTTTATTTTTTTATTCCAGGATGGCAAAGTGGATATCATGTTCGTGGATCTGCAGACTCTTCAGCCATCCAGCCCGGTCAATGATCTAATCAACTTCATCTTCACCGCCTCTGACGAGGAGTTCCGCGCTAAATACTACGATAAACTGATCAACCATTACTACACTGAGATCAGTGCCGCAATGAAAAGGCTGAAGGTCGACCCTGAAACGACTTACTCCAGGGAAGATTTTGATTTTGAATTGATGACGGTAAGAAACTCAAATAGTGTGTTCAGAGGCATTAGCTGGCATTGTTCAGACGACAGCATTAATTAACATTCATACCTTTCCTACAAAACGAAATCAAAAAATAAGGTGTCATAGAAAAGTTAAAAAAACGAAAAGCCTACGTCGTAGCACACGCGTAGCGACGCGCTACGACGTAGCACACTGCGTAGTGCGTAGCAAGATAGGAGCTCCTGTCGTTGGGGGATTTTTGCTTTTTGTGAACTACACGGATTGTGTTAATGATGCAATTTTATGTGCAAAAGCCTACTATATAATTACTTTTTATAACAAAAGTTCAAGGTATTTCCTATATCGAAATTTTTCACCAGTCCACTTTTGTTGTGCATAAAAAAAATACTAAATTATCAAAACATGAGTCAATAAGCGGGACTGCTGAACACGGGGTACTGTAGAGTCAGAGTAGGTTGTAGGTAGTCATAAGCTATATTTAAAACGTTCCCGTGGTATAATATCCTATCATAACGCAAGCAATGCCGCGGGAAAAAAATAGTAGGTAATTAACTATTGGTTTTTTTTTTATAGCCTGTACTGTCCCACTGCTGGGCAAAGGCCTCCCCCAATTCCTTCCATGTGCTCTTTTCCCGTGCCTCCTCGAACCAGCCTTCGCGGTACGCGTCCAGATTGTATTTAATTAAATAAAACATCTGTATTTTTGGAATGCCAATCTACTTCTATTTTAATCTTTTGCCTGCTCGGTCATTTTTAAGATCGCTCCGTACTAGTTCATTCTATTAGTTCTAACAGCTCTATTCGGTCTTCGCTCTCGGTCAGCATTTCCATAGAGCGAGCACAGCGCGGTCCATGGACCACGGAGCAAATTAATACGGTCTCTGTCAAACAATCTGTGACTGTACGAGTACGAAAAGAGCTATTTGACCTAATAGACCGATTACAAGTCAGCGTTCGGAAACGTTTCTTTTAGTACAGTGCGAAGATACGGCTCCTACTCGTTCATCGTTCACGAACTACACAAGACTACTACGCAGTGTGCTACGTCGTAGCGCGTCGCTACGCGTGTGCTACGACGTAGGCTTTTCGTTTTTTAACTTTTCTATGACACTTTATTTTAGCTCCCCACCCGTAGTCCATAGGTATAAAAACAAATACTATTTGTTTTTATACCACCAACAAGCTAGGCACCAACAAGAACAATAAATTCTAAGCATTTACACCATTTTATTATTCTCATTCCAGAAATTGCCGTACGGTCTCAACTTAGCAGTGTACTCCTTACCCCTGGTGACGGTTGAAAGAGAGAACGCGCCAGAATTCAACGAGTCTCTGGAGCTCACCGACTTCTTGGTCGAGACGACCAGCGACCTGTACACCGAGAGACTGAACGGAGTCGTCAATGACTATATCAAGTGGGGCATCCTTATCTGAACTTGTCATAAGATAGACCGATTTGAAGGTACAGAAACGGGACCAAAAGTGTTATAATTTTATTTTCATGTTTAGCATTTTGCATGAGTTCGGTAGTTTTATACGTCCCGTTGACATTGAAAAGTAAAGTAAACAATGCCAGGTAAATGATAAATTTTTTAGTCGATTTTCAGAGTAGAAAGTCTCAATTAAAGTAAATACAATTATTAATAAATGAAATAATTATATTCGGTAACACATTAGCTAGCCTCTGACTGTGTTGTTAGAAATTATAATATTGTCATACAGTTGAATTTGACGAACTTTTTGTAGGCAACTCACAGTGGCCTACAAAAGGGATTGCAGCATAATTCATGATATATTATTAGTTATTACGAATTTGAGACTATCCGGCTCATGCCTAAGCGCTTACGCACGTTAAAGAATGTGATGCGCAGGAGTCGACAAAGTTGCAAGCCGTTGCGCTAACTTGACAGCGTAATGCTTGACGGCTTAAAACTGGTGTTGGTATTTCAAATGTGATTGAATATGATTTAAGCTGGTCTTTTTTTAGAATTGGATAGATTATTTTGTAGATTGTTTTTAAGTAATAAGTTAATAATAAATGACATGAATAATTGAAATAATAATGATAAATGAAATCGAATTAGCCTATGTAGTAGAATTTTCTTTTCTTGCGTTTTAACAGAAAAAGGTGCATTATACAATTATATATTTATGTCATAAGCTTATTGTGGAACAGTAATAAATCAGTTTGAGTGCAAAATGAAAAATGTGTTTTAGTAAAAAATGCGGTCGTTTTCCAAATAGCGCCAACTCAACTCTGACGCAACTCATATTGTTGCAACCCATACCAACCCATCCGAGTGAGCAAGGATTATAAAAAAAAAAAAATGATTAAAGGTAAAATAAAATAACTTTTATTTCGGACAAGTAACATCCATAGAAGGTTAGTAAAATAAAACTTCTATGTTAGTTACAACTTATTTAGATACAAGCTTGTTGTTCGAGAGGCACCTACGAACAGTAGTCCCAAATATCGGGGAGACGAACCTCCCTACTATAGTCTTCAGGATGGAGTTGGAGCTAGCCCGTACTCTGCAGAGTAACGACGCAGATTTCTTCTTAGCGATCGCGTGAAAGTCGTCGACGTGTGCCTGCGCGAAAATACCAGATGCACTGCAGATTATGGGTTGTCACAATACGACTTGCGTCCGAGTAGGTATCAGAGTCCACTCGGTCCGAGCATACTCTGATCGTGTCAACGCGGCTTGAAGCGAAGACGCACTGAGTGTCTAGACTTGCAGGAAATATGTGGCTCAACCAGTAACAGCTAAACGCTGCCCTGACAGGTCTACGAAACTAGCCAATCAGATAGATAAGTCATCATCTGCCAGCCTTTTCCCAAGTACATTGGGGTCGGCTTACAGTCTAACCGGATGCAGCTGAATACCAGTATTTTATATGGAGCGACTGCCTATCTGACCTCCACAACCCAGCTAGTATACTGGGCAACCGATACTCCTTGGTGAGACTGGTTGTCAGACTTTGAGCCACTGACTATCTGTAACGACTGTCAAAGATGTACAAATGACAGTCGGGACCAACGGCTTTACGTGCTTTCCGAAGTACAGAGGAAACTCGGTAGGTATGTAATGGGACCGTGACGTGTAACAGTGACCGCACTCATCCGCGGACCAACCTAGGCAAGCACGGCTTAACCTAAAAATCGACCTGAGTGGCTGTTATTATTGCGCCACGAGGTCCTATCAGCTAGAACGTCAGTGTGTTCCCGTATATCGAGTAGACCGTTTCGTTCGACGTCTACTTCTAAACGAGATACGAACAAATCTAAAGGCCTGAATCGTATGTTTGTCAAAACAATAATAAGGCCCGGTATCCACCAAAGCGGAGACGGGCGGAGCGGAGAGGAGATGTGCTAGATTCGACCAATCATAAAAGAGACGAGAGACGCTATGTCCATTTCAACCAATCTGATTGGTCGGTACCAGCACGTCTCCTCTCCTCTCCGCTCGTCTCTGCTTTGGTGGAGTATGGGCCTTACACTACGCTACGGGTGACCAGTTTGAAAAGCGAGCGTCGATATTAGAATCAATATAAATTGGACACTAGAAGGCGATTCACCGTGAACATCAGGGTGACGAGTGTACGTCAAAAAACAGTGATTCTATACACATGAAAGCAATGTTCTAGCAATGTAAGGACTGTGCTTAAAATTTCAAACAATCTGTTTTTATAAAACTTGAGTTATTTAAAAAAGTTAGTGAACCGCCGGCCTGATATCAGAATGACGGGTGTATTTTTAATCTGAGCAAATTACTGACTATCTAAGTATGAAAACATTTACGTACCAATGTTCCGGCAATGTGCTCGAACGTACCAAAAGCAGAATCAGATGCGGCAAAAGTAATTTTGAAAATAACAATTATAAATTTGAACGCCTGCCCATTTTATACTGGCAATCACGACGAATTGTATAGAGGAACATTTGAACTGCAAGGGTTTCATGTCATGTGTCATGTTCATGTTCGAAAGAGACACCGTGGCCCTGGAACACAAAGGGCAAAGAAGGAACATGGATGGGTTTCAGTTAGTAGAAGTCTCACACTCCCTTCCACTCCGCCCAGAGTAGATCTGAGATCATTTGATGATTTCCCATCCGAAAAAAAATAAGGTTTTATGTCATCATTTGTTTATAATATTAATGTGAATATAGCAAACGGTGATGCAGTCATCCCCGCACAAAGTATTTCGAACTGTAACATAAACGAATGTATTACTACCGTTCAAAATAGTCGCCGTTACTTAGATTTTAATACAGCATCAAATGACTTAATCTTTCCTATGAACGAACCCGTTAAAACAGAATTTTTTAATATGGAGTGCAAGACTAATAAACCGCCATCGTCGCGCGTTAGAGAAGTATTGTCACGGTTACGCACAGACCACGAAGAAGAACGAATTAATTTGACATCCCTAGTCTCGCAATGCGCTGGTGTATTTTATATCGAAGGTGAACCACTAACCTTTAATAATAAAATAAAGCGTAGTACATACCACGGATGAAATTAATGACATGCATTACACTCTCAGCTTCCCGATCCGGAGAAAAATCCAGACATACTGCGGACAAGAATAATTTATAACTGTGCAAGGAAGCTACCTAGCTACCATACCTCAGAATTGCTTTATCAAAACTCCAGAATTTACGATCTCGAACATTTACAATCGGATCAAAGGGTACACACTGACAATAATACGATTACCTCCAAACCAGCAAGACTTATCGAAGAATGAAGAAACACTGGTAAAACGGAACTCGATTAATCTTGAAAATCTGTACAGTAGGTACCAGAAAATATCAGTACAGCTTCCAGTAAAGCTCACTCATACAAACGTCGAGAGCATCTATCACACCACAATACCTATATACTCACTACTATTAGGTGCAAGTGAACTTGGAAGAATATTTATGTAACGACGATAATCGAGAAAAAGGGTTGAGAAATCTTGCTCTGAGCAACCAGAAACTGCTCAAGAAATCATCGCTGAAGTTGAACCTAGAAGGAAACTCGACCAGAGGAAGTTGGAATCGACACCAATCATCTAACAGCAACATTGTCAAGTTCGTTTAATAAATGGGACCACCGCGTAATAATACTCTTCCAAACAAAAAAAGAATCATCAAAATCGGTTCACAATTGACGAAGATATCGCTGAGCAAACACACAAAAAATAAAAAATTCAGTCGACTTGATAACCTCCTCCTTTTGGAAGTCGGTTAACAAATAGTTGCTGTCCTTCGGGGGGACGTGATACACATCGGTGTAATAGAAGGAACGATGACTGCAATTGACCCCCTTTCTGAGCATCGCAACCCCGGCCGACACGAGGCGCAGACTGAACAAATGCGTCACTAAATCACGCCACCCTAATTTCGCATTAGTTTCATGCATCTTCGCAATAAATTGGCTACTAAAAATATTCATCCTTGGTACACACATCGACCAATTATCATTTCTTTAGATTTGTAATTCTAGTTTAGTTCTATTCTAGTTTAGTTTGTAATTCTTTTATAATTAAAATTATCTTAAGAAACAACACAACAACAGCAACAGCAACAACTTCAGTTCGGCGGGACCAGCTTTGCGGTCGTAGACATATGGACACCTTCGTTAAAATGGCCATGTAGGCCCGGACAATGGCAAGCGCGCGCGCGCAGCATGTCTATGTGTAGTTGTCAATTTGTGTCGGTAGTGGCGCCACGGCGACAGCACCGCCGCATGCTTCAAGCCACCTCGGCGGTCTGTCACCGCCAGGTGAGACCTCCGGTTACCCGGAGGAGGCCCAGCGGATGACGACCAGCGGCAGAGGTCGAAAGACGGTGTAGCTCACTGAATACAGATAAATCGAATGGTACGTAGTCGTATCGCTTCCTTCTCTCGACTGGCGGCCGGCCGGGCAGCGGGGGGCTGGGGGCGCCCGCGTTGGGCTCGCTAACGCAGGTAACTATACCCCCTCCACCCCGGGAATGCGGGTGCAGATAACAATCTTCGCTTAACATTATTGACTAATAATGTAATTATTAGACAATAGATTTTACTACGAAGCGGATTAGCAAATACAATGCGTCACTTAGATAAAAGTATTTCTAAAGAAATGCGCATTATGTTGATGGGTGCAGATAACAATCTTCGCTTTTTATTATTGTTTAACAATGTAATTAGACAAAAGATTTTACACCGAAACCGATAAGCGAATAAAATAGTAAGAGTCCTAGTTAATTTAACAAACAGTGATGCACTAATCCCCGCCCAAAGTATTTCGAACTGTAACATAAACGAATGTATTACTACCGTTCAAAATAGTTGCGGTTACTCAGAAGTTTCTAACACAACTTCAAATGACTTAATCTTTCCTATGAACGAACCCGCTAAAACAGAAGTTTTTAATATGGAGTGCAAGACTAATAAACCGCCATTGTCGCGCGTTAGAGAAGTATTGTCACGGTTACGCACAGACCACGAAGAAGAACGAATTAATTTGACATCCCTAGTCTTGCAATGCGCTGGTGTATTATATATCGAAGGTGAACCACGTACCTTTACTAATAAAATAAAGCGTAGTACATACCACGGATGAAATTGATGACATGCATTACACTCTCAGCTTCCCGATCCGGAGAAAAACCCAGACATCCTGCAGACAAGAATAATTTATAACTGTGCAAGGAAGCTACCTAGCTACCATACCTCAGAATTGCTTTATCAAAACTCCAGAATTTACGATCTCGAACATTTACAATCGGATCAAAGGTCACACACTGACAATAATTCAATTACCTCCAAACCAGCAAGACTTATCGAAGAATGAAGAAACACTGGTAAAACTGAACTCGATTAATCTTGAAAATCTGCAAAGTAGCTACAGTAGCTACCAGACAATCTCAGTACAGCCTCCAGTAAAGCTCACTCATACCAACGTCGAGAGCATCTATCACACCACATTACCTATATACTCACTACTATTAGGTGCAAGTGAGTTCAAGCTATGGTCCTGAGCGGGAGGGAATGGGAAGCCGTCACCTCCTTCTGCGAAGCAGTCATGCTAGTGAAGGAGGTGGCGGGACGTGAGAGGGAAAGAACCTCACGTCCCAGCCGCCGCGGGAGACGCCCTGGGCGTCGGGGGTCACGTGGTGGCTCCCGGCCACCGTAGGCGCGGGCCTGTGGACGGCGAGCTATGGGCTAGCTCGCCGTCCGGCCGTCTTATGACGACAGGCCGTGTCGACGGCGCGTTCGTGTTCCACGCGCGCCTCAGAGATATGTCAGCAATGATGTAGGGGCCTGCAAGGGCCGATGCCTGCCAGGGCTGCGGGACTGTTCGAAAGTGATACCGTGGCCCTGGAACACAAAGGGCAAAGAAGGAACATGGATGGGTTTTAGTCAGTACAAGTCTGACACTCCCTTCCGCTCCGCCCAGAGTGGGGGGTCATTTGATGATTTCACATCCGAAAAAAAAAAAGTGAACTTGGAAGAATATTTATGTATCGACGATAAGCGAGAAAAAGGGTTGACAAAGCATGCTCTGAGCAACCAGAAACTGCTCAAGAAATCATCGCTGAAGTTGAACCTAGAAGGGAACTGACCTACACGCGGTACCGGAATTATTGTAACCTACACGCGGTACCGGAATTATTGTAACGACCTGCTCCGGAAACTAAAAATAACCCATGAAAAACGCGAACTTGAAAAATCTCGTAACAACCCCAAAGCCCTCTGGAAAACGATAAAACAAATCACCAGTACCATCAAAAAGAAAACTAGCCCCGTAGAACTGTTGGACATCTGTGATAACGCTACTTCATCTGTAAACGAAGTATGTAGGTTTTTCAGTACCATAGGCACTAACTTGGCAGAAAAAATCTTGTCGCAATCTCACCAACCTACAAACCCACCTATGAGCTCATGTCAAAACATTTCGTCCAGCCCCTCCACCTCTCTTGTGATACTTGAGGTTGATGAATCAGAAGTGGAGTCTCTTATTCTACAACTGCGTAGTGATTGCGCAATAGGTTGGGATGGCATATCTCCCTTGGTACTAAAGAGTTGCCGTCAGACCTTGACGCCACCTTTGACATATATCCTTAACTCTTGCATTCAAAAAGGCATCTTTCCTGCTGCGCTAAAGAAAGCAATCATCCATCCAATTCATAAGGGAGGGAACAGGAACTGTGTCAATAACTACAGACCCATATCGGTCTTATCAGCACTCTCTAAGATACTAGAAAGGATCCTAAATAACGCTTTAAACAAATTCCTCAACAAACATCAGCTCATAGCTGATAATCAGTATGGTTTTCGCACAGGAATCTCTACTGAAGATGCAGTTCTTGAGCTGACACAATTGGTTGCTAAGAATCTTGACAGTAGAACCAAAAGTCTAGGGATCTTCCTAGACCTTTCTAAAGCATTTGACACAGTCTCTGTTCCCAAACTTATCTCTAAATTGGAACTTCTAGGGGTACGAGGGAATACCCTCGAAATTTTCAGAGACTACCTAAATAACCGGACCCAGCGAGTAAAAATTGGAGAGTATATAAGTGAAGAAGTATCGACCACTTACGGTGTACCACAGGGAAGCATTTTGGGCCCCACCCTCTTCCTAACATACGTCAATGAGTTGTGCAGAATGACCATCCCCAACTCCAAGATCATTGCGTATGCAGACGACACCGCAGTCATAGTTCACGGACCAACTTGGGATAGCGTTAAGCGCTATGCAGAAGCAGCAATGTCCACTATAATGAAATGGCTCAACCTAAACTTGCTTACCCTAAACTGCGACAAAACACTCTACATTCCCTTTGCTATCCGACGTAACAACTTGCCCGACAAAACTTTCTCCATAACAGCGCACTCCTGCCCCAAACAATCCCCACAATGCTTATGTCCGACGCTTGTAAGAACTGATAGTGTGAAATATCTGGGTGTCCAAATAGACGGAAGCTTAAGATGGGACAAACAGGTCGACGCCACTACCACTAGATGTCTAAGACTCTTGCATATTTTCAAATCCCTTAGAGACTCGGCTGCACCTGATACCTTGAAGATGGTGTACTATGCATTATGCCAATCCATCATTGGATATTGCATTACTGTATGGGGTGGTGCAACTAAAACCAGTCTCCTGAGGATTGAAAGAGCGCAGAGAGCCGTACTAAAGGTGATGTCGCGCAAACCTTATCGCTATCCCACTACGCAATTATACGCTGATTCTAAGGTACTTTCAGTGCGCCAACTTTTTGTACTGCAGTCTACCGTAAGAAAACACGCTAGCGTTCCCCCACCTGACCCTAAAAAAAGGAAGAAACTACCCTTAAGTACCCCTCACAAAACCGCCTTCGCTAAACACCAGTACTACACATTAAGTACATACATTTACAAACAAGTTCACAAAAATCTAAACATTGTCAATCTAAATAAATACGAAATAAAATCAAAATTAACGGAATGGCTACTGGAACAGGACTACTTACGAACAGAATCCTTACTTAAGTACGTCTCCTAAGTACCTACATATCCCGAATCACACACAACACACCCACACACACCCACACGCGCGCACCCACACTCGTTCACACGCACACACACACACTTACTCACACGCACACACACGCAAACTGTCACACACTTCACGTATAAAACATTTGCTATTACTTAAATTAGCTTTATATTCTCGGGTAGATCGACACAGTCTACTATTTATACTAATTTAGCATCACTTTTTAAGCTGAATCACTGTCTCTCAAGATACAGGTTTCCTAGTTTGAGAGGCAGGGTTTTCCATATTGTGTACAGATTTCAGTCTTAGTTTATATTGCATTGTGTTACTACCAAGGATCATTTAAACCGAGTTTATATAAAACATGTTAAATCTGTATTTTTGTGAAATAAAGTTATTTATTATTATTATTATACCAGAGGAAGTTACAATCCGTACCTTTGTGCTCTTCTATCATATAATGTAATGTCTTATTAAGTATTTTGTGTGTACATAAATAAATAAATACAATCGACACCAATCATCTAACAGCAACATTGTCAAGTTTGATCAACAAATAGTTGCTGTCCTTCGTGGGGAGGTGTTACACATCGGTGTAACACCTCCCCACGGAACAGAAGGAACGCTGACTGCAACTGACCCCCTTTCGGAGAATCGCAACCCCGCCGACACGAGGCGAATTAATTTGACATCAATCTTAAAAATCTGCACAGTAGCTACCAGTAAATCTCAGTACAGCCTCCAGTAAAGCTCACTCATACCAACGTCGAGAGCATCTATCACACCACAATACCTATACATATACTCACTACTATTAGGTGCAAGTGAACTTGGAAGTATATTAATGTATCGACGATATGCGTGAAAAAGGGTCGAGAAAGCTTGCTCTGAGCAACCAGAAACTGCTCAAGAAATCATCGCTGAAGTTGAACCTAGAAGGGAACTCGACCAGAGGAAGTTACAATCGACACCAATCATCTAGCAGCAACATTGTCAAGTTCGTTTAATAAATGGGACCACCGCGTAATAATATTCTTCCAAACAAAAAAAGAATCATCAAAATCGGTTCACAATTGACGAAGATGTAGCTGAACATACACACAAAAAAAAAAAATTCAGTCGACTTAATAACCTCCTCCGTTTGGAAGTCGGTTAACAAATAGTTGCTGTCCTTCGGGGGGACGTGATACACATCGGTGTAATAGAAGGAACGATGACTGCAGCTGACCCCCTTTCTGAGCATCGCAACCCCGGCCGACATGAGGCGCCGAGTGAACAAATGCGTCACTAAATCACGGCACCCTAATTTCGCAATAGTTTCATGCATCTTCGCAATAAATTGGCTACTAAAAATATTCATCCTTGGTACACACATCGACCAATTATCATTTCTTTAGATTATATTCCAGTTGTGATTCTTTTATAATTAAAATTATCTTAAGAAACAATACAACAACAGCAACAGCAA
The DNA here is from genome assembly GCA_963082995.1 of Noctua comes. Classification (NCBI taxonomy): domain Eukaryota; kingdom Metazoa; phylum Arthropoda; class Insecta; order Lepidoptera; family Noctuidae; genus Noctua; species Noctua comes. The sequence goes on along the minus strand of OY720295.1, from coordinate 6,410,360 downwards.
CAACTCCAATCCGGCGGGACCAGCTTTGCGGTCGTAGACATATGGACACCTTCGTTAAAATGGCCATGTAGGCCCGGAGAATGGCAAGCGCGCGCACGCAGCTTGCCTATGTGTAGTTGTCAATTTGTGTCGGTAGGAGCGCCACGGTGACAGCACCGCCGCATGCTTCAAGCCACCTCGGCGGTCTGTCACCGCCAGGTGAGACCTCCGGTTACCCGGAGGAGGCCCAGCGGATGACGACCAGCGGCAGAGGTCGAAAGACGGTGTAACTCACTGAATACAGATAAATCGAATGGTACGTATTCGTACCGCTTCCTTCTCTCGACTGGCGGCCGGCCGGGCAGCGGGGGGCTGGGGGCGCCCGCGTTCGGCTCGCTAACGCAGGTAACTATACCCCCTCCACCCCGGGCATGCGGGTGCAGATAACAATCTTCGCTTCACATTATTGTCTAACAATGTAATTATAAGACAATAGATTTTACTACGAAGCGGATTAGCAAAAACAATGTGTATCTTACATAAAAGTATTTCTAAAGAAAAGCGCATTATGTTGATCGGTGCCGATAACAATCTTCGCTTTTTATTGTTGTTTAACAATATAATTATTAGACAAAAGATTTTACTCCGAAACCGATAAGCAAAATGCGCGACTTACAAACCTCACCTGGTTAGCACCACGTGAGGAATGTAAGTCAAGCATGAATGCAACGTGATACGCCTATTACTATGAAATGTATTGTTTGTTAATAATGTAAAATAAATGCATAGCAAATATTTGCATACAGTATTACAACTAAAAGTACAACTACAACTAAAATTTTTGCATGTACGTTGTCAGGTGTACAGAAACGGACATAGGGTACCTTTAATCCTGAAAAAAAAGCACTGTTTTCGAGGAAAACAACAATAACGTTCTTATGATAACAGATGGCGCCACAAGTCCTTCAAATCATGATCGAATTATACTATTACAAGCAGAGTACAACCCGAATTGATTATCAAATTCTAAATTAACGCTAGCGAAGCCGTGTGCAAAAGCTAGTATAATTAAACAAACCGTTTACCTCGTGCGTTGTAAATTTAAACATAACGTAGAAGAAAAAGCGTGCCAATTATTGAACAAAACGCTTCAGAACATAACTATGAAAATCATGAAATACTTATAACTGAATTATCAAGTGGAGGAGCCACTACACGTCAAAACTATTAACAGCGATCATAAGAGAAGAAATAAACAAGATCTTCATTTATTTGAGAAAGTCGCAACAATAGAAGAAGCATTTCAAAGACCTGCCTAAGGACCTCTACAAAACTGAATAAATTGCATACAAAAAATCAGCGAAAATCTACGCGTCTTTGTAGGAAGAAAACGGAGTGCCCGAGAAGCACAGACTACATTTTCCAAAGTTTTATGGCTTCGATCCCACCACCAACCAGGAGACAATGGTGCTTGCGAACTTATTGGCGAGCGGGTATGGTCCTCACGATAGATTCACGTCTATTGATTGGGAGTACGCTTCTTCAGCAGTAGCAAACTTGGCGGAGATGCATGCGCTGACTTTCGCTTTCAGTAAGCAACGGCCAGGAGAATATAAGAAGAGTTTGGCGACTTTACACAATCAATGGGGAGAATCTGAAAGCATGACCGTTAATTTTAGGAAAGCAACTAGCAAGGCGTTGGAGCATGTCACGCCCAGGTACAGGGAAGCATTACAAAAGTATTCTGGCGAGCTGGGGAATCCATTTATATTCATTAACAAGATTGTGACGGTACTGCTACCGTCATTACTCATGGAGACTTTAAAGGAAATAATTTGATGCACAGAGCGCGACATGTAAGTTTTATATATCCTTTGATTCATAGATACGGATTTTTTGGATTTTAATTTTGTGCCCTTTAAGACTTCTCTAAGTGAGGCAATCGAACTGCCGATCATGCATGATCCACGAAGCACATAACTACAACACTAACAACTAGCACTAACCTAATCAAATGCGAAAGTTAACATGCTCACATAGACTGCCTAAAAGGCAAACAATAGGAATAAGGACTGCTTAAAAGACAATTAAATTATTAGGACAATATATAATGCGTCGGTGTCAGCCAATCAAAAACGATATTTTAGCAATACACAATTAAACCAACTTAAACACGACAACAAACACAACAACAGCAACAACAACAACTACAACAATTTTAATACGACATTATTCTGTGACACTATCTAGCGACGTTGCCGCGTTGATACGAAAATGCATCTAATAAAGAATAAAACGTCATGAGAACTCGCTGCACCCCCGCAAGGGGGCGCAGCTGGCAGGTTTTGGGCATTGCCCTAGGTCCCATGTAGGCCCAACCAATGGCAAGCGCGCGCACGCAGCTTGCCTATGTGTAGTTGTCAATTTGTGTCGGTAGGGGCGCCACGGCGCTATACAGCCGCGCCGCTTGCTTCACGCCACCTCGGCGGTCTGTCACCGCCAGGTGAGACCTCCGATTACCCGGAGGAGGCCCAGCGGATGACGACCAGCGGCAGAGGTCGAAAGACGGTGTAGCTCACTGAATACAGATAAATCGAATGGTACGTCTTCGTACCGCTTCCTTCTCTCGACTGGCGGCCGGCCGACGGCAGCGGCGGCCGCGTTTGGCTCGCTAACGCAGGTAACTATACCCCCTCCACCCCGGGCATGCGGGTGCAGATAACAACCTTCGCTTTACATTATTGTCTAACAATGTAATTATTAGACAATAGATTTTACTACGAAGCGGATTAGCAAATACAATGCGTGACTTACATAAAAGTATTTCTAAAGAAATGCGCATTATGTTGATGGGTGCAGATAACAATCTTCGCTTTTATTATTGTTTAACAATGTAATTATTAGACAAAAGATTTTACTGCGAAACCGATAAGCGAATTCAATGCGTGACTTACATTACACTTACATTACTTAAAATCCTCTAAATAATTAAGAATCCCAGTTAATATAGCAAACGGTGATGCACTAATCCAACAAAGTATTTCGACCTGTACAGTAAACGAATGTATTACTACCGTTCAAAATAGTTGCAGTCACTTAGAAGTTTTTAATACAGCATCAAATGACTTAATCTTTCCTATAAACGAACCCGTTAAAACAGAAGTTTTTAATATGGAGTGCGAGACTAATAAACCACCATCGTCACGCGTTAGAGAAGTACTGTCACGGTTACGCACAGACCACTTAAACGAAGAAGAACAAATTAATTTGACATTCCTAGTCTCGCAATGCGCTGGTGTATTATATATCGAAGGTGAACACCTTTACTAATAAAATAAAGCGTAGTACATACCCTCGACTACTCCAACAAGATCTGGATAGACTCACTGACTACTGCCTAAACAATAAATTACACCTTAGTCTCCCCAAGTGCAATTGCATCAATTTCACAAAGAATAAAATGGTTATTAATTTTAAATACTCATTGCACAACACAGAGCTCAGTAAAGTATCTAATGTTAAAGATCTTGGTGTGTTGATTGATGATAAGTTGTCCCTAAACCAACATGTAGAAAAAATTGTAAATAAAGCATTTAAGATGTACGGTTTCGTTATGAGATCGTCCACTGAATTCAAGCGGGTTTCCACATACCTTTACCTATATAAGACCCTTGTACGATCACAATTAGAATATGCCGTCCCTATCTGGAACCCGTTTTACCAGAAATACATAGACGAGATTGAAAAAGTTCAACGTAAGTTTCTACGAGCCATGCATTATAGATGCCATAAAACGTATTTGTCGTACTCACAATTACTAAATAAATATAGGCAGGTCAACCTGGAAACTAGGCGTAAGTATCTAGAGGCTTCTGTACTGTATGGTATTGTTCATGGTGATTTTGATTGTATTGATCTCACGAACAAACTATGTTATGTAGTCCCACGCACCGTTAATATACGTAGTACACGTGCAGGTACCCTATTTGCTGTCAACACCTGCCGTACTAATTCTGGTTTGCGCTGCCCTATACGTCGAATGGTTGAATCTTATAATTGTAGTTTTGTTAATATTGATATTTTTGTATGCTCAAAATCCAAATTTAAATCTAATGTTATGAAAATTATTAACCAATAATGTTATTAGGAATGTAAGCTAGTCTATATTTTATTATCTATTATTTATTTGCTTTTAGTGCTAATTATTACTCTGTTGCCAAGCAATCTAATCAATTGTAATTTCTATTTTGCATGATGTAATTATTGTTTCGTTTATTTAATTATTGCTAATCGATTCTATTATTATTTGTTATTTATGTGATGTAATTATTTATTACCTATCTAGTGGTACTCATTATCATATTCTCTTTTGTTAATATGCGGATAATGTAGTGGGCTGTAATATTGCTAATATATTGTATTATCTTTTCTCTGTTCCAACACATATTGTAGCTGTTTATTGTCCCTGAATAAATAAAATAAAATAAAAATATCACGGATGAAATTGATGACATGCATTACACTCTCAGCTTCCCGATCCGGAGAAAAATCCAGACCTTCTGCGGACAAGAATAATTTATAACTGTGCAAGGAAGCTACCTAGCTACCATACCTCAGAATTGCTTTATCAAAACTCCAGAATTTACGATATCGAATCTTAACAATCGGATCAAAGGGCACTCACTGAAAATAATACACTCACCTTTAAACCAGCACGACTTATCGATGAATAAAGAAACACTGGTAAAACTGTACTCGATTAATCTTGAAAATCTGCACAGTAGCTACCAGAAAATCTCAGTACAGCCTCCAGTAAAGCTCACTCATACCAACGTCGAGAGCATCTATCACACCACAATACCTATATACTCACTACTAGATATTAGGTGCAAGTGTACTTGGAAGAATATTTATGTATCGACAATATGCGTGAAAAAGGGTAGAGAAAGCTTGCTCTGAGCAACCAGAAACTGCTCAAGAAATCATCGCTGAAGTTGAACCTAGAAGGGAACCCGGCCAGAGGAAGTTAGGATCGACACCAATCATCTAGCAGCAACATTGTCAAGTACACGAGACCCAAGTATTTGGTTTACAGTTTATATGTGTGGGTGAAGTCATAGTTATGCACACAAACACAAAATAAAACGAGCGAGCTCAGTCTTTATTAGTGTGCGTGTGGCACAACAATTACCATATACCAATATATAGTCATCATTCACTTATGATGCTGAAGGAGATATAATATTTTGCATGATATTACTATAGCGATCTTGGCACAATGGCTATCGTCTTTGGTCACTGAACGAGAAGTCGTAAGTTCAAATCATGCATACAATAGTATATTCTTTTTCTTTTTGTATTCATTATTTTGTTAAAACATTACTTAAAGTAGAATTTATAACGATTCCAACGTTTGAGACAAACATTGAACACTCAGGCTATTTGATTTTGACTGTTTAGACAACAACTACCGACAATTTAAAAGTATTGTTTTCAAACACCTTCATTTATAAAAAATGAGCATTCTTAGTTGTCAATCTACGAGTATTTGCATTACTGAGTTTATTGATTACTACTCTTGAGCATGTGTGTGGTTTTATTTCTGTGGATCCAACCATGCAACATTTATCAATGTTCAAAGAGGTGAAAATCGTTGTTTTGGATGAGCAAAACGTATCTATATTATGTGAAATTGTGAGTGTAAATGTGGTGCTGCCTAACAAACGATGGGACACTTTATATCGTGTCCTGCCTGTTCTGTTGTTTGCTCCTGTGAAATGCATCACAGGACGCTACTGAAAGAGCCAAACTCGTCGCCAAATTTTGGGCTGACTCAATTTGAATTGTTATCGATTAGCGTATCGATGAGAAGAAGTGAAATTACAAGGCGCTTAATGATATCGGTGAGTAACAGTTAGATATTACGTTGATATTATACCTACTTCACTTTAACTAACTCCTCTATTCTCTTTATTCCTAGTAAACATTGAAAGGGATGTTTACTAGGAATAAATAATTAATGTAACTTAAGTGCAATACCTACCATAGTTATAATAATATATTATCATAACTGAATTATTATAGTTTATTTTTTTTAAATTTGTAATCTTATGATGATTATGATAAAATTAGCTTGGTCTAAAATTAGCTTGATCTATCCTTTAGACAGATTAAAGAAAAGCCTTTGAATAACGTAAATAAAAATAGATTATAATGTTTGCTAATGTCAGTGTATATCTTATATTTATGTATTGTATTATTATAAGTAATATTAATTAGGTATATAAACAACACACACAAAACACACAATAAACATAGTGTCTATAGTATAAAAATATAGTGTTTATTTATTATAATATTAGCTATTATTATAAGTATTATAAATACTGTTTTTATCCACAGGGGAGAAGCGTGCAGTTATGGGTCCGCCGATATGCGTATTTTGGAGACGTAGAACATCTTAGGCCAAAACCAAAGGCAAATTCATCGACTCGACACTACGACATCGTGGCAAGGCACAAAGCTGATCCCTTCTTGTCCACCCGCATAAAAGTGTGCTTACAAACTGTGAGATCTCATGAGCAGAAGGTTACAAGGAGTAATAGAAAACGAAGGATTGCCGACCCATTATTAGTCGAATTTATTTTAATTAGTAGACGAATATGAATCTTATTTTTATGCAAATAAAGTTCATATTTGTTAAGCAAATTAGAACAAATACAAAACTTAGTAATAAGTAGGTAGGTATAAAACTTTTTTTTAAAACCACAACTCGTAAATTATTGAAAGTATGGTGAAGTGATGTTATTGTTATGCGATTAGAAGTTGTCATAATTTCTTACTATCTAACATGTTGATTCACTTCACCTCTAATTTTACTTTGATTCAATTTATATACCTACCTACTTTCACAAATTATTTACGTCAATCCTTACCAATAAAAAACTTTGTCTTTGTCAAAAAAACAGGTAAACAACAGTGTATTAAATCATTGTATCGGCCACACAATTTTTTTTTCTAACATACAGCCCCCACCAAATTGAACCTTAAAACAACCAATATAACTAACATATTGGAAGAAACGAGACGGATAATTTGCTAATGACCCAAGCGATAAGCTAAGCAAACAATACCAAAAAAAATTAAATTATTTCATTGGTTATATTTAATTACTTTTTACTTTTTGCTTGAGTAATTTTATTGGCCACAAAATAAATTTATTAAAAACAAAAAGTAAAAAGTAGCAAAAATAATTCCTCAGTTGGGTTCGAACTCGCGTCGTCGAGGTTAGATCACTAGCTAACGCAAGCGCTTACACCAATCGGCTATGGTTACCATGTTAGGTTAGTATAAAATGTTGGGGTTTATTGTAAACCCGTTTATATTATTTTTACCAGTTTACCCGACAATCGTAAAGATAAAAAAAATAAACCCCGTGTAGGGTACAATATGTTTACTCACACAATAATAATGAGCGGCTGTATGAATATTACCGGCTCGTACAGCAAGCCAAGTTAATTTAATTTTGTGTTTGTGTGCATAACTATGACTTCACCCACACATATAAACTGTAAACCAAATACTTGGGTCCTGTGTACGTTTAATAAATGGGACCACCGCGTGATAATATTCTTCCAAACAAAAAAAGAATCATCAAAATCGGTTCACAATTGACGAAGATATCGCTGAACAAACACACAAAAAATAAAAAATTCAGTCGACTTGATAACCTCCTCCTTTTGGAAGTCGGTTAACAAATAGTTGCTGTCCTTCGGGGGGACGTGATACACATCGGTGTAATAGAAGGAACGATGACTGCACTAACCCCCTTTCTGAGCATCGCAACCCCGGCCGACACGAGGCGCCGACTCAGCAAATGCGTCACTAAATCACGCCACTCTAATTTCGCAATAGTTTCATGCATCTTCGCAATTAATTGGCTACTAAAAATATTCATCCTTGGTACACACATCGACCAATTATCATTTCTTTAGATTATATTCCAGTTGTAATTCTTTTATAATTAAAATTATCTTAAGAAACAACACAACAACAGCAACAGCAACAACTCCAGTTCGGCGGGACCAGCTTTGCGGTCGTAGACATATGGACACCTTCGTTGCGGGAGGGACTGTCAGACTTGTACTGACTAAAATCCACGGTGTCCTTCAGTAGCCCTTTTTTGTTCCAGGGTCACGGTAATTCTATGAGTCCCGCGACCCCGGCAGGCTTTGGCCCTCTAGAGGGGGGCCCCGTCATTATGCTGACACTCTTTGAGGCGCGCGTGGAACACAACGCGCCGTCGACCCGGGCATGGTCCATGGTCGGACAGCGAGTCGCCCATTACTCGCCGCCCGCATGCCCGCGCCTACGGTGGCCGGAGATCGTCTGCCGACGTCCGGCGCCGTGGGCGTCTACCACTGCGGCTGGTGTGGAGGGAGGACGCTGTCCTCTCCCTCACGCGGCCCGCCTCCTCCTTCGCGAGTATGACTGCTTCACAGAAGGAGGCGACCGCTTCCCACTCCGTCTCGCCCCGCAGCATGGCCTCGACCAATGCCGGGCGCGAGAGGGCTCCGCCTATCGCCGCCGTGAGGACACGGCGGTGCTCTGCCCAAGCGGAGCAGTCCTGCACCGTATGCTCCACCGTGTCCTCCGGGCGGTCCTCGCAGTGGTGACACCCAGGCCAGGTGAGACCTCCGGTTACCCGGAGGAGGCCCAGCGGATGACGACCAGCGGCAGAGGTCGAAAGACGGTGTAGCTCACTGAATACAGATAAATCGAATGGTACGTAGTCGTATCGCTTCCTTCTCTCGACTGGCGACCGGCCGGCGGCGGCGGTAGCCGCGTTCGGCTCGCTACAGTAACTATACCCCTCCCACCCCGGGCATGCGGGTGCAGATAGCAATCTTCACTTTACATTATTGTCTAACAATGTAATTATTAGACAATAGATTTTACTACGAAGCGGATTAGCAAATACAATGCGTGTCTTACATAAAAGTATTTCTAAAGAAATGCGCATTATGTTGATGGGTTCAGATAACAATCTTCGCTTTTTATTATTATTTAACAATGTAATTAGACAAAAGATTTTACTCCGAAACCGATAAGCGAATATAATAGTAAGAGTCCTAGTTAATTTAACAAACAGTGATGCACTAATCCCTGCCCAAAGTATTTCGAACTGTAACGTAAACGAATGTATTACTACCGTTCAAAAAAGTTTCGGTTACTCAGAAGTTTCTAATACAACTTCAAATGACTTAATCTTTCCTATAAACGAACCCGTTAAAACAGAAGTTTTTAATATGGAGTGCAAGACTAATAAACCACAATCGTCACGCGTTAGAGAAGTACTGTCACGGTTACGCACAGACCACTTAAACGAAGAGGAACGAATTAATTAGACATCCCTAGTCTTGCAATGCGCTGGTGTATTATATATCGAAGGTGAACCACTAACGTTTACTAAAATAAAGCGTAGTACATACCACGGATGAAATTGATGACATGCATTACACTCTCAGCTTCCCGATCCGGAGAAAAATCCAGACATACTGCGCAAGGAAGCTACCTAGCTACCATACCTCAGAATTGCTTTATCAAAACTCCAGAATTTACGATCTCGAACATTTACAATCGGATCAAAGGGTACACACTGACAATAATACGAATACCTCTAAACCAGTAAGACTTATCGAAGAATGACGAAACACTGGTAAAACTGAACTCGATTAATCTTGAAAATTTGCACAGTAGCTACCAGAAAATCTCAGTACAGTCTCCAGTAAAGCTCACTCATACCAACGTCGAGAGCATCTATCGCACCACAATACCTATTAACTCGTTACTATAAGATGCAAGTGTACTTGGAAGTATATTAATGTATCGACGCAATGCGAGAAAAAGAGTCGAAAAAGCTTGCTCTAAGCAATCAGAAACTGCTCAAGAAATCATCGCTGAAGTTGAACCTAGAAGGGAACTCGACCAGAGGAAGTTAGGATCGACACCAATCATCTAACAGCAACATTGTCAAGTTCGTTTAACAAATAGTTGCTGTCCTTCGTGGGGAGGTGTTACACATCGGTGTGACAGGGAGATCGCATGTTACGCATCGGTGTAACAGAAGGAACGCTAACTGCCACTGACCCCCTTTCGGAGAATCGCAACCCCGCCGACACGAGGCGAATTACTTTGACATCAATCTTAAAAATCTGCACAGTAGCTACCAGTAAATCTCAGTACAGCCTCCAGTAAAGCTCACTCATACCAACGTCGAGAGCATGTATTACACCATCATACCTATATACTCACTACTATTAGGTGCAAGTGACCTTGGAAGAATATTAATGTTTCGACGATATGCGAGAAAAAGGGTTGAGAAAGCTTGCTCTGAGCAACCAGAAACTGCTCAAGAAATCATCGTTGAAGTTGAACCTAGAAGGGAACCCGACCAGAGGAAGTTAGGATCGACACCAATCAACTAGTTGCAACATTGTCAAGTTCGTTTAATAAATAGGACCACCGCGTAATAATATTCTTCCAAACAAAAAAAGAATCATCAAAATCGGTTCACAATTGACGAAGATATCGCTGAACAAACACACAAAAAATAAAAAATTCAGTTGACTTGATAACCTCCTCCTTTTGGAAGTCGGTTAACAAATAGTTGCTGTCCTTCGGGGGGACGTGATACACATCGGTGTAATAGAAGGAACGCTGACTGCAGCTGACCCCCTTTCTGAGCATCGCAACCCCGGCCGACACGAGGCGCCGACTGAACAAATGCGTCACTAAATCACGGCACTCTAATTTCGCAATAGTTTCATGCATCTTCGCAATAAATTGGCTACTAAAAATATTCATCCTTGGTACACACATCGACCAATTATCATTTCTTTAGATTATATTCCAGTTGTAATTCTTTTATAATTAAAATTATCTTAAGAAACAACATAACAACAGCAACAGCAACAACTCCAGTCCGGCGGGACCAGCTTTGCGGTCGTAGACATATGGACAGCTTCGTTAAAATGTCCATGTAGGCCCAGCCAATGGCAAGCGCGCGCACGCAGCTTGCCTATGTGTAGTTGTCAATTTGTGTCGGTAGTGGCGCCACGGCGACAGCACCGCCGCATGCTTCAAGCCACCTCGGCGGTCTGTCACCGCCAGGTGAGACCTCCGGTTACCCGGAGGAGGCCCAGCGGATGACGACCAGCAGCAGAGGTTGAAAGACGGTGTAGCTCACTGAATACAGATAAATCGAATGGTACGTAGTCGTATCGCTTCCTTCTCTCGACTGGCGGCCGGCCGGCGGCGGCGGTGGCCGCGTTCGGCTCGCTAACGGTAACTATACCCCTCCCACCCCGGGCATGCGGGTGCAGATAGCAATCTTCGCTTTACATTATTGTCTAACAATGTAATTATTAGACAATAGATTTTACTACGAAGCGGATTAGCAAATACAATGCGTGACTTACATAAAAGTATTTCTAAAGAAAAGCGCATTATGTTGATGAGTGCAGATAACAATCTTCGCTTTTTATTATTGTTTAACAATGTAATTATTAGACAAAAGATTTTACTCCTAAACCGATAAGCGAATACAATGTGTGACTTACATTACTTTAAATCCTCTAAATTAGTAAGAGTACCAGTTAATATAGCAAACGGTGGGTGATGCATTAATCCCCGCACAAGATATTTCGACCTGTAAACGTAAACGAATGTATTACTACCGTTAAAAATAGTCGCGGTCACTTAGAAGATTTTAATACAGCATCAAATGACTTAATCTTTTCTATGAACGAAGCCGTTAAAGCAGAAGTTTTTAATATGGAGTGCAAGACTAATAAACCACCATCGTCACGCGTTAGAGAAGTACTGTCACGGTTACGCACAGACCACTTAAACGAAGAAGAACGAATTAATTTGACATCCCTAGTCTCGCAATGCGCTGGTGTATTATATATCGAAGGTGAACCACGTACCTTTACTAATAAAATAAAGCGTAGTACATACCACGGATGAAATTGATGACATGCATTACACTCTCAGCTTCCCGATCCGGAGAAAAATCCAGACATCCTGCGGACAAGAATAATTTATAACTGTGCAAGGCCTGGCTACCATACCTCAGAATTGCTTTATCAAAACTCCAGAATTTACGATATCGAATCTTAACAATCGGATCAAAGGGCACACACTGAAAATAATACACTCACCTTTAAACCAGCACGACTTATCGATGAATAAAGAAACACTGGTAAAACTGTACTCGATTAATCTTGAAAATCTGTACAGTAGCTACCAGAAAATCTCAGTACAGTCTCCAGTAAAGCTCACTCATACCAACGTCGAGAGCATCTATCACATCACAATACCTATTAACTCATTACTATAAGATGCAAGTGTACTTGGAAGAATATTAATGTTTCGACGATATGCGAGAAAAAGATTTTAGAGATTATATTCCAGTTGTAATTCTTTTATAATTAAAATTATCTTAAGAAACAACACAACAACAGCAACAGCAACAACTCCAGTCCGGCGGGATCAGCTTTGCGCTCGTAGACATATGGACACCTTCGTTAAAATGGCCATGTAGGCCCAGCCAATGGCAAGCGCGCGCACTCAGCTTGCCTATGTGTAGTTGTCAATTTGTGTCGGTAGGAGCGCCACGGTGACAGCACCGCCACATGCTTCAAGCCACCTCGGCGGTCTGTCACCGCCAAGTGAGACCTCCGGTTATCCGGAGGAGGCCCAGCGGATGACGACAAGCGGCAGAGGTCGAAAGACGGTGTAGCTCACTGAATACAGATAAATCGAATGGTACGTAGTCGTATCGCTTCCTTCTCTCGACTGGCGGCCGGCCGGGCGGCGGCGGTAGCCGCGTTCGGCTCGCTAACGGTAACTATACCCCTCACACCCCGGGAATGCGGGTGCGAAACAACCTTCGCTTTACATTATTGTCTAACAATGTAATTATTAGACAATAGATTTTACTACGAAGCGGATTAGCAAATACAATGCGTGACTTACAACAAAAGTATTTCTAAAGAAATGCGCTTTATGTTGATGGGTGCAGATAACAATCTTCGCTTTACATTATTGTTTAACAATACAATTATTAGACAAAAAAATTTACTCCGAAACCGATAAGCAAAATGCGCGACTTATAAACCTCACCTGGTTAGCACCACGTGAGGAATGTAAGTCACGCATGAATGCAACGTGATACGCCTATTAACATGAAATGTATTGTTTGTTAATAATGTAAAATAAATGCATTGCAAATATTTGCATAGAGTATTACAACTAAAAGTACAACTACAACTAAACATTTTGCATGTACGTTGTCAGGTGTACAGAACGGACATAGGGTACCTTTAATCTTGAAAAAAAGCACTGTTTTCGAGGAAAACAACAATAACGTTCTTATGAAAATAGATGGCGCCACAAGTCTTTCAAATTATGATCGAATTATACTATTACAAGCAGAGTACAACCCGAATTGATTATCAAATTCTAAATTAACGCTGGCGAAGCCGCGTGCTAAAGCTAGTATAATTAAACAAACCGTTTACCTCGTGCGTTGTAAATTTAAACATAACGTAGAAGAAAAAGCGTGCCAATTATTGAACAAAACGCTTCAGAACATAACTATGAAAATCATGAAATACTTATAACTGAATTATCAAGTGGAGTAGTCAACTACACGTCAAAACTATTCACAGCGATCATATGAGAAGAAAATAAACAAGATCTTCATTTATTTGAGAAAATCGCAACAATAGAAGAAGCATTTCAAAGACCTGCCTAAGGACCTCTACAAAACTGAACAATTTGCATACAAAAAATCAGCGAAAATCTACGTCTTTGGACGAAGAAAATGGAGTGCCAGAGGAGCAGAGACTATATTTTCCAAAGTTCTATGGCTTAGATCCCACCACCAACCAGGAGACAATGGTGCTTGCGAACTTATTGGTGAACGGGTATTATCCTCACGATAGATTCCATCTATGGATTGGGAGTACGCTTCTTCAGCAGTAGCAAACTTGGTGAAGATGCACGCGCTGTCTTTCGCTTTCAGTAAGCAACGCCCAGAAGAATATGAGAAAAGTTTGGCGATTGTACACAATCAATGGGGAGAATCTGAAAGCATGAAGCATTTGACACTTGTACTTGTCGGAGTGAACCCAGTCTTGATGCTCACCAGCCTGAGGCAACGGAGGACCCGTCCCAAGCTGTGGGTGCTCAGGATGGTATCATCATCAACCAAGATATAATACCTGACATTACACTTCATGTTTCACAAGTAGTACAGCCTGAGATTGGTGATTTTGTCTCACCTAATAGTAATGATTGTAATCAGTCAGTTATGTTCTCTGACAGTATAGGTAGAGGGCTAGGAAAATTAATTAGTAATAACCTGAGTTATTGTACCCAAAACAATTGTATGCCAGGGTCAACCTACAAACAAATTATGGCATCAGTAACAAAAACTGTTTGTGATCCTAATACCACCATTACTATTTGTGTTGGTAATAGTTCTAAGATTAAAAAGGAAGACATCTCTGACTGTGTATCAGAGTTGTTAAAGTTAAATTGTAGTAAAATCATATTGTGTGCTTTTCCATACTTTGAAAATTTATGTTATAGAAAAAACAATTATATACACATGTTAAATAAACATGTGCATTTTCTAGTAGGTCACTATAGTGACAAACTTATATATTTTGATATCAACACTTTTGTTGATAAACTACAATCGACTCGGGGTAAAGTGTATCTACCTGTTAGATGTAGACACAAAATAGCTCGGCTATTAGCTTTTAATATTCACTCAGACATAAGTAGTATGTCGAAGTTTAGTTATATTATTAACACTGCGTCTATTAGTAATATTACTAAGGAACAGGTGGTGACCTTAAATAAATATAGCATTAGTGCTATAAATGTTTACAAAAATTGTACTGAGGAGGATCCATATGTCACCGTGGAAAATTCTCAATTAGGGTATTTTAGTAATAGGATTTTATTGTCTGGTGAAGGCACGGGAGTCACGGGACTCACTCCAGATAATAATATTAATTTAAACTAGGAAGTGAGACAACAGAAGGTACCATTAACAATATTGTTAAACCTACCAACATCAAGGTACCTTCTTGCACTCATTTAGTTTGTAAAAAAGGGCCTCAGCAGAACACCTTAAAATTATTCCACCAAAATATCCAAGGCATTTCTTCCAAATTATTAGAAATTGAATTGTTTTTAGAAAAAAGTATGTTCGACATTATTTGTTTTACTGAACATTGGCTAAAGGATTACCAAATGCTTATTAATTATGAGAACTATACGGTGGGTAGCTGCTTTAACCGTAAATCTATGATGCGTGGAGGTTCCCTAATATTATTGAAAAATTGTGTTAAATATAAGCAACGCAATGACATAGTAGGTCTCTCGGCTGAACAGTGCGTCGAACTGTCCTGTGTTGAGCTGGATAAGCATGTAATTGTGTGTGTGTACAGACCCCCAAACTATCAAAACTTTTCCGTATTTGATTCAATAATGGAAGATGTCCTGGCAAAACTTGCAGCCAGTAATAAATCTATAATTATTTGTGGGGATTTCAATATCAATATTTTAGAAGAAAATTCTAATAGCAGTCGGTTATTAAATCTTTTTAAGTCATTTGACTTGACCAACATTTTTATAGAACCTACGAGAGTCACTCCATCTTCTGCTACTTGTATAGATAATGTTTTCTGCAATTGTGATTACTTAGATAAAGCCATAGTAAATTGTTTGCCGTCTGACCATAGCGGACAAACTGTAACTTTTAGGTGTAGCATTCCACTGCAAAAAGTTCAGATTCAGTTTAGACCAATAACTAATAATAAATTAAATAGGTATAATGTTTCCCTTCAGAATAAGTTAAGCGTTATGAGCCATCATATGGACGATATTAATATAAATCAATTGTATGATAATTTCTTTTCAATAGTTCACACTGAGTTCAACAAAACTTTTGAAAAGAAGACAAAATGTATTTGCCCTAAATTTATATTTAGTGATTGGGCAACTAGAGGTATCAGAAAAAGTAGGGAAAGACTATTTGAGCTTTATGGCCTTAAGCCTTATATAAACACTGACACTTTTAACAAGTATGTTGCTAAGTATTCAAATATTTTTAAAAATACATGCAAGGTTGCCAAAGCCCTGCACATTAGCAACAAGATCAAAACTGCAGAAAACAAAATTAAGACAGTTTGGAAAGTCATAAATAACGAGACTAACAGGAAGAAAATACGTAACACTAGCTACACATTAGATACAGCGTATGGTCCTAAAAGCTCTAATCAGGAAGTAGCTCATGAATTTGTAAATTTCTTTACCGATATACCGTTAAAAACTACGGAGGCTCTTAATTCCTCTCCTGAAGTCTCAATGGGTTTATTAAAGGCGAATGTGTCTGGCTGCCTGGCTGAATTTAAATTTAAACACATAAACCCTATGATAGTTATTAAAGCTTTCCGGCAAATAAAAGTCAAACTGACCGAAGATCTTTGGGGAATGTCTATCAGAGTTTGTACATCCATAGTTGAGACTATTGCACCATACTTAGCTTTAATTTTTAATTTGTGTGTAGACCAAGGAGTTTTCCCTGATCTAATGAAATACAGTAAAGTCATACCTCTGTTCAAATCCGGAGATAGTAAAGATACTAATAATTATAGACCTGTATCCGTGTTGCCAGTTTTTAGCAAGGTTTTTGAAAAGGTAATGCTGAATCAAATGCTCAATCATTTTAACACCAACAGAATCTTACACGATCAACAGTATGGTTTCACCAAGGGACGTTGTACAACTGACGCCGGTGTAACCTTATTAAAGCACATTTTTACTGCGTGGGAAGAGTCCCAAGACGCCATAGGAATATTTTGTGACCTCTCCAAAGCATTTGATTGCGTAAATCACGACACATTACTTTTGAAACTTGAGCATTACGGACTAGGTAAACTTGCACTTAGTTTGATGAAATCTTATTTGAAGGATAGACAACAACAAGTTCAAATAAATGGTGTTAATTCACAGGGTTTAAAAGTAAAAATGGGGGTTCCGCAAGGTTCAATATTGGGTCCTTTCCTCTTTTTAGTGTATATAAATGATCTACCCTATTTATTGAAAAACCAACCTCATAATATGGTGTTATTCGCTGATGACACTTCCCTTATTTTTAAGATAAATAGACGGGCCCAAAATCTAGATGACGTGAATAATGCCCTACTTCAGGTCCATAACTGGTTCACAGCAAACAATTTAGTGTTAAATGGAAAAAAAACGAAATGCATAAGATTTGCTTTACCAAATGTTAAAAGTAGCGATTGTGATATAGTATTGAATAAAGAGAAGCTTGAATTTGTAGATAAAACAGTTTTCCTGGGGATTACGCTTGATTCAAGGCTACAATGGGGTTCTCATTTAACATCTCTTGCGGGGCGGCTAAGTTCAGCAGCATATGCTATTAGAAAAATCCGTCAATATACTGATGTAGATACCGCTAGACTGGTCTATTTTAGTTACTTTCATAGTATACTGTCTTATGGCATTTTACTATGGGGACGGGCTGCAGACATTGAATCTATATTTATTCTGCAAAAAAGAGCCATCAGAGCCATATATAATCTTCGTAGGCGTGATTCTCTAAGGGAACTGTTTAAGGAAATTAACATCATGACGGTACATTCTCAATACATCTATGAAAACATAATGTATGTAAGAAAAAATCTACATCTTTTTAATAAAAGAGGTGATAGACACAATTACAGTACTAGAAATAGAGACCAATTAGTTCAGCCAGGCTTCAGACTCGCTAAAGTAGACTCATCTTTCATGGGGTACTGTTTGAGATGCTATAACAAAATTCCACAAAGTATTCTTGAACTGAATGAAACGAAATTTAAAACATGCATTAAACGCACACTGTGTAGGCAAGCATATTACAAGTTGGACGATTATATCGTTGATAAAAATGCTTGGCTCAATGCCGGTCCTGCTCCACAAGGACAGGGACGCATAAATGAATAGCATTACATATCCCAATCACCTGCGCTCCTGATGATTTATTTACTGCATCAGTGAGCGGGGTACACGTGGCTGAGTTTTGGGCTAAGCATATTTAAACTTTTTTCCATCGAAACGCTAAGAAGAAGAAGCATTAAATAGTATGTTGGAGCTGCTGAAGATTGTACAACTATCTTTGCTTTGTATAATTTCAATCTCTTTAGTATTATATAGCCGCATAGCCCATATTGTGTGAGTACTATGTAATAGAAAGCTGTCATTCGCGGGAAACCTACGTCTTTTCTTGACTTAAATGTGCCCTGGCGGTTAGGAGTGTGTCATGCTCACTCAAATGTCTCGCTGATGGTGGCGCGTGTGTCGGATCATTTAGTTCCCTTCAAAATGGTTGAGTTGAATGGTGCTGATACATGCGTCATGTTCGTGAACGGGCGCTGTCAGTTGTGACTGGTCATCTCTTGGTTGCCACGGCTTATTTGAATTGTTTTTTTTTTCTTTTTTTGAATTGTTTACTATGGACACTTTTAACGTACACATCTTGCTACATCGTTCTCACATAATGTACCATCTCAACATGAATGATGTAACCAAGAGTTTGTAAAAGTATACTGATTTAAAAGAGTGTCCATGGAGTTTCTTGCCCGTTCTTCTCCATAGAGATCTACGTTAGGGAATGGGCAACTACAGTACTTTCACAGTTTTTATGCCTTGTGACTGGGACTGTAGCTATTGTTGTCTTTGTTTCGACAATTCAAAAGTGCCTGTAACTGGCCTATTTGAAATAAATGCTTTGATTTTGATGATTTTGATTTCATGACCGTTAATTTTAGGAAAGCAACTAGCAAGGCGTTGGAGCATGTCACGCCCAGGTACAGGGAAGCATTACAAAATTATTGTGGCGAGCTGTGGAATCCATTTATATTCATTAACAAGATTGTGACGGTACTGCTACCGTCATTACTCATGGAGACTTTAAAGGAAATAATTTGATGCACAGAGCGCGAGAAGTAAGTTTTATAATATCCTTTGATTCGTAGATAAGGATTAATTAAAAAAATAAAATAAAAAATGTTTATTTCAATTACAATAGGCATTTAGTTACATATTATTGGAGGTCACCTTTTAAGCAAGGAATTGCTTGTATTAGGAGACTCCGCACTTCCACTTATCATTTGGGATTTGGATTTGAATTTCGAGCCCTTTAAGCCTTCTCTAAGTGAGGCAATCGAACTGCCAATCATGCATGAACTACGAAGCACATCATCACCTAACCAAATGCGAAAGTAAACATGCTCACATAGACTGCCTAAAAGGCATAAAATAGGAATAAGGACTGCTTAAAAGACAATTAAATTATTAGGACAATATATAATGCGTCGGTGTCAGCCAATCAAAAACGATATTTTAGCAATACCCAATTAAACCAACTTAAACACGACAACAAACACAACAACAGCAACAACAACAACTACAGCAACTTTAATACGACATTATTCTGTGACACTATCTAGCGACGTTGATACGAAAATGCACCTAATAAAGAGCAAAACGAATTAGCGAAAGACGGTGTCATGAGAACTCGCTGCACCCCCGCAAGGGGGCGCGGCTGGCAGGTTGTAGGCCTTTCCCTTCTTCCCACAGGATCTGCTTTGCTCCCGTAGACATATAGGCACCTTCGTTAAAATGGCCATGTAGGCCCGGCCAAAGCGTGCGCACGCAGCTTGCCTGTGTGTAGTTGTCAATTTGCGTCGGTAGGGGCGCTACAGCGCCGTACAGCAGCGCCGCTTGCTTCACGCCACCTCGGCGGTCTGTCACCGCCAGGTGAGACCTCCGGTTACCCGGAGGAGGCCCAGCGGATGACGACCAGCGGCAGAGGTCGAAAGACGGTGTAGCTCACTGAATACACATAAATCGAATGGTACGTATTCGTACCGCTTCCTTCTCTCGACTGGCGGCCGGCCGGCGGCAGCGCCCGCGTTCGGCTCGCTAACGGTAACTATACCCCTCCCACCCCGGACATGCCCTACGCCGCGCGCCGCTCCCCCCGCGCCAGCGGCAGCGTGCCCCGCCGTCAGCGTATTATACCTATAGTTATGATTAAAGTACCTAATCCAGGTCACGTTTAAACAACATTATTTTTAGTATGCGAAACCTGAATATAGTTTGTTCAGAATAAGTAACTGAATCGATTCCAATAATTTTTAGACCATGTTATATTTTTTCCCAAAAATATTTAAAAAGTTTACAAGTTGGACACCGAGGGATTCTAAGTACTAATCGCAATAATTTTGGTACCTACTGCCAAATTATTATTACCAATGAGCTCAAGACGACGCAGGAGGAGCGCGAGCGGCTGCGCCGCGTGGTCGCGTGGTGGTTGTTTTTGCGGACAACCAGGTAACAGAACAAGCTTATAACTTTGTGATTTTTCATGATACAGTTTTGAAATTTTGTACATTGATTCTTTACATAAAAATACTAGACACGTGTTTCAGGTTTCGCATATACTAAAACTAATGTTGTATAAGCTAGCATTGGACAAAAAGTCAAAGTGTCAAACCGCTGTGTGGTGCAATGTTATAACTGTCACCTTGATATGCCTTGAACGATTTTTCTGCAAATGATTATGAAGGAGCACCAAGTCAGTAAAATGTTAATTCGGGGTGCACAAATATTCGGTCGGCTTCATTCAACATAGTTGGGTGGCAATATCGGATAGTGTCCATTGTCATTGCCATCCAGTGTCCAGTTATAAAGCATGAAAGCTTAAAACGGTGTTTGTTACGAGTAGTCAGAAACCTGAATCGTCTTAAATATCCGAAAATATTGCACACTATACTCGGACAATTTAGATAACTACAATAAAACCACATGATCCATGAATACGACAGTCTCACAAAAAATAAAATCGGATTTAAACATTTTACTATCCGAAATCATTTCCCCAGCCCATCACTATCCGGATAGTTGAAAGTAGTTGAGTAGTTCCGAGTAGGGGTCGGCCCCTCTTTGTGACTTCGGGAACAGGGCTTGAAATATTTATACCCTTTGAAACGGTGAACAGACTATAAAACATTCGGTAACTAACGAAACTTTCAAAATGGAATCGATTTTCACGTTCACTACGAATAGAAACTTGCATTAAAATCCAGCCTAATCTGCGACTAAGGATATACAACGTGTAACATAATAAACGCAAGACCTCTCGTGTGGTGTCTCAGACCATGAAACTGAACAACTTTTGTTCTACGACTTTTGGAAATTCATAACTTTTTTTTTAGTTTTACCATACATGTGGATCAGCTGATTGCGTCAATTCCTATAGAAAGTATTTTTTTTTTGCGAATTTCAAGAACTCGTAGAACAAAAGATGTTTAGTTTCATAGTGCGAGAGACCACACGGGAGGTCTTGCGTTTATTATGTTATACACGTTGTATTTTATAAGATTGAATAAAATGACACCTGATTTATGCGTAAAACTCCAACCATTTATTTACCGACCTACCTATCAATAAATGGCGTGACAAAAAATATGCCAAGACGAGGAGGGCCGTGCCACGTTCTTAAAACGATAAATTAGACTCTCAGGTCAATTTATAGCCGTTTAGTAACCAAATCCAAAATTCAGGCAGTGTTTGTATTCATAAATTCTAGGTTTACTGAGGTTCTCCTATCTTGGGGTAGAAAATAGATAACTTAAGGATGAATACGCGCATTATGTACGCGCAGTGGCTGAGCGATTGACTGCTGCGCTTCGTGTCGCGGGTTCGATACCCGTACGAAACAAATATTTGTATGATCTACAGGTAGTTGTTCCGGGTCTGGCTGTTTGTGTATGTGAGCTTAAATGTTTGTAAACGCAACCACGCTACAGGAGAAATTCTTAGTGTGGGGCAACGTTTTTTAAAAAGAAAAGAAAAAAAAAATACATCCCCAGGAATTGGCACTAATGGTAACCTATATTTTGCTAGTCAAGATTAACTTCTAATTTAAAAAAAAAAAATGTTTGTCTGTTTGTTCCGGCGCTCTCCAAAATGCCTTGACCGATTTTTACTGGCAGATAGCTAATGTTATAATGAGTAAATTGTTCTACTTTTATTTGAGCAAAAGGACTAGGGTTTGTGAAAAAAATTAAAACCTTTGAAATTGTTTACAAAATCCGATTCATCTACAGGGTGTAAACAGAACCTTCACGAAGCCCTCAACCAAACATTATGTTCATCAAACTATGTATATTTACGCCAAAATTATTGCTGGGCAACGATTTTTTTTTTGGGGTGAATAATCACGTTTTACGGTAGGACTCAATGTTACGCACTCAAAACATTGTCCTGATGGATGTATTGAATAATACGGGGGTCGTGGAGGTGTTTAAAGTAAAAATCTTACATTCAAAATATGTATTTAAAAAAAAAAGTAATTTTTTTTAGAGTAGAGTTACTTTTTTTTCTTTTGTTTTTTTTTGTCGTGGTAAAATCATCAAATGAACCCTCCCACCCAGGGCAGAGCGGGAGGGACTGTCAGACTTGTACTGACTAAAATCCACGGTGTCCTTCAATAGCCCTTTATGATCCAGGGTCACGGTAATTCTATCAGTCCCGCGACCCCGGCAAGTCTCGCGACCCCGGCAAGAGTAGAGTTACTTAGTTTGATGTACAGAATGCTTGGTTAACGGCTTCGTGAAGGTTCCGTTTACACCTTATATTGTATTAAACAACATTAGTTTTAGTTTATGCGAAATCTGAAACAGGTTTCTCGAATTTTTATGTAAAGAATCTATGTACAAAATTTCAAAACTATATAATGAAAAACCTAAAGTTATAAGCTTGTTCTGTTACATGGTTGTCCGCACAAAAACGTGGTCACCACGCGGCGCAGCCGCTCGCGCGCCTCTGGCGTCGTCTTGAGCTCATTGATAATAATAATTTGGCAGTAGGTACCGAAATGATTGAGATAGGTACTTAGTGTCGCTCGGTGTCCAACTTGTAACCTTTTTTTTAAATATTTTTGGGACAAAATAAAACATGGTTTAAAAATTATTAGAATCGATTCAGTTCCGTATTCAGAACAAACTATATTCAGGTTTCGCATATACTAAAAATTATGTTGTAGATACGTTACACAAATCCCTCAAATCTATGGTTCAGATATTCTTCATAAACACAATTACAGTAAATGCCAATACTATTTGTAACTATAGCCTTTGGGTAACCAATTCGATCGATGTAATAGTTTCTTCGTGAATTATTGAGTAACCAATCAACTAATCATATTGGGGCAAGTTTCGGTTAACCTGCGGGGTCAAACTTTAGGGGTTATTCTTTTGTAAGTTAATCAATACATTAACAGTTAATTTAATAATTTACTGATGTGTGGCTATTCGGTTTATAAAGCCTTCCAGTATTCAAACTCAAACTCAAAGCATTTATGTCAATTAGACCATTACAAGCACTTTTGAATGTCAAAAAAACAAGCGAAGCTACAGTCACAGTCACACGGCATAATAACTTGAGAAAGTACTGTAGTTGCACATTCCAAAGCGTAGATCTCTATGGAGAAGAATGTGCAAAAAATTCCATGGGCACTTTTTTAAATCAAAATTTTGTTACAATTCTTGGTTACATCATTCATGTTGAGCATGTTGAGACTATACATATATCTGAGAACGATGTAGAAAGACGTGCTCATTAAGAGCGTCCAGAGTAAAAGACTAAATCAACAATGAAAAAATAAAGTAATTAAAATAAACCGTGGCAGCTAAGAGATGACCAGTCCCAACTGACAGCCCCCGTTCACGAACATGACGTATAGATCAGCGCCATTCAACTCAACCATATTGAAGGGAACTAAATTAATGACCAGACACACCCGCAACCATCAGCGAGACATTTGAATGAGTATGACATTCTCTCAGCCACCAGGGCTATTAATCCGATATATTTATTATGAATAAGGTACCCAAATTGGTGTCAGACCTACGTTGGCCTTCCCCATCACTGTCACTTCTCTCGATATTGTGTATAGTATCATCAATGAATTGGAAAGCTATCATAATTAATGGCTCGGTCTGCCGATCGGAAACGAATCAAGAACTATTATAATTTAAAGGCCCGGACTCCACTAAAGCGGAGAAGAGAGGAGATGTGGAAAGTGGAGACGAGCAGAGATGTGCCAAGTGGAGACGAGCGGACATGGGCAAACCGGAGAAGAGAGGAGATGTGCCAAGCGCTCCTCTGAGCGGAGATGTGCAAAGCGGAGACGAACGGAGATGTGCAAAGTGGAGACGTGCGGAGATGTGCAAAGCGGAGATTAGCGGATATGGGCAAACCGGAGAGGAGAGGAGATGCGCAGAGCGCTCGTCTGAGAGAAGATGTGCAAACCGGAGACGAGCGGACATGGGCAAACCGGAGAGGAGAGGAGAAATGCAATGCGGAGAGGAGAGATGTGCAAAAGTGGAGAGGAGTGGAAATGTTTAGAAGCTTGGGTGTATCCACCGCACGCTGCACACAGCACCGTACGCCGCTAACCGATCGCTGCTCACAGCACACCGCTCACAGCACGCCGCTCACGACTCTCCTCGTCTCGGCTGGCCTAAACAATTACGAGACATCTCCTTTCCTCTGCTCAACCGTTCCCGTTAAAGCTAAGCGGAGACGGCAAGTGTAAATAGTGAAATTCTATTGGTGGATTACAACACATCTCCTCTCGCCTCGTCTCCGCTTCGGTGGAGTCCGGCCCTTAAACTTTTCCTTTAACACGGTTGTCGAAACAAAACAAATCTACCTCCAGTATGACTAACCTTCCAAAGTTAAACTATGTGTGATAGCCAAAGTTTTCGTATTAATTGAAGAGTAAACGCTAGCAGAACAGTTTTAAACTTTTAATTAAATGTACATAGCGTTCGTATTGACACTCCGTAGTCGGAACTATCGCGGTTAGTCGTTAAGAGAACTGTGGAGTTTTTGATGGATCATTTATCTATGTTGTTGTTTCTTTGGTCTATTGATCGGTCAAGCGCTAACTCCTAGGTTCGATTCCCAGGTTTTATTGAGTTTTTCTATCAGATAGAATTGCTTAGACCCATTTTTTAATTAACATTAAGCTGCGGTAAATTTAATGCCTATATAAGGTCTAACTATTCTTACACGAAATATTTTCAGGGAATCATCTAACGGCTATAACGAAGCCATTTCAAGGGATTATTTTTTTTTATCTGAGTATTTTTTATAAAAAGTAAATAATTTAAAATTACTTCACCCACAAAATAAATACAAGCTCCTTATTTTTGAACATCCATTACGCTAGTTTACTACGTCGTATTTACCTACTGTCATTGTTAGAATATGGGAGTAAAGGTTTTATGCAAAAAGTCTCCAAACATTTTTAGAATTATAATAATTTCGTAAAAAAAAACACTCAGATTTTTTTTTTCATTGCTATGGCGACTTTACGACTTTTAGAAGTTACTCTTAAAATATTTCGTGTATGAAAAGATAGACCTTATATATTCATCATCTGCCTAGCCTTTTCCCAACTATGTTGGGATCGGCTTCCAGTCTAACCGGATGCAGCTAAATACCAGTATTTTACATGAAGTGACTGCCTATCAAAAACTGCTCTCAAAAACGGTGAAGGAAAACATCGTGAGGAAACCAGCATGTCTTAGAACCAAAAATTCGCAGACATGTGACATCTACCAACCCGCACTGGGCCCGCGTGGTGGATTATAGCCCATTCCCTCTCATAGAGAGGAGGCCGGCGTCCCAGCAGTGGGAACATTATAGGCTGATTATGCTATGCTTATGGCTGCCTATCTGACCTCCACAATCCAGTTAAGCAGCCTCTGACTTGTCTTTACATGCCGTCGAGAAAGAACTCTCAGACATGCTGGTTTCCTCACTATAGAAAGCTCGCTGTAGCCGCCCGTCAAGTGCAGTTTACAAGAATTTTCATTGCACATTGCAGGGTAGATCTTTTTGAGAGTGGCTGAACAAAAGACGTGCTTGAGATTCTTCGTAAATAAGGAAAATGGTTTACGTCTTTATTAGTATTTAACTTTGCTCTTGTAAAAGTTCAAGAATCCGATTTTTAAGTATTAAGCATTCAGGTATTTTACTTTTTGTAATTTATTTTATCACCGCTGTACCACATGAGTAGATAAACGGAACAGAGACAAAGCTTCATACGACCGCGCGAATCGGTTGCACTACTACAAGCGCTCGGGGCATGTGTGCGTGACCACTGGCCGCTTATCGCGTACGCGGCGAGACTGGAAAAAACCGGTTTACGCTGACACAGCCAGTGGACAATCTCAGGGTCAGCACGGCACGTTGCCATGCAAGATTGGATATGATATGATATTTGATTTGATATGCCATGTAAGTGTTTCCCGTTAGATTACTTGAAATAACTGTATGTTAGATTCAGAATTTACCACACCATTAAAAGAAACAATAAATTATTAAAAAACAAAAATTATAAAAAGAAAATGATTAGAGTAAGCAATCTGTAAAGTCAGTGTATCATACTCAATAATAAAACTATTTAACAAATGTTTTGTTTAATTTGTCTTAACATATTGTGACAACCCTACCAAAATAGGTAACAATTTTGAACGTTCTCATGAAGCTTTGTCTCTGTTCCGTTTATTTACTCATGTGGCTGTACTCTACACGGTGAAGTAACACTTCGTAATAAAGGGTGTAGCAAGACCCTTAACGAAGCCAAAAGGCCCTAGTTTTCCAAGTCATTACGATATTTTTTTTGTTCTAGACCATACCTGGTAACCTTATAGTTACGGAGATATTGGGGGTCAAAGTTCCAACTTTGTCACAAGTTTTTTTTTTAATACGTGTTTTTAATGTAAGATTTGCACATAAAACACCTTCACGATCCCCGTACTATTCAATCAGCACAATGTTTTGAGTGCGTTCCATTAAACCATACAACGTAATTTTAAAAATAATTTTTGCGTAGTTACTCAGTTTGATGTAGGTTATGTAGGTACATAATGCTCGGTTGACGGCTTCCGGTCCGTTAGTTAACACCCTGTATTTAAGAGACTATCTTTTACCCGCAGCTTCGCTCGCGTTAATTTAGAATTTGACAATCAATTCGCACTACTAAAGTTTCTATAATAATATAATTCAATCATGATTCGAAAGACACGTGGCGCCATCTATTATCATAAGAACGTTACTGTTGTGGTCCTCGAGAACAGTATTTATTTTTCGGTTTGAAAGGTACCCTATGTCCATTTCTGTACACCTGACAACGTATATGCGAAATTTCCGGATAGTCTGTTCAGTGGTTTAGGTATGAAAGGGTAACAAACAAACAAAACATTTCTAATATTAGTAAGGATAGTAAGGATAAGGAAGTAAAGATTAGGACGGATAGCAAGTATATTAGTAAGAAAGTAAGGCCATACTAGTACGATAATTTCACTATTTACTCGACTGTAATAATGCCAAAATGGTTTTTATTAACATATTTAATTATTGATTGCCTTAGAAGTATCAGGCTACTGTGCCACGGTAAATATCGGCTCCGTACAAATAATTAAGTAAACTAAAATAATAGTGCCTTCCAATAAATAAAAACTAAAAGTGTAAGGTACCAAGTGTTTAGTGACCTGGTGATATTAAAAAACATTAGAAAAATAATCATCAAAACATGTAAAAAACTTGAAATTACATAGTGGAAATCACCATCCCCAACTTTACGATCCTGTGGACTTTTTCGCGCTTTCAAGCCGCAATAGCACAATGTGGCCCATTTTACATGTGAACAAAAGTGAAACCAATCATAACATCGTGCAAATTTAATCATTGCGAAATTGGGGCTCAAATATCACCCAAGTAGATGACTTGCAACATCATATGAAGCGCCATCTGTTAAGATTAAGTCACAATACACTGCCAACATCTGCAACACCACCAAGGAAGCAGTGCAGCAGTGTTACAAATCGATAACACCTCAAGCTACTAAGGCGCACCAATAGAGGGCAACACTTACATCAAAAACGCCATCTATCATAATAAAGGCTAATTATAACGCTACTGACAGCAGCAACGGCACCAAACATCGATAAAACCCATTACACCTCGATAGACAAACTAGATTAATACAAAGGCGGACCACTAGAGGGCACCACACCTACACCAAAATGAAACTAGTAAACCACTAACCATGAATGAAGTTCTGAACGCGCTTAAAACAATACAAAAAGAACTGGAGCAACAAAGACTATAAATCCGGGAAACTGGAAAAAATGTGACGGACTAAGTCAGAGCCAAACCACACGGCGCGGTGCGGCATCGCGGCGGCGCCGCAGCGGTAGCAGCGGCGACGCAACGGCATGCGTTCTACCCTGTGCCGTGCAAACAAACAACTGTGCGGTGCCACTCCGGCACCAGAGTGCACTGCACAGCGCCGTATGGCTACAACACATTTTTGTATGTAGAAAACCGGAGCGGTAACGCTCAGGTGCCGCGCCGGAGCCGCACCGCGCCGGAGCCGCACCGCGCCGGAGCCGCACCGCGCCGGAGCCGCACCGCGCCGGAGCCGCACCGCGCCGGAGCCGCACCGCGCCGGAGCCGCACCGCGCCGGAGCCGCACCGCGCCGGAGCCGCACCGCGCCGTGTGGCTCTTACACAGAATATCAACGGAATGTTCGAAGAAAAATTTTTAGCGTGGGAAGAAAAACATTAACACAACTTTTTCTTTAAGTAAATAATTTTCTTTATTTATTTTCTGTACATATAATTTACATTTTTAAAAGTAATAAAAAAAACATTTAAAATATAAAAATATTAGCCCACCAGCATCGGGAACAGGGTCCGAGCTACCGGTGGTCAGGGCTCTTGAGAGAGGAACCTCCTAACGATACGCGCCGTGTCCAGAAGTACTGCTTTCTGAATCAAGCCCATGATCCAGCTGACAAGCGAGAGCCTCCTCAGATGTTGGTCCAGGCTATTATTATTATTTACTTAAAGAAAAAGTGGAAAATCAGGAACACAGTACCTATTCACAACAACAAACAATAGCTTCAAGAAAACAAAAACTAGAACAAAGTCAGCATACAAAGCTAGTTTGATATACATTTTCAAACTCTTCAGAATATTTACTTAAATTATTATTCATGTTCCTAGCAATATTGTGCGATGAAAATACGTTGAATATTGCATCTGACAGCCTTTTAAAATTCTTTACTTACACAACTATTCTTGAATATCAACAACCGTACGTAACAAGAATGTATCTATGTTTCTTCGAGAAAGAAGTCGGAGTAGGGAATATATTTTAAACACTGTTTTAAGCTTTCACGGTTTACAACTAAACTTATACTGAGCACACACACACACACTGCACTGCACTTATACTTATATCGGGAGCTCAAAATAATGAACAATCACGGAATATATCCCATAAGTGACAGTATAAGTTTAATATATTTTAATCTATGCTAATATTATAAAGCTGAAGAGTTTGGTTGAACGCGCTAATCTCAGGAACTACTGGTTCAAATAGAAAATTATTTTAGTGGTGGATGGCTCACTTATCGAGAAACACTATAGGCTATATAACACCATGCTACGACCAATAGGAGCGGAGCATTCATGAAAAATGTCGAACCCTCTCTCTCAAGAGAGACATAAGAATGTGATACCCGCACCACAGACATCTTCACAACATTATGTTCAAATTTCAATTTTTTTTATCTCTTCGTGGTTTAGGGCTCGTGGCTAAATAATAACAGCCGCTCGGATCGATCTTTAGGTTAAGCCGTGCTTGCCTAGGTTGGTCTGTGGATGGGTGATCACCCATTACATACCGAGTTTCCTCCGAGCCTCGGAAAGCACGTTAAGCCGTTGGTCCCGGCTGTCATTTGTAGATCTTTGACAGTCGTTACAGGTAGTCAGTGGCCCAAAAAGTCTGACAACCAGTCTTACCAAGGGATATCGTATTACCCAGTACTAACTGGGTTGTGGAGGTCAGATAGGCAGTCGCTCCATGTAAAATACTGGTATTCAGCTGCATCCGGTTAGACTGGAAGCCGACCCCAACATAGTTGGGAAAAGGCTAGGCAGATGATGATATGGTTTAAGGCCACAATTGAATGATAAAAAAAATATAATTGAAATTAGAACTTCGCGAATAGTGATTTTCTTCGAGGTTTCGTGGAACACTACTATTTGCATACTGTTACGTATTTTTATCAAGAATTAACTCTTTCCTTTGATTTGCCATATCGTCGGGATAGTGCAAATCCGCGGAACTAGCATTGGATAATTCTACGTATCTGACAAATGTAGCCAATTTCAATTACGCATTGTCGTAACTACAAAATAATGACTTTAATAGATTTCTACTGTTAAAAATACATAGAACACATAAATAGTTACTATTCATGTAAAAATGACGTCAAACATCGTTGAAATAAAAAAAATATATGAACTTATAACCTTCCCCTGTAAACCTACACGTAGTGCAGATACGCGCACTTTACGTATTTGCACAATCGCGGATTTGGACTATCCCCGACGATTTGTCATTAGTTCCCAGAATTTGATTAACAAGCAGTGATAGTCTAGCGGTGTGACCGTCAGATTGACAAGTCATAGGTCTCGAGTTCGAACCCAAGACACGCACCTCTGATTTTCGGATACATGTGCGTATTGTATAATTATCACTTGCTTCGGTGGAGGAAAACATCGTGAGGAAACCAGCATGCCTGAGAGATATTTCTCGACGGCATGTAAAGCCAAGTCAGAGGCCCATGGGCGGCATAAAACTCTGACACCAGGTTAGGCACTAACCATACGATAAAGGAAGAAGAAGAATTTGATTCTTACTAGTACATTCTTACAAGTACTTAAAACATTGATAATTATAATTGGTGAAATGCTGTCGAAACAAACATCTCTACCCAACCTAACTGAGAACACAGGCGTGATATTATGCTGTTCCTTTCAAGTGGAAATGCTGCTACAAGGTTTCCTAGACCACTTGCCTTTGAAGTAGCTTTTCTACTAACTAACGATTGGAATACAATTAATATTTTCTGAGAAAATGTGAGGAAGCGGAAATGCTTATTGTTCAAGTTTGAAGTGAAATTGAAGGAAAATGTCGTGAGAAACTGCCGGTGGCGATAATATTATGTTAGGTATTTATGTGTGTTCCAGAATCAACACAGAGGCACAATTACTAGAATCGCTATTGATTATCATTAATTTAGAATAACGCCATCTATCGTCGTTTGTCGGGAACGTCAAGCAGTGTGCTTGGGTGAGGTCATAGCGGTAACAGAAATACTCATTCTGAGAAAATTTCAACTGTCTACCTATTACGGATCATGAGATATAGCCCGCTGACAGACAGACAGACGGACTGACAGACAGTGGAGGCTTAGTAATACGGTCCCATTGGTTATCCTTCGCGTACGGAACCCTAGAAATGGAACAATAATTGTTTTTTTTTTTTAAGCTTTTTTTGGCATTTCTCCTGTATCGTGGGTGCGTTTACAAACGTTTAAACTCACATATACAAACAGCCAGACCCGGAACAACTACCTGCCTTATCAATATTTGATCCGTGCGGGAATCGAACCCGCGACACGCAGCGCAGCAGTCAATCGCTCAGCCAAAAGTGAATGAGTATTAAAAAAGAAATGTTTCTTTGGGAAAGTTGTTTGTTATCATGAGTAAAATCATGTGTTTAAGTATCGGTCACTAATTACCAGTCACCATACAGGGTGTAAATAGACCCTTAACATAAAAGAAAGGCACTTGTTCTCCAAGTCTTTGCGATCATTTTTTTGTTCTAGACTATATCGGGGAACCTTCTAGTTACGGAGATATTTGGGGTCAAAGTTCCAACTTTTTCACAAGTTTTTTTTAAATACATGTTTTAATGTAAGATTTTTACTTTACACACCTCCATGACTCCCGTACTATTCAATCCATCCATCAGCACAATGCTTTGAGTGCTTTCCATCGAGTCCTACCTTAAAACGTGATTTTTCACCCCAAAAAAAAAAAGTCGATTCCCAGCAATAATTTTTGCGTAAAATTACTTAGTTTGATGTACAGAATGCTTGGTTGACGGGAATGTGAAGGGTCTGTTTACACCCTGTATAATTGTATTTCCCTTCAGTATGAACTCAGGTCTACAACATGAACCATATACACCCAGTTAGTTAGTCTAAAAGCCAACGGCAACAGATAATCTTCAAAGCGCACATTACTAACAGCTCACTAGCTACACTCGCAGTTAGTTACTCCCCGTTAACTGTAACATGACGCTTGTATTCGCCGAGGGGTAGGTAGAGGTGAATAGTGTAGTCACATTAATTTTTCCACCTGTAACATCATCGTCTACTTAGCCTTTTCCCAACTATGTTGTTGTCGGCAGTCAAAAAAATTCCACAAAAAAAAAAACACTAAAGTAATGCGCCTGCCTGGGTTCGAACTCACGGCTTACTGTTCGTAAGTCAGGGCCGCCGCCACTGGACCTCCGCTGTCCACCACTGGGCCACCGCTGATCTCTTACCCAAACGTCGTAAGCGTCAATTTAAAAAAAATATCTGGACGCGCCTGCTGATAGTTTTAGAGCATTCATCGCATATGTGTTTTGCGTCTACAGAAATTTATTTTTGAAAGTGGCTGGCTATAAAAATTGTACTCATCATTTCGGCTCCACAAAAGGAAATTCTAAATTAATCAATATTTTACAAGTTTCAAGTTATCTACGAGTTTTTGTAAAAGAAATTCCAATATTGTGCATAAACAAGGTCAGACATATTTTGTTTAATTAATCAGCAAACAGATTTTTGGTACACTTGTGTTAAAACGCTATTGTTTCATTGTAAATCTGGTTGACCGAAATGAATTTGTGGATATTTGAGTATTTTATGCACTGTTATATTTTTGTTTACGGTAACATTGATTTTATTTTGTACTTTTTGTTTACATTGTCATATATACTATAATATTATAAAGAGGTAAAATTTGTTTGTATGTAGGGGGTAATCTCCGGAAGTAATGAACCAATTTTAAGAATTGTTTCACTGGTAGAAAGCTACATTATTCGTGAGTGCTATAGGCTATAAATTATATTTATATCATGCGTATTAGCCTAGCTATAAAAATTTTCGCGGACGAAGTCGCGGGCGAAGTGCTAGTATTAGATAAGATAACTATAGAATAAGATACGGTTTATTTATAACTAATTAATTCAAATAATTATTATGTTTACACTTTGGTTTAAATAGAAAAAGTAACAAAATTGATGCACAAAGATTAATTCGAGCTATGTATTTTATCACGTAACTATACTTGACGTTGCACTTGATATTTTTCTCGCCATACAGGCAAGTTGTTGTTTTGGGTTTTAACTGACAGTCTGCCTTGTAGCTCGTGCTTAACCTTTCCACCGCCCACTCACACATAACGCGATGCCTCGCCAGCGCCAAGCTATAAATGTTTTTGCCGATTTTAAGACAAATAAGGGCTACTTTTGTGTGGAAAAGTAAAAAACAAGGTATTAGACCGTGTTATATTAAATAATAAAATGAAACGAAGCTTTTAAATACAGTACTTTTATGTTTTTTTATAGGTAGTTTAAAAATTAAGAGCTTCTAATGAAGTCGTGGGCACTGGTGGCACGGAAATCTGGAACTTCTATTGAAGTCCGTGGCGGTGAAAAGGTTAAAAGATCGAACTATCCCCCTATTGTCGTGATTGAGATGATTACAGTTTTAAGAAGTGTAAACATATTGATGTGTTAATATATAGACTATGTTATTTTAAAGAGAAAAAAACTGATAATACGATCAAAGAGTGTCAGCATAATGACGGGGCCCCCCTCTAGAGGGCCAAAGCCTGCCGGGGTCGCGGGACTTATATTCATATTCATTTTCATTTATTTTGCATTCCATATTGTAAAAAGATGTTACAAATGGCTTAAAGCTAGGTGCATAAATATGGACCCTGTAAGGGCACAGCAAGGTAGGAGAGAGGAAGAGGGCTTTAATTTTACTATTAATTAGTTGGTATACAAAAGTAACAATACTACCGTGACCCTGGAACATAAAGAGCTATTGAAGGACACCGTGGATTTTAGTCAGTACAAGTCTGACAGTCCCTCACGCTCTGCCCTGGGAGGATCATTTGATGATTTTACCACGCTAAAAAAAAAAATCTGATAATACGTTATTATAATATAATATAATATAATTCCATTTATTTCAGGTCCAAGACCCATATAAAAACCAAAAATAGACAAAAATACAAACACAAACACATAAATTATAGCTAAAAACAGAATTACATTACATTAAAAAGAAACATTATTGAATTAAATTAAAAAGTCAAAAATAAAATACATAACCGAATCAGAATAAATTAAAATGTCAAAATAAATTATCATATAATTAAAACATTACCAAATGTGAAATCAAAGATACATAAACACACGTACGTACGTATTCATATTATACTATCTGTGGACTTATTTTAATCAGTGATCTAACATTTGTATTAAAACTACAGAATTAGTAATTATAAACGTCTTTCTTGACACCATATTTTAGAAATTAAATAATCAGTTGTAAGTAAAAAGTAAGAAATTCGAAGACATGTGACATCTACCAACCCGCACTGGGCCCGCGTGGTGGATTATAGCCCATTCCCTCTCATAGAGAGGAGGCCTGTGTCCCAGCAGCGGGAACATTATAGGCTGATTATGCTTATGCTTATGCTAAGTAAAAAGTAAAAATTAAAGTGATGAAAATTATCAAAAAAAATAAGTATCTTGATAATTCCGAATCTTGATGTGTGCCTCGTTCGTCAAGTGATTGCAAACGCGACTGCTGAGCATGAGGTGTCAGGTTCGATTCCCGGGTCGGGCAATTTTTTTTTGAGTTTTTCCATTATTATATTTTTGGACAAAGACAATAATTGTACCTATTTTATGTGACACCAAAAAAATTTAGGATACCTACTATGGAGAAGACATCACAGGAAATGACGTAGAAAAACTAGTTTTGGTTAGGTTTTCCATTAGACTCAGTAACAGTCACGGAGTCTGGATTTGAGTTGGTTCATGGCAATAGGCTCACCCCCTATTACTTAGAACTAAAACACAACAGGCGAAATGTGGGTGTTCAATGACGTACACCTCTGCCTAACCCTTCGGGGATTTCACGCGTGATGTTATGTAAACTACTTATGTAACTACTACCGGACTGGACTGGACGCAACCCTACATATTTGGCTTAAACGAGACACTGTATATTTTATTACAGTAGTACTGTACACTCATTATGTACCTAGTTCTACAATCCCTATGAAATTCTAGCCGTACGTCCGATTAATGAATTACTTAGTAGTCCGATGGTCGGTGAGCACGAATGCAGGCGGCGAACATTGCACACAAAGTGGGCTATTACGCTGTCTTTAACGTCAGATGGAGTTAAATACTTCAGTGGGTTGTATTTTATTCTGTACCTAGTTGGAAATGTGGTCTATTATTGTCGGCAATAACGACTATTGAAAAGAAAAGTAGAAGCCGAAAGGCACTTGTTCTCCCGGTCTTTGTGATCATTTTTTTGTTCTAGACCATACCTGGGAACCTTCTAGTTACGGAGATATTAGGGGTCAAAGTTCCAACTTTTTCACAATTTTTTTTTTAAATTTTGTTTTTAATTTAAGATTTTTACTTTAACCACCTCCAATGCCCCCGTACTATTCAATCCATCCATCAGCACAATGCTTTGAGTGCGTTCCATCGAGTCTTACCGTAAAACGTGATTTTTCACCCCAAAATAAAAGTCAAAGTCGACAGTCAGCAATCATTTTTGCATAAAGTTACTTAGTTTGATGTACAGAATGCTTGGTTGACAGCTTCGTGAAGGGATAGACCCTTGACCTTGTATAGCATTAAAAAATGTGCCAATCAAAAACTAGATAGCTTATATGAAAAATTAAATTAAATTAACAACAACATAACATAACGTATGTAGACTCCGTAAGGTATGGCAGAGGCGCGGCTAATTAACAGCCGCTCGTATCAATCTTCACGTCAAGGCGCGCTTGCCTAAATTATTCTGTGGATGGGTGACCACCCATTTCATACCGAGCTTCCTCCGCGCCTCGGAAAGCACGTTACGCCGTTGATCCCGGGTGTCATTTGTAGATCTTTGACAGTCGTTACAGGTATTCAGTGGCTCGAAGGTCTGACAACCAGTCTTACCAAGGGGTATCGTATTACCCAGTACTAACTGGGTTGTGGAAGTCAGATAGGCAGTCGCTCCATGTAAAATACTGGCATTCAGCTGCATCCGGTTAGACTGGAAGCCGACCCCAACATAGTTGGGAAAAGGCTAGGCAGATGACGATGTTCCTTATCACTGGTTTAGTTAGTTTATTTATTTATTTATGCACACACAAAACACTTAACAAGACATTAAATTAAGATAGAAGAGCATAAAGGTACTGCTTATTTCATGAGAAATCTCTTCCAGCAGACCTGCGAGAGGAAAGTAGAATAGAATAGTAGTTAGTTCGTTGTCTTAGAGACAATAAGTGACGTCACTATGCTCGATAACTTAAGTAAGAGTGTTGATAAATAGAAAAAAAGAAATAAACTTTATTTATTGGCACAAAAAGTACATTTCGGAAAACAAATTACATGAGATAATAACAATCGTGCCAAGGGTCATTAGCTTAGTATAATATTATGATCTTATAATATAACTTGCAAATACAATAGGTTTCAGCTTTTCCGAGCGAATTATAATAGTGGATGGGAAGTCATCAAATGACCCCCCCCACTCTGGGCGGAGCGGAAGGGAGTGTCAGACTTGTACAGACTAAAACCCATCCATGTTCCTTCTTTGCCCTTTGTGTTCCAGGACCACGGTATCTCTTTCGAACAGTTCCGCAGCCCTGGCATAGTGGCCACCATAACACCACGCCTGTTATCCTCGATGGATTAGACAGAGGTGTACCCTAATAGTGCACCCACGTTTTGCCAGTTTCAAACTGTAATAGGGGGAGAGCCTATTGTCATCAACCGGGCACAAATCCAGACTCCGTGGCTGCTACTGAGAAATTCCTGATGGAAAAACCCAATAACACATTGCCCGACCTAGTAATTTATTTATTTATAGGTTCACCAACAATTGTTTACATAAAAAAAAAAAAAAAAAAAAATTTACACAGGTTTTAAGCTAAAAGTACCATGCAAAAAGTGTAACTGCAACAGTGCAACAATCACTTTATAGGTAAACTCCGCATGCATAAAGAAGTTGTACAATTTAAAAATATAAATCTAAAAGTCTAAAGGCCTAAAAAAAGGTCTAAAAAAAATACTAAGTATGTAATCGAACCCGGGACCTCATGCTCAGCAGTCGCTTTTCACCTCTGATGAACGAGGATTATCATCACCACATTTCTCTTTGTTCTTTCTGAGTGATAGCACAAAGCAGGTCTTTGTTTGAACGATAATTAAATCGCCAACACTGATATGGCCCACCCTGTATAAGGAATCTTAACAAAATCATACCCCGTAACGAAAAGACTGATCGTATTATGCGGGTCCAATATAACAATGCTTTCAGGTTGCTGATGGGATTGCCTCGCTACTACAGAGCGTCAGCGATGTTTGCTGAAGCTCAAGTGGATGGCTTTCACGACATTATACGTAAACAAGCAGCATCGCTGATGCGGAGGGTGAGGAGTAGTCCCAACAGCTACCTGAGTGTAATTGCAGACTACATCCATAGTCCTGTTTGGAGGCATTGGAGTGGGCTGCATATATTGTAGGCTGACTGGCGTTCTCTTATGTGTTGTATTTGTGACTTACTAACATAGCTTTATGTCATCTTGATGTACTACTAACACTCTATGGACCGAAAAGTCTGAAATAAATGTTTTGAATTTGAATTATTTTATCCATTTATTTATTTATACAGATACTTGCTGCACTTACAGTTTGCACGAAAGCGTGCAGCAAGCCAACAGCATAACATTAACTAAACAATTTTATGCAATAATTAAGCATAACTTTACTGCTTCTTGTGAACATATACAGGGTGTTTGGTTAAACGTGGGCAATACTTTAGGGGCGTGTAGTACTCATAAATATGAGCTACTTACTATGGGGCTAACTATGAAATATGATTTAAAAAGCTGCTGTTGCCTACATTTTTTCGCGTTACGCGACTAATAATGTATGGAGCAGCTAATATTTTTTCATGATTCATGATTTCATGGTCGGTCCATTAGTAAAAGTTGCTTATTTTCATGAGTACTACACGCCCCTAAAGTATTGCCCACGTTTAACCAAACACCCTGTATTATCAAGATCCGGTTCCTTAGCAATCTGGGCGCTTAATAAATTCATCGCCTCGATTGTGGGCGCATATCGAGGATATATTAAGTTGGTAGCACATACAAAGACGCTCCAGCCTGTCCCCTCGACGAAACGCCTTGATAGTTACTTTTCAATGTCTTACTAGAACTAAAGAAATGGAAATAGTGTACGTGTTTTTGTCACATTCACCTAGCTGTTCCAGACATTACGTAAATATTCAATTTCACAGATTCAACTTAACCTATACAAAAAATTCAATTTGACGAAAATCCATCACGAAATTAACGAAATTCTCTCCTTATACTTATAAAAGAGAAAATTCAAATTCATAAAACGAATTCCTGAAACCCTTTTTTCATGAATTTCCTTTGTTTTAAAACACATCCTTCAGTCGATTGTTTTCAGTTTGCCGTCGGCTTTAGAAGCGAGCGGACGTGAAGCTCATATCGGAATTTGCGGGACTTTCGAAAAGTTTCAAAGTGAAGTGTTGTGTGTAAGTGTGTGTTGTGTTCTAAAGTGTTCTAGTGTTATTTTTGTGTGTTTTTCGTGTTTCAAAAAGGATGGTTTTTAAGTTTTTTGCTGCTGGATAAAAGGTGAGTTTTTTTCGTGGATTTTTTTTATATGTAGCGTGTTTTTCGCTGAATCACATTCACGTACGATTGGATTCGCTCGTATTTACAGTTTGACGGTAATTAAGGATGAATTTTCAGTGTTTATTTTAACAGTATTTGCTTTAAGCTTTATTGGAGTGTGGAGTATTAAATTAATATTGAAACCATTTTTCTGAGAATTGAAACATTCATTGTTTGATGAATGGGGATTATATTGATATGAATAATGAATAAGATTGGCTTTAAAATGTAGAATATAAACGCGTGTTTCTGTACCTCAGTAGTTCTGAAAGCATATAGTAAAGATACGCTTTTGTGAAAGGATTCCAGGGCTAGCATTGGAAGTTAGTAGAATGCATTTTATATACTTATACTGTCACTTACGGGATATCTTCCGTGATTGTTCATTATTTTGAGCTCCCGATTTATTCTCTTTTTTTTTTTTTTTCCCGTAAGTAACAGTATAAGTTTAGTTGTAAACCGTGAAAGCTTAAAAGAGTGTTTGCATTTTCTATCTTTTAAAATTGGGTCAAAAGTTAAGTGGAGGAAAATTGAATTAGTTGTTTGCAAAAGAAACCGATTTTAACTAGTATTTGAACATGAACTTGAGTTTAAATAAAGAAATTTTAGTTAGCTATTATTGCACCGCTCGATATCACTGCTGATATGGATAAATTCCTGTTACTGAATTTAATCTAACGAAACAAGGACAGGAAATTACTATTTTCCTTTGTTCTATTCAATTTAATTAGTTGATAGCACTATCTGCAAATCATTTTCGTACTTTAAATATATTTTTTTATCATGCTTTCAAGGAAAAGCTGTTCTTTTCAGTTTTTTTCCCATTTTTGAAACAAATTATTCCAAAATGAAAGTTCCGCTGGATGCGAGAGGCACGGGACCGGTCAATGTGGCGACACTTGGGGGAGGCCTATGTCCAGCAGTTGACGTCTTTCGGCTGAAACGATGATGATGGTTCCAAAGTGACAATGAAAAGGGGAATTGAAAATTTTCTTTGTTTTCTCATTACCATCTGCCTAGCCTTTTCCCAACTATGTTAGGGTCGGCTTCCAGTCTAACCAGCTACCCGTATGTTACATGGACGACCACCTATCTGACTTCTACAATCCAGTTACTGTCTCCCTTGGTAAGACTGGCCGTCTAACGAAGACAATTCAATACAAGGTGTAAGCGGACTCTTCATGAAGCCGTCAACCAAGCATTCTGTACATCAAGTTAAGTAACTCTACGCAAAAATTGTTGTTGGGAACGATTTTTTTTTGGGGTTAAAAATCACGGTTTACGGTAGGACTAAATGTAGCGTACTCAAAACTCTGTGCTGATGGATGCATTGAATAGTATAGGGGTCATGGAGGTGTTTAAAGTAAAGCTATATCATTTAAAACTTGTACTTGAAAAGGGATATCGTATTACCCAGTACTAACTGGGTTGTGAAGGTCAGATAGGCAGTCGCTCCATGTAAATTACTGATATTCAGCTGCGTTCGGTTAGACTGGAAGCCGACCCCAACATAGTTGGGAAAAGACTAGGCAGATGATGATCTATCCAGTGCAGCAGTGTTTGGAGTGCGGTACGGTTGGTTTAACCGCACCTTTACCGAGATATGATATCACATTTTTTTCTTTTACATAATATAACTTAAAATCACGCCAGTAATCCCCATAGGGTTAGGCAGGGGTGTATCTAATAGTACACCCACATTTCACCAGTTTTGTTTAAGTCCTATGTAATAGGGGGCGAACCTATTGCCATCAATCAGGCACAAATCGAGACTTCGTGATTACTGGCTATTGCCATTAACTGGGATCAAATTCAGGCTCCGTGGCTGTTCCTGAGAAATTTTTAAGAAAAAACTTGAGCATATCTAGTTTTTCTATGTCATTTACACTGATATCCTCCCCAAAGTATCCTAAATTTCTTCGGTCTCTCACAAAGTAATTAATCTAATTATTGTCTTAGTTCAAAAATATAATAATATCCAAACACTGTTTTAAGCTTTCACGGTTTACAACTACTGAACTTATACTGTTACTTCCGCGATCATGGCGCTTGCAACATCGCCGAAATATCGGGAGCTCAAAATAATGAACAATCACGGAAGATATCCCGTAAGTGACAGTATAAGTTATAATAATATCCAATTTCTATAAGCTTAAAATTCATTAGGTTTACGTAATGTTGTTTATTAGTCTGTTTTCAATGATGACGTAACAGACCTTGTTGTAGTACGTTTACACAATGGCTCGTACATGGGCCAGGTTTGTCAGCCACTGTTCTGAGACTGACTTTGTAAAAGACATTCAAATCCTACCTAAGCTTTTGTCGTAACTGTTCATAGGTCTAAAAAGTAATCGGAGAATATTTTCGAAAAATAGTGTTACAGCTAAATTAGACCGATTTTAGATTTTCCATGGAAACAGAAATTTCCAATTTTCTTTTTTTTTTTCAAAGACATTTCTAAAGTTTGTGATAACTTTTGAGACCTATGTATCTTGCTTATGCGTATAAAGTTTCATTAAAATCGTTTCAGTCATTAAAAAATAAAGGACTTGAAAGTTTGTATGAAATGCCGTAAGTCGTAAACGCACTTACATGGCAAAATACATAATGTAAGGCACGTTTTTAAATTGCAACTTTTTGCTTTCTACTGGAGCTTTATTCCTGTGTTCGTTGGTGTCATATATTTAGGCTAAAAGTCTAGAAATATTGTAGCTAAATTATGCAAAATACACGCTTGATATGCGAGTTTCATTTTCAACATTTTTATGTCACACAAACAACTATATATATTTACGTGTGTATGTAGGTGTCAGTGGCGAAGGTTCCATAGAACTCGATTCCTACCGGCTTCCCTTTGAAAAATGGCACAGTCAGTATTCTATCGACAAATAATATAATCACATTAAAGATTATGTACTCCGGCTTACCTTTTACAAAAATTGACCCTTCGCTACTGGTAGGTGTCTATTAAATATTACAAAAAAGGATTTGTGTTTTTCTGCCACAGGTTTTGCTGGCAGAATATTTTGCCGGTATTTTTAGATTTCTTTACGTCATATCATCATCATCTGCCTAGCCTTTTCCCAACTATGTTGAGGTCGGCTTCCAGTCTAACCGGATGCAGCTAAATACCAGTATTTTACATGGAGCGACTGCCTATCTGACCTCCACAACCCAGTTAGTACTGG
Organism: Noctua comes; assembly: GCA_963082995.1. Taxonomy (NCBI): domain Eukaryota; kingdom Metazoa; phylum Arthropoda; class Insecta; order Lepidoptera; family Noctuidae; genus Noctua; species Noctua comes. Next base: position 6,368,097 of record OY720295.1, on the reverse strand, counting down.
GTAATACGATACCCCTTGGTAAGACTGGTTGTCAGACTTTTTAGGCCACTGACTACCTGTAACGACTGTCAAAGATCTACAAATGCCAGCCGGGAATAATTATTAAATAATTTTCTTTACGTCATATAACATGCACATATTTACTAAGTTTCTATTTTCTTTTTAAAAATACTCCAGCTAAAACCAAAACTGCACAAAAACTATGATAAAATAAATAAATAGCCGCTGTGGTCGATCTTCAGGTTAAGCCGCGCTTGCCTAGGTTGATCCATGGATGGGTAACCATCCATTACATACTGAGATTCCTCCGTGTCTCAGAAAGCAAGTTAATCCATTGGTCCCGGCTGTCCTCTGTATTTTTGACAATTATTATAGGTAGTCAGTGGCCCCGAAAGTCTAACAACCAGTCTTAACCAAGGGGTATCGTATTATCCAGTACTAACTGGGTTGTGGAGGTCAGGTACGCCTTTGTGCTCTTCTATCTTAATGTAATGTGCTGTTAAGTATTTTGTGTGTATATAAATAAATAAATATGCAGTCGCTGTATGTAAATACTGGTATGTAGCAACCGGTTAGACTGGAAGCCGATCCCAACATGGTTGTGGTGGTGCGTGGTTGTGTGTGTGTGTGTTGTGTATTGTGGTTGTATCCTAATGTTGCTGTGCCCGACAGGGTCCATATTGATTTTTTACCTTGTTACGCCATCTATGTAATACATATGGAATGCAATAAAAACTTGAGTATTCAATATTGAGTATTAAAAAGGTTACCAGATGATGGCCAAAACCTTTGTTCTTAACCCCAAAAAACTGCATCGAAACCACCGAATGACATAAAACCATAGATACTCAACAAGAAAATTCCCATGAAAATCCAACCACTATAAACTTCGTTCCACCTTTTAAGTATTTTTTCTCCAATCGCCCTCGGCTAAATACCTAACTGAAGAACTGCGGTTCTATCTCTGCCTATCCTAATGGACAATACAAGCGTGCTGTTCATATGGTCTGTCATTACGTCGGGCATGTCAGACGGCAGTCCCACTTGTCGATTAAAACTCGCACGATATCTTATCTGACATCCGATTCGCTTGGACATTGATAATTTTAATTTTAAATGGCCGTATTATGGTATTACATGACATACATAACATAACATCACGCTTGTAATCCCCGAAGGGTTAGGCAGAGGTGTACCTGATAGTACACCCACATTTTGTCAGCAATTTGTTTATTTATTTATTTAACAATTAAATAACCTAAAATAAGAAAACTAACAACAAACTATAAAAGGGCATCAAAAAACTCCTCCTCAACGCTGTCAGCTGGTAATGTGCCCAAGAGACTGGCGGCGTTGCCACGTTGTATGGCAATACTTAGCCTCTGGCCAAAGTAAAAGCCAGTCCTTGGGTCACGGGAAGCGTCAACTAGGCGTTTCGAAATTTCCTTAAAAAGGCTATGAACACTCGGACCCCACGACCCCAGAGTTTCAACCCCAAACGGCTCGAAAATATAGTTACCTCAAAGGTTTCTATATTTACGCCGCTTGAGGTTCTCTGCAGCCGCAGCGGCAGCGCCAGCACAGCACGACGATTTTAGGTTATTTAATAGTTTTTAATTAATTATGTATTTAGTTAGTTTAATTATTTAATGCTTATTGTAGGTTATTCAATTATTTAACCATTTATGTACACACTAAATACAGAAAAGAAGAAAGGAACAGAAAATAGTACAAAGGTGATGCTTATATCTAAAGAAATCTCTTCCAGCATACCTGCGAAAGGAGATACTAAAAAAGAGATGTAGACAGTGTGTAAAAGAAGAAGAGAAAATGGAATACATAAAACGTAAAGCAGAACTATTTAAACATAATAATATAAGAAAGTACTAAGAGCTCGTGGCTAAATAATAACAGCCGCTCAGGTCGATCTTTAGGTTAAGCCGTGCTTGCCTAGGTTGGTCTGTGGATGGGTGACCGTCCATTACATAGCAAGTTTCCTCCGTGCATCGGTAAGCACGTTAAGCCGTTGGTCCCGGCTGTCATTTGTAGATCTTTGACAGTCGTTACAGGTAGTCAGTGGCCCAAAAAGGGTAGTAGGGGGTATTGTATTACCTAGTACTAACTGGGTTGTGGAGGTCAGATAGGCAGTCGCTCCATGTAAAATACTGGTATACAGCTGCATCCAGTGAGACTGGAAGCCGACCCCAATATAGTTGGGAAAAGGTTAGGCAGATGATGATGATGAATATAAGAATATACTAACATACTTATAAACACAAAGACATAACATAACAATACTGTAAAAACAATAAAATAACTAATAATAAATACTTATGCAACAATGACGAAATGGAAAGATAAGCTATGTTTTGTAGCCTATGTAATACAGTACTGTCGTACTGTCCACGTAGTACTGTCGGGTAGACCGCCTGCTTGCTTGTCACCCATCATCTGCTTAACCTAGCCTTTTCATGAGTTTACCAGAACAGCTGTATTGATCGTTTGTGAGACAGCATCATCTGCCAAGCCTTTTCCCAACTATGTTGGGGTCGGCTTCCAGTCTTACCAGATGCAGCTTAATACCAGTATTTTACATGGAGCGACTGCCTATCTGACTTCCACAACCCAGTTAGTACTGAATAATACCATACCTTTGGTAAAACTGGTTGTCAGACTTTCGGGCCACTGACTACTTAACGACTGTCCAAAGATCTACAAATGACAGCCGGGAGCAATGGCTTAACGTGCTTCCCAAGGCACTGAGGAAACTCGGTATGTAATGGGTGGTCACCCATCCACGGACCAACCTTGACAAACGCGGCTTAACCTGAAGATCACCCAAGCGGCTGTTATTATTTAGCCACGAGCTCCTCTTGATCACCACCCAATGACACGAAAAAATATAGTTTTGTCTGAGTTATGGTAAAAAAAAATACTTCAATATATTACTGCTATCAGTAGCGAAGGGTCAGTTTTGTAAGAGGTAACCCGGAGTACATATCTTTAATGTGATTATATTATTTGTCTATAGAATACTGACTGCGCCATTTTTCAAAGGGAAGCCAGTAGGAATCGAGTTTTACGCAACCTTCGCCACTGACTGCTATGCTAAGTTGCCTCACTAAATAAAGCCTTTTACAAAACATTACAAGTCAGAACTCTTTTATTATATACGTACCTACCATCCATAAAAAAGTAAACATGCCTTAGAACAATAAAAGGCCTGCGCGGCTACGGCGTAGCTGTCACGCTACGCGGCTACAATGTCGTAGCTTCGTAGCAGAAACATGTTTCTCTTCCGCTACGCCGCACCTGACAATTTGCACACAATGACTTGGAAGATAATGTATTGGATCGATTATGTACAGTCTATGTAATTATGGTTATGTATGTATCTGTTTTTTGTAAATTATACCCTGTTTCAATTAATTTAGCATGATTATCTATACAAATAAATTAAATTGAAGTGTTTGTTTGTAATTTGAAAATAATAACTTTTTACTGAATGCATATAAAGTACTATGTAAAGTAATTTTAACAAAAAAACATCTTTTTAAATTTTTGACTGTCTGTGTTTCGGCTAATCTCCGAAACGGATGGACCGATTTTGACGGGACTTTACGGGCAGATAGCAGATGTCATAAGGAGTAAGTTGTCTACGGTTTATTTTAGAAAAAGGATTAGGGTTCCGTGAAAAAAATGAAAACCCTCTAAATTGTTAACAAAATCCATTCAAAAAGTTAAGGGCACAGCTTGTACATAATACATTCAGACAGTCTAGTTTTATGTATACATACTATAAAATTCGTAATGAAACATCGTCTGTTTGCCTGTCTGACCTGAGTTGGGACATCTTTTATCCCCGTAGTGAGTTTCCGTAGGGTAATTTCCGACATCTATAAAGGCGAAACCGCGGGCAAAAGCTAGCTATGAATATAAATAACTTTCGATTTCGAATTTCAGTGTTGGCCCTTTAGTAAATACAGGATGTAAGAGACAGCCACAAACTGACATGGCGCATTCAGCTCCTTATTTTGAATCATATTCCACCGGAATTTTTCTCCGATTTTTTTTTTCAGTTACTATTCCTTTATTTCAATGTAAAATTACATTCCCTGTTCGTAGTACTCCATTTATGTAAATAAAACGGCTAAAATAAAAAATCCAACAATGGATGTTGAAATACTCTAACAAACGATGAGTGAAGTCAGCTGTTCACTTGCCTAGCTACAGAGTTCATCGAACTCATCGTCGCGCTTGCCGTTCGCTACGTGCGTTTTGCCACGGTAACGCTACATTGTGTATGAGAAAATAAAACAATTCAAAATTGGATTCCTAGAACATTCCTAAAATAATTTCTTGTACCGGTCATCTTAGTATGATATACTGAATTCACCCCATCAGTTTTTAGAGGACTGTCCCTTACACCCTGTATAAATGCAATAGGCTCGCCCGCTATTACATGGGACTTTAACATAGCTGGTAAAATGTGGTTGTACTATTTAGGTTCATAATATCTCTTCCTTTAGGTCGATTCTTGAACACCCAGTTCTTTGGTCATAGATCTCTGACAATGTTAAGGCGCTTGACCTCAGTTAAACGTTTCTATCGGACGGCTAACATATCAGCTATCATTTTCTATTTCTATGATTGATCTATTCTTCAAAACTAGACGTCGCAGTAGTTCTTGATCGCTCAATACTTAATAAATGATTGATGTAGACGTGTCAAATCGACTTACGGTAGCGTGAGTTTGTCGATTTTGAACAATCTTGGACCCTGTGAGAATACCATCAGTGCTGTCGTATTTATTTTTTAAATTTCGAATGATTTGAGAGAGTTTTGAGTACGAATGTGACAGCCGGGACCAACGGCTTTTCGTGCTTTCTGAAGCACGGAGGCAACTCGGTATGTAATGTGTGGTCACCCATCCCCGGCCCAACCTAGGCAAGCACGGCTTAACCTTAAAATCAATGAGAGCGACTGTTCTAATTTAGCCTGTTCATACGGGGTGTAAGGACTCCGACGCAAAAACTCTCACCACGTATTCAGTGCATCATTCTGAACTTTTAATAAAAAAATCAGCTGTTCCATACATTTTGACCGTGTAGGTATTGCACTTTTGTAGGACACAGCTGATTTTTTCTAATAACCGATGAAAAATTCAATGTGGGGGGCTCAGAATGATGTACTGAATACGTGGTAATCGTTTTCGCGTCGGTGTCCCTTAGACCCCGTATACCCTAAAATACTTTTGAAAGAGTGTCCATGGAGTTTCTTGCCCATTCTTCTCCATAGAGATCTACGCTTTGGAATGTGCAACTACAGTACTTTCTCAAGTTATTATGCCTTGTGACTGTGACTATAGCTTTGCTACTTTTTTGTTTTTTTTTGACATTCAAAAGTGCCTGTGATGGTCTAATTGAAACAAATGCTTTGATATAAGATTTTAAACTATCACTAACTTTATTATTAATACTCGAAACGGGATATTTACCATGTTTACTGTTTCTTATGAGTTCCCGATGTTTCGGCGCTGTTGCAAGCACCATGATCTAGGATAAACTGAAGTTATTGCGGGTCAACAGCGCCGAAATATCGGGAACTCATTAGAAACAGTAAACATGGTAAATATCCCGTTTCGAGTATTAATAATAAATGCTTTGAGTTTGAGTTTGAAATCGGTTGGGCAGAGATTTCTTCTTACATCCAAACTTAGACACCTCTAAATAACATTGGTTTAGTTTTTCGGTGTGAACCAAAATTCTAAATTTAAAATTCAAAATTCATGGGGCCCGAGTGCGCGTCTCCTTTTTAAGGAAATCTCTCGCCGACTGGTCGACACTTTGCGTGACCAGAGGGCTGGCTCTTTCTTTGGCCAAAGAATTAGCATTGCCATTCAGCGTGGCAACGCTGCCAGTCTTCTGGGCACGTTCCCAGTTGCCAGCGATGCGGAGGAGTACTTTGACGCACTCTGAAGTGTCCTTTTGTCGTCGTTTTTAAGTTGTTTATGTTTTCTTACTTTAATTCTTTTTTTTCATTAGGTTAGTTCTATTTGTAGTCTGTATATAATGTAAATAAATTAAAATTTATTAGTGTCATACTAAAAAAAAAAAAGAATAAAAATAAAAACCAAAATTCTAATTCTAATTTTTCTATCCCGAATGGACGTTGAGCAATAAGATTGATCGATATTGGTACCGTTGGTGTAACACCACCCTAAGGAACAGAGTGACGTAATGTTGTTTATATATTACCTGTCGATGTTTCTTGCTTGAAAAATGGCGTTCCGGTTAAATTCACTTGGAAATATAAGTCACATAACATCACGCCTGTAACCCCCGACGGGTTAGACAGAGGTGTACCAATAGTCACCCAAGTCATTTCGCCAGTTTTGTTTAAGTCCCATGTAATAGGGGGCGAGCCTTTTGCCATCAACCGGGCACAAATCCAGACTCCGTGGCTGCTACTGAGGAATTTCTGATGGAAAAACCCAATTTGCCAGATTCGGGAATCGAACCCAGGACTTCAAGCTCAGCAGTCGCCATTGCGACCACTAGATCAAAGAGGCAATCTAAAATTGCTCTTTATTTTAATTAACTGTAAAAAATTAGAAGTTTTAAAATCAATAAATAAATACTACTGACTACATTTGAGTCATTGAGTGGAAAAATAGTGACGCTGCAGGGTTCATCATCATCTGCCTAGCCTTTTCCCAACTATATTGGGGTCGGTTTCCAGTCTAATAAAAATACCTCAAGTCAGAATTTAAGTTGAAAAAAATTGGCACTCTCCTCCCCACCATTTCATTTCAATCTCACTGGCGCCGTACGTGCCTGCCTGCCCTTATCTGATAATCCGTAGAGCAACTGATTTAAACAGTGCACGTAAATGGCTTGGCACTGTGCAGATACAAAATAGTTTGATACAGAAGTTTGGTACAACGCTAAAATACACTCACTCATAGGCTTAGACATGCTTCACATCAATCCCTCACATTCACACACTCTCAAATTCACACACCCTCAAATTCACACTCCTTCACTCTCACTCACACACTTGTATGCTGCTTGTTTAGATTAATTTTTTTTAAATTATCTTTTTTCATATTTTATTTTCCTTATGACCTACATTTTAATACAGACTTGTTTGCTTAAAAGGAGGTTCCAATTACTAGTAGTTAAAGGCTTACTTATTAAAATAATCAACCATTTTTTTAATTTTTTTTTTCATTTCACAGACAGCCAGTGCACGCGCCCATTCTTTGATATTGCCGACTGAATCTTTGAGCTCCTTAAGTTGAGTTGAGCTAAACTTTCAATGATACTTGAGAGCTCTGATTGGAAAGGTCCACTCAAATCTGTGTGTGTAGTTCTTTCCTGAAATACCATCTCAGAAAATAATCTGCATGGTGTGACTAGGATTTCTGAACTTTAAGAGGCTGTGTGTGGCGTTTCAGTTTTTTCCTCTTCGAGTATATAGGATCAATCTCATCCAGTGTTGATAAGAAAAAAAGTGTAAAGGTGTTTGTACAAACCTAGTGGGTGTAAAAGTAACCTTAACGAATCCGAAAGGCTCTTGTTCTCCCTTTCAAAGCGATATTTTCTTTGTCCCGGACCATACCTCAAAGTCAAAGTTCGAACTTTTTCAAAGGTTTAAAAAAATACTAGTTTTTAAGGTTATAACTTTGTTTTAAATGCTTCCGACCCCGGTACTATTAAATGCATCCATCAGAACAATGTTTTGGGTGCGGTACATTGAGTCCTACCGTAAAACGTGATTTTTCACCCCAAAAAAATTCGTTTCCCAGTAATAATTTTTCCGTAAAGTTACTTAGTTTGATGTACAGAATGCTTGGTTGACGGCTTCATGAAGGGATCCTTTATACCTTGTATGTGCGCCTGTTTCCACTCGTTGTATCGATCTTACCTTCTACACTATTCTGTGGGAAAGCTGTCAGCTTAACATTGTTTTAAATTCTGTACACCTGCAGGAGAAGTTAGTTATGTAATGCTTCTGTTTCGTGGATTGAATGTTTTTGCAAACTGGGTCATCATAATTGCATTGTAAGTGGGATTTTAGCGTGTAGCTAGGCAGTCAACACAGTAAGCAATCTAACTCACAGTCACGACGTGCAAGCTGTCAACTTTTTTTGGTCTGTTCAGCTGTTTTTATAAATATTTGTTTGACGTTCTATGTTTATTGTTTATTTTTTTGTCATTTTATGTAAAGAACTAACCAGCTAGTTAAAAAAAAGAAAGGAAGTATGTCTCTGCTGCAAATAAATATTTTTTTGATGGAAGGGTATAAGAGCAGAGAAAGACCAAATAAAACGATGGATGGACTGTGTGAAGGATGATATGGCAACAAAAGAGGTGTCTGATGAGATGACGAGTAACAGAGAAGTATGGAAGAAGAAGACATGCTGCGCCGCCACAAATAAAGTGGGAAAAGGGTAGAAGAATGATGAATGATGATGTATCATCATCTGCCTAGCCTTTTCCCAACTATGTTGGGGACGGCTTCTAGTCTAAACGGATGCAGTTGAATACCAGTATTTTACATGGAGCGACTGCCTATCTGACCTCCACAACCCAGCTAGTACTGGCTAATACGATACCCTTGGTAAGACTGATTGTCAGACTTTTTGGGTCACTGACTACCTGTAACGACTGTCAAAGATCTACAAATGTCATCCGGGACTAACGGCTTAACGTGCTTTCCGAGACACGGAGGAAACTGGGTATGTAATGGGTGGTCACCCATCCACAGACTAACCTAGGCAAGCAACGACGGCTGTTATTATTTAGCCACGAGCTCCTGAATGAATGATGATGTATACCATCCTTATTTTTAGCAGAACTAAATACCTAACATAGCATAAATTCTAGACACCTTTTAGATGTCTATGTCTAATAGATCTATGAACAAAGTACGTGAGACATTTATGTGACCCGAAAATTTATCAAGTTTGACATGGTACTTTACAGGATGGGCGGTGTCAGTAAACTTTGTGATGTTAAAGTTTATTGACGGCAAAAAGGTCAGTTAATTGAGGTTATACAGCATGTAACAGAATAAACGCAAGACCTCTCGTGTGGTGTCTCAGACCATGAAACTGAAACAACTTTTGTTCTATGACTTTTGGAAATTCATAACTTTTTTTTAGTTTTACCATACATGTGGATCAGCTGATTGCGTCCGTTCCTATAGAAAGTTTTTTTTTTTTTGCGAATTTCAAGAACTCGTAGAACAAAAGTTGTTTAGTTTCATGGTCTGAGACACGAGTGGTCTTGCGTTTATTCTGTAACACGTTGTATATTGAAGAAGAAAATATCATATCATAACATCACGCCTGTAGCTGATAGGTACAAGAAAAAACACGAACTTTTTGGTAAATTAGACTACTAGACGACTTGGCCTTCGATTTAATTTAAAAATAAAAATAAATGGGTAATTCAAATATTACTAAAATTTAAGAAGACGGGATGACCACTACACCGTCGTTAACAACGCCTGTACTTTTCAGAAGGGTTAGACAGAACTGCCTCGTTGGTGTAGTGGTCGCAAGCGGGACTGCTGAGGATGCGGTCCAAGGTTCGATTCCTAGGTCAACCAAAGTGGTATGACCTCCACAATCCAGTTCGTACTGGGTAATACGATACCTCTTGGTAAGATTGGTTGTCAGACTTTCAGGCCACTGACTACTTGTAACGACTGTCAAAGATCTTCAAATGACAGCCGAAACCAACGGCTTAACATACTTCCCGGAGACACGGACGAAACTCGGTATATAATGAATGGTCACCCATCCACAGACTGACCTTAGCAAGCGCGGCTTAACCTCGAAGATCGACCCGTGCGGCTGTTATTATTTACCCACAAGCTCCTCTAAATCTCTTACAGGAATGTGATGAGGAATTCTAAGTTTAATCATAAAAAAACCGTATCACGACCTAAAGCGTGTTTGCTTCGCTAATGACCACTCAACTAATTAATGGACATTATGCTAAGTGATAGCTGGTGATAACAGCGTAACGGTTAGGGTAGGGACACTGGCGAAATAAATGAATATGAATACTAAAGCTAGGCGCAAATTACAACCGCATAGGACCACATCGTATTGCAATACATACTTTCTCGGTGTAAACAGACCCTTCACGAAACCGTCAACCAAGCATTCTATAAGTACAAAAAATATTGCTGGGAAACGACTTTTTTATTCAAAATATAATGGTTTACGGCAGCACTCATTGTAACGCAGTCAAATATATCAGTCGTCATTACCTTTTCGATAGGTTGCCTAAATTAAGCAAGGGCTAGTCCCGCTTGCTTAACTTAGGCAAGCTGGGTATGAGGTCCTGGGGTCGATTCCCGAGTCGGGCAAAGTGTTATTGGATTTTCCCATCGGGAATTTCTCAGTAGCAGCCACGGAGTCTAATTTATGCCCGGTCGATGGCAATAGGCTCGCCCCCTATTACATGGGACTTAAAACATAACTGGCGAACTGTGGGTGTACTATTAGGTTCACCTCTGCCTAACCCTTCGGGGATTACAGTGATGTATGTATGTTAATACTGTTAAAATGTAGCTTTGATGCCTCCAGATCAGCTTATACTGGAAAAAACAGCTTGATATTCTAAACACGGCTGAAAGAAACGTGACTGAAATTGAACTGACACGTGTTGGCCTCTGGAGTATTGGTTGGTAGACTTTTCAATAAGAATTTCAGCTGATTTGGGTACGAAAATTGGTCAAAGGTTTACGATTATGTCTACCTGGGACAAACGGTCCAGTTAGGTAGGTCCAACTACGAGAAAGAGGTCAATCGTCGAATCCGACTCGGCTGGGCAGCGTTCGGGAAGTTGCGTGGTATCTTCTCGTCCAACTTACCGCAGTGTCTCAAGACGAAAGTCTATGACCAGTGTGTGTTGCCAGTGATTACATACGGGACCGAAACGTGGTCGCTCACAATGGGCCTCATCAGAAGGCTTAAAGTCACCCAAAGGGCAATGGACAGGGCTATGCTCGGTGTTTCCTTGCGTGATCAAATCAGAAATGAGGAGATCCGCAAGAGAACCAAGGTTACCGACGTAGCCTGAAGAATAGCCAAACTTAAGTGGCAGTGGGCAGGGCACATTGCTCGCAGAACGGATGGCCGATGGGGCCGAAAAGTTCTGGAGTGGCGACCGCGAACCGGAAGACGCTGCGCTGGAAGGCCTCCCACTAGGTGGACCGATGACCTTGTAAAGGTTGCAGGGATCCGCTGGATGCGAGACGCACGGGACCGGTCAATGTGGCGACACTTGGGGTAGGCCTATGTCCAGCAGTGGACGTCTTTCGGCTGAAATGATGAAATGATGACGCGGGCGAAAGCTAGTATATTATATTAGTCGGATATTTCAGGATTTATTCCGTTAGGCTTGTACATCATGTGGCAGACGATGGGTTTGGGATGCGATACACTGTTTCTATTAAACTAACAAATTACAATTTAACACAATAACACGGTGCACAATAAATCGGGTACAATTCCGAGACGTCTCAATTCCGCCGCGATCAGACATTGACTGTCGTCCTCGCCTCGAGCTTTATACATCAGGGTTCTGTAGAAGCACGCTGTGGTGTGGGTATACTGGTAAACAAGTCGCGTGATGTCACCACACTGGTGCGCTTGCGATTCATTTTATATCCGTACTAATGACCGGATCCGACATATTGAAGTACTTAACGCATAAACCTTTCGGAGTAAATGCTCTAAGTCTTAATGATTGTGACTTAGTTATATACTACACTAACTGTGCTCCGCGACCTCCGTTCGCGTGAAATTACTTTAAAAATAGTGCTTTCCAATTATTATTTGAATCGAGTTTTGTTACTCATTTCAAGGGTTTTAATCTGAAATAAAAGTAACCTAAGTTGGAGCTTATAACATCAGCTATCTGCCAGTAAAAGTCCCGTCAAAATCGGTCCAGCCGATTCTGAGCTTAGCTGGAACAAACAAACTGACGACAGAGAGGAATACAAAAATTGAAAAAAATGTGTTTTTGTGTGCCGTATTATTTTCATATTCAGTAAAAAACTGTTATTTTCATATTACAAACAGACACTTCAATTTGATTTATAGAATATTTGTAGATGTAGATTGATTTTTCCGTTCCTCACCTGCTCATTCACAAAAAACAGGCGCGATGCTAAAAAAAAAAAAATCTTGAATTTTTTTTTTGTATTTGGTAATTAGTATTTTTTTTTTAAATCTCTTAAAAAACATCAGATACCTACCCTTTTTCTGGTTTCCACTGCAGTCGGATAAAAAGTAGTGCAGCTTTTCCTTCTATACGCTGTAAGTATTCTCGTCACGTAGTTTTTGCTAGAACGTTGAACTTTGATCAGAAATTCTAGACTAGAGGAATGGAAGGATATTTGAAGTCTTTGACTTTCAATATCCGTAGCACGAACTCTGTAAGTCACGATCGCCAGACTTTTTTAAATTCGATTCTGTACTGCTTGGGGTAACAGAATTGAATTTTTTTTTGAGAATGAAAGAAAGAATAAAGTTTATTTGACGTCAGTTCATCAAGAAAACAAAAAAAAAAAATTAAAAAAAAAAATTAAAAAAAAATTGAGAAAATAGTTGCATGTGCTGTGTGCCTCACGTCTGCGCCAAAAAGGTCCATTTCAGCATTCATGCCAGACAGGTGATACTGTCTGACGCTGGTCATCCAATGAACCTTTGGGTGGTAACCTTTGAGGAGTTTGTGGCTAAATAATGAAATACAAATACAAATAATTTCTTTTTTTCACAAGTTATGTTGTACTACATCTAGTGGTTGAAGTGACCTTTTAGACAAAAATTACCTGTGTTGGGTCACTTCGCTCTTCCGACGCTTAAAAATACGTGTTGTTCCAACAATTTTGAATCTTATAATCTTAAGAAAACATTTCAAAGTAATTTTACAAAAAAAAAAGGATATACCAAATTTTAAATTTACAGAATTAGGAGTAAAAATTTACAAAAGCAAAACATAGTAACAGCCGCACAGGTCGATCTTCGAGGTAAAGCCGCGCTTGCTTAGTTTGACAGTCGTCCTCGCCTCGAGCTGTAAACATCAGGGCTCTGTAGAAGCACGCTGCGGTGCGGGTAGACTGGTAAACAGGTCGCGTGATGTCACCACTGGCGCGCTTGCGATTCATTTTATGTCCGTACTAATGACCGGATCCCACACATTGGTGGATGGACATCCACTGACCGAACTAGACCACCGTCCGTTACAAACAGACTTTCCTCCGTGCCTCGGAAAGCACGTTAAGCCATTCGTCCCGGCTGTCATTTGTAGTTCTTTGACAGCCGTTACAGTAGTCAGCGGCCCGAAAGTCCGACAACAAGTCGCGCGTACCTCCTGTGTGTGTTTTTGACGCAAACCTTGTCGCCTGACGGATTTTGTCCATGATATAGAAACTAAAATACTTTAAAAAATCGCTCTTGTCACGCACTGAAAATGATACATTATGAGTTCCGCTATCCTCCATCATCAGACCTTCATCACCAAGTGCAATATATTGGACTGATGAAAACAAATCATATGACCCCAAATTCGAAAGGTTTACTAGTAGCCACTGAAGAGCTCTACTATCTACCTTCTGGCTCCATCATCAGATCAGTGCCAAAATACCAAATTATGGTACTGCCATCTAACTACTACACATGCATATGATATGACAGTTAGAAGTATGTTAAAATTGACTTCCAAGATCTGATTATATTGTTTGTTACAAGTGAAACTAACGTTTTAAAAAGTCGAGTCACTCCACGTTTATACAACATTAGTTTTAGTATATGCGAAACCTGAAACACGTGTCTAGTATTTTTATGTAAAGAATCTATGTACAAAATTTCAAAACTGTATCATGAAAAATCGCATAGTTATAAGCTTGTTCTGTTACCTGGCTGTCCGCACAAAAACGTGGTCACCACGCGGCGCGCCCGCGCTCGCGCCTCCAGCGTCGTCTTGCGTCCATTGATAATAATAATTTGGCAGTAGGTACCTAAATGATTGCGATAGGTACTTAGTGACGCTCGGTACCCAACTTGTAGTCTTTTTTAAATATTTTTGGGAAAAAATATATCATGGTTTAAAAATTATTAGAATCGATTCAGTTACTTATTCTGAACAAACTATATTCAGGTTTCACATATACTAAAAATAATGTTGTAAAGGGATCCTACCTTCGAACCTTCACATTTAAAAAAATACAGTTTCAAATATTATAACTTTACTTTAAATACCTCCATAACTCCTGTACCATTCAATGCATCCACTAGCACAATGTTTTGAGTGCGTTATATTGAGCACTACCGTAAACCACGTTTTTCCGAATGAAAAACTCTTTTCCCAGCAATATTTTTTGCGCAGTGAACTTAGCTTGATGTACAGCATGCTTGGTTGACGGCTTCGTGAAAGGACAGTTTACACCCTGTAGGAATACGCCCATATTGCAATACGATGCGGTCCTATGCAATTGTAATTTGCGCTTGGCTTTAGTAAGCTCATATTCTAGAAAAAAACTCATTTATGACATAAATCTTGACTAAAAACCGTCAGATTTGGTATTACTTTCCAGTCTAATCTAGTTTTAAAGCCAGATTGATGACTGAGCATTTGCTGAAGAAAATGAAGTTTTTAAAGCCAGCACGTAAAAAATGGCAATTAGCTGACTGAAATGAATCTTCGCAATTTTAGGGCATCAACCAGACGGCTTCGTTGGTCTAGTAGTTGTAAGCGCGACTGCTGAAAGTGGGATCCCAGGTTAGATGTCCAGTTCGGGCATAGCAGTTACTTCGGTTTTTCCTTTACGTGATTCTAGGCAAGAACCTAGACTTATAGTCTAAGCTATAGGCTGGTCTACTATTGCAGCAGGGCAACAACTGGCAGGATGCATATTTAGGTTGCGGAACTAAAACAGCGTTCGAATTGTGGCTTTGTTGTTCATCTCTGCTTGTTCCTTCAAAATCAAAAATCAAAATCAAAGTATTTTATTTCACATAGGCCTCGATGGGCACTTATAAAACGTCAACAAAAAGGTGCACGGTTCGGGTTGGTCGTTTCCTATGGAGAAGAACCGGCAAGAAACTCCATGGTTACTCTTTTCAAATCATTTGGTGTTACAAAATTATAATGGATACGGCATTATTTTGTACTTAAGTATGGGGGGATTCGCTTTTACACACGTAATGATGATTTTATTCTCAAACACACAAGGGTTATAAAGTTTGATACCTAAAAAGTAAAAAGTAACTTTTCATAACGTTGAAACTAATTAAAACTCTGTTAGGAATTTTTGAAAAATAACATTTATTTATTTAACAGTTTATGTACACACTAAAATACAGAAAAGAAGAAAAGAACAGAAAATAGTACAAAGGTAATGCTTATTTCTAAAGAAATATCTTCCAGCATACCTGCGAAAGGAGATACTAAAAAAAAAAGAGATGTAGACATAGTGTGTAAAAGAAGAAGAGAAAATGGAATACATAAAACGTAAAGCAGAACTATTAAAACATAATAATATAAGAATATACATACATACTTATAAATACAAACAAAACATAACAATACTGTCACTTACGGGATATCTTCCGTGATTGTTCATTATTTTGAGCTCCCGATATTTCGGCGCTGTTGCAAGCAAAACCACAAAACCTGGTGATATTGTGAGTGTGTTTTGCCGTGACTTAGTGTCGAGTTCCAATAGTGCGCGTAGCAAAAGACAAAGAAAGAGGGTAGATAGATTTGTCTGCTCTTAACAATTTATTTTTCCATCCACCCGCATTCTCCAGTCAACCCGCGATCATGGCGCTTGCAACAGCGCCGAAATATCGGGAGCTCAAAATAATGAACAATCACGGAAGATATCCCGTAAGTGACAGTATAGTTGTAAACCGTGAAAGCTTGAAACAGTGTTTAAAACATAACAATACTGTAGATACAATAAAATAAGTACATAACTATGACGAAATGGATAGATAATGTTCTTTCACTCTTCTTTTGAAAACTGCAACATTGAAAGTGTTGAAACCGTAAAATTAGATGATTGTAATAAAATCTCTCAACTTTTACGCAAATACTTTTATCGGTGAAAAACACGACTGTGTTTGATATCATCATCTGCCTAGCCTTTTCCCAAATATATTGGGGTCGGCTTCCAGTCTAACCGGATGCAGCTGAATACCAGTATTTTACATGGAGCGACTGCCTATCTGGCCTCCACAACCCAGTTAGTACTAGGTAATACGATACCCCTTGGTAAGACTGGTTGTCAGACTTTTTGGGCCACTGACTACCTGTAACGACTGTCAAAGATCTTCAAATGACAGCCGGGACCAACGACCAACTGTGTTTGATATAATTTTAATAATAATTAAATTCGTTAATTTGATTAAAATTAATTTAATTAAAATTATTTTCTTCCGTGCGCGTGCCTCGGATAGCACGTTAAACCGTTGGTCCCAGCTGTCATTCGTTATAGGTAGTCAGTGGTCCGAAAGTTTGACAACCAGTCTTACCAAGGAATATCGTATTACCCAGTACGAACTGGGATGTGTATGTCAGATAGGCAGTCGCTCCATGAAAAATACTGGTATTCAGCTGCACCCGGTTAGACTGGAAGCCGACCCCAACATAGTTGGGAAAAGGCTAGGCAGATGATTATGAATTTGATTAAAATTAGCACAACGTTTTTGCTCCCCGAATGGGGCATAATGGACTTCACGTCAGCAACTTCGCATACAAAATCCTGGGGGGTTACCATGACGTTTTAAAGCAGGACTAATTCCCGTGTAGGAAAGAGATGGCGCCAGACAACCTGTACAGCTCTGTCTCTTTCCCACACTGGAATTATTTGGTGGCTGGTTTTTAGGTGGTAGGCCACCTGGACAACATCTCCATACAAAGATGGATGGGGCTGTCGAGGTCGGTCCAGAAGGAGGTGGCGAGATGATTAAGACCCGGACTGCACCAAAGCTGATGTGCGAAGCGAAGATGAGAGGTGATGCGTAAGAGCTGGAGTGTATCCACCGAAGCAGTGCGGAGCTATGCAAAGTGGAGAGGATAGACGATGTGCACGACTCACCGAATGCTACGCCCAGCACACAGCTCACCGCACGCCGCACACAATTCCTTGTTCACCGCCCGCCGCTCACAGCGCACCGCTCACCGTTGCCACACACAGAACCTTGCTCACTGCCCGCCGCTCACAACACACCGCTCACCGCAAGCCACTCACAGCACGCCGCTCGCAGCACGCCGCTCACACACTCTTCGCAGCAAGCCGCTGACGTCTCTTCTCATCGCCGCTGTGTGCTTGACCGCTGAATGCGGAGGCTGGCCTATACCATAACAAGTCATTACCTCGTCTCTGTTCAACCAATTCCACTAAAGCTGAGCGGAGACGACAAAGGAGAATGAACAAAAATGGTCCAAATAATGAACAATAATGTCCACTAATGAGACCTCTTTTGAGTTATAGTTCAATGAATAGAGAGTAACTTATAGTATGAGACAAAAAAAAAATAAGCTGTCAGTAAAAAGTTAGGACTATATCTAAAATAATATAAATTTATTTTTTTACGTAGCTCTAATTCTATTGGTGGTTTTTACACATTTCCTCTATGATCGTCTCGTCTTCGCATCGGTGGAATCCAGCCCTTAGACGCCTACTATCAAAATCAAAAATCAAAATCAAAATCAAAGCATTTATTTCAAATAGGCCAGTTACAGGCACTTTTGAATTGTCGAAACAAAGACAACAATAGCTACAGTCCCAGTCACAAGGCATAAAAACTGTGAAAGTACTGTAGTTGCCCATTCCCTAACGTAGATCTCTATGGAGAAGAACGGGCAAGAAACTCCATGGACACTCTTTTAAATCAGTATACTTTTACAAACTCTTGGTTACATTATTCATGTTGAGATGGTACATTATGTGAGAACGATGTAGCCAGATGTGTACGTTAAAAGTGTCCATAGTAAACAATTCAAAAAAAATAAAATAAAAATAATCAATTCAAATAAGCCGTGGCAACCAAGAGATGACCAGTCACAACTGACAGCGCCCGTTCACGAACATGACGCATGTATCAGCACCGTTCAACTCAACCATTTTGAAGGGAACTAAATGATCCGACACACGCGCCACCATCAGCGAGACATTTGAGTGAGCATGACACACTCCTAACCGCCAGGGCACATTCAAGTCAAGAAAAGACGTAGGTTTCCCGCGAATGACAGCTTTCTATTACATAGTACTCACACAATATGGGCTATGCGGCTATATAATACTAAAGAGATTGAATTTATACAAAGCAAAGATAGTTGTACAATCTTCAGCAGCTCCAACATACTATTTAATGCTTCTTCTTCTTAGCGTTTCGATGGCAAAAAGTTTAAATATGCTTAGCCCAAAACTCAGCCACGTGTACCCCGCTCACTGATGCAGTAAATAAATCATCAAGAGCGCAGGTGATTGGGATATGTAATGCTATTCATTTATGCGCCCCTGTCCTTGTGGAGCAGGACCGGCATTGAGCCAAGCATTTTTATCAACGATATAATCGTCTAACTTGTAATATGCTTGCCTACACAGTGTGCGTTTAATGCATGTTTTAAATTTCGTTTCATTCAGTTCAAGAATACTTTGTGGAATTTTGTTATAGCATCTCAAACAGTACCCCATGAAAGATGAGTCTACTTTAGCGAGTCTGAAGCCTGGCTGAACTAATTGGTCTCTATTTCTAGTACTGTAATTGTGTCTGTCACCTCTTTTATTAAAAAGATGTAGATTTTTTCTTACATACATTATGTTTTCATAGATGTATTGAGAATGTACCGTCATGATGTTAATTTCCTTAAACAGTTCCCTTAGAGAATCACGCCTACGAAGATTATATATGGCTCTGATGGCTCTTTTTTGCAGAATAAATATAGACTCAATGTCTGCAGCCCGTCCCCATAGTAAAATGCCATACGACAGTAAACTATGAAAGTAACTAAAATAGACCAGTCTAGCGGTATCTACATCAGTATATTGACGGATTTTTCTAATAGCATATGCTGCTGAACTTAGCCGCCCCGCAAGAGATGTTAAATGAGAACCCCATTGTAGCCTTGAATCAAGCGTAATCCCCAGGAAAACCGTTTTATCTACAAATTCAAGCTTCTCTTTATTCAATACTATATCACAATCGCTACTTTTAACATTTGGTAAAGCAAATCTTATGCATTTCGTTTTTTTTCCATTTAACACTAAATTGTTTGCTGTGAACCAGTTATGGACCTGAAGTAGGGCATTATTCACGTCATCTAGATTTTGGGCCCGTCTATTTATCTTAAAAATAAGGGAAGTGTCATCAGCGAATAACACCATATTATGAGGTTGGTTTTTCAATAAATAGGGTAGATCGTTTATATACACTAAGAAGAGGAAAGGACCCAATATTGAGCCTTGCGGAACCCCCATTTTTACTTTTAAACCCTGTGAATTAACACCATTTATTTGAACTTGTTGTTGTCTATCCTTCAAATAAGATTTCATCAAACTAAGTGCAAGTTTACCTAGTCCGTAATGCTCAAGTTTCAAAAGTAATGTGTCGTGATTTACGCAATCAAATGCTTTGGAGAGGTCACAAAATATTCCTATGGCGTCTTGGGACTCTTCCCACGCAGTAAAAATGTGCTTTAATAAGGTTACACCGGCGTCAGTTGTACAACGTCCCTTGGTGAAACCATACTGTTGATCGTGTAAGATTCTGTTGGTGTTAAAATGATTGAGCATTTGATTCAGCATTACCTTTTCAAAAACCTTGCTAAAAACTGGCAACACGGATACAGGTCTATAATTATTAGTATCTTTACTATCTCCGGATTTGAACAGAGGTATGACTTTACTGTATTTCATTAGATCAGGGAAAACTCCTTGGTCTACACACAAATTAAAAATTAAGGCTAAGTATGGTGCAATAGTCTCAACTATGGATGTACAAACTCTGATAGACATTCCCCAAAGATCTTCGGTCAGTTTGACTTTTATTTGCCGGAAAGCTTTAATAACTATCATAGGGTTTATGTGTTTAAATTTAAATTCAGCCAGGCAGCCAGACACATTCGCCTTTAATAAACCCATTGAGATTTCAGGAGACGAATTAAGAGCCTCCGTAGTTTTTAACGGTATATCGGTAAAGAAATTTACAAATTCATGAGCTACTTCCTGATTAGAGCTTTTAGGACCATACGCTGTATCTAATGTGTAGCTAGTGTTACGTATTTTCTTCCTGTTAGTCTCGTTATTTATGACTTTCCAAACTGTCTTAATTTTGTTTTCTGCAGTTTTGATCTTGTTGCTAATGTGCAGGGCTTTGGCAGCCTTGCATGTATTTTTAAAAATATTTGAATACTTAGCAACATACTTGTTAAAAGTGTCAGTGTTTATATAAGGCTTAAGGCCATAAAGCTCAAATAGTCTTTCCCTACTTTTTCTGATACCTCTAGTTGCCCAATCACTAAATATAAATTTAGGGCAAATACATTTTGTCTTCTTTTCAAAAGTTTTGTTGAACTCAGTGTGAACTATTGAAAAGAAATTATCATACAATTGATTTATATTAATATCGTCCATACGATGGCTCATAACGCTTAACTTATTCTGAAGGGAAATATTGTACCTATTTAATTTATTAGTAGTTATTGGTCTAAACTGAATCTGAACTTTTTGCAGTGGAATGTTACACCTAAAAGTTACAGTTTGTCCGCTATGGTCAGACGGCAAACAATTTACTATGGCTTTATCTAAGTAATCGCAATTGCAGAAAACATTATCTATACAAGTAGCAGAAGATGGAGTGACTCTCGTAGGTTCTATAAAAATGTTGGTCAAGTCAAATGACTTAAAAAGATTTAATAACCGACTGCTATTAGAATTTTCTTCTAAAATATTGATATTGAAATCACCACAAATAATTATAGATTTATTACTGGCTGCAAGTTTTGCCAGGACATCTTCCATTATTGAATCAAATACGGCAAAGTTTTGATAGTTTGGGGGTCTGTACACACACACAATTACATGCTTATCCAGCTCAACACAGGACAGTTCGACGCACTGTTCAGCCGAGAGACCTACTATGTCATTGCGTTGCTTATATTTAACACAATTTTTCAATAATATTAGGGAACCTCCACGCATCATAGATTTACGGTTAAAGCAGCTACCCACCGTATAGTTCTCATAATTAATAAGCATTTGGTAATCCTTTAGCCAATGTTCAGTAAAACAAATAATGTCGAACATACTTTTTTCTAAAAACAATTCAATTTCTAATAATTTGGAAGAAATGCCTTGGATATTTTGGTGGAATAATTTTAAGGTGTTCTGCTGAGGCCCTTTTTTACTAACTAAATGAGTGCAAGAAGGTACCTTGATGTTGGTAGGTTTAACAATATTGTTAATGGTACCTTCTGTTGTCTCACTTCCTAGTTTAAATTAATATTAATATCTGGAGTGAGTCCCGTGACTCCCGTGCCATCACCAGACAATAAAATCCTATTACTAAAATACCCTAATTGAGAATTTTCCACGGTGACATATGGATCCTCCTCAATACAATTTTTGTAAACATTTATAGCACTAATGCTATATTTATTTAAGGTCACCACCTGTTCCTTAGTAATATTACTAATAGACGCAGTGTTAATAATATAACTAAACTTCGACATACTACTTATGTCTGAGTGAATATTAAAAGCTAATAGCCGAGCTATTTTGTGTCTACATCTAACAGGTAGATACACTTTACCCCGAGTCGATTGAAGTTTATCAACAAAAGTGTTGATATCAAAATATATAAGTTTGTCACTATAGTGACCTACTAAAAAATGCACATGTTTATTTAACATGTGTATATAATTGTTTTTTCTATAACATAAATTTTCAAAGTATGGAAAAGCACACAATATGATTTTACTACAATTTAACTTTAACAACTCTGATACACAGTCAGTGATGTCTTCCTTTTTAATCTTAGAACTATTACCAACACAAATAGTAATGGTGGTATTAGGATCACAAACAGTTTTTGTTACTGATGCCATAATTTGTTTGTAGGTTGACCCTGGCATACAATTGTTTTGGGTACAATAACTCAGGTTATTACTAATTAATTTTCCTAGCCCTCTACCTATACTGTCAGAGAACATAACTGACTGATTACAATCATTACTATTAGGTGAGACAAAATCACCAATCTCAGGCTGTACTACTTGTGAAACATGAAGTGTAATGTCAGGTATTATATCTTGGTCGATGATGATACCATCTTGAGCACTCACAGCTTGGGACGGGTCCTCCGTTGCCTCAGGCTGGAGAGCATCAAGACTGGGTTCACTCCGACAAGTACAAGTGTCTATCAACTCGTTTGTGGCAAGAATATGCTCCTTATTATCATCATTTGATCATCGGCTTCCAGTCGTACTGTTATTCAGCTGCATGCTGTTGCAGCTCAGTATTTTACTGATGGAGCCTATCTAACAGACTGGGATTTTTACATCCCATAAACTGGGTTGTGGCGGTGAATGTATGATAAGTATATACGGTACTTACAATTTTTTTTCATTTGCTTCTGTTTGTCTATCTGTCTGTTCCGGCTTAATCTTCGAAACGGCTGGACCGATTTTGACGGTTTTTAACTGGCAGATAGATGATATTATAAGGAGTAATTTAGGCTTTAAACTTTTATTTTAGAACAAGGTATAGGGTTCCGTGCAAAAATATAAAACCCTTCAAATTGTTAATAACATCCGATTCAACTAAGGAAGTAATAATAATCTTTATAATAATTTCACGCGGACGAAAGTCGCGGGGCACAGCTAGTAAAATATATTTTAGACAGACTGATCTTCTTTGAGACTGATCTTAGGATAAAAATACGAGAATTGCTCATTGAAACATGACAACATTACAAACAACACAAGTTTTAGAAAACTGCTAATTACTAAGCTTTTTCGTTACTCTTCATTAAATCTAAGATGTGACCACTTTCGCATTTAATAATTTTCCGCGAAAATTTTCACAGTTTTTAAAAAATATTCCTGTAACTTACTAATTTCGATGAAATTTCCTGGAAACGTCAGCGAATATTTTTGAATTTTATTTTGTAAAAAACGTGAAATGGGTCTTGGAAAATATAACGTTGGTAGCTGTTTATGAAACGAGCTGTCAAACGAAGGAAATTTGTGTCGTAGCGCTGGCATGAAAATATTATTAGAAATATAAAAGTTTTTCAGTTACCGAAAACTGGCTGCTAAGATAATAAATATTTTTATTTACTTTTTTTTTTTTGCAGATTTTTTTTTTTGTTGAGTTTATTTTGATTGGGGATTTGAGCTTTTACTATGCTCGTAATTTTGAAAATGAAGTAAAAAAAATGGCTTAAGTTTCGGCTAGGCCTAGTCCCATGTTAAAGAGGGCGAGCCTATTGCCATAAACTGGGCATCTTCAGACTCCGGGGCTGCAACTGAGGAATTCCTGTTGGAAAAACCCATTAACACTTTTGCCCGATCTTGGAAACGAGCCCAAGACTTCATGCTCAGCGGTAGCGCTTGCGGACACAATACCAACGAGGGGGTATTATAATTACTATCAGCCATTTGTGTCCCACTGCAGGGCAAATTCCACCCTTCCCTCTTTCCACTTATCCTTATCCAGTGCTGTTACTCGCCACTCTTTGTGAAAGGAGTCGAGTTCGTCCCGCCATCTCCTTCTGGACCTGCTGCGTTGCCATTTGCTGATGTCTGGGACCCATTGTGTGGTTACTTTAGCCAATAGGGAATATGCATGTAATTTTTTCTTCACTTAAATCAATAAAAAATATATGTATACATGTGTGTATGCATGTGTGTATGTGTATATGAATATATGTGTTTATGTATGTACAGGCGCGGTCCCAGCCTAAGTTTTTGGGGAGGTCACAAGGAGCCATAGCCAGAAATTAGGTTGGGGCGAGCGAGCTCGAAAATTTTTACACCCTTCCTCGGATAAATTAAGTTCATGTTGGTCATTCATACAGGAATGAGTATAGGAGGAACTCTGTCAACTTGTGGAGAATTCAAAAGTACAGCATGTATTAGCGGGTAAAGCGAGCTGGAAAATTTTGGCACCGCTTCTTTGTTTCATTTATACAGAAATGAAAATAGGAGCTCTCTGTCAACTTTTGCAGAATTGAAAAAGTATAGGATATATTGGCGAGCGAAGCGAGCGAGAAAATTTTTGCATTCCGCCTCGGATAGGTTGATTTCTTAATAGTTGTTGGAGATTTCGGGGGTTGCCCCTGTGATAGTAAGATTTTTCAAGTTTTAAGAGAAAGAGAACGCAAGAGCGAGTGAACCGAGCTGGACCTCTTTGTATTTTATTTAAATCAATGAGTTCAGAAACATGATCACGGGCAACCTAGACCCAACCCAGGGCCATGACCCACCCTCCCGGATCCGCTCTTGATACTAATAGAATGCAAGAGCGAGAGAAGAGAGCTCAAAATTGAATCAGCCCGCCTCCGCCCCGTGTATTAGGTTCTATTTGTTCATTCATACAGAGATGAGAATAAAAGTAACTCGGGATGCATTAGCGAGCGAATTTAGAATTCTGCCTCGAAAAAGGTTAGTATCTCTTATTGAACGATTAAGCAGGAAATTAGGTAATAATTTATATCCGAAAAAAGCTATTTTAAGAAGGTTTATCAATTTGGAGTGTATGATTTTGGGGGGAGTCATGACCCCTGTGACCCCCCCCCCCCCCTGGGACCGCGCTTGTGTATGTATGTATACATATATATGTTTTTATGGGCCAATATAAAATAATAATAATAATACAAGGAATGAAAAAATTTTTTTTTTGTATTTCTTGCATAGGAGGTAGTAAGTCCTAAATCCTTCAAAAAGACCAAACGTCTCTGTCTCTCTCATTGCCCGCGACATGCAGCAGAAAATAATCTCGCAGAGAGATCAATATCCTACAGACGTCTAAATGCGCGATGTCATGAGAGCGCAATAAAAGACGAGCGCTGGTCACAATGTTTGTGAGGATATCGCGGCCGTATGTTACACCGTGGCGTGTTCGGATTTGATTGATTCTGCATGGCCGGGTGGCACAATCGAATATAAGTAGATTTATTCTTATTCTTATTCTTTATTGCACACAAAAAACAAACATACATACAAATTGCAACAATATAACTTATGCACAATGGCGAGCTTAACCCAGAATTGGGTTTTCTTACAGCAAACCAAATTTACAATTTACATACATGAATTCATGCTTTTTCTGGAGGAGCTCGTGGCTATATAATAACAGCCACTCGGGTCGATCTGTAGGTTAAGCCGTGCTTGACTAGGTTGGTCCGTGGATGGGTGACCACCCATTACATACCGAGTTTCCTCCGTGACTCGGAAAGCACGTTAAGTCGTTGGTCCCGGTTGTCAATTGTAGATCTTTGACAGCCAGTACAGGTAGTCAGTGCCCCGAAAGTCTGACAACCAGTCTTGGGAAAAGGTTAGGCAGATGATGAACTACGCCTTTTCTCCATGGCGATAGGCAAACTACAGAACGCCACCTGCTACGGTCCATTTTTTTTTTTTTTCCGGATGGGAAATCATCAAATTCAAATCAAATTCAAATTCATCAAAACCACTCTGGGCGGAGCGGAAGGGAGTGTCAGACTTGTACTGACTAAAACCCATCCATGTTTCTTCTTTGCCCTTTGTGTTCCAGGGCCACGGTATCTCTTTCGAACAGTCCCGCAGCCCTGGCAGGAGGGCCTGCTACGGTCCTCACATACGGTCCTTACGCTCCTTGCGTCTAGACCACATTCATAAATAAATCTGGTCATGCGTTTGCTCTAAATGAGTAGTAATTGCTTCGAATCGGCTTTATTTTTTATATAAGGAGGAGGTAATGTGTTCCAGGTGGAACACGCCTCCTCCTTTCTTAGAAGTCGGTTACAAACAAATGAGGTCGCATTTTTTTAAAAAAAAAAAAACGTTTCCCCGCACTAGGAATTTCTCTTGTATCGTGGGTGCGTTTACAAACATTTAAACTCACACACAAACAGCCAGATCCGCAACAACTACCTGTAGATCACACAAATATTTGTTCCGTGCGGGGATCGAACCCGCGACACGCAGCGCAGCAGCCGATCCCTCAGCCACTGCGCCAACCGTGCCGTCAAAAGGAATTAAATTAAGAGAAGAAAATTTTTGAATTGTGTGCGGGATCAAGTGGGTGGGTTTCCAAGCAAAATTGGCATAATTATGCTACAAGGAATATACGCCGTCCTGTAGAAACAAAAGCTAATCTACAAGTCCACAGTAAACAAACTAATTACAAACTACAATACTTTGAAACAAAAAACACGCGGATAAGCTTACCTGAAGAAAAAACTTTGAAAAACACATTCAGAATTTTCTAAACTGGTTTTTTTTATTAATCCTTGCGCTAACAAACCGGAGTCAGTTCACTTAATCTTTTCAGTTTGCCCGTGAAATTGTAAACAAAAAGGGTGTAAATAGACCCTTAACATATCCGAAAGGCACTTGTTCTCCCCGTCTTTGCGATATTTTTTTTGTTCTAGACCATACCTGGGAATCGTCTAGTTACGGAGATATTGGGGGTCAAAGATCCAACTTTTTCACCAGTTTTTTAAAAATATATGTTTTTAATGTAAGATTTTTACTTTACACAACTCCACGAGCCCCGTTCTATTCAGTCCATCCATCATCAGCACAATGCTTTGAGTGCTTTCCATCAAGTCCTACCGTAAAACGTGATTTTTCACCCCAAAAAAAAAGTCGATTCCCAGCAATAAGGTTTGCGTAAAGTTACTTAGTTTGATGTACAGAATGCTTGGTTGACGGCTATGTGAAGGGTATGTTTACACTCTGTATTATATCACCGTAAAATTGTAAATACCGTTAGATTATAATCTATCTCACGAGATTGTAAACTGTCGAAAGATTTTGAACCGTATAAACCGTAACCGTAAAAAATAACGCGTTAAATTGTAAGCAGTATGTTTACAATTTAACGCGTTATTTTTTGGTAGATTATAATCTATCGAAGTGAAAATGTTAATATTTATTTACTTCCCTATTTGAATCGAATTTTATTAACAATTTCATGGGTTTATTTTTTTGTACGATATCCTAATCCTTTTTCTAAAATAAAAATAAACCTAAATTACTCTGTCCAAAAAAAATCGGTCCAGCCGTTTCGGAGATTAGCCGGAACAAACACACAGACAGCCGAAATTAAAAAAAGTTTTTTTGTTAAAAGTCGTACCGTAAATACTTTCATTATATCAGCATTCAGTGAAAGCTGTTATTTTGAAATTATAAACAGACACTTCAGTTTTGTTTATTTTGTGGATACACTTCGGTGTAACTGCCAGCCATCTTATTATTATTCGGCAGCCACGAAACTGCCAGTTGTAGGCAAAATTTGTCTGCGAAGTAAACAAAAACAAGTTTAATATCATTACGACAGAGCCAAGGGGGGTGGGCTGCTGTACAACTTTCGGTTAGAGCTGTGGGGAAAAGTTTTGTGAGGAAATCGTAAGTCAGACTCGTCGCTTTAAGTGGGTTTCTGCTGTAGGTTTATATTATGAGAGCTTTATTAAAGTGCTGGGATTTCTCAGGCTCGAGTAATTTTTACTTCTCATGTTTTTAGGGTGCCGTACTTCAAAAGAAAAACGGAACCTTCGTAGGATCACTCGCGTGTCGGTTTGTCTGCCCGTCTGTCACAGCGAATTTACTCCGAAACTACTGGAACGATTTAGTTGAATTTTGGTACACATATGTAAGTTGGTAACCCAAAGACGGACTTGTAATTAATGAATTTTAAACATGGGGGCCACTTTTGTGGGGATGAATTAGAAAATGAAAAAAAAGTTTTGTAAACTATGTCGTGTTACATATCAAATGAAAGGGCTCATTGTGAGCATCTCAAGTACAAGATATATAGTTTTTAAGTTATTTAAGAAAATAGGCGAAAACTTCTCCTTAACTCCGAAATAATTAAAAAAAAAATACAGAAAATAGTCCTTTTACAGAATTATAATCATTTTTTTTTTTTCATTTCAACCATCAATACAGCCCTCTAAGTTCATGTAACCCCATTGAATGACTTTTTCTTGAAATAGTAAAGATAAAAAAAAGAAATGATATATAAGAGTGGTATTGATGATTTTAATTCTGTAACTACATACGTGTTACTGGCGCGATTCATATTTTCATCAACATACAACCTGACACTGACCTGCAAATCGCAAAAAAAGTAAGAAACTTTTAATTTCGCGGGCTAGTCTGGCGTTCCCCACCTTAATAACACAGTCAGTATTACCGAAGGGCTTTGCGTAACATCAATCATCATTTATACGATTTTTTTTGACGCCATAACAAAAAATGATGCTCTTGCCATCAGCTTCAAGAAAATATAGGTCTCGGTCACCGACGCTACTTGGACCACTTCCGCCCGATCTCCTTTGGTACTCATAATATGTAAGTCGAAAACTCAAAGACGGGTGTGTAACGTAAATTAATGAATTTTAAATATGGGGGCCACTTTTTGGGGGTACATTAGAAAATGAAAAAAAAAAGGTTTTGCAAACTACATCGTGTTACATATCAAATGAAACGGCTCATTGTAAGTATCTCAAATATGTTTAATGATTATAATTCTGTAACTACATACGTGTTACTGGCGCGATTCATATTTTTTCTGCAAATTTCAAAAAACGTAAGAATATTTAAATTTCACGGGCTAGCCTGGCGCCCCCACCTTAATAACACAGTGAGTATTACCAAAATCAAAATTTAAATCAAAATATTTTATTTCACATAGGGCTCGATGAGCACTCATAAAACGTCGACAAAAAGGTGCACGGTTCGGGTTGGTCGTTTCCTATGTGGAAGAACCGACAAGAAACATGGTTACTCTTTTCAAATCATTTGGTGTTACAATATTATTATGGATACAGCATTTGTACTTAAGTATGGGGGGACAGCGTAGGCCCGACAATAATTTGTTGCTTACTACACAAAAATGTAGAACAAAAATAAAAAGTTAACAAGCAGCTGGGAATCTACAAAGCCTGCAATGTCCACACATTCACAAACAATCGATAAAATGAATCTATACAAAGGTAAGAAAATACCGAAGGGATTTGCCTCACATCAATCTTCATTTATATCGCGAAAACAAAAGTGTGGAACTCTCTGCTGGCATCTGTATTCCCTCCCACATTTAACCCGTCAGCCTTCAAAGCAATCATGTAAAGGTCCGCATGGGCCAATGCCTGCCAGGGCTGCGGGACTGTTCGAAAAAGATACCGCGGCCCTGGAACACAAAGGGCAAAGAAGGAACATGGATGGGTTTTAGTCAGTACAAGCCTGACGTCTTCAAAGCAAGAGTGAACAGGCATCTTCTGGGCACGCTCGTCCCATCATAGACCTCATCTATCACTTTCCATCAGGCGAGATCGAGGTCAAGAAAAGGCGCATTTTGAAAAAAAAAAAAAAAACGATGCCATCTCACCAGCGTGGCGCAAAATACTGTAACCTTATTGGTAACTACAGTTTTGAGCCGTTTGGGGTCGAAACGCTCGGGTCATGGGGCCCGAGTGCGCGTCTCCTTTTTAAGGAAATCTCTCGCCAACTGGTCGACACTTCGCGTGACCAGAGAGCTGGCTCTTTCTTTGGCCAAAGAATTAGCATTGCCGTTCAGCGTGGCAATGCTGCCAGTCTTCTGGGCACGTTTCCAGATGACAGCGATGTGGAGGAGTACTTTGACGCCTAAGTATCCTATTGTCGTCGTTGTTTTTATGTTTATATTTGCTTACGTTTAGTCTTATTTCTATCATTACTTTAGTTCTATTTGTAGTCTGTATACAGGGTGTAAACAGACCCTTCACATATCCGTCAACCAAGCATTCTGTACATCACACTAAGTAACTTTACGCAAAAATTATTACTGGGAAACGACTTTTTTTTGGGGTTATAAATCACGTTTTAAGGTAGGATTCGATGGAAAGCACTCAAAGCATTGTGCTGATGGATGGATTGAATAGTACGGGGGTCGTGGAGGTGTGTAAAGTAAAAATCTTACATTAAAAAATGTATTAAAAAAAAAACTTGTGAAAAAGTTGGAACTTTGACCCCCAATATCTCCGTAACTAGAAGATTCCCAGGTATATATATAGTCTAGAACAAAAAAAATATCGCAAAGACGGGGAGAACAAATGCCTTTCATTTGTGTTAAGGGTCTATTTACACCCTTTATAATGTACACTAGCAGACCCGCGCAACTTCGTCTGCGTAAAGGGGCGTCTAAACGGGCTATATTTTACGACAATTTGTGGCTGCAATTATTGGCAAACATTGCCCAGCCATCAAAAAACATTTTAGTGCATTTTATGGCTGAGCAATCAATTGCAGGCAACATGTTGCAATATGGCTGCAATAGTATGGCCTTTGATTCAGAACCCTTTACACACACACGCCGGCTACACATAAAAACATTTTGACATACCAAAAAATATGTGGCTATAATGCCGGGCCATCCTTAAAATATTGCATAGTGTGGCTGGTATTGCTAGCAATGTTGCCGGCCACAGGATTGCAGCCACAAATTGTCGTAAAATATAGCCCGTTTAGACGCCCCTTTACATAAGAGAGAGAGAGGGTTAGAGAGAGTGGCTCGTAGGCACCTATAGTACAATTCTAGCACGTCACACCCATCATTCCACATAATGAAAATGCGCGCGCGGTACCTGATCATTACTTTGCTGTGGAGTTACTTTAAAACTGTGATATGTCCTAAGATATTCATTGAAATCAAATAGTGTTAGAGCAATTTCCTTCAAAATTACATACTAGTAATGTACACAATATAATGTACTTTTTTATATAAAGTAAGTATGGAAGAAGATGTTATTTCAGTTGGAGCTTCCTGCTTTAATAACGTCGAAGAATTTCAATAATAATGTTCTTTCGTTTAAGTAGAAGTTCCATGAAATTAATAAGCTTAATATAACATTCTTGCAACTTTGACGAGCTCGTGGCAAAATAATAACAGCCACTCAGATCAATCTTCAGGTTGAGCTGCGCTTGACTAGGTTGGTTTGTGGATGGGTGATCACCCATTATGTACCGAGTTTCCCCCATGCCTCGGAAAGCACCATAAGCCTTTCGTCCCGGCTGTCATTTGTACACCTTTGACAGTCGTTACAGGAAATCAGTGGCCCGAGAGTCTGACAACCAGTCTTACCAAGGGGTATTGTATTGCCCAATACTAACTGGGTTGTGGAGGTCAGATAGGCAGTCGTTACATGTCTACAGCAACACTGATTGAATACCAGTATTTTACTGGTATTCAATCAGCGTTGCTGTAGAGCTTTTTAACCGACTTAAAAAAGGAGGAGGTTCTCAATTTATCGGAATATTTTTTTTACGTATGTTCACCGATTACTCGAAGACGCCTGAACTGATTTGGAAAATTCATTTTTTGTTTCAACTTCTCAGGAGGTCCCAATTAAACTTTTATCGAAATCGTTCGAGTGGTTTAAAAATCTACAAAAATCTAAAAATTGCAAACATCGATGATATTTTCGTTTACTCCGAAACCTCGCTGCCTCATTGCAGTAGTGCGCAAATATTTGTAAAGGATATTTCAACTAAAAATGATAAAAAAAACTTTTTTGCAACCAAAAAACAAGTCTAGAAAAAAAATAAAACCGACTTCAAAAACACAAAAAAGTGAAAAATAACTTTAGCTTCAGAAGTCGGTGACAAAAAAACTGAATCAAACAAACAAAAGTCACTGACTTCTGAAGCTAAAGCTATTTTTCATTTTATTTTTTTCTAGATGTGTTTTGTTTGTTATTCTCTAAACATCAGTTCAAAATTCGAACGGATTGTCTCATTTTGAATCCGCGATTATTTACTATAAAAACAAATGAGTTCGATTTCGAATTGAGCTTAAATGGGCCAAGAAAGACATAAAACCTATCACCAATTTATTTGACCGGATTGTTCGGTCATTTAGCTAACATATAGGGGGCGTGACGATCATCTTCGGAACGAGATGGTCGTGCCAATATCCTTTGACGATTTCGTATAATAAAGTGCCTATGATCGGCTGTGAAATGGATCAGAGGTACGTAATAGTCCGGATACTGATAAAAGGACAGATGTTTTTCAGTTATATAGGGTGTAAACAGACCCTTCACATAGCCGTCAACCAAGCATTCTGTACATCAAACTAAGTAACTTTACGCAAAAATTATTGCTGGGAATCGACTTTTTTTTCTGGGGTGAAAAATCACGTTTTAAGGTAAGACTCGATGGAAAGCACTCAAAGCATTGTGCTGATGGATGGATTGAATAGTACGGGGGTCATGGAGGTGTGTAAAGTAAAAATCTTACATTAAAAACATGTATTTAAAAAAAAAACTTGTGAACAAGTTAGAATTTTGACCCCCAATATCTCCGTAACTAGAAGGTTCCCAGGTCCATACCTGGGAACCTTCTAGAACAAAAAAAATATCGCAAAGAATGGAGAACAAGTGCCTTTCGGATGTGTTAAGGGTCTATTTACAACCTTTATACCTACCTATTTAGATATAGACCGACCGCTGTAATAAGTCCTCCGACTTTGCCCATCGAAGGCACATTAAGCGTCCACAAAGTCCTAACAATTTCGCACAGGTTATTTGCTTTAAAATGACCATAATAAACGTAGGTATTACGATACTAATTGAACCAATAGGTGATCAACCTTAAGAATATTCCATTTAAATTGATACCTTCGCGAGGACTCATAAAAGCGGTCGGTTTATAGCTATATTGTAATTGTGTATAGTTCACTTGTAATCTAACTGCGAACACAATTGGAAAGCGAACTTTTGCCTAGCCATTTCCCAACTATGTTGGGGTCGGCTTCCAGTCTAACCGGATGTAGAAGAATACCAGTATTTCACATGGAGCGATTGCCTATCTGACCTCCACAACCCAGTTAGTGCCTACTAGTTAATGTGATACCCCATGCTAATGCGCGAATTATACAGAAATGGCATAAGGTGAAGGCGCGGTGCAGGCGTGGGGTTTATAAGGAGATGAAAGAACGACGTGCCTGCGCCGCGCAGCTTGAGTGTAATTCACGACTCGTCGCCAACGCACATTTAGATTGAAAACGTTTTGAAGCGGCATCATGCCTGCACTGCGCCTACACCGCTCCTTCACCTTACCCCGTTTCTGTACAAATCGCGCCTAAGACTGATTGTAAGACTTTCGGGCCACTGACTACCTGTAATGACTGTCAAAGATCTACAAATGACAGCTGGAACCAACGGCTTAACGTGCTCCGAGGCACGGAAGAAACTCGGTATGTAATGGATGGTCACCCATCCACTGACCAACCTAGGCAAGCACAGCTTAACCTAAAGATCGACCCGAGCGGCTGTTATTATTTAGCCACGAGCTCCAAAGTTACCAAAATCTTATTAATTAGTTCAGCTAACCTTGCTTTTCCGTCATATTATCTGTTAGGGCAAATCAGAGGGGTCTGTTCGAAACTTGTGCGTAATTCAGTTATCTCGTATTATAAACCCTCTTGGGGTTGAGCAACTTTGGAAAGTTTGGTCAAATATTGGCGATAGTAGATGACGGTCTGATATTTTGATAGTATTGAGATGTTGCTGCCACGTTGGACTGGTCGCAAGCGTTACTGCTGGGCCCGAGGTCCTGGGTTTAATTCCCGTGTTGGGCAAAGTGTAACCATGGAGTTTCTTGCCGGTTCTTCTCCATAGGAAACGACCAACCCGAACCGTGCACCTTTTTGTCAACGTTTTATAAGTGCCCATCGAGGCCTATGTAAAGTAAAATATTTTGATTTTGATTTATTTTGCTTTTTCATCAGGCAATAAATAAAACAAAATAATTCAAAAATATTTACAAATCATAATATTAGGATCACAGCAGATGATTATGATGACCACCGTATAAAGAACTACTCTTTCATACGAGTCTCGGCATTTGATATAAATATATTGTTCAGGTATGTACATGTCTAGGACCGATTTCCTTATGGTGATTTTCGTCTTCATCATATTGACGTTATCCAATTTCTTCATATGATGTTTTTTTCATTTCTGCGATTTCCTCATCACACTCTCTTCGGAAGCGCATGTTGGGGTAGTACGGCTGAAAAAAAGAATATTACGTCGTTCATTATATCATAATTGTTTTACTGCTTCATTGGTCTAGTGGTAGCCAGCACGACTGCTGAGCATGAGGTCCTGGGTTCGATTCCTAGTTCGGCCAAAGTGTTATTGGGTTTTTCCATCGGGCATTTCTCAATAGCAGGTTGATGGTAAAAGGCTCGCCCCCTATTACATGGGACTTAAACATAACTGACGAAATGTGGGTGTACTAATAGTTACACCTCTCTTTCACCTGCCTTTGGGGATAGCAGGCGTTTGTTAAGTTTTTTTTTCGTGTGGTTAGCTGTGTATAACCTGGTGTCAAAGTTTTCATGCCGCCTATACAGGGTGGAGACGACAATGCGACAATAAATTAAACTGTATGTAACTCATGACGTTCCCAGTCCGCATACAAAAATTCAATCGAAAATTACTGGATATTTTCGATTGAATTTTGTAAGCAGTTTATTCACAGGACGTTATTTTTCATTTTTAGCATTTTCTACATAGTGTAGATAATAGGCTACCACCAACAGGTTAACGAATTCCGCATCGGTATAAACGTTAAACACATGTTGCCAACTCGCTACTTCAAAAACCTTGGCCAAAATTGTCGTATTGTCGTCTCCACCTTGTATAGGCCTCTGACTTGACTTTACATGCCGTCGAGACATCTCTCAGACATGTTTAGTTTCTTTCATCGAAGCAAGAAAAATCACAGGAGCGTGTCTTGGGCTCGAACTCGAGACCTGTGACTTGGCATTCCGACGGTCACACCACTAGGCTATCATAACGTTTGATAAGTGAGAATGAAGTATAAACTTACTGCGGTTGTTGGTCGTTAGGGTGTGCCTGCTGGATTGCGTTTTATTCAACAACGTTTCCAAATCGTTATGAAAATTAGTGGGACCGACACCACTCCAAGTGTTGAAGAAGAGGAAATTTTTGGTGACAGTAGAAGTGATGTCTGTTGTTGTTGTGTCTGAAACATTTACATTGCTATTATTTACTGCACAAGCAGCATACAACGTATTATCGGGTCCTTCACGAAGCCGTCAACCAAGCATTCTGTACATTAATCAAAGTAACTCTATTAAAAAAATATTATTGCTTTAAAAATACTTTTTTTTTTGAGTGAAAAATCACATTTTGCGGTAGGACTCAATGTAACGCACTCAAAATATTGTGCTGATGGATGCATTGAATAGGACGGGGGTCAACGAAGTATTTAAAGTAAAGTTATAACATTAAAATATAATTACAAAAAAAAAAAACTTAAAAATTGGAACTTTGACCCCCAATATCTCCGTAACTAGAAGGTTCCCAGGTATGGTCCAGAACATAAACAATATCGATGGGAAAAACCAGTGCCTATCGGCTTCGTGAAGGGTATTTTTACACACATTATAATAACAACATATTATTATTTAATAACGCCCATTCCTTCGTCAATTATCTTTTTTTGCCTCGAAAAGCACGTTAAGCCGTTGTTCCCGGCTGTCATTTGTAGATCTTTGACAGTCGTTACAGGTAGTCAGTGGCTCGAAAGTCTGCATGCATAGAAAACAAAGAAAACTTCACTTACCATAGTTTATAAAACTATAAACGGTGACGTCCGTAGCTAAAGTAATAGTCAGTAGAGAAAGTAATAAAATACAGGCAACCATCTGCATGTTCAAGTCAAAAGAATAAAGCCATATTTTAAAACACTAAATTAAATTGTTGAAATGTATACATGTAACAGCATGTCTAAAACGAACTGGAATCGGTAGCAAAATGTGCTTGTTCCCGCTTCTATATTATAATTATCCTGGTTCAGTGTTTTCCTCATAATGTAAGTGAAACCACAGTAAATGCTAAGCGCTAGCGATAAAAATATTAATTAATTAATAGCTCTTTGACTGTCCATTCATCAGAAGCTGCAGTGCAGCTACTTGCACGTCACCTACAGTCGTAGGCTGTCAACATAATTATATATTTTTTGTGTGTTTAATTTTTCGTGTTATATTGGTACGTTTAATGTATTGTGTGTTTAATGTGTCATTTGTGCTACATTGAACTTCGTGTGTATTAATGAGTCCTTGTTGTGTGTTTGTTATACGGTAGATACTTATAAATAATAAAAATCTTTTGAAATTTGTTTCCGTCTATGTGTCTGTCTGTTTGTTCCGGCTAAACTACGAAACGACTGTACCGATTTTGACAGGACTTTTACTGGCAGATATCTGATGTTATTAGGAGTAACTTAGGCTACTTTATTTTAGAAAAACGATTTAGGTTCCCTGAAAAAAAAAAAAAATTAACGCGGACGAAGGTCGTGGGGCACAGCTAGTCCATATACTAAAATAGAAGAAACTGCGTGTCTGTACATTGAATATATTTACCAACAAGAATTTGTGTGGTATACTGCCACTAAAAACCCGACTACTTAAAAATCGCGCTCTAATTAAATTCGGGGTTTACAAGGTAAAATCGAAGACGCACGGGACCGGTCAATGTGGCGACACTTGGGGGAGGCCTATGTCCAGCAGTGGACGTCTTTCGGCTGAAAAGATGATGATGATGAAGGTAAAATCGACTCCTCCTATTGTTGAAGTCGGTTAAAATGTAACATTTTACCTGTCAACTTATTCATCAAAATTGAAAGAATAGTTTAGGCGTTACGGAGGAACACACGTAAATACAAACATACATACATAGACTGCTAAAACCTAACCCTACCTTTTCTCTTCGCCGTAGTCGGGTAAAAATTGAGATGGGGCGATAAAAGAAGAGAAATAGAACACGCCTAATTACATAAAATTCTGTTATTTCCTTATTCGAAACAACAGGGAAATACTTATGTTATTTATCTAACTAAGAATAATAATTAAGTTTCAATTAATAACACAAAGTATTTTGTTTAGAAATATAATTGTTAATTGTAAATAATATACTTATGACTTACTAACTAGGCCCAAAATACAAGGAAGTTTAGTTGAAGAAGCAATAAATAACAAAACAGTATTGAATTGAATAATATTTTTCAATCTTAAATCACAAAGTTATAAGCTTGTTCTGTAATGGTCGCGGGACTCATAGAATTACCGTGACCCTGGAACATAAAGGGCTACCGAAGGACACCGTGGATTTTAGTCAGTACAAGTCTGACAGTCCCTCCCGCTCTGCCCTGGGTGGGAGGACTCATTTGATGATTCGCGCTGGAGCTCATAGTTAATAATAATTTGGCAGTAGGTACCTAAATGATTGCGATTGGTACTTAATGTCGCTCGGTGTCCAACTTGTAGCCTTTTTAAATAGTTTTGGGACAACATATAACATGGTTTAAATTATTGGAAACGATTCAGTTGCTTATTCTGAACAAACTATGTATATACAGGTTTCGCATATACTAAAAGCAATGTTGTATTCAGAAACACATGCGAAATATCATGGTGTATCATAATAATTGACAACAAAATTCTGGCTCCTGCAACATAAAACGCAGAACCACAGATACCTGCATCATCAAACAACATTCCGTTATCACATGATAAGAACTTTCATAAAAGCGTGTTACACTTACTTAATGAACGCTATCAGTGGTATCTTATCAGCGACACAGTGGATATGGTCTGGTATTATTAGAACCTAACCCAGCTGAGAGTTCGATTTTTGCACAGAACTAAACATAACATCACGCCTGTAATCCTCGAATGGTAGGCATAGGTGTAATTGGTAGTACATGGTTATTTCATTAGATAAATAAGTCTCATATTATAGGGGGTGAGCCTATTGCCATCAACCGGGCATAGAAACAGACTCAGGACTCCTATAGTGGTGATAAGTCCCCTCTTTGAGGAGTGGCTAGAGAGGCGCCACGGCGCCCTCACCTACCGCCTGACGCAGGTCCTCACCGGACACGGTTGTTTCGGGAGGTTCCTGCACCGAATCGGGCGGAGGAAACGCCCGGGTGTTTCCATTGCGAGGATCGTCCGGAGGACACGGTGGAGCACACCGTGGAGGTCTGTCCCGCTTGGGCGGAGCACCGTCGTGTCCTTGTAGCGGCGATTGGCGGCGGCGATCTCTCGCGTCCGGCTCTGGTTCAAGCTATGGTCCTGAGCGGGAGGGAATGGGAAGCCGCCACATCCTTCTGCGAAGCAGCCATGCTAGTGAAGAAGGTGGCGGGACGTGACACGGAAAGAGCCTCACGTCCCAGCCGCCGCGGGAGACGCCCCGGGCGTCGGGGGCCATGTGGTGGCTCCCGGCCAGCGTAGGCGCGGGCCTGTGGATGGCGAGTAATAGACTAGCTCGCCATCCAGCCGTCTTATGACGATAGGCCGTGTCGACGCTTCAAAGAGATGTCAGCAACCATGTAGGGGTCCGCATGGGCCGATGCCTGCCAGGGCTGCGGGACTGTTCGAAAGAGATACCGTGGCCCTGGAACACAAAAGGAACATGGATGGGTTGTGGTTAGTAGAAGTCTGACACTCCCTTCCGCTTCGTCCAGAGCGGGTCATTTGATGATTTACCATCCGAAAAAAAAGGGCTGCTATAGTACATCTATATTTCGTCAGTTATGTAAGTCTCTTAATATAGGGGGCGAGCCTATTGTCATCAACCGGGCATAGAAACGGACTCAATGCTTCTACTGAGTAATTCTTAATGGAAATACCCAAAATCACTTAGCCCGACCTGGGAATCGACTCAAGGACCTCATGCTCAGTAGTACCGTTTACGATCACTAGGCCAATATGGCAATCTGTCGTTATTATGAATCCACGATGATTTACTTTAAAAAAAATGAGTTCGCCTTCGAATTTTGTGCGGTTCATTTGAGTGAGGTTCCAAGTGAACTTGACAGAATTGCACAACTACTAATAGCATAAGTGGTCGATTTTTTCATGGAATATTGATTATTTTGAAAACTTTCCCTGACCACTGGAGTATGTTGGTCAAAATTTGGTTTAATTCTTTTGTATTTTATATAAACGTTGCCTCCCCGCACTAGGAATTTCTCCCGTATCGTGGGTGCGTTTACAGACGTACACAAACAGCCAGACCCGGAACAACTACCTGTAGGCCATACAAAATAATATTTGTCCCGTGCGGTTCTCGCACCCGCGACCCCTAGCACAGGAGCCAATCGCTCAGCCACTGCGCCAACCTTGACGTCAATCATCTACTCCTTTGGGAAACAATTTTCAACAATTTTCATCGTTTCCTCGCGCCATAATTTGTGGAGCTTAGCTCCAAAGTGGTCTGACACTAATTGCTAGATCGATTAACGAGCTGTCATGTCAGAATTCAATTATAATAGATAATTGACACAAGTGAGTGACCTCGCGGAGCAAAATTCATGAAGTGGATTTTAAATTAGTGGTGACATGCTTTAAAGGACTTAATAACAGGCTTGTACTCCACGTAGGGTCAAAGTCGCAGCATTTATTTCTATTAGACCATAACAGGCACTTTTGAATGTCATAAAAACAAAAAAAAGCGAAGCTGCAGTCACAGTCACAAGGCATAATAACTTGAGAAAGTACTGTAGTTGCACATTCCAAAGCGTAGATCTCTATGGAGAAGAATGGGCAAGGAACTCCATGGACACTCTTTTAGATCAAAATATTGTTACAGGGAAAGAAAGAAATAAAAAAAGAATAGAGTTTATTTGACGTCAGTTCATCAAGCACACATAATAAAAAAGATACAAAATAAAAAATTGAATAACAATTTTTAAATAGACTCGGTTGGGACTTTCTATTGAAACTAGTGGACTGTATATTTATAGGTGTAATACCATAATTAACATAATTCAATGTGTGAAGACCGTACAATTAAAACCCCGGAGTGGCCGGCGTCTGTGAGCTCAGTGTGTGGTAGGGCGCGCAGCGGCGCTCGCGCAGCCGGGTTCGGTACCCCGAGCCCCGCGCCCTCCCCGCGGTTATCCACGCATATGTGAGGCGCCAACAATTAAAAAAAAATAAAAAAAATGAGAAAATGGCTAGGCAGTGGTGCATATTTCAATAGACCGTGAGGAAGGCGTCAGTTTTTTTTTCGTGTCCTACAAAGGCCTCCTTTCTTCTTCCATAACTCTCTATCCTGTGCGATCTCTGGCCATGTGCGCCCCGCGTACAGGATGTAGAAGGACCCTTCACGAAGCCGTCACTCTACGCAAAAATTATTGCTGGGAAACGACTTTTTTTTTGGGGTGAAAAATCACGTTTTACGGTAGGCCCCAATGTAACGCACTCAAAACATTGTGCTGATAGATGGATTGAATAGTACGGGAGTACATAAAATGTATTTAAAAAAATACTTCGGAAACACTTGGAACTTTGACCCCCAATATGTCCGTAACTAGTAGGTTCCCAGGAACAAAAATGTGATTGCAATGACGAGGAGAACAAGTGCCTTTCGGCTTCGGTAAGGGTACTTTAACATCTATTATATGATCAGATCGTCACGCCACCTTAACGCCAAACTAACTTTCTAACATGATATTTTCATTATTTTAATAATTGTACTGTGTTGATTTATCTGACCATGGTGAAACTTATTTTTAAGGTTTAGCTTAATGATGATGTATTATGTTAAAATGGTGATTATTATAATTATTGGCACTTTCACACTTTGTTATGATAATATTACATACCACTTTATGAAGAAAATATTGCAATGTTTCTAATCTTTGTTTGGTTTAGGGCATGTACCTAATTATTCCTGTATCAAAACAATAAACCTTCGCCGCGGTCGATCTCGACGGCGCTGTCATTTCTCAGGCTTCTAGTGTATGACGATATCCTTGACGATCTCTCCGATTACATCCTTGCGTCATATATTATACAAACACACATGGATGGATTATCACGCGCAGCCTGTTGCTATGAGAGAAGCTCTGTGTCCCAACCAATAAAAAAGTTATACTTGTCGGATATATCAGGATTTATTCCGTTCGGCTCGTACGTCATGTGGGCAGACGATGGGTTTCGTGCTATTAAAACACAGTAGGTGCGATACACTGTTTATAATAAAGTAACAAATTACTTGACATTACAATTTAAAACAATAACACGGGGCACAATGAATCGGGTACAGTTCCAGGACGTCTCAACTCCGCTGCGATCAGACATTAACTGTCCTCCTCGCCTCGAACTGTAAACATCAGGGCTTAGTAGAAAGCACGCTGTCGTGTGGGTAGACTTGTAAGTAGATCACGTGACGTCACCACCAGCGCACTTGCGATTCATTTTATGTCCGTACTAATGACCGGATCCAACATATTATTATTTATAATTTATAGGCAACATCATCAATCTTACCTTTTCCGAACGATGTCAGGACCAGTATTTTAAATGAAGCGAGTACCTGTCTGACCTTGGATATAGGATAGGTACCTCTTGGTAAGAAATTCGAGCTTCGACTACCTGAAATGCCTGTCAAAGATCTTTGATGGCACTTGGACTAACGGTCTACCGTGCTTTCCGAAATACGGATAGGTCCTGGAATGAATGGATACACTGTCAACCTTGGCATCCGGCAATTGCTGCTGTTTTATTACGAAGCCACAATACTTCTTTTAACCCAAAAATATTAAATCACTTAGTAACTGGAAGCTTTAAAAATTATCTTCGCCAACGCTTTGTAGTAATTTATTCTAAGAAAGTTTGTGCTTCAGAATCATTATTTTTTCTGAAGAAAACTTTTTTTTTTGGTTATCACGATTACTTGTAACTTATAAGATTCATTATCTGCCCAACCACTTTCCAAATGAGTTGGGATCGGAGTCCAGACTAACCGGATGCAGATGATAACCAGTATTTTACATGGAGCGACTGCCTATCTGATCTCTACAAGCCTGTTTCTGGGTAGTACGATACCCTTTTTTTTTTTTTTTAACGTGGTAAAATCATCAAATGAGTCCTCCCACCCAGGGCAGAGCGGGAGGGACTGTCAGACTTGTACTGACTAAAATCCACGGTGTCCTTCAGTAGCCCTTTATGTTCCAGGGTCACGGTAATTCTATGAGTCCCGCGACCCCGGCAGGCTTTGGCCCTCTAGAGGGGGGCCCCGTCATTATGCTGACACTCTTTGATAGTACGATACCCTTTGGTAAGACTAGTTGTGGGACTTTCATGGCACTGTTACCTGTAGCATTTGTTAATGGTTTCTATTGTTAAAATTGCTTGCAAGCCAATAATATTGGGTGTAAAAATATCCTTAACGAAACAGAAAGGCACTTGTTCTCCCCATCATTGCGATATTTTTTTTGTTCTAGACTATACCTGGGAACGCTCTAATTACGGAGATATTGGGGGTCAAAGTTCCAACGTTTTCACAGTTTTTTTTTAATACAAGTTTTTAATATTATAACTTTACTTTAAAACCCTCCACGACCCCCGTACTTTTCAATGCATCCATCAGCACAATGTTTTGAGTGCGTTACATTGAGTCTTACCGTAAAACGTGATTTTTCACCCTCAAAAAAAAAAGTCATTTCAATCAGCCAGCAATAATTTTGCCTAGAGTAACTTAGTTTAATGTACAAAATGCTTGGTAGACGGCTTCGTGAAGGGTCTGTCAACACCTTGTATAGTCCAATACCTCTTAGCCTACCTGGGAATCGAACCCAATACCTCATGCATGCTCAACAGTCACCCTTACAATAGGGATGTTTCCTGTGTAAAAAATATAATTCTACTTAGTCCGTCAGTTAGATTATCGAAAAATATTAGATACGTATTTTTTGTTATATCAAATCAATAAAAAATAACGATAGCAGTGATAGTCTAGTGGTGTGACCGTCGGACTGACAAGTCGTAGGTCTCCAGTTCGAACCCAAGACACGCACCTCTGATTTTCGGATACTTGTGCGTATTGTATAATTATCACTTGCTTCGGTGAAGGAAAACATCGTGAGGAAACCAGCATGCCTAAGAGATATTTCTCGACAGCATGTAAAGCCAAGTCAGAGGCCCATGGGCGGCATAAAACTCTGACACCAGGTTAGGCACTAACCACACGATAAAGAAAGAATAAAAATTAACGAAGATAAAACGCAACAAAGATCATGAGCCTGTGACGTCACTTTTCGGTAAAAAGTGTACTGAAGTATGACGTCACACGAGTTTTCGACGTTCTGTATCGTCTTCATTTTTAGTTTTTTCAGGAAACATCCCTATTTTGTAGCAATTTATTCACAATAATTTGTGCTTCAGAAACATGATCCTCAAGAAAACCTTTATTGTTTTACCACGACAACTTGTAACTTATAAGATTCTTTGAACAATTTACGAAGTTATGAAAGCACTCGAAATACTTAGTGAAGTTACTAAGATAAAGTGAAACTTAATTTTATGTTTGAAAAATATTCTGTTAACTATTTGGAATAGTTGTGGCGGCACTACAAAAAGTACTAAGGCAACATCATCTGCCTAGCCTTTTCCCAACTATGTTGGGGTCGGCTTCCAGTCTAACCGGATGCAGCTGAATACCAGTATTTTATATGGAGCGACTGCCTATCTGACCTCCACAACCCAGTTAATACTGGGTAATACGATACCCCTTGGTAAGACTGTTGTCAGACTTTTTGGACCACTGACTACCTAACGACTGTCAAAGATTTACAAATGACACCCGGGACCAACGGCTTAACGTGCTCTCCGAGGCACGGAGGAAACTCGGTATGTAATGGGTGGTCACGCATCCACAGACCAACCTAGGCAAGCACGGCTTAACCTAAAGATCGACCCGAGCGGCTGCTAATATTTAGCCACGAGCTCCTCAAAAAAGTACTAAGGCAACATAGAACGAAAAAAACTACAGCGCTATCTTTGACACAAATGAAGAACTAACATCAAATTCCTAAATAGTGCTAAACAACATTAGTTTTAGTATTTGCGAAACCTGAAACACGTATCTAGTATTTTTATGTGAAGAATCTATGTACAAAATTTCAAAACTGTATCATGAAAAATCACAAAGTTATAAGCTTGTTCTGTTACCTGGCTGTCCGCACAAAAACGTGGTCACCAACGGGCGCGCCCGCGCGCTCT
Organism: Noctua comes; assembly: GCA_963082995.1. Lineage (NCBI taxonomy): Eukaryota > Metazoa > Arthropoda > Insecta > Lepidoptera > Noctuidae > Noctua > Noctua comes. Next base: position 6,323,769 of record OY720295.1, on the reverse strand, counting down.
CCTTCAGGTTGGCCTGTGGATGGGTGACCACCCATTACATACTGAGTTTCTTCCGTGCATCGGAAAGCACGTTAAGCCGTTGGTCCCGGCTATGATTTATACATCTTTGACAGTCGTTACAGGTAGTTAGTAACCCAAAAAGTGTGACAACCAGTCTTACCAAGGGGTATCGTATTACCTGGTACTACTGGGTTGTGGAGGTCAGATAGGCAGTCGCTTCATGTAAAATACTAGTATTCAGCTGCATCCGATTAGACTGGAAGCCGACCCTAACATAGTTGGGAAAAGGCTAGGCATATGATGATGATGATGATGATGATGATGATGAAATAAGTTTGAGGTAATTTGTCGATTTCTCGTTTGGGTTTTTTTTAATATCATTTTGAAAGTTTACAGTTCACTTACATCTCTCTCTTAATACATCCGAAAGGTACTTGTTCTCCCCGTCTTTGCGATCATTTTTTTGTTCTAGACCATACCTGGTAACTTTTTAGTTACGGAGATATTGGGGGTCAAAGTTCCAACTTTTTCACAAGTTTTTTTTTAAATACATGTTTTTAATGTAAGATTTTTACTTTACACACCTCCACGACCCTCGTACTATTCAATCCATCCATCAGCACAATGCTTTGAGTGCGCTACATCGAGTCCTACCGTAAAACGTGATTTTTCACCCCCAAAAAAAAAGTCGATTCCCAGCAATAATTTTTGCGTAAAGTTACTTACTTTGATGTACAGAATCTTTGTTGACGGCTATGTGAAGGGTCTGTTTACACCCTTTATTAGAGAGGAAGCCGGTGTCCCAGCGGTGGGAAAATTAAAGGCTGATTATGCTAAAGAACTTTCCCAGTACAACTTCTACAAAATATTTATTCACCCAATTCCTTTTCAATTTCAAAAAACAAAACTCGCTCAACCATTTCCCCCGAATGTTGCCAACTTAAAAATAACTTTTTAACTGGCAACCCCAAGACGATCAAAGTTTTTGGCCCACAATTTTCGTTGTGGCAACTCCGCACATTGCCTATCTTTTCTGGGAGGTCGTTAGGATAATTTATGATGTTCTAACTTTGAAAGCATTTAATTCAAACTGGATTTTAGTGTACTTCTTATCTGCTGTTGTTGAGATGATCAAAAAATCTTAATTTTAATTGTACTTAAAAAATGAATACATCAGTGAATTATGTTACTTATAGAATAATAAAAACTAAATATTTACAAAAAAGGGACAAAGTATAAAATAAACTAACTAAATAAATAAACCACAGGACGCTTAGGCGTCAAAGTACTCCTCCACATCGCTGTCATCCGGAAACGTGCCCAGAAGACTGGCAGCATTGCCACGTTGAATAGTAATGCTAATTCTTTGGCCAAATAAAGAGCCAGCCCTCTGGTCACGCGAAGTGTTAACCAGTCGGCGAGAAATTTCCTTAAAAAGGAGACGCACACTTGGCCCAAACGGCTCAAAACTGTAACTACCAATAAGGTTACAGTATTTACGCCGTATGAGGATCTCAGCAGCCGCAGCAGCAGCGCCAGCACAGCCCAAATATTGTTGGATAAGTAATGCAGCAATGTTTATGGTGTTAATTATATTCAAAATGAAAAGTTATTTATGCAAATTAATCATAATTATATAAGACAGTACTCTAAATTTCCCGACCGTTGCCATTTTCAAATGTTTTACCTGGGGAAATAATAAGGCGTAACAAATTACCTAGTTAACCTAATGCAGTTTTCGAAGTTATTATATTGTATTATTTACCAATGGGTTTGCTCAAACAACAAATACACATGACAACATTTTAAGTTTAAACAAAAAAAAAATCAGACTTTCAAAAAAAAAAAAAAGTCGGGACTTTTTTTTATTTTTTATTACAAAATGGGCCTGCCCAGGAGAAATTCCTAGTGGGGAAACGTTATAAAAAAAAAGAACTAAGTCCATTATAATATTGAACCGAAATAGGTTACATTAAATATACAGGTGTAACAGGGCTACAACAAAGGTTCAATTCACTAAACAAAACTGTTTCGACCCTCATTAACAATTGTTTTCTAACATTTCCGGTAACCCTACTAAGGTAGCGAAGAACGGCAGTCGTTTCATGTAAAATACTGATAGTTGGCCGCTACTTGTTAAGGGGGACGCGCCAGGTAGCCCGCGAAAATCAAATTTTCTTTCTTTTTTGCAATTTCTAGGTCAGTTTCAGGCTATATTTGTTTTTTGACGTGACAACGTCTTATAATTCGATGGAGCCGGCTGCACGCACGAAAAAACAGGCGTTACCTCGCTCTGAGGCGTTCCATAAAACAATTGCTCAACGCACATTCATACTTGTAAAAACTATGTAAATTGTTAAAAACAAAAAAAAATTGACATAATTGTATTTATGCGTACAAATAAATGTAACTTGATCAATTCAATTGTGATTTCCATTTACCTCCTTCTCTATATCCATACAAAATATTTATCAAACAAATAAATTTAAAATTTTCTTTTGAAAAATGCAGTATTTTCTTATGACGTTGTCACGTTCAACTATCGTCAGTAAACCGACTTTACAGACAACCGATTTTTTTTTTGGCTTTTTTTCAATTTTTTTTAGTCAGTTTGGCTCTATTTATTTCATGAAAAAGTCATTCAATGGGATTATATGAACTTAGAGGGTTGTATTGATGAGTTTAATGACTATTTCTGTGTAAAGCCATATTTGTTACGGTCGCGAATCATATCTTAAACAACATACAACCTGACACTGACCTATGAATTGCTCAAAAATGAAAATTTAAATAACACGGGCTAGCCTGGCGTTTCCACCTTAAGTTAGGTTAGGCGTAAGTTATAAGTAAAGTGTTAGGTTTATTAAGGGTTAGGGTTTAAAAAGTTCATGCGTAGCTCGTGGGGAGCTCGTGGCTAAATAATAACAGCCGCTCGGATTGATCTTCAGGCTATCCTTAGCCTGCAAGCTCACCTGGGTTTGCTTGGCTTGTGGATGGGTCGGGCAAAGTGTTATTAGGCACTAGCTGTTGCCCGCGACCTTCGTCCGCGTGAAATTTTATAGCCTATAACTTCCTTGATAAATGGGCTATCCAACACTAAAAGAATTTTTCAAATCGAACCAGTAGTTCCTGAGTTTAGCGCGTTCAACCAAACAAACAAACTCTTCAGCTTTATAATTTTAGTATAGATTTCTCTGTACCAGCCACGGAGTTTGTGGCCGGTTGATGGCAATAGGCTCGTCCTTATTACATGGGATTTAGAATATACCTGGTGAAATGTGGGTGAACTATAATAACACGTCTACCTAACTCTTCGGGGATTACAGGCGTGGTGAAAATTGCAGAATTTTGAAAGACAAGGCATTGCAATGCATGCCGGGCACAACTAATAAAAAAGTAGGTGTACTATTAGGTACACCTCTGCCTAACTCTTCAGGGATTACAGGCGTGATGATAAATATGTTACTAATACATTTTCCCATACACATAAAACTTCAACAGATCATGGTGTAATATCCCCTACTCATCCTAGATTAAAATCTTCATAGAGAATTTTCCGCTGCAATTTGTAGAAATTGAAGAAATTTCAGATTACATTCAAGTAGTTCACTTTTCACGTTTCTCGTTTCAGAGAATTTTGATCTCAGTATTACGAAGGAGAAGGGCGATAATCCTACAAGTTAGATCCTCGTTTCTGAGAAAAAATCACTTGATAAAAGCTTAATGACTAATGGAATTGGAAAATTCATATCCATTTCTTGGAACGCAAATATTATTGAGATTAAAACGTTGGAGGGAGCTAAAAGTGTTATTGGGTTTTTGGTAGGATTTTTGCAGCTTGACGAGCAAGATTTTGTAACAATATTTTGATTTAAAAGAGTGTCCATGGAGTTTCTTGCCCATTCTTCTCCGTAGAGATCTACGCTTTGGAATGTGCAACTACAGTACTTTCTCAAGTTATTATGCCTTTTGACGGTGACTGTAGCTTCGCTTTTTTTGTTTTTTTGACATTCAAAAGTAGCTGTGATGGTCTAATTGAAATAAATGCTTTGAGAATGCTTGGAGAATGCTTGCTTGCTTGGAGTTCAGATTTGTGCCCAAGTGATGGCAATTGGATTGGTAACCATTAGATGGGACTTCAAAACATAACTGGTGTCAACCACTGTTTTATTAAGCTTTTACGGTTTACAACTAAAGAACGAAAGATATCCCGTAAGTGACAGTATAAGTATAACTGGTGTCTATGGGGTATATTATACAAGGTGTAAAAATACACTTAACGAAGCCGAAAAGCACTTGTTCTCCCTGTCATTGCGATTATTTTTTTGTTCTAGACCATACCTGGGAACCGTCCAATTACGGAGATATTGGGGGTCAAGGTTCTAACTTATTCACAAGTTTTTTTTTTCAAATAAATATTTTAATTTTTTTGCATTACTTTAAATAACTCCACGATGACTGATGGATGCATTGAACAGTGGGGGTACTGTTCAATGCATCCATAAGCTCAATGTTTTGAGAGCCTTACATTGAGTCCTACCTTAAAGTGTAATTTTCACCCCAAAATAAAGTCGTGTCCCAACAATAATTTTTGCGTAAAGTTACTTAGTTTGATTTACAGAATGCTTGGTTGACGGCTGCGTAAAGGGTTTGTTTACAACCTGTATACAAATCTGCCAATCTCTTCGGAAAAATACACGTGAGATGTTATGTCATCATCATCATCATTTCAGCCAAAAGACGTCCACTGCTGGACATAGGCCTGTAATGTTGTGTGATGAACTAAAAATAATATCTAAATAAAGGTTTTATATTTTTTGTGGTTCAATTTCTTGCTCTAAAATCACTTAAAAATTCGAACTGTGTCTCGTTGTTGATCCGCGATGATTTACTTTAACAAGAATTTGTGTAGTGTTACTACAATTAAATAACCCGACAACTGAAAATCACGCTCTAATTAAATTCGGGGTTAACAAGGTAAAATCGACTCCTCCTATTCTTGAAGTCGGTTAAAAAATTCCCTATGTTACCTGGGCCATGTTAATAAATCGATTGACACCTTATTCATCAAAATCGGATGAATAGTTTAGGTGCCACAGCGCGTTGTGTTCCACGCGCGCCTCAAAGAGTGTCAGCATAATGACGGGGCCCCCCTCTAGAGGGCCAAAGCCTGCCGGGGTCGCGGGACTCATAGAATTACCGTGACCCTGGAACATAAAGGGCTATTGAAGGACACCGTGGACTTTAGTCGGTACAAGTCTGACAGTCCCTCCCGCTCTGTCCTGGGTGGGAGGACTCATTTGATGATTTTACCAAAGCAAAAAAAAAAAAAAAATAGTTTAGGCGCTACGGCGGAACATTCGTAAATACATACATACATACATAGACTGATAAAATCATAACCCTTCCTTTTGGCTTCGCCGTAGTCGGGTAAAAACAAATGAGTTCGCTTTCGAACTGTGTGAAATGAAGTGAAGTTTACGTAAATTAATTTCTGGTAAAAAATCTTTCTTGGCAAAGGCATTTTATTAACAAAACCATACTTCAATTATATTTAATTGTAACGAATTATCCAGTTTCCCTATGCTATTATTTACCATTAATTAATAAATTACAGAGCGAATATTTTAACGTATAATTTAATCGCCCCTCGACATTCTTTGCGAGTTGAATAAATCACAAAGACGTATGGTGATTAAAACCTGTGTGGAATAATAATTATGTGAAAAGAATAGCTAAGATTAGTAGTAATATAACTATTATATATATCATATTTTGTAAGAACGACACTTGAATATTATAGCAAACTAGCTTTTGCCCGCGGCATCGCCCGCGTGGAGAACTATAATTGTACAACTGCCCCCGTAGCATGACCACCGTAGACAAGGATTTCTTTGACGGAAGAATCGACAAAATGACAGATACTGCAAAGAAATCTGTCATTGTGTCGACACAATCTGTCGTTTTGTCGATTCTTCCGTCAAAGAAATCCTTGTCTACGGTGGTCATGCTACGGGGGCTGGATCGTATTACCGGGATAAAAAGTATCCTATGTGTTCATCCAGGTTATAAGCTATCTTCTGTGCTAAATTTTATCCAAATCCGTTCAGTAGTTTTTGCGTGTAAGAGTAACAAAAAAACATCCATCCATTCTCACAAAATTGCTACGCGATTGCGCGACTGCTGAGCAAAGGCTTTGGGTTCGTCCAAGTCCACAACCCAGTTAGTACTGAGTAATACGATACCCCTTGGTAAGACTGGTTGTCAGACTTTCGAGCCATTGACAACCAATAACGACTGTCAAAGATCTAGAAATGACAGCCGGGACCAACGGCTGGACGTGCTTTCCGAGGCACGGAGGAAACTCGTTTCTTTTGTAATGGGTGGTCACCAATCCACGGACCAACCTAGGCAAGCGTGGCTTAACCTCAAGATCGACCCGAGCGGCTATTATTATTAAGCCACGAGATCCTTAGCGACCGTAGACTTCAACTGTGATCACTAATGTGTCTAGCATGGAGATCAATGATTCAGACAGCTTTTTTTTTTTTTTTTCGTATGGGAAATCATCAAACGACCCCCCCCCACTCTGGGCGGAGCGGAAGGGAGTGTCAGACTTGTACTGACTAAAACCCATCCATGTTCCTTCTTTGCCCTTTGTGTTCCAGGCCCACGGTATCTCTTTCGAACAGTCCCGCAGACTTTTTGTCAGCTCTTTTCACAAGTATTTGAAGAGGATCACTATCCAGTTGTAGACGTATTCAATTTGATATAAAAACCACGACTGGAATCGCATGAATAAATAAATAGACTTCAGCACTATTTCTTAGTCTTTGGAAATAGATTTGGGATTTTGCACGACACGTTCAGACTTCTTCTTGAATATATTATACCTTTCACTTCGGACTCTCTCTGGGGACAACTGAATAAAAAATTCGACACGACTGCTATTCCCCAGCCCCGTAGGGCTAGATAGCTTTAGTTCAGTCAAATTTCATCTGTTATATTTTTTTTTTAATTTACATCACTTAACATCACGTCGTATCGTCTGTAATACCCGAAGGAGAGGTGAACCAATAGTACACCCAGATTTCGCCAGTTATGTTTAAGTCCCATATAATAGGGGGCGAGCCTATTGCCATCATAAAATAAAAAATAAAATAAGCCTTTATTGCTGTTCTACAATTCACAGTACACACTTTTCTTAGTAATAATCATTTATTAACAGATCGACTACACGATCGGTTTCGCTTCACAGCTTGTCTTCCGACAAAGGCCTCCTCTAAAGCTTTCCATTTCTGCCTATCTCTCGCTGTTCTCGTCCACTCTGGACCCGCTACCCTTTTGAGTTCATCTTCCCATCTTTTTGTTTGTCGCCCTTTATTTCTTTTCCCATTCCTGGGATACCACTCTGTTATGATTTTTGTCCATTTTCCATTCGTATCTCTAAGCATATGTCCAGTCCAACGCCATTTTAAAGTTTTACATGTTTTCTTTGCATCCTTGAATTTAGTTGTGTTTTTAATTTTTTCTAATCTTATTCTATCTTTCCTCTTGACGCCCATTACACTTCACTCCATTCCATTTTGACATACCTTTATTTTGTTTGTTAAGTTATATGTCAATGACCATGTTTGGCAACCATAAGTTAAGCATGGTAAAATGCACATATTATACACTTTTCGTTTCGCTTTGATAGGCATGTCCTTGTTTTTCATGACTTCGCTGAGTGACCAATATCTCTTCCATGTATTGGCTATCCGTCTTTCAATTTCTTTATGCATGGTGTCTTCAGCGGCTATGAGTTGTCCTAGGTATACGTATTCTTCGACATATTCTATCATCTCTGAATTGACTATGATGTTATGGGTGAATATCAACAAAGTTCATTTTTTGTCAATTTTGGTGGCTCAATTTTTTCTTTAGTTTTCGTGAAAAATAACGATCTGGTATAAGAATAGAAAGTTCAAGCTTGAAGGATCTTCAAGAGGGCTCAGAATATCTCCATAACTTTTTGAGTTATTTTAGTTCAAAGTCTAGTGTGGCCACCAAAATTGAAAATCGCCCACCAAAATCGAAAGTGCTCACCAAAATTGAAAATCAGTGACACCAAAATTGGGTTTCTCTGTCAGAAACCTCAATCTCACTAATAAAGCTCAATGTGACTAATCTCACAAATTCGCGGGAAGTATCAACAACTTTTATCGGTTAATAAAACTCTCTTTTGTTAAAAAATAGGATAGATTCCGAGGTCCGGTCCTAAAGTCGGACTGACATGCTAGCGTTTTTGTTGGAGAGACGGCAGTACAACCCAAGTCTCGGTCGAATCGAAGGCTTTCTCGTAGTCCACAAACGCTAAATAGAGAGGCAGCTCTTCGGTCTTCAGTATAACCTGCCGCATCGTATGTATGTGGTCTACGGTGCTAAAGCCATTGTGGAATCAGGCTGGTTCGGGATGATTCTTGAAAATATCTTGTAGACATGGCTTAGAAGATGATTCTTGAAAATATCTTGTAGACATGGCTGAGATGGGCCTATAATTCTTCAGCCGGGCATTGTCGCCTTTTTTGAAGAAGAGTACCACCACACCCCTGCACCATGCCTGTGGGGTTTTCCCCTCGAGTATGACGGAATCAAACAGGTTCGGAAGGGCGTTAAGTACCGGGTTTCCACCCGTCTTCAAGAGTTCGGCCGTAATTCCGTCATCACCCGGTACTTCGTTGTTTTTAAGCTGTTTCAGAGCCATCCTAATCTCGTACAGGCTGACGTCTGGGATGTCTTCGGTATAGTGTCAGGTCAGTCTAACTCTTGGGTCGTTTGCTAGATTTACATCGGGTTTACTGGTTGAAGTGTACAACTGCCCATAGAATCTCTTGATCTCCCTCAGTAGGTCCGGTTTGGAAGATACGATCCTGCCATGGTCGGTCTTCAGTTTCGTGCGGCTCCAAGGAATAATATGCTGGATTTAAAGATCCGTCTATTGAGCTGCCGGTACGAATATTTCCACGCCTTGTCTGAAGACTGCAGGATCATCTCACGCCGATCCTGCATGAGCTTGAGAGTATGATCAGAGAGTTTTTTGTTCTTATGTGCACGACGTGTCTTGAAGAACTTAGACCCGTATGGACAGTTTCCACGAACCTATCGTTGTATTCGTCCTATGAGCTTCTTAGGCACTCGAAACGAGTCTGGAGTTCAAGCTTTTCAGCCTGCAGCAGCTCTCGGGGTTTTGAATCTGGATCTGTGCTGGACGGAGCGTAGAGTTCATCAGTCGAGACCTTTCAAGCTTGATATTGATGTTCAATTTGCCTCTCACTATGCGGTGATCACTCCCGGTTTTCAACGAATTGATCATAGAGACAAAATTGAACATATGCTTCTTGGTTGACATGATGAAGTCAATCTCATTTTTAGTTGCACCATCGGGGCTCTGGCAGGTCCACTTTCTGTGCTCACACTTTCTGAAGAAGGAGTTCGTCATATTGAGGCCCTCCTTCTCCATAAAACTAGCCAGTTGGTGCCCCCTTTGGTTCCGACGTCCAACCCCAAAATGACCAGTTTCGCGTTGAAGTCCTCCATGACAACGGTGAAGTGCTTTTAAGCAGCCTCTCTTCGTTAGTCGGTTTTGGCATTCTAAAAAGCAACAAATAAAAATATATGAATAAGAAACTTGATCCTTAGTATGCCATCCTTATAATAATAGTTCTTACTATCTGCCAAGTACATAACATGTATTTGTTTGCTAATCAAACTGTATTGCAACGTAAAAACTAGCTATATAGGTACTAACAGTACATGCACAGTACAGAAAACGCCACCAAAACCACCAAAATTGAGCCACCAAAATTGGAACCAGGCATAAAAAAAATCTTTAAAAATAAGGGTTTTAAGTTAAAATTAAATTAATGTCATTGATTTATGGGTCACCCAAATCATTAGCTATAGCATGTAGCTTACTATTATAACACTTTAAAATCAACAGTAAATCGATCCACCAAAAATTGAACAATTCTTGTCCCCCGTTCCACCAAAGGCGAGTACTTACGTTTTTGGAGGGTAATCACAGCACTAATCACACACCTGGCACTAATCGCACTAATGGCACGACTGACAGATGGGAAATAAATAACGCGATTGATCGCACACGCACGAAACTTCACGTTATAGTAAGTTGAAAAAGTGCCAGAAAAATTTTGATTTTTGCTTGGACAAACTTTGATCGAGTATCCTGTGCTTTTAAATAAGATTTTAGAATATGGTTTAATTGTTTTTAGATCATTTGACTAATGCATATACTAACAAAATTGTTTATTTTTTATTGTACCTCAAGTTGTTACTATGGTGAACGCAATTATATCAAAAAATGGAACTGGGACAAGCCACCAAACTTGAATTTGGCGGCGATTTTTTTTTCCCTGATGATTTATATACAGTTATAAAAAAAATAAATGTGGCCCTAATTGATCCAAGTTACGTAGTTCACTACAAAAAAAAATCTGAAATATCCTATCATTTTACACCTCGATTCTCAACGTGGACGCGTAAAATTTGCTGATTTGATATTCACCCTTATGCGTCTTTGAAGAGTTAGTCATGATCTTTGTCTTTGCCGTGTTCATTGAAAGTCCAGCTTTCGCGCTTTGATCTGACAGTTGTTGTAACATTTGCTCTAATTTTATTGGACATTCTGCAAATAAGATCAGGTCGTCTGCAAATCGTAAGTGGTTTAGTTTTTCACCGTTTATGTTCAGGCCTTCGTGATCCCATTGCAGATTCGTGAATATCATCTCTAGAGCCGCCGAAAACAACTTAGGAGAAATTGGGTCTCCTTGCCGGACGCCTCTCTCTATAGGAAATTCTTCACCCGTAGTTTCAAGCCTGATTTGGGCTGTGCTATTAGAGTATACGTTCTGGAGTATACGTATGTACTTTCCATGTATTCCCTGTATGCGTAGTGCTTCCCAGATATACTCATGTTCCAAGGAGTCGAAGGCTTTATTGTAATCAACAAATCCCAAATAGTATTTTTTATTGTACTCTTTATATTTTTGTAGAACCTGTCTTAGAACATGTATATGGTCTATTGTTGAATATTTACTGCGGAAGCCCGCCTGCTCTCTTGGTTGGTTTTCATCGAGGGTAGAAGTAATTCGTGACAGAATTATTTTTGAAAAGACTTTATAGATATTGGACATCAAGCTTATAGGTCTGTAATTACCTATATCTCCTTTATCTCCTTTTTTATGTTATAATATTATTGTTGATTTAGTCCAGTCTTCGGGGATAATTTCGGTCTCTATTATTTTGTTAAATATATCTGTTAATATTGGACCAATGACTGGTGTAGTAGATTTTAACAGTTCATTTGTGACTTGATCAGCACCTGGTGTCTTGTCTGTCTTTTGCGTATTAATTGCTCTAATTGTTTCTTCCTTTAATATTTTAGGGATTGCCTCAGAATCTTTGTAATTTATGTTATTTGCTGTTTCTTTTTGGTTTTTGCTCTGGTAAAGCTTTCGATAATAGTCTGTAGCCTTTAGTATTTCTATTCTTTTGTTTGTATAATTGTTTTCTGTGTTCTTTACTTTTAGCATCCAATCTTTTTTACTGTTCAATTCCTTTATTGCTTTTTTAATTCCACCGGTTCTTTCTATATATTTCTTTAATGTGGAATGCCTTTTATTTTCCTTGTCTTTCCTGATGTTTTGGTTGATCTTTTTGCTGAGTTCTGATATTTTGGGACGATTAACTTTCTTTTCTTTCTGTTGTAATGATTCCTTCCTTTCTTGTAATAACTGGTATGTCTCATCTGAGATTACTCTTTTACTCTCTGCGTTTGTTTTCTTCGTTTCTGTTCTCAATATATTTATAATCCTCTCGTAGTGATCCCGAATCGACAGTGGTTCCTTTGTTTCATTATTTGTTAGTTCCTGTAGGTTATTCAAAAGTTGAGTGGTATTACCAGTACATACAATGGGTGAATCATTTGTACGAAATTGCCTTTTAGTTTTTACTTTTGTTCTTGTTAGTTTTACACGCACCATTTTATGGTCCGAATTGAAATTCAGGCGGTGAATGACGGATACGTCTTTGATGATTTTGGCATTATTAGACATAATAAAATCAATTTCATTTTTATGGAGTCCGTTTGGGGAGGTCCATGTCCACTTCTTTGTTTTCTTTTTCTTATAAAAACTATTCAAGATCTTAAGTTTGTTTTCTAGAGCAAAGGAGACTAGTCTGGATCCATTTTTGCTCCTTTTTCCCTTTCCATATTGTCCCACCGTATATTCTTCTCCAATGTTGTTGCGTACTCCTATTTGTGCGTTGAAGTCACCCATTACTATAACATTTTTGTTGCAACGTTGCATGGTAATTTGCAGATCTTCATAAAATTTTTCAATGTTGGTTACATCTTCCTTCTTATTCGATTCAGTTGGAGAGTATGCCTGGATGATTGACCAGTTTTCTTCTTTATTTAAAGGCAGCGTTATGTTCAATATTGCTATTCTTTCAGATATTCCTCTTATTTCTTCTACTCTGTGTGCTAGGTTCTTTTTAATTAAAAATCCCACCCCATATTGTCCATGTGTTTCACCTTTATAATATAAAATATAGTTTTCGTAATCATGTATCCCTTCTCCGTATCTTCTCATTTCGCTGATACCTATTATATCCCACTTTATGTCTGTTAAGGCTAATTCGAGTTCCAGGCGTTTCTCAGTGGTTCTTAGTGACCTAGCGTTAAAAGTGGCTATGTATAAATCCGATGTAAGTTTGTGCGTCTTTAGAGGGTCGTGGTCTTTTTCCCCCACGAGGACCAGTCGGCTTGGGGGAGGAGGTTTCGTTTCTTTGTTATTTGTTTTCTTATTTGGTTTGTGTTCTCGATCGCCGTTGTTTAGTTGCTATTGTTTCGTTGCAGTTGGGCTGGTTGAAAAGGAGTTAGACCGAATCCTCATCATATCAAATGCATTTTTTCTACTGGTTGATGATGGGGTTAGCAATTGTTGTTTTCTTGGTTGAACTTTTTCTTGTGGAGAGGTTGATGTTTCTCTCTTCCTTTTCTCTTTACTGTTTGAGTTTTCCTTGATCACGATTTTATCATATTTTATGTAGGCGAAATTTCCTTTTTTCCTCTCTTCCATTAGCTTAGGTTGTAATGCTTTCTTCTTCTCTAAGGTTTCTTTTGAGTAGTCTTCAGTTATATAAATTTCCTTAAGTTTCTTTTTGTTGCACCCACTAACTAATGAAAGGACTGCGGGCCTTGGTTTATTGTCTTTGTTTGATTTTCCAATACGATGGATTTTATTTATTTCCCGATCTTCTAAGGTAAAGTTTAATTCATCCGAAAAATGTTTTTTCACGTTATCAAGTAACTCCCGTATAGATTTCTCGTCCTCCTTTAACCCATGTATTATTACATTGTTAGTTTTCCTGTCTCTCTCCAAATATTCTAACTTTTGTTCCAAGTTTTCGACTTTATTTTTCAAAATTTTATTTTCTTCCAGTACAGGTTTTAATTTTTCTTCCATTTTTTCCATTATCGTATTAGTTAATTCTAATGTTTGGTTTTGCATTTCAAGTTTCATGTTTTCGAATAGAATTTGGAATTGACCTTCCATTCTTGTGTGTAACGGAACGTATTTTAGTATATGGGGAAGTTAATTATTTTTGTTGGCAACACTTGAGTGTCGCTGTCAGTTTTTGACGTGACCGTTGGCACTTGACAGGTAATGTCAATGCCTGACAGCTAGTGATAAGTGGTAATTTCTAACCTTAAAAATTTCTTCGGTTTTATTCCTTCTTAAATCGCCAAATTCCGTGGATATGTGATGGTTTTTCGTTACGAACACTTTTCCTCACTCAGATGTTCAATTTGAATGTAACTTTCTTGTGAAACTGTAGTTTTTTCTATTAGTTTATAATATTTCTTTGGAGCGTCAGGCAAAGTGATGTTTACGATACAACGACCGGAAACGGACTCCATCAACCGGGCCCAAATCCAGTCTCCGCGGCTGCTACTGAGAAAATCCTGGCGGCAAAACCCATGGACAATTTGCCCGACCCGGGAATCGATTCCAGGACCACTTGCCAAGCAGTCGCGTTTGCGTCCACTAGACCCAGGTAGTCGTAGTCGGCGGTGGCATTAATAAAAAAATGAGTATCAGCAGCGCTATTATGTCAAGTTCACTTCAATCAATCCAACATCTTGAAAGGAACAACATCAGCAGTGTGTCCCTCTCACGCTAAGTGGCACTGTTCATTAATCTTGTAAATTAGTAATCTCAAACATGGACCACAAGGGACATCATAAACCGGTTGTTAAAAAACAGCAAACTGGTTTTTAAAACCTGCGATCATTATAAGCCCGCCACACTATTGACATTAATTTGACATATACTGTCACTTACGGGATATCTTCCGTGATTGTTCATTATTTTGAGCTCCCGATATTTCGGCGCTGTTGCAAGCGCCATGATCGCGGGTTGACTGGAGAATGCGGGTGGATGGAAAATAAATTGTTAAGAGCAGACAAATCTATCTACCCTCTTTCTTTGTCCCGTAAGTGACAGTATATGTGTAAACCGTGAAAGCTTGAAACAGTGTTTAATTTGACATTTTTAAATTTTAATCAATGTATAATTGTAATAATTCTAACTGTGACATAATTTGTAATTTTAATTGTGTTAGGTACTCTTGACATTTTTTTATTTTAAATTTTGCGTGCCTATTTCCAGGCAGAATGTACATGGCTCACACCTTTCTACTCCACCTGTATTTTAATATAAACTGCATTCATTGCAAATAAATGATTTGATTGATTGATTGATTGAAACCACTGCAACTCCTGAAAGACAGAATCAAGAGTGGCGACCACCAGAAAAGCGCCGAAGCAATGAAGCACGACGAAGTCCCAGAGAAACAATTTAACTGTCTTGGATCCCGTAACGAAATTAATCAGAAAAGATTAGCTCCATGACCCCTGCATCATTCAATGCATCCACCAGCACAATGTTTTGATTGCGTTGCATTGAGTTATTTCGTAAAACATGATTTTTCACCCCAAAAAAAAAGTCGTTTCCCAGCAATAATTTTTGCGTTGAGTTACTTAGTTTGATGCACAGAATGCTTGGTTTAAGAGTCCGTTTACACCTTGTATTACTATCAGTCTTACAAGACTACTATATTAATACAAGATTCCATACCTAATCGATTCGTTAACATAACAATTCGTTTGCCAATATAGAAAGGTAACACAATGATAACACATTTCATCTTCAACATACCAGATGTTACCGACACCATTTCTCAAAGATGATATATCTATACGAAGTATTTTTAAAGAGAGCAGGTATACTTATGTGTGTTACTCTTGATCGGCCATTCGTATCCTTCCAGTACATTAACCGTTTGATAGCCAGCTGAACGGAAGGTTCTGTGTCCGTTTCTAAGTGGTTTACTTTCGCTATCTTTTGAGTAATGTTGTTATATGATCTATATGTCGGATAGATTTCGAGATTCTAGCAAACTAACGAATTACTTGAGATTACAACTTAACACAATAACACGGGGCACAGTAAATCGGTTACAGTTCCAAGACGTCTCAACTCCACCGCGATCAGACATTGACTGTCGCCCTCGCCTCGAGCTGGACATCAGGGCTCTCTAGAAGCACGCTGTGTTGTAACTGGTAAGTACTCGTAGGTCGCGTGATGTCACCATTGCACACAGGCGCGCTTTCCAATTCATTTTATGTCCGTTCTAACGACCAGATCCGACATCCAGTCCAACAGGATGCAGCTGAATACCAGTATTTTACATGGAGCGACTGCCTATCTTACCTCCACAACCTAGTTGGTACTGGGTAACACGATACCCATTAAAGACAAGATTGGTAAGACTGGTTGTAAGACTTTCGTCATAAATTTACGCAATATAATAGTAAAATAGTTGTGTAACAATTTTGGTGTACAATTGAATAAAGTATAGTCTATACAGGGTGTTTGGTTAAACGTGGGCAATACTTAAAGGGAGTGAAGTACTCATAAATATGAGCAACTCTTACTATGGGGCTAACTATGAAATATGATTTAAAAAATCTGTTTTTGCCTACATTTTTTCGAGTTACGCGACCAATGTGTGGAGCAGCTGATATTTTTTTCGCGATGTCATGGCCGGTCCCATAGTAAAAGTTGCTTATTTTCAGGAGTACTACACGCCTCTAAAGTATTGCCCACGTTTAAAAAAAACACCCTGTATATCTATCTATGTTTATAGTAAATATAATCAATATCTGAGGCGGGCAGGTTATTCTTACGTAACGTAAAATAATAAACAAGTGCACAAAGTTCTGCTTACCCCACAAACCTGAACACCGTGATAATTAACATAAACAAGTAGTCCCAAATATAATGAATACAGACAATTCCTATCTAATCTACCTCAATTGTTATCAGTAAGCTTTGTGTTATCTATGACGTCAACAGACGGGTCGGCTGTCATGCCTGGTAACAGAATAGTGCTATTCTGTAAAGTTCACTAGTTCATCTCACTCAAGTGAGCGCACACAATCCGAAAGCGAACTCATTTGTTTTTAAAGTAAATCGTCGCGGATCCACAACGAGACACCGTTCGAATTTCGAACGTGATGTTTAGAGAATAATATTGCAATCTTTTGTTTTGGATTGCGACGGAACTTGGTACCTACACAGCATAGGTAGATCATCATCTGACTAGCCTATTCCTAACCACGTTGGGGTCGGCTTCCAGTCTAACCGTATGCCTATCTAACCTCCACAACCCAGTTAGCATTGGGTAATACGATACCTGTTGGTAAGACTCGTTGTCACACTTTCGGGCCACTGACTATATCAACAACTGTCAAAGATCTACAAGGGACTGCCAGGTCCAAAGGCTCAACGTGCTTTCCGAAGCACGGAGGAATCTCGGTATGTAATGGGTGGTCACCCATCCACGGCCCAACCTAGTCAAGCGTGGGTTAACCTGAAGATAGACCCGAACGGCTCTCGGACCCTTCACATAGCCGTCAACAAGCATTCTGTACATCAAACTAACTTTACGCAAAAATTATTGTTGGGAAACGACTTTTTATTTGGGGTGAAAAATCACGTTTTACGGTAGGACTCGATAGAAAGCACTCAAAACATTGAGCTGATGGATGGATTGAATAGTAAGGCGGTCGTGGAGGTGTGTAAAGAAAAATCTTACATTAAAAACATATATTTAAAAAAACTTGTGAAAAAGTTGGAACTTTAACCCCCAATATCTCCGTAACTAGAAGGTTCCCAGGTATGGTCTAGAACAAAAAAATGATCGCAAAGACGGGGAGAACAAGTGCCTTTCGGATGTTAAGGGTCTATTTACACCCTTTATACTAAAACTAATGTGGCGACACTTGGTGAGGCCTATGTCCAGCAGTGGACGTCTTTTGACTAAAATGATGATGATGATGATGAATGCTGTATGTCTCTCACTCACACCTCAACGTTCCATTTCACACACTTTCATGCGTTCCTTTTTAATCCTATCCTACACATATTTACGTCAACATTTGATAGCCTTATCGCAGACATATAACCGTTTGACAGCCAAACAACATTTATTTGTCTGTCAAAAACATCAAACATACCATACGACATGTCTATTGTCTATCTAGATGCCAGATATTCCTTTGTCCCAAATCGCTTTGTTTAGAGGTCAACTTTGAGCACAAAAATCAAAATATATAAAATGGTAAACTGACTGACTGAATGACTGGGTGATATATCAACACACAGCCCAAACCGCTGGTCCTAGAGACATGAAACTTGGAGGGTGTGTAAACAGACCCTTCACATAGCCGTCAACCAAGCATTCTGTACATCAAACTAAGTATCTTTACGCAAAAATTATTGTTAGGAAACGACTTGTTTTTTTGGGGTGAAATATCACGTTTTACGGTAGGATTCGATAGAAAGCACTCAAAACATTGAGCTGATGGATGGATTGAATAGTACGGGGCTCATGGAGGTGTGTAAAGAAAAAATCTTACATTAAAAACATGTATTAAAAAAAAAACTTGTGAAAAAGTTGGAACTTTGACCCCCAATATCTCCGTAACTAGAAGGTTCCCAGGTATGGTCTAGAACAAAAAAATGATCGCAAAGACGGGGAGAACAAGTGCCTTTCGGATGTTAAGGGTCTATTTACACCCTTTATACTAAAACTAATATGGTGACACTTGGGGAAGGCCTATGTCCAGCAGTGGACGTCTTTCGGCTGAAATGATGATGGTGATGATGAATGTTGTATGTCTCTCACTCACACCTCAACGTTCCATTCCACACACTTTCATGCGTTCCTTTTTAATCCTATCCTACACATATTTACGTCAACATTTGATACCCTTATCGCAGTATATAACCGTTTGACAGCCAAACAACATTTATTTGTCTGTCAAAAACATCAAACATACCATACGACATGTCTATTGTCTATCTAGATGCCAGATATTCCTTTGTCCCAGATCTCTTTGTTTGGAGGTCAAAGTTGAGCACAAAAATCTAAATATATAAAATGGTAAACTGACTGACTGACTGGGTGATATATCAACACACAGCCCAAACCGCTGGTCCTAGAGACATGAAACTTGGAGGGTGTGTTCTTTGTGAAGAGTAAGTATCCACTAAGAAAGGATTTTTGGGAATTCCACCCCTAAAGGGGTAAAATAGGGGATGGAAGTTTATATGAAAGTCCGTCAGTTTTGAAGTTAGGATCTTCAAATTTTGTGTTTAGGCTGACGATTGAAAATTAATTTATATGTGTCTCAGCGTTTTTGATAATTCTACCCCCGAAGGGTTAAAAGGGGGATGAAGCTATGTTTGTTCGGGTGGGATATTTTTCGACATTCACGCAGGCGAAGCCGCGGGCAAAAGCTTGTAAAATATAAGGACAATAGTGTATGCGGGTGTTATCAAATGTGTAAGTGGGTTTAATGCTGTGTTGTTTATGAACTTTCGGAAACATCACGTCTGTGATCCACCAAGGGTCCGGCAGAGGTCCACTTCTGCCGATCCCTCACACATTGCTGAAACTCCCTCGTTGGTCCAGTGGTCGCAAGCGCGGCTGCTGAGCATGAGGTCCTCGGTTCGATCCCCAGGTCGGGCAAAGTGTTATTGGGTTTTTCCAACCGGATTTTCTTAGTAGCAGCCACGGAGTCTAGATTTTTGCCCGGTTGATGGCGATAGGCTCGCCCCCTATTACATGGGACTTTTGCCTAACCCTTCGCGGATTACAGGCGTAATGTTATGTTATGTGTTTATCTAAGTTAAGATCCTGCTTGGGTTTGAACTCACCCGCTACCAGTGGCGAAGGTTCCGTACAACTCGATTCCTACCGGCTTCCCTTTGAAAAATGGCACAGTCAGTATTCCATAGACAAATAATATACATCACATTAAAGATAAATGTACTCTGGCAAACCTCATACAAAAATTGACCCTTCGCTACTGCTAGCTACAGTACATAAGTCGGGGCCGATACGACCGCACCGCCACTGCTCGTAGGGTGTACAAAAAAACATTTAATATTGCAAGGAGATATTTTAGAAGCCTGTAATCTATATACAATAAAATAGTAAACTGACTGACTGACTGGGTAAGTATCCATTAAGAAAGGATTTTTGGTAATTCCACCCCTAAAGGGGTAAAATGGGGGGTGGAAGTTTATATAAAAGTCCGTCAGTTCCGTCAGTTGAAGTTAGGATCTTCAAAGTTTTTGTGTAGGCTGACGATTGAAAATTAATTTATACGTGTCTCAGCGTGTTTGATAATTCTACCCCCGAAGGGTTAAAAAGGGGGATGAAGGTAAGTAACTATGTTTGTTCAGGTGGGATATTTTTCGACATACACGCGGGCCAAGCCGCGGGCAAAAGCTCGTGTAACTATATTTTTTCGCTGTAATATGACAGCTGACGACATTCACTTTTTAAATAACCCTTTGCCAAGTCCCCAAGGACAGAAGAGTTATCGTAGTGTCAACTCAAGGTTATTTTGTCAAGTGGAGTTTACATGTCATGTGGATCGATAGGAATGTGAAAATAATTTGTTGTTTTTTTTTTCGTTGAGTGATGTGTTTTTTTTTTTTTAAATGAGCTAAGGATATAACAATTAGGTAGTCAAATGATTTCAACAAAGTTTTATTCGCGTTTTCACCAACGCTTTTATTTAGGCACTAGCTGTTGCCCGCGAGCTCCGTCCGCGTGAAATTAGCGGTGTGAAATATACTTTACGACCGTCTTTGCTCAGAGTAGTAAGAGAATACTAAATTATTTATTTACATTATATACAGACTACAAATAGAACTAAAGTAATGATAAAATAAGACTAAAAGTAAGAAAATATAAACATCTAAAAAACGAAGGACACTTAGGCGTCAAAGTACTCCTCCGCATCGCTGTCATCTGGAAACGTGCCCAGAAGACTGGCAGCATTGCCACGCTGAATGGCAATGCTAATTCTTTACGATCTATTCTCATACCAAATATACATAAAAAAATTCATAACATAAATTTTAAAACATACCTACCAAATATACATAAAAAATTTCATAAAAATCGGTCGAGCTGTTTCGGAGGAGTGCGACCACAAACACCGTGACATTACTTCCCTATTTGAATCGAATTTTGTTAACAATTTCAAGGGTTTAATTTTTTTTTTCACGGAACCCTAATTCTTTTTGTCCAATAAAAGTATCTTAAGTTTCTCTTTATAACATCAGCTATCTGCCAGTAAGAGTCTCGTCGAAATTGTTCTTGCCGTTTCGGAGATTAAACACTTCAATTTGATTTATTTGTACAGATTACGGAATTTAGACGTTGCCCAATGATGGTGAAAATGGGTATTATTCCTCTTGTATTGATGCAAACTAAACAGTCATATCTAATTATTTTAATCTTTTTTTACTCAGAAAGTGCCTTAATACGGTTTTTTCGAAAAAAAAAATACATATATTTAAGTTAGAATTTATGTATCACAGCCGTATGTAAGGATTTTGTTCTCAAGGCTGACTCATCCCATCTACACAAATTATTCTAAGAACTGCGCCTCCTTCAGCCCCAAAAACAAGCCTTGAAATAACACCGACGTATCTAGTATAATAATATCAACATAAATTCCAAGAAAGCTCTAATAGTATCCATATCATCACTATATTATGTACTGTAACTATATCCAAGGTGAAAATATAAAGACATGTTTACTGGCGAATTTTTCTCAAGATGTAAGGGCCCTCGCCTACCGCGACTACTTGCAGCGAGGCAAACGCAAATCCATAACAAAAACAAAAACATAACCACGATTCTGTGTCGCTATTTTCGCGCTTCAATCGTCATGTAAGCGAGATTCAGCATCAACGTCAACCAAGCATTCTGTACATCAAATTAAGGAACTCTACGCAAAAATTATTGCTGGGAAACGACTTTTTTTGGTGTGAAAAACCATGTTTTACGGCAGCACTTAAAACATTGTGCATTGTGTGTGGATGCATTGAATATTACAGGCTCATGGAGGTATGTAAAGTTATAACATTGAAAATGTATTTAAAAAAAAAAAGAGAAATATGGAACTTTTTAAAAATGATCGCAATGACGGAGATAACTCATCAATCTGCCTAGACTTTTCCCAACTAAGTTGGGGTCGGCTTCCAGTCTAACCAAATTCAGCTGAATACCAGTATTTTACATGGAGTGACTGCCTATCTGACCTCCACTTCCCAGTTATTACTGGGTAATATAATACAGAGAATGGTAATACTGGTAGTCAGACTAACAATAACGTTCTTATGATAATAGATGGCGCCACGTGTCTTTCGAATCATGATTGAATTATAATATTATATAGAAACTTTAGTAGTGTGTAGTATGTCAAATTCTTAATCTAATTAACGCGAGCGATGACACGGGAAAAAGTTAATATCTATTAAATAGATACACTACAGCTACAAAACGTACAGTGGGCGAGGGTCCTAAGAAAAAAAATGTTTAGAAAATGTGTTACCTTTTTTGTACACTGAAAGGGTTTCGGCTTACTGAAACTTGTTTCGTAAATCCTATTATATGCACGTGACTAAGTAAAGCTGTATGTGCTTCCTTTTCAAAATATTGTTCAATAATATATGTCGGACATGTCAAGATTTACTCCGTTAGGCTTGTACGTCATGTTAGGCAGACGATGGGTTTCGTGCTATGAAAACACACTGGGTGCGATACACTGTTTCTAGCCAACTAACGAATTACTTGAGATTACAACTTAACACAATAACACGGGGCACAATGAATCGTATACAGTTCCAAGACGTCTAAACTCCGCCGCTATCAAACATTGACTGTCGCCCTCGCCTCAAGCTGGACATCAGGGCTCTGTAGAAGCAATCTGTGGTGTGGGTAGATCTGTAGACTGCGTACTTTAGATTAATTTTAAGCCAGTACCATTGACCGGATCCGACATATAAATATAAAATACACTGGTATACTGAGGATTATGTAACGAGTATACAGGGTGGAAGCGACACCGACACCTAAAACGCTTGCCACGTATTCAGTGTCATCGGTAATTGGAAAAAAAACTGCTGTTCCATACATTTTCGTCGTGTAGGTTTTGCAGTTTTGTAGGTTTATATTGATATGATTTATAGGATATTTTTTTTTAAATGATGTAGTCAATAAGTGGTAATCGTTTTATCCTCGGTGTTTCTTTCAACTTGTATAAACATGGGCTTATATAATTTTTCTTTGTCTAGCAAACATACAGGGTGTAAACAGACCCTTCACATCCACTTCTTCATTAGCCGTCAACCATTCTGTAGCATTCTGTACATCAAACTAAGTAACTTTACGCAAAAAGTTATTGCTGGGAATCGACTTTTTTTTTGGGGTGAAAAATCACGTTTTACGGTAGGACTCGATGGAAAGCACTCAAAACATTGTGCTGATGGATAGATTGAATAGTACGGGGGTCTTGGAGGTAAAGCAAAAATCTTACATTAAAAACTAACATCTATTTATCTAACATCTATTTAAAAAAAACTTGTGAAAAAGTTGGAATTTTGACCCCCAATATCTCCGTAACTAGAAGGTTCCCAGGTATTAAAAAAAAGGTAAGGTCTGATCTAGAACAAAACAATGATCGCAAAGATGGGGAGAACAAGTGCCTTTCGGATATAATAAGGGTATATTTACACCCTTTATTATTTATGTGGTGACAAAATGACCTTGAAAAGAAAACTAACCCTAGCTTTCAAAGCAAATAGTTTACTTTGCCCATCACTACTTGTTAAAACATTTGGCGCCTCTAGGGACAAGGCATTTGAAGCCGAATTGACCTTGGAATTTATCAAAACATGTCGCATAGTTCATATATTTCAAGGTCATTTTGTCGCCTAGTATGTTCGTGGAAAAATATGGAGTATGTAATTTTTGTTTAACGTTGTGACAAGGGAATTTTATACGGTTTTTCTTGTTGACGTAATGAGTATTTTATTTTTGTAAATATTATTATACTGTGTCTAACTTTTGCAAGCGCCACAGCTTAGCATGAGGTCCTGGATTCGATTTCCAGGTCGGGAAAAGTGTTATTGTACTTTTTCAATCAGGTATAGCAGCCACGGAGTCTGGATTTATAGCCAGTTGATGGCAAAAGGCTCGCCCTTATGACATGGAACTTAAAAATGAAACCGGTGAAATATGTGTGTACTATTAGGTACACCTCTGCCTTACCCTTCGGGGATTACATGCGTGATGATATGTTTGTTATGTTGTAAGTTTTAAAAATATTTCATGTCGAGGTCCATGTATTCCATTTACTACATAATATAAGACTTTCTTAAGACCTAAGGCAATACTGGAAAATATAGGAATCTAGAAAATTCTCTGAATATCGCCAAGTTCTGTAAGAATTCCGCTCTCAATAGTTTTCGAGTATTACGTAGTGCGGTGGCCAAGTTCTTTGTTGCATATAGGACATTTTCTATCCTTTATTTATTTTCTATACATATAATTTACATTTTTAAATATATAAGATTTTAAACTATCATGGTCACTAACATTACTATTAATACAAAAAAAAAAACGGGAACCGGGAACTCATAGAAAACAGTAAACATGGTAAATATCCCGTTAATAGTATTAATAGTAATATTTTTAAATATTTCTATAAAAACTAATACAAATAAACATTTAAAACACTGTTTCAAGCTTTCACGGTTTACAACTAAACTTATACTGTCAACAACACAACAACAATCAACAACAACAACAATCAACAACAACAACAAAACGAACAACAACACAACAACAAACAACACAACAATCACGTAAGATATCCCGTAAGTGACAGTATAAGTTTAAACATTTAAAAATTTAAAAAATTGTAGCCCACCGCCATCAGGAACAGGGTCCGAGCTACCGGTGGTCAGGGCTCTTGAGAGAGGAACCTCCTAACGATACGCGTCGTGTCCAGAAGTACTGCTTTCTGAATCAAGCCCTTGATCCAGCTGCCAAGCGAGAGCCTCCTCAGATGTAGCTCGAGGCTATTGGCTATTAAACATTTTCTATTATTATTATATGACTTCTGTGGACGTGATCGTGGCGGCTAAATAATAACAGCCGCTCGGTGCGATCTTGAGGTTAAGCCGCGCTTGCCTAGGTTGGTCCGTGAATGGGTGATCACTCATTGCATACCTAATTTCCTGCGTGCCTCGGAAAGCACGTTAAGCTGGTGCTCCCGGCTGTCACTTGTCATCCTTGACAGACGGTACAGTATGCTTACTTAGTGCGAGTTTTTTTTACGTATCGAGCGCGTTAACGTTCACGCAAATTAGTATGGCGCTGGTTATCCGCCACCTAGCGGCACGAATTGTCGCTTTAAAAAAACTCGCACTAAGCATACAGGTAGTAAGTGGCCCAAAAGGGGGTCGATGGTGTTTTACTATTTGAATTATTTGTAAGGATTTCCTGGATTTTTATTGCTGGGTCGGGAATAGTGTTAAGGGTTTTTTTTTTCTTTTTGGAAAAGCTCGGCTACTGTCAGGATTTGTGCCCAGTCAATGACAACAGGCTCGCCCAGTTTTATTTAAAAATTAGCTGTATACGACCTTCGTCCACGTAAAATTATTATAAAAATATTACTTTATTTATTTATTTATTTAACTTACAACTATCATTACAGGTAATCTTAAACCTAATTCGATAGTGTGGCTATCACTCTTATTACTAACACAGGTCCATTAACTATCTACTACTTGTAAGTAAGAAACTAAGTACTAACTACTTCTCACCAGAAACTAAGTACTACTAAGTAAAGTACTACTAACTACTTCTCTATTGGAATCCGATTTTGTTCATAATTTCAAGGGTTTATATTTTTCTTTGCGGATTCCAAATTCTTTTTCTAAAATAAAAGTAGCCCAAGTTACTCTTTTTAACATCAGCTACAAAAAAGTCCAAGTGCAAGTAAAAGTCCCGTCAAAATCGGTCTATCCATTTTGGAGATTAGCCGGAACAAACAGACAGACGGATACACAGACAAAAATGAAAAAAAAATGTTATTTTTTTTATATGTGCCTTAAACATAATTATACTTTCATAATATAAAAGTCTGACAGTTTGACAGTCTAACAGTTTTTACTCAATGCATATTTTGCATTCAGTAAAAAGCCGCACTCCCCTTTACTTACAGAGGCAGCATTGCCGAACAGATTACTCATCGTTGTATGTTGTTCAGACAGGGTGGCACCACTTCGCATGCTTGTGCTTACTTTCCACGACACCCACACACATAGGCAGCCGATCCATGTACAATACTGGTATTCAGCTGCATTCGGTTAGACAGGGAGCCGACCCTATTATAGTTGAGAAAAGGATAGGCAGGTGATGATACGCTAATGTTTAAGTTTGGTTTTTGAAAATAATCATCGCTTTTTTTTTTTGTTTGCAACGTAAATTACTACCTAAAAGAGACACTGTTGGTCCCACATGTTAATAAAATGCACGATCCTTTACTACTTTAGCTAGGCAGTTTTTTTTATTATTACTTCTGTTGTAAGTTCGGGGACAAAGTTTTATTTCGTCAACAAATTCATGATTGACATCAAGCCATAAATTTTATAGATTTCAGTCTAGCCATCTGTGACAGAATATTGAAATTTATATCACAAAATTTGCTGAGAAAATACTCAAAAAAATATTTGTTCTGAAACGTGGAGAGATGAATTTTAAAAAGATTCCGGCTGCAAGTCTAACCGGATGCAGCTGAATACCAGTATGTTACTTGGAACGACTGCCTATCTGACCTCCACAACCCATTTAGTATTAGGTAATACGATTTCCCTTGGTAAGACTGGTTGTCAGACTTTTTTGGGCCACTGACTACCTGTAACGACTGTCAAAAATCTACAAATGTCAGCCGGGACCAACAGTTAGTACATACGTGAACATAATTCTTTTTAACTAAAAGTATTTTTAAAGAGCTTTACAACAAGAATTAAGAACTATATCTACTCCAGTCCAGATTTCGTCTCTGAACATCATTTCGAAATTCGAACGTTGTCGTTGTGAATCCGTAATGATTCACTTTAAAAACAAATGAGTTCGCTTTCGAATTGTGTGCGCTCACTTGAGTGAGGTGAACTAGTGAACTTTATAGAATAGCACTGAAGGTTTCAAAATTTAAATATTTTAGAATATGACGTAGCTTTTTCATATTCCTACATTTCTTAACTCAAATTTCTTTAGTGTGACTGCCGCGTTTGTCGAATGGTGTCACGCGCGACTGCTGAGCTTGAGGTACTGCTTTCGATTCCCGAGTCGGGCAAATTTTTATTGGGTTTTTCGATCAGAAATTTTCTCAGAAGCAGCCACGGAGTCTAGATTTGTGTCCGGTTGATGGCAATAGGCTCGCCCTATATTACATAGACTTAAACATAACTGGTAAAATGTGGGTGTAATTTATTTATTATTTATTATTTATTTATTTGCTCTCATGCACATTAAACATTTTACATATTAATGTCGGTTTTGTACATGAACCCTGTCAGGGCACTGCAAAGCACAATGCTGGTTTGCTGTTGAGTTTGTGATACAGATGTCCAGTTAACAGTATTAAATTAATTATTATACACTATACAATAACAAACATACATTAAGTCATATTTAAGTCAGATTGTGGGTAGGTAGTAAAAAGTAGAATAAATTAATAACAATAATAAGGAATAAGTAATAATTACAGTCATGTCATGTCAATATTGATTAAAGTGAATAATGGTGTCATTTTACAATACAAAATAAAGAAATAAAATAAAAAATGTCACTGAAATAAACAATATTTATGCCTTTGGTCAGACCGGATATTACAGATAAAGAAAATATGTTATAAATTGGGTACACCTATAAAGTTTTGTCCGTCATGAATTGGTCTACTGTGTAATAACATTTCCCTATTAAAAGTAATCTTAGTTTATTGTAGAATGTATTTGTGTTCTCATCATCTTTTATGTTATTTGGTAGTTTATTATAAATTTTTGCAATTCTATAGTTGGGGCTATTTTTCATTATTTTTAATTTTGGTGTGGGTGTAATCAACTTGTTTTTATTTCTTCGGTTATAGTTTTGGTTTGCTTCTATGTTTGATTGAAAGTAATTCCTGTGTTTTTGAACGAACGTAGCTGTTTGTAATATGTAAAGGCAGGGTAACGTTATTATTTTATTTTTTATGAAATATGGTTTACAACTTTCCCATGGCTTAATATTCATAAGGATGCGTATACATTTCTTTTGCATGATGAATATGTCATTAAAGTTAGTACTTTCGCCCCACAATATTATGCCATAGTTAAGCCATGCATAAGCATAAGCATAGTATGCTGAGAGCGCAGTCTCATAGTTTGTATTGCTTTTTAATTTGCTTAATGCGTATATAAATTTCGATAATTTAGTCTTCAGATTTTCGATATGTTTTTTCCACGTTAAATTATTGTCCAATGTTAAACCAAGAAGCGTTAGATCGTCCCTTTCTGGGATATTTAATTTACTACTAAGGTTATTTATGTTTAGCGGCGTTCATTGGTGTGTTCTAAATTGCAGTAGATTACTTTTTTTGGTATTAATTTGTAGATTGTGCTTCTCTAGCCACGATTTAACTATTTTATAGGTATTTTCAATTTTAGTCAGAGTTTCGGTGTTCTCAGTGCTTCGGAACACTAGAACGTCGTCTGCGAATAGAACGCACTTTGAGTCAATTGTTTTAGGTAGGTCGTTTATGTATATTATAAATAATATACACCCCAATACACTGCCTTGAGGAATGGAGTGGTTAATAATCTTTGTCCGTGATTTTATGATTTGTATTTCTTTTGCTTCTTTGTTGTAGTATTCAATTTCAACATATTGTTTTCTATCTTTTAGGTAAGATTTTAGCCATTTATATGCCGTACCCCTAATTCCTATGCCATATAATTTTTGTAGTAAAATATCATGGGAAACCTTATCATATGCTTTAGTCATGTCTAGGAACAAACCTATGGCATATTGTTTGTCATTGATGTAGTTATATATTTCTTGTACGTAATTATATACCGCGAGTGTGGTCGATCTTTTTTGCCTAAAGCCAAACTGATTTATGTCCAATAGGTTGAATTTTTCTAAAAAGTTGTTAATTCTAGTGGACATTGTTTTTTCGAATATTTTTGATATTACTGGTAGAAGTGCTATTGGTCGGTAGGAACAGGGATCTTGGGGCTTGCCGCTTTTTTTAAATATTGGTCGTAGTTTAGCTTCTTTTAATTTATCCGGAAAGATACCTTCGTCAAGGGATTTATTTATAAGTTTGGTTATAGGTGGTGTCAATTCATTAATACATTCTTTAATTAGGAAGGATGGTATTTCATCAACTCCGGCACTGCGCTTGTTCTTCATTTTGCGTATTATATTATAAATTTCACGCTCAGTGGCGGGTTGGACAAATAGAGAATTTATTGATGAGGTATGAACTGGGCAAGTATTCGTCGTGTTGTTGGGTAGCGGTTCGCCGACCGAAGCAAAGAAGTCGTTAAAGATATTAACAACAACATTTAATTAGGTACACCTCTGCCTAACCCTTTGGGGATTACCGGCGTGATATTATGAACGTTCTTAAGTATTAACAAACTGCCTTACTTTTTATTAACACTCCGTTACACGCGCATCTAATCATCACGCGAATACACGCGCGGGGCACTATTGTGCCCCAAACAAATTAATTTGTTTTTGTCAATTGGAGTTAAAATAATAAATAAAACTTACTTTATGTGTAATCAATATTTATGTAAGCGTATAAAAAAACAAAAAAATATCAAGTTTTGATAGAAACGAAAAAAAGACAGGACGTTTTCCTTATGCCTGCAAAACCCTTAAAAAAATTGCATAGGTGATTTAATTCACACTTTAATCATCATTAGGTGACTCAATGACATTAATTACACTTTGGTTATAGCAAGAGATACACATGCTATATTTATGTTTATTACATAGAGGCCTAAGGCACTTTTGCCATGCTGTTCTTGTAGACCGATCTTTAGCTCTTTCGCGGTAATAAAACCTAGCCGTTTTCGTTCTCTTGCGCGGCATTTGGTCTTCCTGTGGTGTGAAATTGCTTTCATTTATACCCAAAAACAGCAGTCTTCGTTCTTTAAGATGTCTGGGCAAATTTTTTAAATGAAGCCTCTGTCGCTTTTGCGGTTTTATCAGCTCTATAACTATTGAACGCAAGTAGTCGCGTCGAGGTATGCGTTTGTAATTGTGGTTTACCATACTGTCAATAATCATCCCGTTTACGCCTGCTATATTGACAATGTCAAAAAATAAAGTCAGAGGCCATCGTCGGCTGTTTCGAGCGACGCTGAAATGCTTGTTTTATAAGTCCGTAAATCAGCTAATGGAGCATCTTCGTCTGAACTTTCTGACGACACAGGAGCAAGTGTGTTTGATGCAACCTGGGCCCCTTCATCATTTGCCCATTCCGACTGTGAGTCATGTAACTCTTCTGAACAGTGGTCTTCGTCATCCTCACTACTACACAGGTCATCAACACCACCTTCTTCTTTCTCGTCAGTCTCCTCGAGCTAACTAGCTATTGGCGTCCTGAACTATCCATTTTATTCTATTATGTTTACGTAAAATGATCAAAATACGAATGGTATTATAACAAATTATAATAACGACAAATTTTATTCAATAAAATTCATAAAACAACTCATACTACTTACTTCCACCACTCGAAAAAAAAGTCACGTAATTCCACGCGTGGGGCACACGAGTGCCCCGTTGCCA
The DNA here is from genome assembly GCA_963082995.1 of Noctua comes. Classification (NCBI taxonomy): domain Eukaryota; kingdom Metazoa; phylum Arthropoda; class Insecta; order Lepidoptera; family Noctuidae; genus Noctua; species Noctua comes. Next base: position 6,293,412 of record OY720295.1, on the reverse strand, counting down.
CTAAAAGTGTTGTTAACAGTCGTCCGCGTGCCGATGCCGTTGACGCAATATTAGAGCTTACTCAGTACGATGATAGTAACAGCTATTAAAGATCATATGATCGAGTGTCGAATAATAAAGTAATAATAAGCAAAAATGCACGGCTGGGGCACTTTTGAGCCCCGCGCGTGTAATGGAGTGTTAAGACTCTAGTGACCCTAGTAATACCTTGTAGTCACCAGTTACCTTAAATAAACTTCAATGATTTGAAAAATTTTAAGCAGTACTTTTATTAATTCAAAACAAAGAAGATTTTTTTTCCCTTTGTACTTCGTATTTCATGAGCTAATGATTGGCTTGTAATTTGTCAAGCCGTGTCGTTTAAAATAAATCGTATTTTTATATAATTTGAAAGAAAAAGATTTCACAATTAGTTTCTATTGACGAAGTCAATAAATAAAAAAATGAATAAATAAAATTGAAGTGTCTGTCTGTGAAATCAAAATAATAGTTTTTTATTGAATGCTTACGAAAATAAATACATACATCTTATAACAAAATTACATTTTTTACATCTTCTTTTTTTTTTCATTTTTTGTCTGTCTGTCTGTTTGTTCCGGCTAATCTCCGAAACGGCTGAACCGATTTTGACGGGACTTTTACTGGCAGATAACTAATGTTATAAGGTCTAACTAAGGCAACTTTTGTTTAGGAAAAATAATTAGGGTTCGGTAAATTGATAAAACCCCTGAAATTGTTAACAAAATCCGTTTAAAAAAAAAGAAGCAATATTTTTTGTAATAATTTCACGCGAACGAAGGTCGCGGGCAACAGCTAGTATTTAATAATAAAAAGACTTTATGCTAAGGTTTCTTACTTATGTTTCAAATGACTGATTTTAACAACATGTTTACTTACGTTAATTCCGCCTCGAATGCAGTAACAGTTTCCCCACTTATATCAAAATGTACTGTGATATGATTAAACCACAAGAGTAGAATTTATAAGTAGCAATTTAAGTAAGGTTCATTGTAAAGTAAAAGAGCGCCTCTCGCCATCAAACGTAAAAGTTTGGCGAGTTTAGAATTAAGTCACATCTCTGTAATATAATATCATTAAATAAAAAAAATAAAAAATAAAAAACTTAAATAACTTATTAAAAGTAATTTTTATCTTTCACAGGTACATAATTATGCTGGAACCAATTTCTTTAGAAATTATCATCCAACGAAAGAGCTGAGCAGGTGGCTATATACTGGTCAGGTATTATTTCAGTCCATCGACACGCAAAAAAGAATATTATTAAATAAAATTATTTTTTTATTTTCGCACTTTAGAACATCTTTTTTACTTAATAAGCAGTATCAGTCCCCTCGGATATGTTAAAAACATCATTTCATTAATATCCACAAAAAATCCAACGTAAGCCATAGTCACATTATATTCCTACCCAGAAACATATCCGACAACACAGGGTGTTAATTTCGCTCGTATCCCCAGAAATCGGAACGTATGGTCACATTATACACAAGGGTCATCCCCTATCGACCTAAATTTCTGAGTCTGTTCTATATTACAGCAAATATGTTACAATATTGTATTAGGAAGATTTTATTCGTTACTGAGATGGAAAAAAATGGAACAGGCATGTAATGACTTTTCTGAACTATGTTGATTGTTGGGTGGAGTTATAGTCTAGCCTTTTTGAACACAGCATATTACCCCATGTTTTCCCTCAAGGATTAGGTAAAGGTGTACCTTAGGCGCGATTTATATAGAAATGATGTAAGGTGAAGGCGCGGCGCAGGCGCAGCGCAGGCATGATGCCGCTTCAAAACGTCTTCATACAAAATGTACGTAGGCGATGTGTCGTGAATTACACTCAAGCGGCGCGGCGCAAGCACGCCGTTCTTTCGTTTCGTTATAAATTCCAGGCTTGCGCTGCGCCTACGCCGCGCCTTCACCTTACGCCGTTTGTAAAAATTGTAAAAAAATTGTAAAAATACCTGACCTTACGAAGGCGAAAGGCACTTGTTCTCCCCGTCATTGCGATTTCATTCTTAGGTCTTATTAGAAAAAAATCATAATATTTTTTATGCCAAGCGCCCTTGGGAAAAGAGGTGCTTATTTTAAAGTTATAACATTATTGTCGCAAAAGTTGGTAATTCAATTAATCATACTTTCAAAGAACTAATATTGCCAATCCAGCTTTGACATTCTCCTTTATCCAGATTACTTTAATATTAAACAAAAACTTCAGCCCCTATTGCTTTTCTAGCTAATTCAATAGAAGCATGTGCTTAAGATTAATATTTAAGCCTCTGAAAATCAAAATTTCTCCTCAACTTGGTAATATTAATTAAACTTGACTTAAACTAAGTTAATTTTCATTTTAAGCTTAACAAGCGTCAGTGTAAAGTTATAACTTAACTAGAAGTTTGCAGACGATTATTAATAGTTTACCTACATTTTATCGATCTGCAATATTCATAACTAACTAGAACATAATTGCAGTAGTGCTATTCTGTAAAGTTCACTAGTTCACCTCACTCAAGTGAACGCACACAATTCGAAAGCGAACTCATTTGTTTTTAAAGTCAATCGTCGCGGATTCACAACGAGACACCGTTCGAATTTCGAACGTGATTTAAAGAATGACGGTATAACTTTTTATTATGTTCATCATGTCTATGGAATCTAGTTGTCAGACTTTCGGGCCACTGACTACCTGTAACGATTCTCAAAGATCTACAATTGACAGCCGGGACCAACGGTTTAATGTTCTTTCCGAGATACGGAGGAAACTCGGTATGTAATTGGTGGTCACCCATTCACGGACCAACCTAGGCAGGCTCGGCTTAACTTGAAGATCGACCGAAGCGGCTGTTATTATTTAGCATCGAGTGACTGTCTAACTGACCTTCAGAATCCGGTCACACGGCAACACCTTGATAAGACCAATTGACAGACTTGTCGACTTCTGATTGTGTAACAACTGCCAGAGATCAAAGAATGACAGCTAGGATCAAACTGCTAAACGTGCTTTCCAAGGGTCTCGGTATGTTATGCCTATCGTCAACCCATCTACAGACTGACCTCAGCAAGCGTTGCATGTCCTTGAAGACCCGTGCGGCTGTTATAATTTAGCGACAAGTCGAATTTAGAGCAGCGGTGGCCTAGTGGTGGCGGCCCCGACTTAAGAACAGTAAGTCGTGGGCGCATTACTTTGTGTAATTTATTTCATCACCACTGCTCTCAACACGGTGAAGGAGAACATCGTGACGAAACCGGCACGTCCTAGAATCAAAAATTCGAAGACATGTGACATCTACCAACCCGCACTGGGCCCGCGTGGTGGGTTATAGGAGGCCTGTGTCCCAGCTGTGGGAACATTATAGGCTATATCAATATTTGTGTATGTGTTACGGCTAAAAGCCGAAGTAAGGTTACACCTAATTTTAGCCGGCAGTGCCTAGGTGCGGCATTTGGAGGTTGGAGGTTTGATGCAATCAATTTGGATGTAGTGCTCGCCGGCCACTGCCGCGGCACCGCTCGCTGCGCTCGCTCGGCTCGCGCGCGTTTGGTCACAGTTCCAACCTAACCTAACCTAATCCATTTGGTCGGTGTGTCCTAGCAATAAAAAGGATACACCTAAGTATAACCGGCCGCACCTAGGTACAGCCGGCTAGAACTAGGTGTAACCTTATTTCGGCTTTTAGCCGTAATATATATGCAATATTCTAATGAAACCAATGCTGTCTCACAAACGATCAATACAGCTTTCTTCGTAAACTCATGAACAAGCAAAAAAAAATGCAAAAGAAAATTCCGGCAAATTCACCTTTTTTGCACACAAAGCCATGTTTTTCCTCAAGTCATGCTATTTGAAGAAAGGGGCTTAGCAGACAATGGACTTAAAAGGGGGAAATAACACAAAAATGATTCCTTTTGTGAAATAATACTGTGTATTATGGATTGGAGTGAAAATTAATAGTAGTATGGTTTTCTTGATGGAGGAATAAAGCTATAATTATGGATATGGCTTCTAAGACTAAATCCTCATAACTTTAACAATCTGATATCACTTTATAATCTTCTTCTTATATATAAAATTCTCGTGTCACAATGTTAGTTACCATACTCCTCCGAAACGGCTTGACCGAATTTTATGAAATTTTATATGCATATTCAGCAGGTCTGAGAATCAGCTACTATCTATTTTATTTTAGGTAGGGTAGTTGGCAGGGTAGGGTAGTTAGGTAAGGTAGGTAGCTAGGGCAGGTAGGTAGGGTAGGTTAAAAAAGGTGTATTGCAACGCATGCCAGGCACAGCTAGTATAACATAATATCATGGCTGTAATCCCAGCAGGAAGTGAATATTGATGAGCTTCGGGCCTTATCATAATAGCGGTTTGCGAACGGCTGCGGGACGGGGCGGGCGCGCAGCGAATGCGTCGCGAACATGCTACGGCTGCACAGCAAGGACGTCGCGGACGCGTGGTAAATACGTGACGTTTTCGTCGCGTGTTTGTAGCGAGTTAACAACGTACAAAACACTCAGTAACAAAATGGATTCCGACGAGGAAACACTGCTGTTGGCTTTGTTACTTCGAAGACGCCGGAGACGAAAACGAAAGCATCGAAGAATTTGGGAAGATCCATTATCCGCAACGAATTCGCTGCGCATGCGCAGCGTGTTCGTTGCGGGCGCGCTCCGCTTTGAAGACGCTCGCAATCTGCTAGTATGATAAGGTCCTAACTATCCGATACGTCTATCAGAGAATGTTTCTAATGGGTGTAAGATTACCCTTAACGAAGCCGAAAGGCACTTATTCTCCCCGTCATTGCGATCTTTTTTTTTGTCCTGGGAGCCTTCTAGTAACAGATTTTGGAGGCCAAAGTTCCAATTTTTCCAGATTTTATTTTTAAATACTGACCCCTTTTTAATGTTGCATCTTTACTTGAAATACCTCCACGACCTTCGCAGTATTCAATGTATCGGCACAATGTTTAGAGTGCGTTACATTGAGTCCTGGCGTAAAACGTGATTTTCCACCCCAGAAACAAAATTTGATGTACAGAGTGCTTGGTTAACGGCTTCGTGAAGGGTTCGTTAACACCCTGTATAAAAAAGATTTTCAATATTAAACTTTCATCATCATCTGCCTAGCCTTTTCCCAACTATGTTGGGGTCGGCTTCCAATCTTACCGGATGCAGCTGAATACCAGTATTTTACATGGAGCGACTGCCTATCTGACCTCCACAACCCAGTTAGTACTAGGTAATACGATACTCTTTTGGTAAGACTGGTTGTCAGACTTTTTGGGTCACTGACTACCTATAACGACTGTCAAAGATCTACAAATGACAGCCGGGACCAACGGCTTAACGTGTTTTCCGAGGCACGGAGGAAACTCGATATGTAATGGGTGGTCACGCATCCACAGACCAACCTAGGCAAGCACGGCTTAACCTAAAGATCGACCCGAGCGGCTGTTATTATTTAGCAACGACCTCCTCCATATAAAACTTTCATACGGTATATATTATAAAAGTAAAACCGTGTCCATATGACCTATTTCATCTTACATTCACGTAAAAGTAAATTGCTAGCAACAGTAACGGTCACCTAGCACGCAATGTTTAGAAAACAAAACAATTACTCATTGTGGGTACTCGTAATACAGTGCATTATTTTGATAGGAATAACATTACGCCTATTTTACCGAAATGGTAGACAGAGGTAGACGATGCGACTATACAGAGTGTTTGGTTAAACGTAGGCAATACTTTAAGAGACTAAAGTACTCATACATATGATCAACTCTTACTAGGGGCTAACTATGAAATATGATTTAAAAAATCGGTTGTTGCCTACATTTTTTCGAGTTACGCTACCAATAATGTATGGAGCAGCTGATATTTTTTTCGTGATTTCATGGTCAGTCCCTTAGTAAAAGTTACTTATTTTCATGAGTACTACGCGCCCCTAAAGTATTGCCCACGTTTAAAAAAACACCCAGTATTTTGCCAGCACAGAAATATATCAGCAGTGATAACCTAGGGGTGTGACCGTCATAGGTCTCAAGTTCGAACCCAAGACACGCACCGCTGATTTTTCGAATTCATGTGCGTATTGTATAATTATCACTTGCTTTGCTTGCTCAATGTATTAGCACATTGTCATCAATTAGGCACATCCTGTCTCACGACTCCTACTGAGAAATTCCTGATGTAAAAATCCTACAACGCTTAGCAGATTCATATGAATTTATCGTCAGATCAACCAGTACAAGATTGCTGTAGTATTTTTCCCTAAACATCACGTTCGAAATTCGAACGGTGTCTCGTTGTGAATTCGCGAAGATTTACTTTAAAAACAAATGAGTTCGCTTTCGAATTGTGTGCGCCCACTTGAGTGAGATGAACTAGTGAACTTTACAGAATGGCACTACATTATAGACCACTAAACTAACAAGGCAGTTTTTCGATAGCTTAATAAATAACTTTGAATGAGAGCTTTATAGTTGTGTGTTCAAAGCTATTTCACGATATTTTTGGGGGTAATACTGCCGCAGGAATGTGGTGTTGATTGTTTTAAACGGATCATTAATTTTGTTGTTAATAATATGTGTAGGGTACGGTATTTATTGTGACGTGACACGCAAGCTACGCGTTACGGTCTGAAGCTTAGAAGGTTGTTTTTACAAATTATTAATTTCCGCCACAGTATTAATTTTACCACAATATCAAAATCAAAATCAAAATATTTTATTTCACATAGGCCTCGATGGGCACTTATAAAACGTCGACAAAAAGGTGCACGGTTCGGGTTGGTCGTTTCCTATGGAGAAGAACCGGCAAGAAACTCCATAGTTACTCTTTTCAAAACTCCATGGTTACTCTTTTCAAAATATCACGATTGTAATCTATGTGAGCATTTGACGAGGAGGGACGAATCGCACGTGACTAAAAGAGTGATGAATATAAATGTTGATGGATGGAGAGGGAGAGGAAGATCAAGGAAACGATGGATGGATTGTGTGAGGAATTATATGAAGGAAAAAGAAGTAAATGATAGCGTGACGGTTGACAGAGGAGAATGGAAGACAGAAACGTGTTGCGCCGATCCCAAGTAACATTTATTTATTTATTAAACATAGGACAAGGGCAGGAAGAAGATGAATATCACGATTGTAATCCCCGAAGGGTTGGGCAGAGATGTCGGTGTATGGATGATGCTTTAAAGAATCGTTTATTGTTTGTTAGTGGCTTGGAACCGTATTGGGAGGCGATACGGACGTGTGTTCCGAAAGTGGAAGAAAGTTCGCCGTCGTGGTCGCAAGAAAGCGTGTACATATCGTCGGAAGATGAGGCGCCCTCGTCGAGTTCGACGTAGTTTAGTTTAGGCGGGCCCACCTGTTCGAAGTGTAATGAGTGATCTTCTATTCAGCAGTTGACTTGGGAATATGGTGTAATAATAATAATGATATTAATGGCTTAATAGCCAATAGCCTCGAGCAACATCTGAGAAGGCTCTCGCTTGGCAGCTGGATCAAGGGCTTGATTCAGAAAGCAGTACTTCTGGACACGGCGCGTATCGTTAGGAGGTTCCTCTCTCAAGAGCCCTGACCACTGGTAGATCGGACCCTGTTCCCGATGCCCGTGGCACATTTTTTATATTTATGTTTTTTTTTATATTACTTTGTATAGAAATATTTAAAAATATAAAGAATATGTATGGAAAAGAAATAAAGGAAATAATGATAATAATGATGTTAAATATCAGGAGATGCCTTTGTCTACTTTGTTTGCCATGGGCAATAAGAATGTAGGGGTTTATTTGCAAAATCAGTAATTTACCATATAATATAGGTGGCCTAACAATCATCAACCGGGAACAAATCCTGACTTCGAGCTGGCCGGCTGGTGAATAATTTAAATATAAACAAAAGATTTGCAGAGCTTTAAATGATCCGATCCAGACTATCCCTTGGGTTCGAACTGGAGTCCTATAACTTGGCAGTCTAATGGTCACACCACTAGACTATCACTGCTGGTTACTAGTTTATACTGGGTGTAAACAGACCCTTCACTTATCCGTCAACCGAGAATTCTGTACATCAAACTAAGTAATTTTACGCAAAAATTATTGCTGGGAATCGACTTTTTTTTTTGGGGTGAAAAATCAAGTTTTAAGGTAGGACTCGATGGAAATCAGTCAAAGCATTGTGCTGATGGATGGATTGAATAGTACGGGGGTCATGGAGGTGTGTATAGTTAAAACCTTACATTAAAAACATGTATTTAAAAAAAAACTTGTGAAAAAGTTGGAACTTTGACCCCCAATATCTCCGTAACTAGAAGGTTCCCAGGTATGGTCTAGAACAAAAAAATGATCGCAAAGACGGGGAGAACAAGTGCCTTTCGGATATGTTAAGGTCTATTTACACCCTTCATGTAAAATACCCCTTGGTAACACTGGTTGTCAGACTTTCGGACCACTGACTACCCGTAAGGACTGTCAAAGATGTACAAATGACAGCCTGGACTAACGGCTTTACGTGCTTTCTCGGTAAGTAAAGGATGATCACCCATCTGCGGACCGACTTCGGCAAGCACTGCTTAACCTTGAAGATCGATCCGAGAGGCTGCTATTATTTAGCCTCATAAAAAAGAGAGAGCCTCTCTTAACGACGATTTGCTCTTAGCCAAATTAAATTCTATCGCCAGCCTTAAGCAAAACCTAGACTTCTCGCTACGATTATTAGACCAATACTAATCCAATTCGACAGTACCAATTACTCGCACAGTTACTCAAAGCAATTTTCTTAATTTCAGTGTAATTGTAGGCTAAGGAAATTACAAATAGGTACTGCTTTTCTATTAGAAATTTAAGGTACACGTGGATAAAGTTTAAAATCGTGTATTACGGTACAGTCACGAGCATTATCCAAACACTTAAAAATTCTTGAAAGTTTTTTTTCATGCTGTTACGAACATATCTTGGAACACATGTTTTTATGAAAAAGTTCCCATCTCCAAGTTAAAATCGTTTTTTCTCGCGAAAATTGCTTTTATATTTAGGAAACTGTATACATATTGGTGCTCGTGACTGTACATACCTAACCAGGTCGGGCGGCACGTTCGATTTTGCAGTATAAAGGGTGTAAATTAACCCTTAACATAAAAGAAAGGCACTTGTTCTCCCCGTCTTTGCGATCATTTTTTTGTTCTAGACCATACCTGGGAACCTTCTAGTTACGGAGATATTGGGGGTCAAAGTTCCAACTTTTTCACAAGTTTTTTTTTTAAATACATGTTTTTAATGTAAGACTTTACACACCTCCATGACTCCCGTACTATTCAATCCATCCATCAGAACAATGCTTTGAGTGCTTCCCATCGAGTCCTACCGCATCACGTGATTTTTCACCCCAAAAAAGAAAGTCGATTCCCAGCAATAATTATTGCGTAAAGTTACTTAGTTTGATGTACAGAATGCTTGGTTGACGGATATGTGAAGGGTCTGTTTACACCCTGTATTTTGAATTATACAAGGTGTAAACAGACCCTTCACGAAGCCGTTAACTAAGCATTCTGTACATCAAACAAAGTGGCTTTACGTAAAAATTGTTGCTAGGAAAAGACTTTTTTTTGTGGTGAAAAATCACGTTTTACGATAGGACTCATTGTAACGCACTTAAAACACTCATGGTCGTGGAGGTATTTAAAGTAAAACTATAACCATAAAAACTCATCATCATCTGCGTAGCCTTTTCCCAACTATGTTAGGGTCGGCTTCCAGTCTAACTGGATGCAGCTGAATACCAGTATTTTACATGGAGCGACTGCCTATCTGACCTCCACAACCCAGTTAGTACTGGGTAATACGATACTCCTTAGTAAGACTGGTTGTCAGACTTTTTGGGCCACTGACACACACTAACATAGGCTACAATTTAACCGACTTTAACAATAGGAGAAGTCGATTTTACCTTGTAAACTCCGAATTTAATGAGAGCATGATTTTGCATGATCCGCTGGATGCGAGACGCACGGGACCGGTCAATGTGGCGACACTTGGGGTAGGCCTATGTCCAGCAGTGGACGTCTTTCGGCTGAAATGATGATGATGATTTTTCAGTAGTCGGGTTTTTTTCTGGTTTTCTTTTACAAGACAAGACCAAATCATTAATATACTGACCGAAGTTAAGATAACATAGTCCCTTTGTCAGAAAATTTGAATTTTTAATTGTGATGGTTAAAAGGCGAATTTTCTCAAAAAAAGATGGAACAAAAATTCTGAAACAATATTGGGGTGGTGTTTATTTATTTAACTCTCTGTTTTGCTCCTTTACTTTATTAATCTCTCTTTTGTTTTTGTCATAAGTTACCTATACGTAAAAAGTTACGTATAGATACGTAAAAAGTTGCCTCCAAATTATCTGATCATCATCTGCCTAGCCTTTTCCCAAATATGTTGGGGTCGGCTTCCAGTCTAACCATATGCAGCTGAATACCAGTATCCCGCGATGGCGCTTGCAACAGCATCGAAATATCGGGAGCTCTAAATAATGAACAATCATGGAAGATATCCCGTAAGTGACAATATAGGTTTATGCTGGGCTCGGCTTCCAGCCTAACCGGATGCAGCTGAATACCAGTACTTTACATGTAGCGACTGCCTATCTGACCTCCACAACCCAGTTAGTACTGGGTAATACGATACCCCTTGGTAAGACTGGTTGTCAAACTTTCGGACCACTGTTACGACAGTCAAAGATCTATAATTGACAGCCGGGGCCAATGGTTTAACGCGCTTTCCGAGGCACGGAGGAAACTCGGTATGTAGTGGATGGTCACCCATTCATGGACCAACCTAGGCAAGCGCTAAAGATCGATCCGAGCGGCAGTTATCATGAACTACAGTTTTCGCCAAAATTCTCTAAGTTACGTGTAGTCAGACAGCATCACCTGCAGGGGCGTGCCGTCCATAGAGGCAATTAGACAAAGCCTACCCTACCATTCCTACCAACAACGCTAAGTGCATTTATTTTAACTATGTAATAAAATAAACAAAATATTAAAAAAAAAGTTAAAACTCCTGTTAGAACACTTATAGCAACTTGTCGCGAACGGTAACGTAACTCAAAATTACAAGTAAGTTCGTGGCTATCAATTGTCAATTCTGTTAGGCACGAAGTGATCGTGCCTACATCTCATTCAAAAACTTACGCACACTGTTGCATATTTTTGTGTGTATGAACGCCATGAACGGCACACATGTATAGATTATGGGCGTAAACTCCGTCCACTGTAGACGATCACAACGTGCTATGATTGGCTAATCGCGAAATAGATTTATGAATAATTATGACATTAGAGCAGTGTTCCCAATTTGAGGACATTTCCCCGAACTGCGGGGAATTCGAGAAACAAAGACAGACATGATAGTTTCCTTAATGACTACTAGATACAATTAAAAAAACATGGTCTTATTGTCGAATTTAGACCTTCCACAAAAATGATAAATTGTATTTGTAAGATTTGCAAAAACCCCTATAAAAATAATTAAAAACTACATGAATTTTATTTTTCGCTCTGATTTTTGGGGTGTTTGGAAATTAAGTAATGACAACACCACCGTTACTGTCGTCTGTCAGTATTATTATCCGGCAAAATTTTGTTATGCGCCTTTATAAAGGATCACGGTATGACAATGATGCATTTTATTTGGTAGTGTTTTTTTTAAAACAGATTGCGAAATATTTTTTTCTTGAGTAGCCATATTGTTTATTTGTTTCATGTGACAAGCAATTTATATGCGATCTTGAATGTTTTTATATCTTACTAAGTTATAACTTATAAGTAATTGGTTTTGATACGTACATTAATGTAAATATTATTTGTTAAGTACATTTACACTTAAAGATGATTTTCTGTTGTGAAGTGTGTAGTGATAATGTGTTTGTTAGAAGTTAAAAACAATAAGTTTTCGCAATTATCGTTTAATGATAAGATTCAAGTGGTGTCTAAAGGTATACCAATTGCGAGAATTAATCCAAAAATATAATAATTCACCTCGTACTCGTCATTTCAATCCTCAAAATTATGCAACATTTAGCTGGCTGTGTGGGTGTTAACACACAAATAAATTGTATTGTTTTCCGTGCATTTTGTTTAATACTTCCAGTAAGTGGAGTGAGGGATATATTGATTTGGATAATTTTCATTACTCGTCAAAAAAGCATGACATATCAATAGAATAACATCTAGAGGCATGTTTAAAGTTAAATACATTTGGTAAATCACGTATTGAAACTAGTTTGCATCGTCAGAAAATCGTGATTTGAACCTTCAGAACCTTGATTAACGTGGTGAGTTCTTGTATTTATAACTTTTATTTTTACAGGCTTATTTTCAATGTTTTTTTTTTCAAATTTTTACATCATTTTTTTTTGGTTAGGTTTAGGTTTCCTCAGAGGTGCCCTCCGGCTAGCCTAACCTCTGAGGAAACCTACTGCACGCCACTGATCACCTGTCTGGCATGAATGCTGAAATGGACCTTTTTGGCGCAGCCGTGAGGCACACAGCACATGTACCTATTTTCTAATTTTTATTTTTTTTAAATTGTTATTTAATTTTTTATTTTTTATCTTTTTCATTATGTGTGCTTGATGAACTGACGTCAAATAAACTTTATTCTTTCTTTCTTTTTTGGTCAGTGGCCTGAAAGTCTGACAGTCTTACCAATGGTTATTATGATTTCCAATAACTAAGTTTTGGAGGTCAGATAGCCAGTCACTCCATGCAAAATACTAGTATTCAACGGCATCTGGTTGGATTGGAACCTTACCCAAACTTAGTTTTTCGTCAGACGGTAATGATTATGACATATTTAAAAACAGAACAATATTTTGAAATTATTTTATCAGCATAAATATTTTTACTATTAGACTAGTTCACTTTGTACCACGTTCGTTTTTTTTTATGCAACCTATTTTGAAAGGCGCTGGTATCTGTGATACAGTTATTTTTAATCAGGTTCCAACGATTCACTTTTGTCTGAAATGCTCATTTTTATTTCAAAATTGTTTTTGTGAAGCTAAAATGTGTTATTTTTGAAATAAAATTTATTCTTATCTGTAAGAAATGTCAAAGACTTTTGATAGCCCTAAAAAGCCGTTATTTATAAAATTGCTCGTCCAAAGACCTTACCAAATACTTGCCAGAAGTAAACAAACTGAACTCAATAACTCAATATTGAACCTATCAAAAAGACAATCTTATCGATACTATTATGAATGTGGCAATGCTTGTCTGTCCGTTTGCTTATTTTCGACATCACTGTATGACATCTCTGGACTCCTGAGGAGTGATCCTAGATGCAGGATCAAGTCATGCCAGTCATAAAATGTATACAATACTCAATACTCAATTCTTTATTGCATTCCACAATGTAGGCTTAGGTGGTAGACATGTTTTAAAAGAAACAATCGTGGACCCTGTCGGGCACAGCAAAAGAAAGTTAATAATAATAGAGAATTGAGGGCTTTGACAACCATGTTTTCTCTTCTTCACAAACCCACTTCTCCTTCTTATCTGACGTCTAATTGTCAATATTTATGCTCTGCGCACAGCAAGAATCTTCGCTCCGCTAACAACTGTCTTTTACGATGTCCATCTCACCGCTCTGGTTTTATAAAATCTTCTTTCTTTGTCCAGGCGGTTTTCCTTTGGAATGTGCTCCCTCAGAGTATCAGGACGGTGACCAGTCAGTTCACTTTCAAAGTGAAAGCTCGGGAACATATACGCAAGAAGTTGGCAGATTCGTCTCAGAACTGAAGTTGTTGTAGTTTTTCTTGTTTATCTCTCTTAACTTTTTATAGTTTATTATATGTATGTATATAAGTATATATTCTTATATGTTTTAGTTATAAATATGTTCTAGTCTTTCTTTCTGTTATTGCACCTACTTTATATTATCTCTGCATCACCCTAAGGTAGACTGGTAGAAAATGCCTACGGCATTAAGTCCGCCATTGTGCAGTTCTTGTGCATAAAGTTTTAATAAATAAATAAATAATATTAGGAGATGAGGACTTATCATTTAAGTATCTTATAATCTAACTTATTCCAAAAACATTTATGTTAAATCTATATTTTTCAGGGATTTATCATTTAAGTATTCGTTGACACTGTAGTAACATTTGCTTATTAATAGCTTTTTTAATTTGTTCGTGAACCATCGTCCATCGTCACCGTCGTCGTCGTCGTTGTTCGTGTTGTTTTTTATTGTTACCAGAACCAAAGGTGTTCGCAAAATTTCAGCTCAATTGTTTGGGGGAAACTGGTTTGTAATTCAGTTGCAAGATTTGAATATTACAAAATGTTTTAAAAACCCTGCCCAATCCATGAGGGTATTATTAGGTATCGAAAAACAACATAAAAACAACAACAACAAAAACAAAACAACAACAACAACACAAAAAAAAACAACAACACAAAGAAACAACAACAACAAAAAACAACAACAAACAACAAAACAACAACAACAACAAAACAAACAACAACAACAACAAGAAAAAAACTACAAAAAACATTAAAAACAAAATAAAATGAGGAAACTTACATGGCAACACAGCCGGCGCGGGCGGCGACACTGCGGTTGCTTCTCGGGTTGTGACGTCATAAACAAACCATATTGACGATCGAACATACTAATAGCAAAGACGGTGTTTTCAAGTTTTAAAAATTTGTTCAATTTTGGGGAAATCATAGTAACTTTGGCACATTCATGCATTTTAAAATTCATAAAATTTTTGCTTTCGTGAATACCTATTTAGTTTCTTAATCTATTCTTATCTTATTTGGTAATGTCATTGGTATCGGATCAGATCGGTCAGGGTTTTTAACATATTGCATACTAATTAACCAACTAACAAGGCAAGTTAAATAAAAGCTTATAACAACCAACCCCAGAAAGAGTTAAATAAGATGTGTTCTAAACGAGAAAATTCAGAAATCTAAGCGGGCAAAGCCGCGGTCAATACTACTCCTCCCAAACAAACTTCGACATCGTCTTCAAATGACCTGAAAACATAAATATTTGTGTCTGAAACTCATGAAAAGGTTTTCATCCAGTGAACAACGATAGAATGAAGTTTGAACGAACTGATAATAGCTTGTTTGTTTGGTACGGTAGCTATTTTATTTTATTATTGTTTTTTTTGGGTTTCGTTGTGTTGCAAAAGGTTTTTGAACTTTTGGCTTTTGTTGTGTGTTATACGAGAATTAGCAGTTTTAAATCTAAATATATAAAAGCGAAAGGTCACTCACTCACTCATCACGAAATATCGAAAACCGCTTGACGTATAAAAATGAAATTTGGCAGGGAGGTAGTTTATAGTTAGTAGACGTCCGCTAAGTACGGATTTTGCGACAGGGCCGGATTAAGGAGGTCTAACGGCTCTCGCAAGTTTGTATGAAAGTCCTTAAATTTTTTTTGCTACAAACTCGAAATTTGGCAGGGAGGTATAGTTATCGCGGACGAAGTCGCGGGCAACAGCTAGCAGGTAATATAAACATAACGAGGATGTTAAAAGTTTACTTAACTTAACTTTTAAATACATACCTACATGCATAATGTAGGTATGTATTTAAAAGTTCAAGTAGTCAATTTTATATTTGAATTATTTTACAATTATTTATTTACATTTTATACGATTACAAATAGAACTAAACTAATGATAAAAATAAGGCTAAAAGTAAGAAAATATAAACATCTAAAAAACGACGACAATAGGACACTTACACCCATAATTCCAGAACGCCGACTTAGTCCATTTTTGAACTTAAGTCGACATTTGTTGTCAAGGCAACAGGTGAGGAACGCCCACCACGGTATCAGCAACACCCACTCAATGATGTTCAAAAGGTGAGGACAGACTAGCTAGAGCTTGCATTTGCAACAAGACATCGAGCCGCTTGACACTTTGTTAAAACTTGATTTGCTAAGAAACAAGCAACTTGTGTAACATTTCATCGAGCAAAAACACGAGCGCGGGCAAATCGTGCAACATGGAAAGAGGTGCGTGGACTTTGCTGGTCGTTACTTCTCCTAATTCGCTCAGTGTTTTTTTTTTTAATATTAAATTAAATTGCAGCACACGCGACTTGCAAATCCAACATATCAACGAAGAGTACCTAAATGCCACACAGTAAGAACAGTCACTAAAGAACCCCACCGGCTTACTCCTTTTGCTTCGATCACGTTCATACATCTGGTCATACACGCACGCAGGTCGCGAGCACTGCCACCTGACCTTTTTTAAGAACAATACCAATAATTTTTGTCCTTCTAAGGTGTTCTCTTTCGGGTTTTGTTAGTCGCCTTTTACTCGTCCTCTCAACAAGACCATCATCCAAACATATTCTTTTAATTTTTTGTCTCTACATCTTCTTTTCAACCGCAACCTTGCAGTATTATATCATTCCTCAATTTATCAACCAATGTTACAATACGTTTAATTGCTCAGATGAGTACTCACCTTAATCTACCTCCAAAACATGCTGTCCATTTCAAACCCAAAATAAGTATGTTGCATGAAGGTTGCAAGCTGCTTTGTATGCTAAAAATGTTATATTAAAATACGTCCCAATGCTAGAGATGTCTTCAATTGATGTTCTACCGAATGCTCTTGGTTGACATCATTTGTCAAAGAACTTAAACGGAATTACTTGAAAATAAATATTTATTTTTTCGTGGTTCATTTATAAGATTTTCACTTAAAATAATGGCATCAAGAATTTTCTTTTCGGATGGTGAAAAGTCAGGACAGGAACTTGTCTGCAAGTACAAGCTTCTTCAAAATACGACGTTGCCGGGCAGCTCATGAGCGACAAAATGTGCTGTGGGCTCGCCTAACCCAAGAGTATAACTCAGTATTTAACTCGCGCGTAAGTACCAAATAACATGTATGCTGTTTAATTAATACCTGGTCTATGTTTGATGATCGTAATGAACGGCAATCTTTTCTTTTTATAGAGAACCGAATCTCAGTTAAACAGGTGCTGGTCCAATATTAAGGCCACCCTTAATTTAGAAAAAAAGAAAGAATGAGGACTGGGGGTGGCCCCTATCCTGGCCCCGCGTCCTCAGATCTCGAAGGAGTGAAAGATGCGCTGCCGGCCTCCACCGATTTGAAATTGAGGTTCGCAATGGACTGTGACACTATGCCAAGTGAAACTCCTGCTGACGATACACCTATAGTCTAGTAATTTTATTGATTCTATTCTTTGTGTTAACGAATATATGATTAGATTATTAAAAATATTTACTTTCTTTTTTCAGTTCTGGAATTTCGTCCGGTAGACGAGGTACCGGTACCGGTGGCTCAAGGGCCACCTGAAAATAACTCGACTGACTTGGCGTCAGCAAACTCGCAGTTTATTGGTAGGGTTGATCAAATGATTTTCAGTTCATCTCTACACGTTACCGTACATCAGAAAGTTAAATTATCTGTGTATGGCACCAATACAGAATTTGAAATAACATCAATCTATTTGTATTCATTCGAAGCATTTTATTTTTTATATTCTCATTAGTGTTTTTTGAAGGTGCTTGTGGTTAGCAAATTAATACTAATATATGTTCACGCCCAAGTTATAATAAAGGAGGTACGGGCGAAAAATTTAAAACGGAATGAGGAACGAGAGGAGGAGTAACATCTGCTGAAAATGGAGAAGCAGAAGTGGTGGTGAAGGCAGCAGAAGAAGCGTACCAAAAGGCAAAACTCGAACGTTTGAGTGCCGCCCAGCTACTTCGATTCAGTGATGTTACAAGGGACGAGGCGGAAAAAATAAATTAAATTATTATTGTACAAGCCAACTGGTTTTTATTTTATTTAAAAGTAGTATCACGTATAAAAAATATCTAAATTACACATTTATAGACATAGAAAAACAAAGGAAATTTTTCATTTTCATTCACGTAGGATTACGTAAGACTGGATCCAATCTCTAGGTTAGTAAAACCCAACAACACTGCATGCATGGGGATCGAACCCATAACCTCACACCGTGCAATTGCGCTTATGACTATTTGACCAACGAGAGAACAAAAATACAAATATGATCATCACACAATTATAAACATACTAGCTGTTGCCCGCGACCTTCGTCCGCGATTTTTATATTTAAAAAAAACCCGTTTTCGCAACATTTTTTAATGCTCCGCTCCTATTCCTCAACAAAAGGGTTATCCAACACTAAAAGATTTTTTCAATTGGAACCAGCAATTCCTGAGATTAGAAGGTTCCGGTCGTCCAGAGTTGAGGGAAGAATTCAGTTGGACGATGGACCGAGTAGCCTTGAATTTCTTTGGATTCGTTATCGCTTATTCTCTCATCATTACTCTGCAGAATGAGTTTGTGCGCATGACATGGTTGTGGTCACCCAACATAATGGTGGGTTTCATATCGGCCCTTCTCTTCCTCCGTTTAGCAGTAGCAAGCCGCCTGCTACTCATGTTTAGCTTACACCTGTCCTTTCCCGTATCATATGAAAACAAACCTAAGATAAGCCGGCTAAACCACTAAACGCAACGGCGAATAAGAATTCGATTTGATTGTTTTATTATTGCAATATAACAGAAACTGGCCACAACAGCGGCTGACGAGCGCTACATCCAAGTTGGTTGCATCAAATTTGTATTTTTTTCTTTCTCCTTCTATTTACAATCTATATACTACTGCGATAGTACCGCAAAGGCAATGGGATTACCCGTATTACTACAGGTAGAAAGATCTATGTGCTATACCAGACTATAATATATCTCTGTACCAAGTTTCATCCAGATCTGTTCAGCCGTTCTGGCGATTGAGTAACAAACATCTATTCATCCAAACTTTCGCATTTATAATAGTTAAGTAAGATTTATGTGTAAGCTTTTACTTTTAAAGTTGAATAGGTAATAAATAATAGTTAGTGTAAGTATTTCATTTTATTTGAGCAATACAGACACACTCGCGTTTTTCTTACATGTACTTACTTATAACTTGTTCATTTTCATATCAATTACATTACATTTATGTGAAATATTGATAACTTGGTTCGAGATTGGACACCGGTGGCGACAATCAAATGATTCATTAGGAATCTATATAGACATAATACTTTTACATAATATTTAATATCAGTGTCGCGTATCACGAGTCAATATGGCGACAGTTGGGGGAGGCCTATGTCCAGCAGTGGACGTCTTTCGGCTGAAATGATGATGATGATGATGTTGTATCACGAGCCAACGCGAAAATCGGGTTTTCACATATATTTACAGACACGACTACCTCAGAAATATTCTACCTACTTACTAATAGGTAAATGCGCCCTGCACGCCCTGCGTAAAACTGCGCGCCATGGCCCGTCTACGTGAGTTTCGAAGGCCTATTTGACTCTTGATGATGTTTTTAAGTATAGATAGATGATGAGAGCGACTTTGTGGTATCGTAGGTATAAACAAAACAACACGAGTATGGGCAAGCTCGCTCATAAGCACCATTCGCACCATTTTGTCTGAGATTCAAAATGGTTCGTTAGTTTTCTCATGCTTTAGAAATATCACGTGAATTAAGCTTGTATTCATCTTTTATGTGTACGGTACTCCATATTACGACTATTTGTCACTAATATAATTATTTACGCGATCTTGATTGCTAATTCATACAATCCCACGATAATGAACACCTACCGATACCAATACCTACCGATTTTAAAAAGAAACCGTGCTTTATATATATTTACCACGGATATTTGCAAGTGCTCGCAATATTAATAATCATTGATTAATAATCCCGACTACATACTAGCTGGCTTGGAAATTAAAGGCGACGGAAAATAGTTTTTATCAACAAGGGCCGTCCACGGGCTGTAGGTCAAAATTTCCAGAACGAAAACGTTGGAACTAAAAACGAACCGCGTTTTCTTTTACAGTAGCTTCCCTATTTTATTTTATATCAGCCCTCTATGTCCTACTGCTGGGCAAAGACCTCTCGCATGGCTTTCCAATTTTTGTACGGTTTCCTTCTGAAATCGAAAATGTCTTTGGAACTGTATATTGATGTCACATTCTAACGAGTTGTCGGCATCGGGTCACGATAAATAATTGTATGGCATATCGTATCCTACATAACCGACATACTCCTCAAAGCTTGCCCATACTCGTGTTGTTTTGTTTATACCTACGATACCACAAAGTCGCTCTCATCATCTATCTATACTTAAAAACATCATCAAGAGTCAAATAGGCCTTCGAAACTCACGTAGACGGGCCATGGCGCGCAGTTTTACGCAGGGCGTGCAGGGCGCATTTACCTATTAGTAAGTAGGTAGAATATTTCTGAGGTAGTCGTGTCTGTAAATATATGTGAAAACCCGATTTTCGCGTTGGCTCGTGATACAACATCATCATCATCATCATTTCAGCCGAAAGACGTCCACTGCTGGACATAGGCCTCCCCCAACTGTCGCCATATTGACTCGTGATACGCGACACTGATATTAAATATTATGTAAAAGTATTATGTCTATATAGATTCCTAATGAATCATTTGATTGTCGCCACCGGTGTCCAATCTCGAACCAAGTTATCAATATTTCACATAAATGTAATGTAATTGATATGAAAATGAACAAGTTATAAGTAAGTACATGTAAGAAAAACGCGAGTGTGTCTGTATTGCTCAAATAAAATGAAATACTTACACTAACTATTATTTATTACCTATTCAACTTTAAAAGTAAAAGCTTACACATAAATCTTACATAACTATTATAAATGCGAAAGTTTGGATGAATAGATGTTTGTTACTCAATCGCCAGAACGGCTGAACAGATCTGGATGAAACTTGGTACAGAGATATATTATAGTCTGGTATAGCACATAGATCTTTCTACCTGTAGTAATACGGGTAATCCCATTGCCTTTGCGGTACTATCGCAGTAGTATATAGATTGTAAATAGAAGGAGAAAGAAAAAAATACAAATTTGATGCAACCAACTTGGATGTAGCGCTCGTCAGCCGCTGTTGTGGCCAGTTTCTGTTATATTGCAATAATAAAACAATCAAATCGAATTCTTATTCGCCGTTGCGTTTAGTGGTTTAGCCGGCTTATCTTAGGTTTGTTTTCATATGATACGGGAAAGGACAGGTGTAAGCTAAACATGAGTAGCAGGCGGCTTGCTACTGCTAAACGGAGGAAGAGAAGGGCCGATATGAAACCCACCATTATGTTGGGTGACCACAACCATGTCATGCGCACAAACTCATTCTGCAGAGTAATGATGAGAGAATAAGCGATAACGAATCCAAAGAAATTCAAGGCTACTCGGTCCATCGTCCAACTGAATTCTTCCCTCAACTCTGGACGACCGGAACCTTCTAATCTCAGGAATTGCTGGTTCCAATTGAAAAAATCTTTTAGTGTTGGATAACCCTTTTGTTGAGGAATAGGAGCGGAGCATTAAAAAATGTTGCGAAAACGGGTTTTTTTTAAATATAAAAATCGCGGACGAAGGTCGCGGGCAACAGCTAGTATGTTTATAATTGTGTGATGATCAAATTTGTATTTTTGTTCTCTCGTTGGTCAAATAGTCATAAGCGCAATTGCACGGTGTGAGGTTATGGGTTCGATCCCCATGCATGCAGTGTTGTTGGGTTTTACTAACCTAGAGATTGGATCCAGTCTTACGTAGTCCTACGTGAATGAAAATGAAAAATTTCCTTTGTTTTTCTATGTCTATAAATGTGTAATTTAGATATTTTTTATACGTGATACTACTTTTAAATAAAATAAAAACCAGTTGGCTTGTACAATAATAATTTAATTTATTTTTTCGGCCTCGTCCCTTGTAACATCACTGAATCGAAGTAGCTGGGCGGCACTCAAACGTTCGAGTTTTGCCTTTTGGTACGCTTCTTCTGCTGCCTTCACCACCACTTCCGCTTCTCCATTTTCAGCAGATGTTACTCCTCCTCTCGTTCCTCATTCCGTTTTAAATTTTTCGCCCGTACCTCCTTTATTATAACTTGGGCGCGAACATATATTAGTATTAATTTGCTAACCACAAGCACCTTCAAAAAACACTAATGAGAATATAAAAAATAAAATGCTTCGAATGAATACAAATAGATTGATGTTATTTCAAATTCTGTATTGGTGCCATACACAGATAATTTAACTTTCTGATGTACGGTAACGTGTAGAGATGAACTGAAAATCATTTGATCAACCCTACCAATAAACTGCGAGTTTGCTGACGCCAAGTCAGTCGAGTTATTTTCAGGTGGCCCTTGAGCCACCGGTACCGGTACCTCGTCTACCGGACGAAATTCCAGAACTGAAAAAAGAAAGTAAATATTTTTAATAATCTAATCATATATTCGTTAACACAAAGAATAGAATCAATAAAATTACTAGACTATAGGTGTATCGTCAGCAGGAGTTTCACTTGGCATAGTGTCACCAAGTTATTAACATAAAACAACAATAAACAACTCAGTTCTCCAAATTCAAAAGTGTTTCGCGTGTGCTCAGGTAATCTGACTCGAACGCGTAAGCGACGCGTATCACACGGCGCTTAAGACCTTTCTTCCGTGAACGTTTTTTCTGCGGCCGCTACGTCGCCCCTAAGTATTACATCGCTGCCCGCCAACTGCATGATTAAACGCCAACTGCTTTACGCACTGCTTGAAGCGCTTTATTTGCACTGTACTAATATTCAAATTTTGCTGTGTAACGTGTTGTGAGTACGATGTCAACAAATAACTGCGCTGGATGTTTGAGCGCTTTAGACGGCGAAGACAGCGTACAATGCTTTACTTGCTTCAAATATTATGACCTGATTTGTGCGAATATAACTAAAGATAGGCCGATGAGCAGTGCTAATTGGAAATGCCCGGAATGCCAGTTTAAACAACCGAAATTAGATAATACCAATACTCCAGTCCGAAATAGCCGGCTTGAAAGTCCATCCAATGCTTATCAAAGTTTCTCTTCGCCGGTTATTACCAGTGTACTAACAAATTTAAATTGTGCCGCCTGCCGAAGCATTATTGTCGACGGGGAAGAATACCTGAGCTGTACGTTAGATAAGTGCAAACTAAAATATCACATTCAATGTTCGGGCGAGATAACCGCAATAGAAGGCCATCCTATCTCCTGGGTCTGTCCGGAATGTGCCTGTTCTGCCAGAGGGAAAGGTGGCTGTTCCATAACTTTAACCCAAGTTAGCGATCCGAACGTAACGTTTAGAAAAAAGGTCCCCGAGATACAATGCGCACAAAATCAGGTGGAATTTCAGGAACTCGCATTCGAAATGAGTAAGTTACGACTTGAGATGGAGTCGTTGAAAGAACAACTAAGCAAAGCGGTATCTCTTGTTTCGAACTATGAATGTAAAATAACCGGCTATGCTTCCCAAATTGACCTCCTTAACACCCAGTTAAAGCAGAATACTGATAAGCTATGGCCTCGTTTAATTGTTACCGATCAGCAGCAACTACAACATGCAACCACCCAACAAAAATCTCAGCTCACACCTGTAGTCACACCTGTAGTCAGAGACACTCCTGCTTCGGTGCAAACTCAGCACCGTGCCAAAAAACATAAAAAGGCTAAAGCAAAGGGTGTGGTCTCTAAAGTACCTGTTCCTACCAGCCCCAACCAATCAGTCGTCATGCAGGTTGACCCAACCAACCACGAGGTACATACGTCTGAAACCTTACAACTGTTGCGTGAGAGGGAGCACACATCTCCTACTGACACCAAAACTCCTCCTGTCACAGACCAGACTTCCGCTGATGACGATCACGCTTCTCCTGCCAATGACGTCACTTTTATCGACGCCCGCACCTTTCCTGCCGCCGACTGCGCCGGTGATCAAAGCTGGACCGAAGTAAAGAAAAAGAAACTCCGAAAACCAGCGTCATTATGTGGCATCGCTGGGCCCGAAATCACTAACTTAAGGGCAGTCGAACCACGTAAACATTTACACTTGTGGAATATGCAATCCAGCGCCGAAGAGATTCGTGACTATCTGCGTCAATTGTGTCCCACTGGAACATGCACAGTTGAAGAACTACGGGCTAGAGGAAGTTATAAGTCGTACAAAATCGGTGTTCCCATTATTCATTATGAAAAATGCTACTCTGTTGATGTATGGCCAATGAACGCAAGACTGAATACCTGGATTAGTTTTGAGAACCCTAGGCATACTACGAACTATAAGGTGCCTGATAAGGCCCAACCGCATGATCATCAGCAGACATTTCGTGCCTAAGCAGCGACATAATGAAATCAAAAACATTGATATGTTGTATCAAAATGTCCGTGGTCTCAAAACCAAGCTTTCGACGTGGAGAACGAACTTGTTACAGCTCGAACATAACTTGATCGCTGTAACAGAGAGCTTTCTAGATGCCTCTATAGAAGATGGAGAACTTGTGACCGCCGATTGGAGTATTATGCGACGAGACCGAGGTACACCGTGCGGTGGAGTGATGCTCGCTGCGCGCGCACCCATTGCGCTGCGCCGCCGCCTAGATCTTGAAACGGACCGCGGTGAGGACTTGTGGGCTGATTTCGCATGGTGCGGCCGGACTGTTCACGTATGTGTGGTATATATCAAACCTAGTGCAAGCGATGATGTGTATATGGAATGGTTCTGTAAAGTGGAAGAGTGTATTCATAAATTAAAAGGAATTGTTGTAATTTTAGGCGACTTAAATTTAAATAGTGTTTCGTTAAATATTAAGAATTATTACTGTTATTTTGTAAGTGTTTGCGGTCTGAATGAGATGAATGTTGTGAAGAATTCGCATGGAGGTATGTTAGATGTTGTTTTGGTCCAGGAGAGCATAAGTGTACCAGAAACATTCGTCACCGCCACCGAGGGGATAGTACCGCTGGATGCATATCACCCGGCGCTTCATATTGAGGTAAGTGTTGATGTAGGTCATTACTCAGACTCAATGGAGCCCAGCAATATAGACAGTGCTAAGGATTGGAACTTCCACAAATGCAATTTTGAACAGCTGTATTCATTACTCTCTAATAAGAGTGTTTGGGAGGAGGTTTTAGAATCTACAGATGTTACAACTGCTACTCAGAAGTTTTATAATATTATTTATCATTTCTTTGACACTTGCATACCTAAAAAACGTAGAGCTAAAGCCGCGAATAAACGATACCCAGTATGGTTCACAAGCGATATAATCCACGACCTAAGGCTCAAGCTAAAGCTCCATAAAAAGTGGAAGCGAACTAAGTGCGATAGCGCCTATTTGTTATTTTCGGACCTCAGGTCAAGTTTAAAGGCCCGTATTGCAGATGCGTATTCCTCATACATGAGAAATATAGAAAACACACTTAAAACCAATCCTCGCCAATTCTGGTCACACATTTCTAGTCTGCGATCCAAAGGTGGGTTTGAACCGTACATTACATACAAGGGTGTAGCTTTTTCGGGATCTAAGGCGGTAGGGGCATTTGCCGAATTTTTCTCTGATGTTTTTCTTCCTGATGTTCCGCGGCTCAATGCTGATCATGTTTGTGTCGCTGAGCATACCGGCAATAGCAATTACATAGATATACCCCCCTTGTGCCCTGTAGACATTGTAAAAGGCATAAATAAACTTAAACCTAACAGCTCTATCGGCCCCGATAATATTCCCCCCTTTATCGTTAAGGATTTAAGAAGTATTCTCAGTGAACCTCTTTGCCACATTTTTAATTTAGCCTTGCAGGCAGGTTCATATCCCTCTGAATGGAAAGTTTCCAGAGTCACACCCATTCCTAAATCCCAAAACAAGAAATCTGCCGAAGATTACCGCCCTATCGCAATTTTATCTTCCCCGGCGAAAGTGTTCGAGAACATCCTCCACAATGCTATCTCTAAGCAAATAAACAAGTACCTATGTAATGAGCAGCACGGTTTCAGAAGCAAGAGGTCAGTTGATACTAATCTCCTGACACTGGTTGATTATATCTCCTCCAGCTTGGACCGCGGGCGTCAGGTGGACGTACTTTACTTCGACTTCCGGAAGGCGTTTGATAGGGTTAACAATGACACGCTGCTGATGAAGCTTAGCAAACTCGGTTTCTCCCCGTCTCTTCTCCGTTTCTTCGCAGACTATCTACGTGATCGTCAGCAGTTTGTTCGGCTCGGCATGTACGAGTCTAGTATCTATCACACGCGTTCTGGAGTGAGTCAAGGCTCAATTTTGGGGCCTTTATTATTTTTAATTATGGTCAATGATCTCCCTCAAGTTCTTCGCCATGCAAGATGTCTACTGTATGCCGACGACCTGAAACTGTATCTTGAAGTAAGCTCTGAGTGTGACTGTTTGGCACTGCAGCAAGACATAGACGCGATATACAAGTGGAGCGTTGACAATAAGATGGAATTCAACTCCTCTAAGTGCTTCGCTATGAGCTTCGGTCGAGTGCGACACCCCGTGAATTTCGAATACAATTTAAATAACGACACTATCACAAAATCAACAGCCATGAAAGATCTGGGAGTCACATTCGACCGAAAGCTCACCTTCCACGACCACATGACTACGGTAGCCAAACAATCCTACCAAAGGTTAGGTTTTGTTCTGCGTAATTGCCGTGATTTTCGCTCCGCACACGCCATCAAAATGATATATAATGCGCTTGTGCGTAGCAAGTTAGAGTCGAGTTCTTGTGTGTGGAATCCACACGAAAAAACTTACGCGCTTCTTTTAGAAAAAGTACAGAAAGCGTTCCTTAGGTTTTTGTACAAGCGGATACATGGCTATTACCCTTACCTTTATCCGACCAATTTTTTACTGGGTTGCCTCGGATATAACTCATTAGAGGTAAGGCGAGCACATGATCAGCTCACAATGGCCTGTAAGACACTCCGTGAAACCATTGACGCGCCTGATCTGCTTGCTATGCTGGCTCGCTTCTTTGTGCCGGACAATTACTGCAGGGGTAAAAAGCACAGATTGTTCGCTGTGCCTCCGTGTCGCACCGTAGCGCGTGCTAAGTCTCCAGTTCCTCGAACTCTGGCTGCACTTAATGATCTCCTGGATTCTAATCCAACAAACGATCTGTTTGCGGATGAATGGACAAAGATTTTATTGGCATGTCAGAAGTACTGTGAGAGGGATTCATGACAGAGTAACTAACTCATTTTTATTTTATTTTTTTATATTTATCTGTTTTCTGTTTTCCATTTTTGTGCATTTATGTTTATGTTTATGTTTAGTAGTTTAGTTATTGTAATTGGTTTTAAACCGTTTTAATTAAATAAATAAATAAATAAATAAATAAATAAATAAATAGTGTCACAGTCCATTGCGAACCTCAATTTCAAATCGGTGGAGGCCGGCAGCGCATCTTTCACTCCTTCGAGATCTGAGGACGCGGGGCCAGGATAGGGGCCACCCCCAGTCCTCATTCTTTCTTTTTTTTCTAAATTAAGGGTGGCCTTAATATTGGACCAGCACCTGTTTAACTGAGATTCGGTTCTCTATAAAAAGAAAAGATTGCCGTTCATTACGATCATCAAACATAGACCAGGTATTAATTAAACAGCATACATGTTATTTGGTACTTACGCGCGAGTAAAATACTGAGTTATACTCTTGGGTTAGGCGAGCCCACAGCACATTTTGTCGCTCATGAGCTGCCCGGCAACGTCGTATTTTGAAGAAGCTTGTACTTGCAGACAAGTTCCTGTCCTGACTTTTCACCATCCGAAAAGAAAATTCTTGATGCCATTATTTTAAGTGAAAATCTTATAAATGAACCACGAAAAAATAAATATTTATTTTCAAGTAATTCCGTTTAAGTTCTTTGACAAATGATGTCAACCAAGAGCATTCGGTAGAACATCAATTGAAGACATCTCTAGCATTGGGACGTATTTTAATATAACATTTTTAGCATACAAAGCAGCTTGCAACCTTCATGCAACATACTTATTTTGGGTTTGAAATGGACAGCATGTTTTGGAGGTAGATTAAGGTGAGTACTCATCTGAGCAATTAAACGTATTGTAACATTGGTTGATAAATTGAGGAATGATATAATACTGCAAGGTTGCGGTTGAAAAGGAGATGTAGAGACAAAAAATTAAAAGAATATGTTTGGATGATGGTCTTGTTGAGAGGACGAGTAAAAGGCGACTAACAAAACCCGAAAGAGAACACCTTAGAAGGACAAAAATTATTGGTATTGTTCTTAAAAAAGGTCAGGTGGCAGTGCTCGCGACCTGCGTGCGTGTATGACCAGATGTATGAACGTGAACGAAGCAAAAGGAGTATACCGCTGGGGTTCTTTAGTGACTGTTCTTACTGTGTGGCATTTAGGTACTCTTCGTTGATATGTTGGATTTGCAAGTCGCGTGTGCTGCAATTTAATTTAATATTAAAAAAAAAAAACACTGAGCGAATTAGGAGAAGTAACGACCAGCAAAGTCCACGCACCTCTTTCCATGTTGCACGATTTGCCCGCGCTCGTGTTTTTGCTCGATGAAATGTTACACAAGTTGCTTGTTTCTTAGCAAAATCAAGTTTTAACAAAGTGTCAAGCGGCTCGATGTCTTGTTGCAAATGCAAGCTCTAGCTAGTCTGTCCTCACCTTTTGAACATCATTGAGTGGGTGTTGCTGATACCGTGGTGGGCGTTCCTTACCTGTTGCCATGACAACAAATGTCGACTTAAGTTCAAAAATGGACTAAGTCGGCGTTCTGGAATATGGGTGTTAGGCGTCAAAGTACTACTCCGCATCGCTGTCATCTGAAAACGTGCCCAGAAGACTGGCAGCATAAAAATTAAATAAATAAATAATTAATGTACTTAAAAAAAAAAAATACAATTCTCATTGAATTGAATTGAAAATATTAATTTCAGACCAAGCACACATTAATTGATACAAGTCCATATTATGATAGTAAAATTTAAAATAATTATAATTTTGGACATGCATGAGTGACCAATGCCTCAGGATTTGGCTGTTCACTATACACGACTATACTAGACTATTACAAAAATTAAAAATTGCTTTAATCTTTAATTAACTTTATTTAACTACAATTAAAAGTTCCTTTTTTTTCGTTCAAAATTGCCTAAAATAGGCATAATTATTTTAGTTATGCCTATATTAACTAAAATAATTATGCCTATTTTTAAAACTTGTTAGTACAAGTTATAGACCGATCGCTTTAATGAGTACTCGCGAAGATATCAATTTAAATGGAATATTCTGAAGGTTTATCACGTATTAGTTCAATTAGCATCGTAATTCCTACGTGGATTATGGTATGGATGGAAACGAGAGGAATAAGTAAAGTCATTTTAATGCTTTCTTGAACTCCAATTGCATAATTCATTTTTAGTAAGATCACAAAACAAAATGAAGGAAATTCAAATAGATTTTCAATTTTCTACGGTTTTTTGCCTTGTGACTGGGACTGTAGCTACTTTTCATTGTTGTCTTTGTTTCGACAATTCAAAAGTGCCTGTAACTGGCCTACTTGAAAATAAATGATTTGATTTTGCTTTTTTGAATGTTCTTGAACTGTCAAACTGAAAGGCATGGCCATTATAAGTACGAGTGTGTTACGCAGTCATCCCGCTAGTTTTAAACCCAACCAACTTAAAAAGAATGAATCAAGCCGTAATCCCACAATAAACTATATTAATTAAAATAAAACACACTTTTTAATGACAAAAAAGCAATATAGTAATAAGATCAGCGGTGTTGATGGCTCGCCAAAACAATTACTTACAATGTTGTGAGCAATTCCATTAGTTCCATCGATCGGCTCGGATATAGCACATGACAGTACCCCTGTGCCACAGCAAAATATAGATTCAAAAGGTTCATTATCTGTAATTTTTAGGTGTGGCGTTGGTCTAGTGCAGCGGTCATCAACACGCGGCTGGTCGGACTTTATACCGCCAAATATTTTCGAAATATACTTAGCTACTTAATTTAATCAGCATGCCTGAGAGTTATTTCTTGACGGCATATAAAGCCAAGTCAGAGGCTCATAGGCGGCATAAAAACTCTGACACCATGTTAGGCACTAACCTCGCGATAAAGTAGAAGACTCAATTTAAATCATATTTTTATCCCGCTATACAAGCTGTAAACAGACCCTTCACAAAGCTAGCTAACTCGCCGCGCTAGCTAGCTCGCCGTCCGGCCTTCTTATGACGACAGGCCGTGTCGACGGCGCGTTCGTGTTCCACGCGCGCCTCAAAGAGATGTCAGCAATGATGTAGGGGTCTGCAAGGGCCGATGCCGATGCCTGCCGGGGCTGCGGGACTGTTCGAAAGAGATACCGTGGCCCTGGAACACAAAGGGCAAAGAAGGAACATGGATGGGTTTTAGTCAGCACAAGTCTGACACTCCCTTTCGCTCCGCCCAGAGTGGGGAGGGTCATTTGATGATGTCCCGACCGA
This sequence comes from Noctua comes, assembly GCA_963082995.1. NCBI lineage: Eukaryota > Metazoa > Arthropoda > Insecta > Lepidoptera > Noctuidae > Noctua > Noctua comes. The sequence continues at coordinate 6,262,924 of OY720295.1, read as the reverse complement.
AAAAAAAAAAAAAAAAAAAGCATTCTGTACATCAAACTAAGTTACTCTTCGCAAAAAATATTGCTGGGAAACAATTTTTTTTGTTGGAATGAAAAATCCCTTTTTACGGTAGGGCTCAATGCAACGCACTCGAAACATGGTGCAGGTGGATACATTAAATAAGTAATTTAAAGTAAAGTTATAACATTAAAAACATGTATTAAAAAAAAAAAAAACTTGTTAAAAAGTTGGAACTTTGACTCCCAATATCTCCGTAACTAGAAGGTTCCCAGGTGTGGTCTATAACAAAAAAAATATCGCAAAGACGGGGAGAACAAGTGCCTTTCGGCTTCGTCAAGGGTACTTTTACACCTATTATACGTTTGAAAGCTACGTTCACAGAATAGCACTACTGCTTTTCGCCTGTATATTGACCTACCTTTGTGCTATCACCATGGATGACAAATTAGGCCATAGAGGTCAAGGGAGCCTTGAACGAAAACCTAATACCATGGCGTTGCTGCCATCTGCTTTATGTTTCCATAGCGTGACCGAGTTTTGCAATTTTGTTTTCGTAATGCAGTTATGTGGGTTGAGAAAATAGGTGAGCTGTCGGTGTAAATACAGGGTGTAAGGAACGCCAGGGCTGCGGGACTGTTCGAAGGAGATACCGTGGCCCTGGAACATAAAGGGCAAAGAAGGAACATGGATGGGTTTTAGTCAGTACAAGTCTGACACTCCATTCCGCTCCGCCCAGAGTGGGGGGGGTCATTTGATGATTTCCCATCCGAAAAAAAAAAAAAAAAAGCGTGTAAAGAACAGCCGTCCACAAACTGACAGGATGGATTCAGCTCCTTATTTTGAATCATCTTCCACCGGAATTTTTCTACGGAAATTTTTCATTTTTATCATTTTACAATTCATCATTCATCATCATTTCAGCCGAAAGACGTCCACTGCTGGACATAGGCCTCCCCCAAGATTTTACAATTACTATTCCTTTATTTCAATTTAAAATTACATTCCATGTACGCAGCACTCCATTTATGTAAATAATACGGCTAAAATCAAAAATCCAACAATGGATATTGAAATACTCTAACGAACGACGCGTGAAATCAGCTGTTCACTTCCTGCCTAGCTACAGAGTACATCAAACTCGTCGTCGCGCTTGCCGTTCGCTACATGCGTTTCGCCACGGTAAAGATATATATATGAGTATGAGGAAATAAAACAAATCAAATTTATTGGATTCCCATAACATTCCTGTAACAATGGAACCCTTATAGATTCGTCCAGTCAGTCTGTCTGTCCCTATGTCACAGCCATTTTACTCCGAGACAATTGGCACCACGCATTTGAAATTTGGAGTGTAAGTGTCTCCTATGAACTCGCGAATTATAGTTTTTCAACATACAGACTGACACTGACCGGAAAATTACAGAAATCGTTAAAAAAATTCATTTCTCCAAAAAATGGTTTGTGTAGCTAGATTTTATTCGTTTTTTTTTTTAATAAACGCCGTTTTATATTTTTAATGTTGTTTATTTTTATCTCACCGCTTCATTGTAATTATAATAAATCAATACCGTTGTGTAGGATTACATCATTAAAAAATGAATTCTGATACGTTCGCCCTACGAACTTTGAGGTAACATTATTTCAAAATTTATCGATGAAAAAATCTCTTTTCTAAAGTTTATTCTATGGATAACTTTGTCATTCATGACTATTTACATTATATACAGACTACAAATAGAACTAAACTTATGATAAAAATAAGACTAAAAGTAAGAAAATATGACGGCGAGCTATGGGCTAGCTCGCCGTCTGGCCGTCTTTTGACGACAGGCCGTGTTGACGGCGCGTTCGTGTCCCACGCGCGCCTCAAAGAGATGTCAGCAACGATGTAGGGGTCTGCAAGGGCCGATGCCTGCCAGGGCTGCGGGACTGTTCGAAAGAGATACCGTGGCCCTGGAACACAAAGGGCAAAGAAGGAACATGGACAGGTTTTAGTCAGTACAAGTCTGACACTCCCTTCCGCTCCGCCCAGAGTGGGGGGGGGGTCATTTGATGATTCGCCATCCGAGAAAAAACAAAAAAAAAAAAAGTAACAAAATATAAACATCTAAAAAAATACGACAATAGGACACATAGGCGTCAAAGTACTCCTCCGCATCGGGCTGGCAGTATTGCCACGCTGAATGGCAATGCTAATTCTTTGGCCAAAGAAAGAGCCAGCCCTCTGGTCACGCGAAGAAAAATAAAAAAAGTATTTGAACAGCTGTGTATCCCAAAAGAAAAATTAACTATAGTTTCCTCATCATATGCCTGCTCTTGTCCCATCTTACTTGGGGTCGGTGCAACATTTTTTTTCTTCCATTCTCCTCAGTCATTTAGTCCCATGCGATTCGTGCCTTATCAGTATAATCAGCCTTATAACATTCCCACTGCTGGGACATAAGTTCTATATCCTTTCTGTGAGACGGGAGTACCTAAGTGGACCATGTACGACCAACACACATATGTGTTTTGTTAGATATTATATGAGTGGAATCTTTGTGAAGCCGCAATTCGTAGATCATGCTCTTCTTCCAAAAAAAATTCTAATTATGTTGAGATCGGCTTCCAGTCTTACCGGATACAGGCGAATACACGACCTTCAGGAAAAGATGGATGGATTGTGTGAGGAATGATATGATAGAGAGTGGAGTAAATGATGCCGTGACGTCTGACAGGGGAGAATGGAAGAAGAAAGCGTGTTGCGCCGACCACGAGTAGAATGGAACAAAGGCAGGAGGAGGGCAAAGGTGATGATGATGATGATGCGACCTTCACAACCCACTTACTTCTGATGATGGCCAGAACCAACGGCTTTACGTGCTTTTCAAGGCACTGAGGGACTAATCCCTCAGTGCCTTGAAAAGCACGTAAAGCACGTAGTATTTAATAGATGGTCACCCATCCACGGATCTACCTCGGCATGTGTTGCTTAACCTTAAAGATCGACACGTATGGCTGGTTTTATGTTGCCACGAGCCCTACTTTCATAGATACCGCGGCACTATAAAGATAGTCTGTAACTGATATGGTTGCCGAAATATATGTAGTCGAAGGTCGCAGGTCGAGGTCAATCGTTAGGTTCTGGTATAAATAACTAGACTGGACAGATTAAGACCACACTGGAGAAGGCCTAGACAAATAAAAATTGCTTTTGAACCGTTGAAAATCGAAGAGAATAAAAAAAAATCGGTTGTCTGTAAAGTCGGTTTACTGACGATAGTTGAACGTGACAACGTCATAAGAAAATACTGATGGAATGGTTGCATTTTTCAAAAAATGAATGTGCGTTGTGCAATTGTTTTATGGAACGCCTCAGAGCGAGATAACGCTTCATACGTCATGTTTTTTCGTGCGTGCAGCCGGCTCCATCGAATTATAAGACGTTGTCACGTCAAAAAATAATAAAAACGATTTAAAAACGGCTCGTACTGTTAGGAGGTTCCTCTCTCTGGAGCCCTGACCGCCGGTAGCTTGGACCCTGTTCCCGGTACCGGTGGGCTACAATTTTTTTATATTTTTAAATGTTTTTTATATTGTTTTTATTTTAAGAAATATTTAAAAATGTTTAAGATTTGTATGGAAATAAATAAAGGAAATAATAAAACGATTTTCAACAAGATTTAACTAAGCTCCATGGTAGTAAATGCAGAAGAAGAAGGAAGAAGGAAGAGCTCATAGCTAAATAATAACAGCCGCTCGGATCAATCTTCAGGTTAAGCTGCGGTTGCCTAGGTTGGTCAGTTGATGGGTGACCACCCATTACATAAGTACCGAGTTTCCTCAGTACCTTGGAAAGCATGTTAAGCCGTTGGTCCCGGCTGTCATTTGTAGGTCTTTGACAGTCGTTAAAAGTAGTCAGTGGCCCGAAAGTCTGACAACCAGTCTTACCAAGGGTTACCCAGTACTAACTGGGTTGTGGAGGACTTACGACGTTGTCATTTTTTTAATGTTACAGCTGAGATAGTGGCCTTAATGGCTTCGTACAGGGCCAATTCAGTTGAATGCACGCACGACGGCCAATCAAACTATACAAAACCAGTTTATGCGGATCTCTCATTGTATAGGAAATCTATACAAAGCGAGGCCAAGTTATACTGGGAATGTACAGCTTCATGTGCTGCCGTATGTACTTAGGTCTTAATTTTTTTCTTATGTTTACTTTTTATATTATTTTGTTTTCTATTCATTCTTTCTCTTATCTTATATATTTTTAAATATTTTCAAAAACAAAAGTAAGCAAAACATTTAAAAATATTAAAAAATAGATGACCCATCGGCATCAGGAACAAGGCCCAGGCTACCGGTGGTCAGGGCTCCAGAGAGAGGAACCGCCTCACTATACGTGCTGTGTCCAGGAGTACTGCTTTCTGAATCAAGCCCTTGACCCAGCCGCGCAATGAGAGCCTCCTAAGGTGTTGGTCGAGACTCTCTGCTATTAGTCCATTATATTTTGTATTATTGTTAATTTAATCATTTTGTTTTGTGTCTTGTGCGAGACAAAAAATACATTTTCTTTCTTTATATCAAAAGTATCGCAAATGACGCAAAACACAACAGGAAAACACTGCAAGCTCACACAGAGCTATAAGTGGAACCAATGCACTATCAATATCAAATGACATAGTTTGGAGTACAACTGATAACAGCTACTGATTAGATTGGAACCTGCTAGAAATGGGGACTGGCTGGGTGACGTCAGGCAATTTATTTATCACTTTATTTTCAGGCAACGAAGGCACATAGAAACAATACACAAAATAATCTTTTGTGTACAACTAGCTGTACCCGGCATGCGTTGCATTGCACCTTTTCCTACTACCTACCTACTACCTACCTACTACCTACCTACTACCTACCTACTACCTACCTACTACCTACCTACTACCTACCTACTACCTACCTACTACCTACCTACTACCTACCTACTACCTACCTACTACCTACCTACTACCTACCTACTACCTACCTACTACCTACCTACTACCTACCTACTACCTACCTACTACCTACCTACTACCTACCTACTACCTACCTACTACCTACCTACTACCTACCTACTACCTACCTACTACCTACCTACTACCTACCTACTACCTACCTACTACCTACCTACTACCTACCTACTACCTACCTACTACCTACCTACTACCTACCTACTACCTACCTACTACCTACCTACTACCTACCTACTACCTACCTACTACCTACCTACTACCTACCTACTACCTACCTACTACCTACCTACTACCTACCTACTACCTACCTACTACCTACCTACTACCTACCTACTACCTACCTACTACCTACCTACTACCTACCTACTACCTACCTACTACCTACCTACTACCTACCTACTACCTACCTACTACCTACCTACTGAACACTGTCGAACGGAATAAATAGTATCCTATGTCCGTCTCCTGGCTCTAAGCTACCTCCTCACCAATTTTCAGTCATATCGGTAAAGCCGTTCTTGAGTTATAAATAGTGTAACTAACACGACTTTCTTTTATATATATAGATAATTAACTTACACACACTGATGCCGATACTGTTAGCCTGCATCATTCCACTGCAGGGCAAAGGTCTCTTACCCATGAGTTCCAGTTGTTTCAATCCAAAGCCAATGTGGACCACTGGTCGCTGGTCTTGTCCAGCTCGTCCCGCCATACTTTGCGGAGTAATTTGGCACCTACTGCCAAATTATGTTTATCAATGAGCTCAAGACGACGTTGGAGGTACGCGCGCGGGCGCGCTGCGTGGTTTCCACGACTTTGTGCGGACAACCAGGTAATAGAACAAGCTTATAACTTTGTGATTTTTCATGAATCAGTTTTGAAATTTTGTACATAGATTCTTTACATAAGAATACTCGACACGTGTTTCAGGTTTCGCATATACTAAAACTAATGTTGTATACATATAAACTTTTCTCTTGAATCAGTCTATATATTGCTGAAAACTGCATTACAATCCGTTGCGTAGTTTAAAAGATCTAAGCGTACAAACAGCGGGAGCGGGGGGTTGCAGGCGTGATGTTGTATTACTTTGTATTTCAACAGTGCCGATAGTGTTGCTGAAGAACTAGGTACCGTATAGCAGATTGCCTATTAATAGGTTTCGTGTAAAAAAATCTATTAAATTATCAGAAGAAAGAATATATATACATAACATTAAAAATAAATAACTAGAAAAACTTAAATCTAAACACAAAATACTAAAAAATGATAATGATCATTGTGTCTCACGGCTACGCCAAATAGGCCCTCAGCAAAATTCCGAGCAACTAGACTGCCCGACGCTGGTTTTAACTGTAACTGAGCGTTACAACCAGCGTCTACTTATTCTAAAGTATCATGATGCAAGTCACGTTACACCACAGCTGCGCAAAACAAGGGTTTTAAAGGCTCAACTTTTGCCACACAGCCATTCTTTGTCCAACAATATGACGCCATGTAGCGCAATCTGGCGAGATAAGCCTCGAATATTATCGTTACAAGATTCGCAGAAAGAGTTGACTGGGACTTCTAACAAAAACCTTAGATAGACCGCGAAGCATGACTGTTATCGTGATTTTGTATGGTTAAATGGTTAGACAGTGATAGCTTAGTGGTGTACTGTCGGACTGCCAAGTCATGGTCTCAAGTTCAAACCCAAGATACGGACTTCTAATTTTTTGGATTCATGTGCGCATTGTATAATTATCAGAAAGAAAGAAAGAAACAAAACATATTTATTTGGCACATGCCACAAGTGCACACAACAAACAAAAAAATTAAAACAACTTAAATTTACACAATAAAAAGGTTTAAACTATACAGGGTGGCCGGAACATTGACGTCCAAAACTAAAATTTAGGTCCCTCGTACCGTGGGGTATCCGAATCACCCCCATGTATGTTCCGCGACTTTTCATAGTTTTCGAGTTATGAATGTTTTTCTGATTTTAGGAGAATGATCGTTAAAAAATTACGTTCGGTAAATTATGGCTTAAATTTTCAACTTTAAATAACATATTTAAACATGTGACTTCATGGTTCCTAAGCAGGCTTCATAATTCAAAATGCCGACACGCGTATAGCAGTAAACACAATGTGAGCACGACTGAGGTACTTGTTTTGCGTTGGCTTCGGTTGCGCGCTTTACTATCTCTGCTATCTCTCTCACTCTCGGTGGCGAGAGGGGCACCCCTCGTCACCGTTTACCGAACGTAATTTTTTCACTTTAGACCATCTTTTTCATAACTTCAATCACAGTTACGAAGCTGATTATTTTATGCATAAAATTACTACTCATGAAGATTCAGTTGCAAAAAAAAAATCTCGACAAAGTCTTGTACTTTACTGTCAGTTCGATCATTCTCAAAAAATCTGAAAAAAATTCATAACTCGAAAACTATGAAAAGTCGCGGAACATACATGGGGGTGATTCAGATACCCCACGATACGAGGGACCTAAATTTTATTTTTGGACGTCAATGTTCCGGCCACCCTGTATATAAAAAAGAGCTAATATTGTGTGTCTCACGGCTGCGCCAAAAAGGCCCAGTTCAGCAAACTGCCGAGCAGCTAGTGCCCGACGCTGGTTTCCAACTGGACCTGAGATGGTGACGTGACGGACATAAAACAGTTTTGTTTCTAATGAGGTATGTGTAGGTATGCATGAATAGGTCATCATCATCATCATCATCATCATCATCATTTCAGCCGAAAGACGTCCACTGCTGGACATAGGCCTCCCCCAAGTGTCGCCACATTGACCGGTCCCGTGCGTCTCGCATCCAGCGGATCCCTGCAACCTTTACGAGGTCATCGGTCCACCTAGTGGGAGGCCTTCCAGCATGAATAGGTACTAAAATATAACTAATCTGTGTATAGTAATAACAAAAAAAAAATGCCTAGGTACTTATTAAAAAAATAAAAAAAAAAACAAGAAGAGTGCAAAACAAAACAAAAACCCAAGGTACATAAATAAATGAAACGGACGCGTAGAAACATAACACCAATTCTGCAGAGCAAACGGAAAAAGAGCATGGGAAGGAAAAGAACTTCTACCTGTTTCGTTTTCACTATCACTTGTTTCGGTGAAGGAAAACATCGTGAGGAAACCAACTTGCCTGCGAGATATTTCTCGACGGCATGTAAAGCCAAGTCAGAGGCCCTGGGCGGCATAAAATGTCTGACACTAGATTAGGCACTAACCACACAAAAAACAAAAGAAGGTGGTTGAACCAAGACATTGCTTAGTATGACAGGGATTAACAAAAATGGCCAGCTGTGTTTCTTAGCTAAGTACTATCAACCGCGTCCAAATAAAGCAACTGAAATGATTTGAAAGAAATACAAAAAAAAACTTTTATAAATCTGGGAATCGGACAAAGTACCCCATAGTCAATGGTCACGTCACTTTGTCTTGTCAATCGGTTTTTTCCAGGTAAGTACATTAGCTCAGCAGCCACAAATAAGTACCTCCATAATATCGGGAGCTCAAAATAATGAACAATCACGGAAGATATCCCGTAAGTGACAGTATAAATTAAGTACCTACATTTTAAAGATATACTGACACAGTAGCCTTGAAACTTCGCAAATGTTACAACAGAAAATAAAACCTCAATTTTTGCACGGTTTGACTTAGCGAAACAATCTGAATACGTAATCGGACATCCGTATAAAATACAAAATGGCTTCATAATAATACAGAGTGTTTTAAAATTTTTGTTTTTTTTTTGAACCCTGCTGCGCACGGCTATCAATTAGATTGCATAGTATGATTTTTACTGTGTTAGTTTTTTCCCTCGGCTTTCCCACGTGGCGGACGGAAGGGGTCCCTCTGGAACAAAATACTGAGATTTTATGTCTTAATTAATCAAGGCTGTCTATTGTGCCAAATATCATCGTAGGTAATCCATTTAACAGTTAAGGTATGAAAAGGTCACAGACGGAGTTGCTTTCGCATTAATAATATTAGTAGGCATGGATTTCACCCAGACATTCTTTGCAGTGACAGCCTGTCATTATTGGCTTTTGCCATGACACCCGTTTTTCAGGAAGACCCCGTCACTTTTGTTTCTGGATAAAATAAGTAAAGACCACTCACAAAAAAAAAAAAACAAACAAATGGATTGGTATACAGTTCTGCCAATCCATTTGAGGGAAGCAGACATGATGTTATGTCATGTTAAATGTTATGCAAAATAGTGAGTGTAACTCCGCAAAAAAGGTCCAGTCTTGGATGAATGGATGCAGCATGCAGCACCCGCGAGCAAAATTATACGGCTCGAGCACGAATGCGGTCATCGAGCTGACAGCTCCTGAGGATGCCTCGTGGAGCGGAACAAATGTCGTGTATCGATTAGAATGCATGGCACGCTTTTATAGATTTTCCTGCATGCTCATATTTTTGCGGGCGGGAAAGCGGTACTGCATGCTGCATACAAACCTGGATCTTTTTTGCGGAATGAACAATAAATATTTTACAAAACATTTAATGTCATTCCAGAACTTATGTCATGTTATTTACATATTCTGAGGGTAAATCTCAAAGATTCAATAAAAAATCCCGATTATCAAACATCCTGTACACACAGTAGTACCAACACCGGAAGCGGGGTGGAATCAATTATTCATAATTTCCGGCTGGGCGTGCGTGCCACGAATTAGTTCAGAGTCTACCAACATGATGTTTACTAAAATATTGCATGAGTGAGTTAAACGATTTATGAAAGGATTTCCGGAAGTTTTTCGATATGGAAAGGTTTGTTCAGTTGGGTAGGTTTTGTTAACCTTGTCTGTCCCATTGCTGGGAAAACGCCTCCCCCATTCCTTTTTCGGTGTTTTGCCTTCTCTGGCCAATCAGATAAGAACGAGTCCAAATGTGACACCAGCGTTTCTTTTGCCTGCCTCTGTGACGACGACTGTTTTCTGGCACCCACTTTGTGACGATTCTGGCCCATCAGTCCTGACCCATCCGGGAAATGTGACCTGCCCAGTCCCATTTTAACATATACTGATACTGTTAGCCTGCGTCATATAGATAGGATTAAATATAACATAACATCACCGTCTGTATTCTCCAAAGCAGTATGTAGAGGTTTATAGTATACTGTGTACTGATTTCACCAGTTATCATAGTATGTTGTAGGTGTCAAAAATCCCATTTAATAGGGGGAAGCCTAATTGCCATCCACCGAGTTTAAATCCATACATCCAGATGCTTCTGAGATTGAGACAAGCTCGCCACACTATTCCCAAACCACTGCAACTCCTGAAAGTCAAAATCAACAGTGGCGACCACCAGAAAAGCGCCGAGACAATGAAGCTCGACGAAGTCCCAGAGAAACAATTTAACTGTCTTGGATCCCGCAACGAAATTAATCAGAAA